>OX384036.1:8065000-9270000 GCA_947534325.1 Agonum fuliginosum | reverse complement strand
TAAAGTTGACACTTTATTAACGTCAATTAGGCTACGAAATACGTAGAGAATCACGCTTAGTGCATGGGGCAAGAATGCTCGTAAAATAACGTAATAATAGTTATTAATTTATACTTAACTTTAATCACTGAGCGACGATAATAGCGGTAATCAAAAGTTAAAAACCCTCTAAATCTTTTTCCACGTAGTCATCCAACACTTAACACAATAGAGCAGAAATTCATGGAAAGTGGCCATTCCATCATGGAGGTTGATGCCATGCATAGCACAATTCAAAAGGTAAAAGAATATATTATAATTTCCAGTGCCTATGAGTGGCAGACGATTTTTAAGATGGCTAGAACCTCAAAAAAGAGAAAAGACTCTTACAATACACGAGAGTTAGTTTATAATGACTTTTTGGATCTAAAAAACCTCGTTCAGAACACAGTAACTAACAAAAAAATATCTCGCCATACTTACTTATTCTTTTTACTTATTATACAAATTATTAATATATAGGTATTTAATTTAAACTGCAGAAGAAGATAAAAAGGATATTTTACTATTTTCACTCTCACTGTCATACCAAAATCATTTAAATTTTACGTAGTAACAAATCTTACAATTTACGGAAATACTAAATTATAAGTATACACTATAATTATTCTTAAATGATATTAGATTTAAAAAATCGCATAATCTTTCATTAAAAATAAAAAAAATTGTCTTAAATTAATTATTAAAAAAAATATTTAAAAAAGGTTAGGGTGATTCAATAAGCGTTTCATCATGAGAAATGCTAATAAAATCTAAGGAAACGACAGAATATTCGGAATGATCATTTATTTTGTTACTTTGGTTCATGGCAATTACACGTGTAAGAGTGTTCCAAGGATATGGCCACCACGGCACTCACGAATCCGTTTGTCGTAATTTTGGATGACATCTTGGCACAGTGCAATTTTCAGTTCTTCTAGCGCCTGTGGTCTATCCCTGTAGACTTTACTTTTCAAATAACCCCAAAGGAAGAAATCCAAGGGGTCAAATCAAGATCTTGGTGCGGTTGTCGAACCATTAACGTAACCGATTGAACACCGCTCGAGTTATGTGCGGTGTTGCTCCATCTTGTTGAAACCAGAGCTCCTCCTCATCAAGTAAGTCCAAACGGTTGAAGAAAAAGTTGGCCAGCATGTTGCAATAGCAGTTGTTACGGTGTTTCCATCTTCGTCTTCGAAAAAATACGGCCCAATCACTCCTTCTGACCAAAATCCGCACCAAACATTGAGTTTCAAAGCATGGAAAGGTTGTTCAACAACCTGTCGAGGATTTTCATCTCCCCAGATGCGACAGTTTTGCTTATGAACCCAACCAGAGAGATAAAAGTTTGCTTCATCGCTGAAGATGATTTTGTTCGAAAAACTCTCCTCTTGTTGAAGCTTCCATCAACGAAATTTCGACGATATGCGTAGTCCCTTGGCTGCAATTGTTGAGTAATTTGAATTTTGTAAGGATGCAAATGCAAATCCTTAGTCAAAATTCGTTGCATCGTGGAGTAACTAAAGCCCAATTGCTGAGAACGGTGGCGGATGGAAGTAATCGGGTCTTCTTGAACACTCTCACGTACGGCAGCGATGTTGTCAGCCGAGCAGTCCGAACGCGCGCAGCGTATATGTGTTACGTCTACAACTGATCCGGTAGCACGAAATTTCTGCACAATATTAAAAATTGTGTGCACTGAAGGTCGATTATGCGCACCGAATTCACCACGTAATGCACGAAATGTATTCTTCTTAGAACACCCATTTTTACCTTCCGCTTACCTGTAAAGGAAGGTATTGGAATCATGCAAAAAATCGGGTGGTGAATTTTTAGTGGATGAGCACGAATTAGGGTCCTTACAACTCATTTTTGATAGTTTCACGATGATGTCTGTGTGTATGTGTGTGTGTATGTGTGTGTGTGTGTGTGTGTGTGGTCAAGGGGTGTTAGTCGCATAACTCAAATACGAATTACCCGAAAATTTTGATATTTGGTATTTAACATTTGTATATAAATTGGAAGAGCTCCCTAGATTTTAGTACAAATATCTTCATCGGAAGTGATATTTTTTGAAGATTGAAAAGGTTAATTGTCAAAATTGTATATAAATTTGGAAAAATATAGTATTTATTTGTAATGAGAATAAGAGGAAAAGTTATTTGCAACTTACGTTATAAAAAAATTGTCTTTATCTGGTAGCATTAAAGAACTGCAGTAAAATTTAAAAAATAAATTTATCAAATAAAACGTTGATATCTTGTAATCCATGATCGGTTGATTTTTGTTTCTGCGTAAAAAATATTGACAGGTGAGACGGGTGACAAGTTCAAGGACAAGTTGGCATACTAGCGCTATATAAGTCCTAAGTAAGATATTAAATGTAGTAATTGAACGGAGGATGGCTTCAACACAGCAGAGTTTTCCTGCGAATGAATTATTTTATTCAGGTGATGAAAATTTCTGTGTTTGAATATTTGAGATTTTTATTTGTATATTTTAAATGGGCACCGGATTGTACGTATACATTTCTGTTTAAAGTATAGATATGGCGGAAGGTTGTGTGATGGCCACGTCAGATTTTTATAGTATGCTTCCACAACTTTAACGCGTTGTTCGTTTGTGTATCTGTCCATCACTAAAATAGCCCACTTTTGAAGTTGAGAACTGTCACATCGAATGTTAAAATCTGTTTGACGTTTAGAAATTAGAGGTCGTTCATATGATGAAACTCCCATTGAATCACCTCTTACTACTTCCGGTTTGTAAATTGAAAACAAAATTATATTGGGTTATTAAGAATCGTATTAAAACCTCAAATACAACATTTGAAATTTTAATGTTTGATATTTTTGAGTTATCGTGAACGAAAAAATTGTAACATACGAACGAACGCACACACACGGGCACGTACGCACACACACAGACATCATCTTGAAAATGTTAATTTCTTACTCTAGGGACCCTAAAACGTGCTTATCTACCAAAAACTTTCTCGAAAATTTTGACTCATCACAATACCTCCTTTATAGAATATGAGGCGGGAAGTAAATGTTTAATGTATAAGAAAGACGTTCCGAATACAATTCAGTAACGGCGGTGGCGCTGTGATGCTCGGCAGAGCGGGTGACCGTTGACGGGGCGGTGTCCTCGGCAACGGACAGCGGAACACCGAGGTCAGTGCGGTCGGCTCCGATCGGCCGGGCCTCGGAACGGCTCGGGTCCCTGGAGGGAGGTAGCGTCGCACCGTGGGCTGCGCAGAGGCCAGCTGAGCCGGCGGAGATCCTCGAGCGGACAGCGAGGTTCCCCGAACGCCGAGTGGAGGTGACAGTACGGGCGGCTTGCCGCGTTGATGCTGGAGGCAGGTCGCGAGCTCGCCGGATGGCCTGTACCAACTCCGGGGATACGGCATTGATTTTTCTCTGTCGCCGGATGCGGTTTAGAACCCCCTTCACGATAGCGGGATCCATGCGTGGACAGTACGAAATGCGGAGAACGTTTCTCGACTCGTGCTCGTAGATTGCGAAGTGGAGCTGGCTCACACTAGGCAGAGAACTGGAGGTGGAGTTGACTCGACACTTCTGCCGTTTTCGGTGGCGGATCGACTTTTTATTCCCGTTTGTCGGCTCCCACCCGGAGTCGGCTGGCGTGCGGCTATTGGTCCGTTCCGCATCGCTGACCGAAGGAATCCAGCGGCGACGCAGTGGTACCTTTGGTACGAAAGTCTCTCAATCTCTTGTACCGCAGGAGACACTACATGAGAACCAGCAGTAGGTGACACATTCGTACATTCTAAAAAAGTATTCAGGTATTTGCCATGCACTTGTGACATAATTACTGAATATTTCCCTCAAAAAATTTCAACCAATCATGTTACAGTATTTTTTAAACGAGCCAAAACAATCACACATCAGTGTGTATGTGCACAAGTTCAGTGTAGCCGTGATTAATTGCACAAGTGCATAACCGAATATTTTTAATAACTGTCACCACAAGAATTTTCAAATTCTCCTCAAGAACTACTAGAAGAAGCAACTTTAGCTTTTAACAATTTATTACCTTCAATATCTAAGACTAGGTATAAAAAACAGTATATGACATATTCTTGAAATAGAAAAATGTGAAAACTATCTCGGAAAACGTTATTTTGGCATACATATGAGAAATATGGAAAAAAACGCAGACACAGTTTGGTGTAAGTTAACGATGCTGAAAAGTGTCTGCAAAATTCAGAAAAATATCTACATCCTATAAAATAGTTGTTGTTTTTTTTAAAACAAAATTCAAAGGAATATGTCCCAAAGAAATCTCAGACGTTAACAGAAGAACAATGTTCATCATTTCTGTCACATGCCCCAAATATAGAATATTTAATTATGAAGGTACATACCTATTAGTGAAAATTATAAGTTTAAATGCATTAAATTGCAGGTCTTCCTTATTATGGGATTACACGGTGCTTGCCATAATAGAAATTAAAAACATGACTGTAGATGACATGATTGATTCACGAAGCATTTTGATTAATGTTATTCCGAAAACAAAAAATTATAAGCATCGTAAAAATACAATATCAATATAAACAATATATAACTTAAAAGTTCCACAAAAAAATGTAAAATATATGAAAACATATTAAAAATAAAACACTTATTATGATCAATAACAGTATTCTTCTTGTAAACATTTAAAATTTTAAGTTCGTTACTAAATTAGAACTATACATCGAATAAACAATAATTTGTAACAAAAACTGCGTATTACTTATAACACGACTTCGCATGTGCGCTAAATATCGTTCGTGCGAAATTTTTTACGGCAAATAACAACGTTCCATATGAAACAAACCACGCCCTATACTATATACACCATAGAATCTTAAATAATTTATATCTTTTAAATGAAATTATTTAAAAACGTTCTTTCTTCACTATAAGTAGTCATAACTGGGCATGTAATTTATGTTTTTATCGTTAATATTCCTTATTTCAATTATGGTGGAGATGGCTAGCGATTTCTACTCTGGACATTCTATACTACATCTCCCTATAACATTATGCTGTTTAGCTGGAGATTCTGCAGAAACTTCACCGACTATATTATGATTAATTTTTTAGGCTCAAATCTTTAGTCAATATGCTATCTTCTCGTTGTTGATATAGGCCCAGAGAAATTCGAAGTCTAGCACTTTGATCAAAATTTACGTTACGATATCCGGAAATCATAATTATTTTCTTCATAAACAACTTGGGCATTTTTAGCAGTCGTATTCAAAAGCTAATACATGATCGGAAGTGATCATCTCCATTTTTGGACATGTTATAGGATGCCTATAATTCGCCGACTACATCCACTCCACATTTTGTGAGCTGAAAATGTTTTAATTTCTAACATATGTATTTTTTTCGTAGCTTTATTTCATTTTTACTATCTGTTTCAATAATTTCGTCGTTTATTAAAAATTTTACCCAAAGAGTTAGTGGTATCTCATGTTCCTTTAATAAGACATTATTTACTGCAAAAATTCTTACCTCTTTCTTATCTTCACTTACCTTCCGATTCCAAAACCGGGGGGTAAGATGAGATGAAATAAAGGCAGATAAAGCCTCGGCTAGCGTTGGTGATTGGGAGCATGTTTGTGGGTTAGGGCTCGAGAAGGATTCTTTATTCAATAAGATAGGCGCCACCCGAGCAGAAAATAAAGAAAACAAGTCACGAACAAATATACAGCTCAGGATATATATTCTAGTAAATAAATTTTGACGTAATAACAAATCAGTAAATAATGCTTTTAACAAATGAAATATATAAATTTTGAAATTAATAACATTCACAAACCTTGCTTTAGAGCAGGCCCTGCAGTGGTTCGTCGGTCTGTAAGCCAGGGTTTACAAGCAATACAACACAGCGGTAACAGCTAGCTAGGTCTTCTTGCAAATCGGGGTGCTTGTGAGCATGAGTCAACTGACTACTCTGGCGGTTGAGCTTCGCTACTTCGACTATGGCTGCTGCTGCGGCTCGGTCGTGATCGGTGGCACGACAGGCCAGTTCGGTGTAGTATGTATTAGCAGTTATATTGTCGGCTTTGGAAGGCTGTAGCGGCGGAAATGGAGAGCTGCACCCGTGAGTGACGTCTGTCCGGATGCTGTCGAGTAGCAGGACTCACCACCCACGCACAGCCACCGATTGCCTAAGGCCCTAGCCCTGGTGCAATCTAAAACAGTAGAAAATAAGGCAGTACCAATCTCTAAAAGCAGTATCGCAACCAAAAAATAATAATAATAATACAATAATTTTACAAATGTTGAGCTAGCAAATACTGAAGGTAAATTTACAGAAATCTTACGCAAAGCAAGGATCTGGAAAAACATAAAAACGCTAACAAGACCGTAACTAACATTAATATGTTGCATGCGGTGATAACACAAAAAAGAAGCTAATTAAATCAGCGAAGCTGAATAATCGGCGCAAAATAATGTCAAAACCAAGGATTTCAGTTCCGAACGCAATTAAAACAACCCAAAAATGTTCGTGAACTGAGCCCAACTTAAAATTAAACAGTCAACTTAATCTACTAACAACTGGTTTATGACATTATCAAAAAAATCGCAGAGCGGGAACTATTGCGACCGAAAACAAAAAAAAATTGCTTAGTACTAGAAATCACTCACACAGCATTCATCAACACAACAGGATTCCTGATAAGGACGGTAGAGTGCTCAAATCATTCAGAAAAAAAATAAATAGCTGAGGTTGATGCAACAAAATGTATCTGTGTTTGAATCCAAAGACTCAACCCAGAGCTTTGGTGTCAACCACAGATAAATGGACAACACAACTCGTACAGAAATATTTAATACAGAACTACTAGTCAAATGAGAAATTTTCAAAAAAATGATAGCAGCAAGCTGACTGAGCTTCTGCGTAGGCCTGTGACAACAGAAAGGTGGCGGAATGGAAAGAACTGTAGGTGCAAATGCTTTGACAGCCTCAAAACTACAATTCGAGCATGGAAAACTGTAAGTACATGTAAAAAGAATTGCGTCGTCAAATACACACAGTATTTGAGGACGAAATTATAATAAACGGTGAATTTAATTGTAACTCTGCAACTAGATCACATTGGCAAACAAGATGTGATCCTCGCGAAATGACGTTGTTCAATGAGTTAAATAAAAAAACAGAAAAATACTTACAGGATTCAGTGCCGAAGATACAACAGGAAATCAAATGAATTATAAATGCCAAAAAACGTAATCCAAACCCACGATGTTACTAGATGAAACAAATAGGCAGTCAAACGCATCAGCACCAAAAACTCTCTCTGCTCGTCACGACAGCCAGGAACCAAGTGCCCGAGGTTTTGAACTTTTTCTCCACACCGGACATTGGCGCTGGGATCCATGACCTTCACTCAAACTCGGCAAACAAAAACCATTGATATACGAAAAATGGAGAGGATTGATACAGAAATTGTTACAGGTAAAAAATGAAGCTGTAACACTACCCCAATAAACATTGAAAAAGAAAACGGAAGACGTCATCCCATTTAATTTGTCGTATCTGCAGTTACAGATTGATCTTCAGCTCCATCGGGCTTTAAATCCTTTATATGCCATCTCCCGAGATCGTGTCCGTCGGCATCAACCAATTGATAAATTAATTTCGATATTTTCTTCTTTACCGTGCATTGCACGTATTTGGGCGCAAGAGCAGCGGAAAAATGCTGTGCGGCGTTAGACAAAACGTAATTTTTTTTCCAAACTTTGTTTCCTACAAAAAATTCGAGCTGACGCCGTCGTAAGTTGTAGTGCCGAGCAGAACGATAATGTGAAGCGACGATTTTCTTTTCGACGGTTTTAAAATGGTCTTGAAGATCGAGCAAGTGGTGAGCATACTCAGAGTGCTTATCGCTGCTGATTTCGTCGGGGGATTCTCCATAAAATAATCCGGACAAAGGTACATGCCTACCAAAATTTAAGTATGCAGGAGTAAATCCCGTAACTTCATGTACTGATGTTCGTATAGCTTGCGCAATCGCTGACAGATTTTTGTCCCAGTGGCGTTGCTGTTTGTCCACGTAAGATCGAATCGCAGTTTTGACAATACGGTTAGTACGTTCTACAAAATTAATTTGCGGGTGGTATCTCGCGTTAAACCATTGCTTGGGTACTTCGTACTTCTTCAATAAAGCTTTAAACACATTACTAGTAAATTGTGTCCCATTATCGCATATGACTATCTGCGGCACGCCGTAAACAAGAAATACATCATTTTCCAAAATTTTGCAGATGCCGGCAACAGTAGCTTGCCTCAAGGCAAAAACGAGAGGGAATTTCGTGAACCAATCCGAAATCACTAGTATGTATACATGGTTTGAAGACGAACGAGGCAGAGGGCCCATCAAATCAATCGCAATCGCTTGCCACGGATATTTAATGTGTTTATGTGTACCCATTAGTCCTGGCGGCTGCAGAGCAGGAACCTTCTGCGCCTGGCAAACCTGACATCGTGAAACGTATCGTACTACACTGGACTTCATCTTCGGCCAATAGTATTGTTCAGCTAACTTGCGGTAAGTTTTAAATATCCCAAAATGAGCTGAAGTTGGTGAATCATGAAATTGTTGAAGTAATTTATTTCGATGATCGGACGGTACGACAATTTTCCAGGCTGACAAATTACTTACGCTGATATTATTAGGAATTAATTTATACAAAACATCGCCGTCAATTCTCCAATCAGGATAATCAGCAGGATTATTCTCTACGGACTCTTTAAGTTTTATGTACCATTTATCTCGTAGGTTCGCAGCAGCAACCAAACTGGCAATCTCGACAGGAGCTCGGGATAATGCATCCGGCACAACGTTAAGTTTTCCAGGACGATGCAATAATTTGAAGTCGAATTGTTGTAATTTGACCGCCCAACGAGCGAGTCGTCCAGAAGGATCGGTCATATTCATCAACCACAATAACGAAGAATGATCGGTGATGACAGTAAATTTAGAACCTTCTACATAGGGACGGAATTTCTGTATAGCGAAGACGACGGCCAAACATTCCTTCTCCGTTGCTGAATAATTTCTCTCGGCTTTGTTCAGGGTGCGACTGATGTACGAAATAACGTGCTCTCCGTCGGCAGTAGCTTGAGAAAGTACGGCGCCTAAACCATAGTTGGAAGCGTCAGTCTGGATAGTGAACGGGAGGGAGAAATCAGGACTCGTCAAGACTGGCGCTGATGTCAGAGCTGCTTTTAAGTTCTTAAATGCATCGCGAGTCTCCTCATTCCAATCTAGCTTATTTAGCTTCCGCTTACCTTTGGACAGCGCGTTGATAGGTGCTGCGATGGTTGAAAATTGTGGCACGAAGCGACGATACCACGACGCTAAACCCATGAATCGTTTAAGTTCTGTGACGTTCTGAGGTAACGGATATTTTGTTATAGATTCAATCTTATCAGGATTAGTTCGTAAACCATTCTGATCGACGACATATCCTAAGTAGTTCAAGCTGGGCCGGAAAAATTCACATTTCTCAAAATTCATTGTTAAACCGGCTCTCTCCAATCGGGATAAAATCTCATATAATATAGTTACATGTTCTTCGAATGTGCTAGTGCTCACAATCATATCGTCTAAATAGATAGACGCAAATGGATAAAGATCATCGCCGATGACATCTGACATCAGTCTTTGGAGAGCTGCAGGTGCGTTTGTTAAACCAAAAGCTAAACGTACAAACTCAAACAAACCACGACCTGGAATAGTGAAAGCAGTCTTCTCGCATGAAGATTCGTCAAGCGGAATTTGCCAAAAAGCACTTTTTAAATCTATCGACGACAAATACCGATTATCACGTAGATGATCCAAAGTATCTTGTATATACGGCAGAGGATATGCGTCCTTTTTCGTAACAGCATTCAGCTTGCGTCCGTCAAAGCAAAAACGATATTCACCAGACTTTTTCTTTACCAACAGAACAGGGGACGACCACGGGCTAGTAGAACGTCTCACAACTCCAAGCTCTAGCATCTTGTCCAATTCGGCATGAAGATGAGCCAACATGACCGGTGACATAGGATGATAACGTGACTTAATCGGTGTGGCGTCTCCAGTATCGATTTTATACTTCAATAAGTGCGTACAACCAAGTCCTTTAGCTCCAAGTTTAGCGTAGGCATCAATGACACGCTGGGCAGCAGCTTGTTGTGCAGAAGTTAAATTTTCGGCTGTCTGAATCGATGAAATTTGTTGCGAAGTAGTAGAGTGTGAAATCCAACTGTTGGCGGAAAAATTTAAGCTGATCTCAAACAAATTACAAAAATCGATACCGAGTATAACGGATTGTTTGATAGACGGTACTAATAAAAATTTTAACATTTTAGTAATCGCTCCAACGGTAACAGGAATAATGACATAACCGAGAATGGTCTGAACGGAGCCATCCGCAGTACTTACGTGGACATCATCAGCAGGTAATATCTTCAAATCATGACGCGTCAACAATCGTAAACCCAAATTTCCAATAACAGAAATGTTGGCGCCAGAATCCAATAAAGCTGTGACGTTGTTGTTAAGCAATCCTATATTTACGTAAGGGCGGGTATCTTGACCAGGATGTTTCAAAACAGGAGCAACTTCGGATGATTTATAAAAATTTTCAACATTTGATAACCAAGAAATCCAGGCAGGTAAATCAACCTTTATATTGAACCGTGGACACCGTCGGCTGAAGCGGCGTCGGTAAATTAGTTTTTTGATTTGGTGCAGACAGGACAGGTAAATCTGGTAACATTTTTAATTCCACAGGAAAAGCAGTGCTTGACGAGAGATCGAGGGCAATTTTTAGAAATATGTCCTGTTAGATCGCAATTCCAACAAAGTATTGGAGCTGACTTGGTGATTTCATGCACTCGGTTAACAGCAGGAGGTCGAGATCGGCTGTAGGATGGTGGGTTATAAGCTAATTCTGGTTCTAAGAGTTTAGGATGACGGGACGGAGGATTTTTAAATTTAGAAACGCGATATTCCGTACTTTCGATGATCTTGCAGATATAAATCAGCTGGTGTAGATGTTGAGATTGTGTGACGGCAATTTCACGTTCAAAGCGTGGTTGTAAGTTGCGAATGATCGTAAGTAATTTTATGTCGTCAGCAGGAGCAGTAGCTAACCGATTGAATAAATTGTTTATTACCGCGACATACATCTCTATTCCTTCATCGGCACCTTGTGTTCTTGCTTTAATTTCTTCCCATAATTCATATTCGTAATCGATTGCTAAAAATGCCGCACGCAATCGTGAAACTAAATCTTCCCACGAATGAATGCTGTCTCTTACTGAACGATACCAAAGTAAGGCAGAACCGGAGAATAATTCTGTTGCTTGTCGATGAACTTGCTCTAAAGAGATAGCTCTGGATTTCGCAGTTTCCTTAATTTACTCTATAAATTCATGTACGCTACCAGTACCGTCAAATTTAATTTTCCAAAGGTGTACATACGATTCGTGTGATTGCTGAGGTCTCGGTAGGTATTGTGGAATAAAAGGTGATAAATCGATCGGTGGTTTAATTAATTGTTGATGTCTAAGTTCTGGAATGAGTGGTGACGATGTTGATTCACATGGAACCGGACGAAACATTTGTGGTTCTTGAGGTTCATGAAAAGACTTCGGCAGAAATATAGGGTCGTCAAAAGAGATTAATGAATTTTGAACAAAATCTACCGATTGAAAAGATTCCAAATCTGCACGCAAAGCAGCCAAAGTCGTAAATAAGTTTGAGCACGGATAATATTTATTTAAACGACCAATTCTGTATTTCAAATACCCCATACGAGCTGACATAGACTGATACTTTTCGGAGGATAAATTTTTAAATGATTTGAGCTCACCTGCTAAATGTTTCAGTTTCTGAAGACACTCTCCATGATCGGCAGCAGGATTGGTAACAATCATACTGGAATAGCTCGTGCTCTCTCCTGCCAACATCAACCATCCTCTCAAAACTTTGCGTGGGTCGTCATTCTCATTAATTCCTCGTACTCGCAATTCATAATTGATCTCATCCGGTAGTAAGTAATCAACAATTTTCGGATCCATGTTCCCTCAAAATAATTCAGAACAAAATTAGTACAAATAAATAATATGTTGATGATAGTTAGTTTTTTTTTGTTAGCGTATTCACATCACATACAAAATTAGTGAAGTTACCAAGAAACATAAAAAGATAAAGAATCACTTTAACAAACACTTGGTGCGCTTAAGGATGAAATTTTGAATATTCTAGGAACAAGGTGCTTGTTACTCGGGCCACACGTTGCGGAGCCAGTTTCTTACCTCTTTCTTATCTTCACTTACCTTCCGATTCCAAAACCGGGGGGTAAGATGAGATGAAATAAAGGCAGATAAAGCCTCGGCTAGCGTTGGTGATTGGGAGCAAGTTTGTGGGTTAGGGCTCGAGAAGGATTCTTTATTCAATAAGATAGGCGCCACCCGAGCAGAAAATAAAGAAAACAAGTCACGAACAAATATACAGATCAGGATATATATTCTAGTAAATAAATTTTGACGTAATAACAAATCAGTAAATAATGCTTTTAACAAATGAAATATATAAATTTTGAAATTAATAACATTCACAAACCTTGCTTTAGAGCAGGTCCTGCAGTGGTTCGTCGGTCTGTAAGCCAGGGTTTACAAGCAATACAACACAGCGGTAACAGCTAGCTAGGTCTTCTTGCAAATCGGGGTGCTTGTGAGCATGAGTCAACTGACTACTCTGGCGGTTGAGCTTCGCTACTTCGACTATGGCTGCTGCTGCGGCTCGGTCGTGATCGGTGGCACGACAGGCCAGTTCGGTGTAGTATGTATTAGCAGTTATATTGTCGGCTTTGGAAGGCTGTAGCGGCGGAAATGGAGAGCTGCACCCGTGAGTGACGTCTGTCCGGATGCTGTCGAGTAGCAGGACTCACCACCCACGCACAGCCACCGATTGCCTAAGGCCCTAGCCGTGGTGCAATCTAAAACAGTAGAAAATAAGGCAGTACCAATCTCTAAAAGCAGTATCGCAACCAAAAAAAAAAATAATAATACAATAATTTTACAAATGTTGAGCTAGCAAATACTGAAGGTAAATTTACAGAAATCTTACGCAAAGCAAGGATCTGGAAAAACATAAAAACGCTAACAAGACCGTAACTAACATTAATATGTTGCATGCGGTGATAACACAAAAAAGAAGCTAATTAAATCAGCGAAGCTGAATAATCGGCGCAAAATAATGTCAAAACCAAGGATTTCAGTTCCGAACGCAATTAAAACAACCCAAAAATGTTCGTGAACTGAGCCCAACTTAAAATTAAACAGTCAACTTAATCTACTAACAACTGGTTTATAACATTATCAAAAAAATCGCAGAGCGGGAACTATTGCGACCGAAAACAAAAAAAAATTGCTTAGTACTAGAAATCACTCACACAGCATTCATCAACACAACAGGATTCCTGATAAGGACGGTAGTGTGCTCAAATCATTCAGAAAAAAAATAAATAGCTGAGGCTGATGCAACAAAATTTATCTGTGTTTGAATCCAAAGACTCAACCCAGAGCTTTGGTGTCAACCACAGATAAATGGACAACACAACTCGTACAGAAATATTTAATACAGAACTACTAGTCAAATGAGAAATTTTCAAAAAAATGATAGCAGCAAGCTGCCTGAGCTTCTGCGTAGGCCTGTGACAACAGAAAGGTGGCGGAATGGAAAGAACTGTAGGTGCAAATGCTTTGACAGCCTCAAAACTACAATTCGAGCATGGAAAACTGTAAGTACATGTAAAAAGAATTGCGTCGTCAAATACACACAGTATTTGAGGACGAAATTATAATAAACGGTGAATTTAATTGTAACACTGCAACTAGATCACATTGGCAAACAAGATGTGATCCTCGCGAAATGACGTTGTTCAATGAGTTAAATAAAAAAAACAGAAAAATACTTACAGGATTCAGTGCCGAAGATACAACAGGAAATCAAATGAATTATAAATGCCAAAAAACGTAATCCAAACCCACGATGTTACTAGATGAAACAAATAGGCAGTCAAACGCATCAGCACCAAAAACTCTCTCTGCTCGTCACGACAGCCAGGAACCAAGTGCCCGAGGTTTTGAACTTTTTCTCCACACCGGACATTGGCGCTGGGGTCCATGACCTTCACTCAAACTCGGCAAACAAAAACCATTGATATACGAAAAATGGAGAGGATTATTACAGAAATTGTTACAGGTAAAAAATGAAGCTGTAACAAAATGACATGGTACATATCGTGGCCATACAAGAGAAATTAATTAAACCCGAAATTTCAGTTTCGAGATAATCGTAATTAAACATTTTGTTATCTTCGCCATCTTTTTTAAACACAAACTAGGGACTTTTTTCATTTTGTAGATTAACTAAACTTCTCTAGACATAGTTTAATAGGCAACATTCAATTCGTTTTGCATATTTATCTAGTTTGGATTATTAAAAATAGAAACCGACATGGACTTATTGCTTTCACTTGACTTTTTTCACTAGTAGAAACCAATAATGTAACATACATTTAGGTGATTTCGAAATTGACTCATTATTTTACACTTGAGAAAAAATATTCGTTTTTGTCTAAAGTTAGAGTTCTACCTTTGTTTTTTTTTGTTTGAAAAATTTTGTTAGGGATCCCAGATAAATAAAAATACTTCGATACCAATGTTAGCAGACATACTGAAGGATTTTAGATTCAATATGAAAAAACAAGATGGTTCCGAATACAAAGAAGGAGTACCTAATTAAAACTCAGTGGAACAGGGTTGCTAAAATGTTACAAGAAATTTTTTACAAAGAGTACTATGTTGCATTTGATCCTTTTAAAGATATTACATTTCAAAATGCACGCAGTGCACGAGGTGCAGAAAGGAAAGAACTACAAGCATTTACTCAAAATAGAAATAATAGTTCTGTGGGACTAAGTACTGAAAAAAAAACTTATGGGATGAAAATATACCAGAAGGGTTGCAACGCACGTTTTATCGCATTATCTCTTACGAATTAGCTTGACGAGGAGGTGAAGCGGTCAATTGCTTAACTACATTTTTCGAACGAGAATATAATAATTTTGGTAAACCCACAGGCTCGGCCATTAACTGCAAAATAATGGCTGTTGAAAATAAGAAAAATCCAATGTCCCGTTAGGGAAGTAGGTTAAGCTAGATAATTACATAATAATTTTAAATGTGTTTTTTTAGATTGCTTCACAATATTATGAAAAAAGATGAGCAAATATAACTGCTGATCGTTTCTTTTTGACAGTTAATCCCTCATGAAAAGAAAAGAGCTTTGTTGGTTTTTTCAAAAATATACTGATTGGAAGAAATAGCCCTTCTAAGTGAACTTCAGATACAGCAGAACAAATAGGGTTGGACGTAAAAAGATGCAAAATAAATCATTCTATTCGTTCTATTGCTGTCTGGAATTTAGCCAAAAGTGGAATGGAGGAATACCAAATAACGAAAATTACAGTCCACAGTAATACCAGTTCCATCAGTTTGAAGCAAATGGTTTTCTTCCTAGGGTTTTTTTATTCGTTGTAAATTTTATTTAGTAAATCTTTATTTTCTGGTTTTGGTATTAACTGCAAAATTACGAGTTCCGGCTAGCAGAGTCGTATCGGTGGTGCGGCCTTGCCGGCTGTTTGTGGTTTGACCGTTTACCTGAGTAGTTGTGTTTGTTTTGTTCAACGTTTGTCTAGCAACCGCGTGGTGCGTTATTACTTCAGATAGGTACCTGGTGTTAGGTGAGATTTACATTGTTTAATTGTTTTTCTGTTACAGGTTAATTTTTTGCTTTAGTCATTCTGCATATTTATATTCATACTTTTTTATATCTAATAGTTTGTACTCATCCTTTTTAGTCTAGTCAATTCGATTCGGAATGGCAAGTAGATCGTTTTTGAGAAAATGCTAAGGCCGCTCGCAAAAATTGCAATAGTTATAAACAATTAAGTGAAAAAATAAAAGGGGGTTTGGTTTTTCGCCAATATCTCAAAAACTATTCGAGATAATTCAAATTTGAAAAAATATTCAAAAAGAGAAGGACATTTCCTAAAATAAAGTCCCAACTCCCGGAACTGTACGACCAATATTTATAATTTTCCCAGAGGGTTGAAAATACGCCCGAAAACGGGTAGGTACTCCGGTTTGCGCAAGCCACGGCCCCTTAAAAATATTTAATTTTCGTTTTGTTATTAACAATTTACTAAGGTGAAAATTTATAAAGCTTCATTAAACATTTAAAAAAACTTTTTGTAATAATATTATTGATCCGTTATCTTATGATCAGAAGCCTTTTAAAAATGATTTTTAATAATTTTTATCTCCTATTGTTTAAAAAATTGTTATAAACAAATGCGTTGTTTATGAGATAATGAAATAGTTATTTAACAAACTAGTGTGTTAATTGTTGAGATTATTAATCGCCTATTAACACATGAGTTAGTTACAATATTTTCCGTTGGTCATACCTTTTTAATTTGAAAAAATTTCAATTTTATTCCATAACAAATTAGGACCGCTTTAAATGTTCACCACAATTGAATCGACAACAATGGACAACTCAACAATAACAATCAACTGTTTTCAGGGAGAAGCGGGTGCAGTCAGTTCACTTAATATTGATTAGCAGTACTAAATCCTAAGGTTTTTTCGTTTTTAGAATATTGTTATTTTTTTTATATTCATTTTAAAGCAATTCTACATAAATATTATTTACCTAGAAGTGTGAAAATCATTTCTTTTAATTCTGTTTTGTATTTTGGTAAAACTTAGAGCTGGTCAATATAATACAATATTACGTGTATTGAACGCATCCAATAAAGCGTTGATTAATAAAAAATCATGCATTTATAGGGGTCATAAATGTATGGTTTTTTTACATTAATGATACTCATTAATAAACGATCAACGGAAAAAAAATTTTGTTAACAATCTTTGATGATAATTATGATTTAAAACAACCGTTTCTTAAAAAACGCATTTGTTAAATAACAATTTTTTTTACCACTTGTTATGAAAATTAAGGAACCATTTTTTTAAATCATTAGGTAGGTATTTATCATGGTCTTTGATATTAAAACATTGTTTATTTCATAAACAATTTTGTTATAAACAAATGAATTATCTCTTTGTATTTTTTTCTTTTTCTACTTAAAAAACAACACTATGTAACTATTGTAATTTTTGCGAGCGGCCTTAGCATTTTCTGAAAATCTATCTACATGCCACTCCGAATCAATGACACCTCAATCATAATTTTCGGAGAAGGCGAAAAAATTTTGACCTAAAAAGCACTTGTTGCCTAGACTATTAGTTAAAAAGTTATAATAAAATTAAACATAAAAAACCAGGTCAGAGTGGTGAAATGAAAGAGAACAGAAAATTGAAAGTTCAATAAAAAATATAAATAAATTTAAAAAAAAAATACATGGTTAAGTAGAAAAAGCGAAAATATACGAAGAGATAATTCATTTGTTTATAACAAATTGTTTATTAAATAAACAATGAATAGACTATTTTTGTAATTGCATGTGTATCAAAGCGCATGATGTGATATATTTTCCTGTATTTATATGTAATATCTGTTTTAGGAATCTGGTTACAAATAAAACGAAACCAAATAAAACCAGCGACGCTTCTGTTGTTTTTTCTGAAGTGTACACCAGACCTTTTTCCTTCCTTAACCGACTTTGGTTTTAATTCACTCGGAGAGAACCTCGTTTTGTTACAAGTTCTTATCTAGAAATACACTCTGAACATCATGAAGCTCTTATCTGGAATTTAGGAAATGAAGAATTATAAACTACACTCGAGGAAAAAATTAGGGGAACATTTTTTTGTTGACGAAAAATGTCCAATTTTCAAACCATGATAACTCGGTTGCATTTGACCCAAAATCAATAATACTTTGAGTTTTAAAATGATCAAAGTCTCCTCTTTCGAATGGTGTCCCTAAAAGCCACATTCGATACATCTCATGTCCCGTAAACCACCATCGAAAAAAAAAAGTTTTTGACTGAAAAAAATTTTCAACTTTAACAAGTTGAACGGATTGCCAAAAAAATTGTAGACCATACTCAAGGCAAGGACATTAAAGTTCACACAATTTCCCTTTAAGTTCAAAAAAGAACAAATTTCTACGATGATTTGATCCAAAGTTATGAGCATTTGAAATTTAATTATCATAGAATGTCATGTTCAGTATCGCATGTTTCCTCCGCGTTGACTACGCACTTCTGCAAAACGCTCTCGCATGTTGATGAGACGACAAATTTTGGCCCGCAGAATGCTCCACCAGATTTCGCGAACATTTCTTCGGTGTTAGCAGGATAATGTGAAAACTTCATAACTTTGCACCATGTCATCGCAATTTTTCGAACTTATGAGGGTTTCATAGGAAAATGAGAAAATTGTATTGGCAATAACTCAAATTGAGTGATCCGCAAGTTGTCAAAGTTAGAAACTGACAGAAAAAAAACTGTGTTTTCTATGGTGGTTGGGAGGAGGTAAAATGAGTTTGACCGAAGATCGGCTCACACAGCTGTAAAGTAGAGATATTGAGCTTTTTAAAACTCTACTCTTCATCGATATTGGCTCATACCCATCGAAGTTATAACCTAAAATACTCAAAAAGCACTTTAAAGTTCAAATGCTCATAACTTTGGATCAAATCATCGTAGAAATTTGTTCTTTTTTGAACTTTAAGGGAAATTGTGTGAACTTTAATGTACTTACCTTGAATATGGTCTACAATTTTTTTGGCAATCCGTTCAAGTTGTTAATGTTGAACATTTTTTTGAGATGTATCGAATGTGGCTTTCAGGGACACCATTCGAAAGAGGAGACTTTGATCTTTTTAAAACTCAAAGTATTATTGATTTTGGGTCAAATGCAACCGAGTTATCATGGTTTGAAAATTGGACATTTTTCGTCAACAAAAAAATGTTCCCCTAATTTTTTCCTCGAGTGTATATTGTATACTAATACGACAAATTCAGAGAATAAAAGTGTTGTAAGGTAAGGTGGGCAAGAGCGTTTATGGGGTAAGTGCGAACCTGGCCTGTAAATATTATTGCCTTTGGATATATACTTGTATCACATTTCTGCGTTTTAGTTCGATGGTTTCGCCGACAGCGTATGTTGTGAGGCAGCATTGTATACCCAACCTACATTTTAAAGTGTACGTCGAGTGCGTGTCTTAAAATTCATCTGTAATTATATACGGCATCTTCAAGGATTTTGGTGAAATTTTTGGTAAGTATTATAGTTTTGTGTGTTTCTTTTAAGTAGTAATTGTTTTTGTTTTGAAAAACTATCTGCATCCATTTTTTTCGTGGTAGTCTGCTCTTGCCCCTGCGAAACATGCTTCGGGGGCAAGTTCGCACTAAAATGGTGGGGCAACTGCAAGTTATGGTACGCACTTACCCCTAAGATAAATGTATGTTTTTTCTTACGTTCTAGAATAAATTATGGTGAGGAATTACGTAAGAAAAAGTGAAAGAGGGACAGGGTATTCTCCGGAATCCTTCAAAATCGCTATACAGAAGATAAAGTCTGGCGAACTAACAGTATACCTGGCTAGTTTAATATATGGCATTCCTAAAAAAAAGCCGAAAAAGCAGAAAGACTAGTTACGAAACAAAAGCACAAGAACAAGAAGAAGAATATTGGAAATCTAACCGATTCCGATGATAGTGACTCATCTTGGAAAAGCGATCAAAGTGAAGACAGAATAACTGAATTTGATAGTGTTTCAGAATCTGAAATTAATGAGATATTTTAACAATTCAATCAGGTGATTTTAGATTGGCTAATTTCCCAGGCAAAATAAACTTTATAAATACGTTTGTCTTGTGAAGAAGGTGTATAATGATGAAGCAGATGTAACAGGAATGAGAAAATTGAAAAGCGATCGTGAATACATACTCGATGAAAGTGATAATTACTCAATTATGTCATCAGCTATCGAAGAAAAACTTCAGCAACCCACAATAATAAAGAGCGCACAATTTCAAAAATATGTCTTCGAAGATCTAGTCCATGTTGTTGAATTAAAATAATTTTTGTTTATTTCCACAAGTTTATATTTTTTTAGTTAATATACTATTTTGTATTAATTTTTGTTTGTTTTCACAAGTTTATATTTTTTTAGTTAATACTAAAGTAATTTATATAAAAGATGTTTTCTTGAAATAGTTTACATTTACCGTGATAAAAATGTGTAAATGTAAGAACGAATATTGAGGATTTAAATAAAATCTACTGTAATTTGATTGATTATATTGGTAGTTTCTTCTTCTTTTCCATATATTTATTTATTTTTTATTTTTTGCTTTAAAGTTTCCTATCAGTACTTTTAAAAAACTTGTTGTTGCTAAGTTAACTACTCTGTTGGTTGTTTGTTATTACGTTCCGCCGCACAATTTTTTGTCAGTCATTCTCGTCGTTAAGTGTTTTGAGTATTGAATTCCTGTCAAATGGTCATCGAGAATTTTGTGATCATGTTATTAAGCCCTGAGGTTTTTTCTGACACTATTTTGTAACATTCATGTAAGTAAAATTTGTTTCTTATGTTTATTTTGCGTATAAAAATATTTTTTGATTATTTCTATGTATTGTAACCTAACTTTATTCATGCCAGTGTTGTTATTAGTCATTTTTTATTGTAAATTATAAAATTTATCAGTTGCACAATTTTTATACGATTTTGCATCACAGAAGCTCTGATTTTGTAACTATGTCTATGTATGAAAAATTGTTTGTACGAGCCCAGGCTCACAATAGTTCGGCCGGCTTACATTTTCGAGAAGAGGCCTTAATAAATTATTAAATTTTCACAAATGGTGAGATATTTCTATAAAATTGCTCCAACTACATTAAAATATATACTTTAAACTTACAAAATCTGAATTGTTTATTTCAGTAACATAATAATTATAATTTATAATAACAAATATTGTCGCCTACTCACAGGTCATATTAGTTCGGCCGCTTTATAATAATATCCATGAAACTTATGCGCTTGTGTTAAAACAGCGGATGAAACGAAACACTTCTCTATTAGTCAACAAAATTGTAGTCGGAGCAATTTTGTACAAATATCTCACCATTTGTGTAAATTTAATAATTTATTAAGGCCTCTACTCGAAAATGTAAGCCGGACGAACTATTGTGAGCCCGGGATCGTATGTTAAATATCGTTTCTTGTATTGTAGTTGTCCCGATGAAGGCTAAATAAGTAGTCGAAACGTCGACCCTATGAATAAATAACAAAATACAACTTCTACGACTGGTGTACCCATTATTTCGACCTTCGAGCATATACTGACTAGAGAAGTAATTCCCTATACCAATGCATTGCTTGTTGTGATCGGAAGATATGCAGTAGGAGGGACTTGCGGGGCTGGAAGTCATGGTGTATTGCGGGCAGCGTTTTGCTGTTATTCTTTGTTACTTCTTGTCACACATGTCATTTTATTTAACCTTAAGTTCTGCGTTTACTTTGTGAAAAGCTTAATGAGGTTTTGTGAGTATTATTTTACTTTGTGGAATAATACTAAGAAATTACGCATCCCTCAATACATCACGGCTTCCGACCCCGCAAATCTCCCCCACCGCATATCTTCCGATCACAACAAACGCCGTAACGCGGTCTCTAGTCAGTATATGCTCGAAGATTTCGACCTTACAACATCAAAATTTCAACAGTCAAGATTTCTATCATATCAATTTTAAAGTCATCAATTCTCTCGTTGATAGGGCTATAAAGTTACCAGACCACAGATTCCATACAGAAAATATTAATCACATTAAACCGATCTTAACTTAAAATTGTTATCCTCCAGCGTTTATAAATAAACATACTTCTAAGAGAATAAAATTCATAACCTAGAAAATGAATTGGTATATTTCGGACCTGAACCATTAAATGTATTTTGCAAAACTCCTTATAATACGCAAGGGAATAAAGGTTTAAAACGTATTTTACTTAACAATAACATTACTATTGCTAATAAAAGTATCAGTAGCACACAATCTCTATTCAGTCAAACAAAAAATAAAGTGAGGACACTTTACAGAAAAAATGTAGTGTTCGTGTACCAGGTCGAATGTGGTTCTTGTGATAAAAAAATACATCGGGACACATCTCAAACCCTACAAAAATAGTATATTGTAATACAAGTGTGGAAGGAGCATCATTCAAAAACTAGTATGACAGTTGGAGCACGAGCGCTAGCAAGTTCTCCTGTCTTACGAGTTTTTCAATGACCCTTTCCACAAGTGTGTTACCTACATACTATTTTTTCTACGAAAGTGGGAAATATTCAAAATTAATTTAAAAAAATTGGAAGTAGGTATAATATTTACAATTTTAAGAAAAACAAATCAGGTAGGCTTGCCGTCAGAACTGAAAACAATAACAATATATAAAAACTCTCAGTTCAATTTTGTAATTTTGCATTTATGATAAAAATAACATTTCATGCAGAATGTCGTAGTGAAAGTGAGTTTATTTGAACCCTTTCAGACATTTTATGGCAATTTTGTCTCTGAAGTAAACAATATTCTGACAGCTTTGACCTTCCAGAAACTGCACGATTTCTAGTTCAGCAAAATGATTTTTCTCAAATTAATTGAAAATCGAATATTTATAACAGAGATTACAACAAATAAAGTGTTTTAGGTATGAAAAATGCACTTTTTGAAAAAATAGTACTCAATGCACAAAATGAATGTGGAAATTATTGTCATCACTCAATGTTTCAAAAGCCTACTTTCACCATCAATTTTAATATCTGAAACAATGTGGTCACATTGAATCAACACCAATATCACTGTAAATTGTTAAATCCGTACCATAGTGGTCTGACATATCATAACAAAACTACAGGTCACAAATTTAAATCTGATAACACCAGCATATTACATACATAAAGATTAATTTTAGAATCACTTTGTATTAACATAAACAAAAGCAGTACAGTGAATGATAAAAAAAAACTAATTTTGACCACATTACTAGTTACATCCAACCAGTACTATAAAATTTTGCCCAAATGGAACGGCATCAGTCAAAATTTTTAGTTTAGCTTCAGTCTTCAGCTGCCCACGACTTAATCAACAACCTTTGTGCTTCTGTCTGAAGTTTGTCGTAACTCTGTTTCAAATGAGGATTTTAAAGTTTTCAACATGGATAGCTTTGCATACCATAATATTAGTATTTTTGAAAAATATTATGACAAAATTTAAAATAAAATTACGATTTTAATCAACCAAAAACTTTACTATGATATTATTGTATTCATTAATTTATACTGGTGAGTGCAGTTAGATGTTTTATCATTATATTTTTATGTAAAACTGTATATACAATTTTTTATAGTTGATGATGAGGGTCATAGACCTCAAAACGTTCAAATAAAACATGTTTTGACAGAATTTGTTATTCCGTGTCAAATTCCTCTATAACTGGTCCAAAAAGCATATCTTTATAATATTGAAGGAAGAATTAACATTCATTCATAATCAAGGAATTTCGAATTAAGGAAATGGGTGACGAGTGATTTGGTTAAAATGAATTCCAACTTCACGGGGTGGAATATGTTCGTCCCATCCCGGTTTAAAAAAATCTAAAACAAATGAAATAATTTACAAAAAGAATATTAATAACAATGCCTCATAAAATTTACTTAGTGAATAGTTCGTCACGTATCTCGCCATCTTGTGTACGGCAAAATTTAAATAAATCTAACACCTTCGTGTTACTCTGCTTAGCTAACATGTAATGTTAATATTAATATTATTCAACTCATGTGTCATCTGTCAAAAATGGACTAATAAATTTTGAAGATTTATAAATTTTCTACCAATTGAAACGATTATACATTTATGATGTGTTGAATCAAACTGCATATACGGTTTCAATGAACTGGTGCTTCTGTGCCCGGTGATTTTTATTAGCTGTTGCTCGCCAATTCCAGCCTTTGCCAAATGAGACACTGCAGTCTATCTCATGGAGTGGTTACATAATTTTGCTCTCTTTACATCTAAACCTGATTTTTCTGCAGTTGTTTTGATCCATTTGTCTACTTCATTAATTCCCGCAGGACAATTTTTGTACCATCCACATTGGGAAAATTTGTTCCAGTATGAATTTGGCATGAGAAACATTCGTTCTGTTTGTTTTTTTACATTACACAGTCGTTTAAACATAAATTTGTGATACAATCTGGAAAAAAGACATGACTGAAAAAATATTGATTTTTTTTTTGTTTAGGTAAAAACCTAATTAAAATTAGTATTACGTATTACCTAACAGAGCATAAGTCCGCATTGCTTGTATTGGGTATCAACCATTTACTTTGAAATAATTTTTGTGCCCCTCCTTGAGTAGTTTTGGTGAAAATAGGGTTGTATTATAAATAAACCATCATTATTTACTTCTTCTTTAATATAATGTGTAAGGCATTTTGCACCTTCACCACCACGCCATGCTAATTCATATGATGCAATTATAAATAATTTCTTTTGTAATCCTTCAGGGGTGTCTTCATCTAGGACATTTATAAGTTTATCTTTATCTGGTTCCGTTAAAACAGCGGCACTGTTTATTCTATTTTCTGATTGGCATTTCAATTTTTTCTTTTTGCATCTCTCGTTATCACGGGCAGATTTAAAAATTATATCGGAAAAAGGGGAATGGATGTATCCCTCTAAAATTCAAACACTGCTTAGCCCAAACACTGTCTAATGCATTTCTCTAATATTCAAAACCTGTCTTATTTAAATCTATAAAATGGCGGATCCCAAATGATGCATTTCTCTAAAATTCAAAATCTGCCTTAACTCACTCTCTAAAATGGCGAGCCCCAAATGATGCATTTCTCTAAAATTTAAAACCTGCCTTATTTAATTACCTATCTGTGATGGCGAATATCCGAATAATGCATTTCTCTAATATTCAAATCTTACCTTATTCAATTGACTAGTTTATGTCAAAAAACGGAGTTCTGTTGGACTCAAGAAGGGTTTTGTTAGCATAGATTAGTTTATGTCAAAAAAACGGAGTTCTGTTGGACTCAAGAAGGGTTTTGTTAGCATAGATTAGTTTATGTCAAAAAACGGTGTTCTGTTGGACTCAAGAAGGGTTTTGTTAGCATAGATTAGTTTATGTCAAAAAAGACTCAATTTTGGTAAAAATTAAATAAGACTGGTTTTGAATTTTAGAGAAATGCATCAGTCGTGGACCCACCATTTTAGTAAATTGAACAATGCAGGATTTGAATATTAGAGAAATGCATCATTCGGAGGCCCGCCATTTTAAAGAATTGAACAAGGCAGGTTTTAAAGATTATAGAAATGCAAAAGGCTGTGTTTGAGCAAGGCAGTGTTCGCAGATTAGGGTTTTGAATACCTAGCCGGAAAAAGGATTAATTGTTACATTCCACTAAATAATGCTGTTGTAACATCTTGGCTGTTACATTCCACATGTTTTTAATTACAATTTCCTTATAATCAGTTCGATCCTTTTTACCTTCCGCTTACCTGTAAAGGAAGGTATTGGAATCATACAAAAAATCGGGTGGTGAATTTTTAGTGGATGAGCACGAATTAGGGTCCTTACAACTCATTTTTGAAAGTTTCACGATGATGTCTGTGTGTATGTGTGTGTGTGTGTGTGTGGTCAAGGGGTGTTAGTCGTATAACTCAAATACGAATTACCCGAAAATTTTGATATTTGGTATTTAACATTTGTATATAAATTGGAAGAGCTCCGTAGATTTTGGTACAAATATCTTTATCGGAAGTGATATTTTTTGAAGATTGAAAAGGTTAAATGTCAAAATTGTATATAAATTTGGAAAAATATAGTATTTATTTGTAATAAGAATAAGAGGAAAAGTTATTTGCAACTTACGTTATAAAAAAATTGTCTTTATCTGGTAGCATTAAAGAACTGCAGTAAAATTTAAAAAATAAATTTATCAAATAAAACGTTGATATCTTGTAATCCATGATCGGTTGATTTTTGTTTCTGCGTAAAAAATATTGACAGGTGAGACGGGTGACAAGTTGGCATACTAGCGCTATATAAGTCCTAAGTAAGATATTAAATGTAGTAATTGAACGGAGGATGGCTTCAACACAGCAAAGTTTTCCTGTGAATGAATCTTTTTATTCAGGTGATGCAAATTTCTGTGTTTGAATATTTTAGATTTTTATTTGTATATTTTAAATATGTTTAAAGTCTAGATAAGGCGGAAGGTTGTGTGATGGCCACGTCAGATTTTTCAATATTATATGCACAGGCCTTCAATATCATGTTGATAAATATATATATATATATATATATATATATATATATATATATATATATATATATATATATATACATCCGGGTATCAATCGGGCTTCCTTTCAGATCCAAGACATCCGGCGTCCACTGAAAATACGGCGTATACTAAGATTTTTATTCGTGAATATTCCATATTTCATCATGTACTATAGGGCTTCCACCACCGATTAGATCGTATATTTTTATTTTACTTTCATTTTATTATCTATCCAGCTTCCTTTCATAAAGACGGTATAGTGCGTCCGCCGTATATATTTTTGTATGCAATTTACTCAAGTTGCATTACATATGACTTCCGACAGTGTTGCCGTCTTTATGCAGGCTAAAAATAGAACTGCCATTGAGCGTCAGTTGCATCGCAGATTTCGTACGGCGTCCACGGTATATTCAGGGAGAATCATAATAAACGAATAGCTCTACAGGGGTGTTTCACGGATACGGGACACCTCAAATAATTCCTATACTAATAAAGATACAATAAAATACTATAAGACAATCTTATAGAAGACCAAGGGGACATCTGCTTAAATAAGAATTTATTTTTTTAAATCAGTGGTTCTCATGTTAGGGTAAAAAATAATATTCTTTTGAATGAGATCATATATATTTTTATACCTATTCCGTAGGGTTTTTTTTAAAAATTCAACCTTATAATCGTTTTATATCCTTACATAACAAAAATATTGATAAAAATTCAATTGAAAGTTTCGATAAATTTTATGCAACATGCCACAAACAGTAGGTCATGAACAATAACAAAACAAGTTCTAAAAAAATGATTTACCAATTAGAACGAAATCAGAAATTACATGGACCATTTTCTCAAAAAAATGCCCTAATGTTTTGTGTCATGTAAAAAAAAATTATCGCAACTTTAAATTGAATTTTTCTGAATATTTTTGTTATGTAAGGATATAAAATGATTATACGGTTGAATTCAGAAAAAAATACCCTATCGAATAGGCATAAAAAATATATATGATCTCATTTAAAAAAAATATAACTTTGTACCCTAATTTGGGAACTACTGTTTTGAAAAAATAAATTCTTATTTAATCAGATGTCCCCCTTGGTCTTCTATAAGATTGTCTTATAGTATTTTATTTTATCTTTATAGTATAGGAATTTTTTGAGGTGTCCCGTATACGTGAAACACCCATACGTGCTTAATTTATTAAAGAATTTATTTTGGCGAAATAATTCTTCAAGGTTTTGTTACACTGTATTTTCTAATATCCTCCAACTTACTTCTTATTACCGCGAGAAGGCAACCCAAACTACCTGAGGGTAGGGTGTGTGTGTCGCCTTCTAGGCTTTGAACGGTATAGTATTACGACCTTGTGGCGACTGACCGTTTTGTGCGTGCGAAGTTCGGTTTTGATTCTTGACCAGGGGCCTGTGGTACTTGAAACGTTAATGAAATCACATGTGTCGCTGATTTTGAGCTATTGTTAAGTGATCTAGGTGATCTATTTGTCCTTTGGTGGGATTTGTCGACCAAGTGATCTATTGGGAATTATTATATTCCTCCGGTGTTTCCGGGAATTTTAAAGTTAACAGCCAAGTAACAAAAAGGTTATTCACGCACTTTAAGCCATATACCAGCTGAGGCTTTTAAACTACAGCTATTTCCAAAATCAATATTTTGAGAAAAGATCTGGAGTCGCTTTTATCTTCTGGATATTACGGAGTTGAGAGTTATTACGAGGGAAGTTGGGAATTTTGGATTCGAACTTATTGAGACGCCACTGGCACTGGTTTGCAGTTGCATCGCACCCTTCCAACCACCAAATACTCCGCGCCTGTGTACACCTCCACCAACATCTTGGAATCCAGATAAGCAAAATTGCACTCTATATTTTAGTTTGAGTTATTTTTCTCGATACTTTGTTTTGGTTAGAATTTAAAGCATCCTTGCTACGTCACTATAATTCTCATTTAGTATCTGATATTCCGATTTACTTAAGATTTTGTTTATTATTATTGTAAAGTTTTACTTGTAAAAGGTTAATTAATCAAGCGCTCGCGTAGTTTTTATTAAGTCATTTTGGTTCACGTTGTGCTATTATTGGTAGGGTTAGTAGTCAGCGTATAGTTGTAGGACTCGCATCGTAATTTTTGTTTTGAACAGCGCTTGCATATTGTTGCGTCTTGGTCGACCATCGCGGAACGCCGTGCATCTTTCTTGCGCCGTATTATTCTTGTGTAGTTCCTTGCTTACCAAGTCCTAGCACTATAGTGGTGCAAACTACCCCTGCTATACTAATTTTATTTATTTTTACTGTAACCTGAGGGTATACTCTACGCACGTTACGATTAATTACACTTCCAAATTTCATTTTCAACAATATTATTTGATATTAATTCACTGTTTAAGACGAGTATTATTAGCTTCAATTTTGTTCAACTATATCAACTTGTTTATTTATATAAAATTTATTTAATCCTTTCAAATCTATTTGTTTATATCAATCAATTTATTTACTATTCAAAGTTATTCAATAATTATATTAAATTTATTTATATTATACCTGATCTCATTCGTCAATATAACTCGTCATTTATGTCACTTTATTATTTAATTTGGAATTATCTAACGCCTTCGTACCCTTATCCTGGTAGGGTTAGTCGACCAACCCCGTGGTTGAACAAGGCTACGGTCGACTGGCGCCCTAAATTCCACCACATCCTTATACCACTATTGGAGGTCTAACACCCACTCCCATTTCCACTGAGTATTAGCCGTCGGTTCAACCAGCCTTGCCTGGGATAACCCTAAAGGGGTGTAGCAAGATTAATTGGCGCCCAACGTGGGGCCCTAATTTCGAAGGACCTTCCTTCGTTAGGTTTATTCGGATATTACTTGATATTTATAGCAGGAAATAGCTGTATTCGATCGTATATTAGTGTATGGTATATTTACCGTCATTTAAGTTATTTTTCTTTCGTAAAAAGTATTTTTTTTACGTGAAAGCTTTTGTAATTAATTGGGATAAATATTTTAGGGTTAGTTTTTTTTTCTTTCTTCTTATACGGTATTGGTATTTTCAGTCGTTTGAAATATTTATAAATTCTGCTATTCATGTGTAATTATGGGGTCCAAAATGGAGATTAATCGTTTGAACAAAGCCGAACTGGCGTATGAATTAAAAGTTAGAGGCGTAGAAGAAGACGATGATAGTAGAGTTGATGTTATGAGAAGTACCTTACGATCGTTGTTACGTGTGGAAAAATGTCCGTCATATGTTCAGCCAACCCACCCCTTCACATTTGAGCAAGACAGCGCTGCTATAGCAGAAAATATTACCGAGATTTCCACTTTAATAACCGATTTTTTAGATTTGAAATCATCTTCAGGTTTTAAAAAGATCGAAGCTAAAATAACCCACTCGATGGGCCGTGTCAACCGCTCTAAACCTAAAGATGATCCACAGCGGAAAAAACGATCCGGATTTCTCGTTAAGTTATCAACCTTACACGCGGAACTAAAATCTAAAGCAAAAAGTGTTAAGTTATGCTCCACTATTAGTAGTTCAATGTTAAATGATTCTATTGCTTTAGCTAACGCCAATCTCGACGACTCGGAACCTGCGTCCTCAGACAGCGATGATGATATTGAATCACCAAATGCTCAATCTTTTGTTAAGTCAGTTCCGGTAGCTAAATGGAACCTTAAGTTCAATGGTGATACAAAACTTATGTCTTTGAATTCGTTTTTAGATAGAGTAGATGAATTGCGTTTCGCTCGTCACGTCACTAAACCTCAACTATTGACTTCAGCTATTGATTTGTTCGAGGGTAACGCTCTGATATGGTACAGAGCTAACCGTCATTTGTTTCACACTTGGAATGAGCTAGTGGATGGGTTGCGAGATGCATTCTTGCCCTCTAATTACGAGGAGAAGCTTTTCGACGAAATTAAGAACCGTACGCAAGGCACGCAGGAACCGATCAGCATTTATATCGCGAGTATGAATTCCCTTTTCGCTAGACTTCGCTCGCGCGTAATACCTGAAGCGAATAAAGTAAATATTTTACTAAAAAATATTTTACCGTTTTATCAAACAAAATTAACTTTAATGGATATCGATTCAGTTTCAGAACTGGAAAAACTATGTAAAAGATAAGAGAAAAGAGTCGGTAGAAAATTTCATACCCCCACCACGTCGTCATCTTACGCTTGAACCTGATTTAGCATATATTCACGTCAGTCAGAATCCCTACAGTCGGCAAGGAATCCTCTGCCGTCTTCTTCAGCTTCAGCGAATACAATAGAAACCACCAAAAGTTGCTGGAACTGTGGTCGGTCAGGACATATAGCCATTCGATGTACCGCTCCACGTAAACGTTATTGCTATCGATGCGGTAAACCGAATGTAACGGTTAATACTTGTCCTAAATGTTCGGGAAACGCCCGTCAGGTGAAATAGAAGGTCGTATATTTCATCATAACGTATCTCTATCGACCACTATTAACAATGCACGATTGGAGTTTATTTTAGCTCACGCCGAGGGCGACGAGCGTCCGTACTTAGAAGTATCGATACTAGGTAAACCATTATTTGGCTTGTTAGATTCAGGGGCCTCGAGGACTATAGTAGGCGGCCCGGGGTTAAAATTACTGAGTGATTTGGGTTTTAAACTAATTAAAAGGGTCAGTAGTTGCTCCGTTGCTAACGGCGAACACTGTGTGAGCCCGGGTGAAATTGTAGCACCTGTTAAACTACGGGAGGAAGTTAAAATAATTAAATTTTTAGTTGTACCATCTTTAGGTCATACCTTGATTTTGGGTGCGGACTTTTGGAAAGTAATGGGGATCGTGCCAGATTTACGAAAAGGCGAATGGTCTTTTTCAGCTTGTCCTGTTTCTGTAGCTACTTCGGAAACTGTCAACGCGCGATCATGTCTTTCGCACTCACAGGAACGTGAGTTGAACGATTTAATTGACGAAATGTTTTCCACATTTTCGGTAGACAAAATCGGCTGTACAAACATGGTAAAGCACGTTATTCAAACTGATAGTACACCTATTAAACAACGCCATTACCCACTATCCCCTGCTATGCAGAAACACGTCAATAAAGAACTCGATGAAATGCTTCAGAATGGTATTGTTGAAAAGTCTAATAGTCCGTGGGCCTCCCCTATTTTATTAATACCAAAGAAAGATGGATCTTACCGGTTTTGTGTAGACTACCGTAGATTAAATAAAGTAACAAAACGCGATGCATACCCCTTACCCTTTGTATCTAGTACGTTGGACAAACTTAGAGACGCGCGATTTTTAACATCGTTGGATATCAAGTCAGCTTACTGGCAAATCCCGGTTGAGGAAGAATCCAAACAATTTACGGCTTTTACGGTACCGAATAGAGGGTTGTTTCAATTTTGCAGAATGCCGTTCGGGTTACATAATGCCCCTGCTACGTGGCAGCGGTTTATCGACCGAGTAATAGGAGCGGATCTAGAACCACACGTTTTTGTATATTTAGACGACATAATTATCGTTACGCAGACATTCGAGAAACACTTAGAAATATTGAGGGAAGTATTAACACGTCTAACAAATGCAGGGCTAACAGTGGGCCGCGATAAATGCCATTTTTGTCGTGAAGAATTACGCTATCTAGGTTACGTCGTAAACCGTCAGGGCCTACACGTTGATCCCGAGAAAGTTAAGGCCATTTTGGATATATCGACCCCGAAAAATGTTCGTCGATTAGTCGGGATGGCTTCATGGTATCGCCGTTTCGTACCGCACTTTTCCACAGTTATATCTCCTTTAACGAAGTTGCTCCGTAAAAATATAAAATTTCATTGGGATTCGGATTGCGAAGAGGCGTGGGGGATGATAAGGAATAATTTAGTTTCTGCTCCAATCTTGTCTTGTCCAGACTTCGAAAAAGAATTCATCCTACAAACTGATGCCTCAAACTTTGGTCTGGGGGCTGTCCTTACCCAAGAGTATGATGACGGGGAAAAGGTTATATGTTACCTCTCCCGTTCGCTGACCCGACAAGAGAGGAACTTTTCGACCACCGAGAAAGAACTCCTCGCACTTCTTTGGTCGATCGAAAAGCTTCGCCCTTATCTCGAGGGAACGCGATTTACTGCCATAACGGACCACTATTCACTTTTGTGGCTGAATAGTCTTCAGAACCCTTCAGGTCGTCTAGCTCGCTGGGCAGTACGCCTCCAACAATATGATTTTAATATCATTCACCGAAAGGGGAAGGACCACCTTGTTCCAGACGCTCTATCGAGATCCGTGCCGGTGCTAGATACTATCGGTGTGTCTGAAGTCAAGGATAAGTGGTATGTCAAATTATATAACTCGGTGTTAGAAAATCCAGCGCAATTCCCTGATTTTCGTATTACGGGTGGTAAACTTTATAAAGTTGTCAAAAATGATTGGGGGGAGTTATTCGATTCACAAGGTAACTGGAAGGTTGTTGTACCAAAAGATCAGCGTAAAGAGCTCATGTTTAAATGTCATGATCTGCCAACAAGTGGACATCTAGGGTCCTTTAAAACTTTTCATCGTCTTGCTCAGACCTTCTACTGGCCTAAAATGCGATCAGACGTTGCTGATTACGTACGCAAGTGTATTACATGTATAAAGGCAAAACCGGAACAAAAACTTCCAGCCGGTAAAATGGGCGGACATTCATTAATTACTCGTCCATGGGAAGTAGTCTGCGCTGATGTCATAGGTCCTTTACCTAGGTCGTCTGGGGGTTATTGTTTTATTTTAGTTATAGCCGATTGTTTTAGCAAATTCTCTCTCTGTTTTCCCTTAAGAAAAGCTACTGCTCGAAATGTCATACGTCATTTGGAAAACGATGTGTTTTTAATATTTGGTGCACCGCGAACACTTATTTCGGACAACGGTGTCCAATTTCGATCCAAAGAATACCGAGATCTACTCAATTCATACGGGGTTAGGCCGTCCTATACTTCCTATTACCATCCTCAAGCGAACCCAACGGAACGAGTCAATAGGGTTATTAAAACAATGTTAATTTCATTCGTAGCCGACAACCAACGAGAATGGAGTAAATATTTGCCTAAAGTAGCCTGTGCCCTTCGCACTGCAAGGCATGAAGTAACGGGACAGACACCGTACTTTATCAACTTCGGACGCGAGGCTATTTTATTAAGAGATAGAGCGAACGTCGACAGCGAAGAATCCGGGGACATTGGTTGCGATAGAGATAAAGAAAGACTTATTGAAAGGGCTTGCAATTTCAGCAAGCTATATAAGGACGTTTCTGCACGTTTGCAGAAATCTTATACGAAATCAAAAGCTCGTTACGACCTCCGACATCGAGAAGTGTCATTCCACCCAGACCAACTCGTTTGGAGGAAGAATTTTGTCCTCTCAGATGCTACTAAGTACTTTTCGGCAAAACTAGCCAATAAATTCGTTGGGCCATTTATTATTCATCGAAAGGTTTCGTCTAATTCATATCAGCTAAGAAACTTAGACGGAAACGTTCTTCCCGGAACCTGGAGCAGCATGCATCTGAAACTGCATCCTGGAGATGACGACCCAACTTAGGCTTACGTTGTATTTCACACCTATGGTCTTCTTATTGCGATTCGGTATTGGATTAGGCATTAAAGATTAGCTTTTGATACTTTACGTGTGTTCTTTTGTTATAACTAGGTACCTACCTAGCCGTATCTTCTACTTATCAGAAATTTTCTGACGAAAATTTCTTCAGCTGGTGAGGGTGGAGTTTGTTACACTGTATTTTCTAATATCCTCCAACTTACTTCTTATTACCGCGAGAAGGCAACCCAAACTACCTGAGGGTAGGGTGTGTGTGTCGCCTTCTAGGCTTTGAGCGGTATAGTATTTCGACCTTGTGGCGACTGACCGTTTTGTGCGTGCGAAGTTCGGTTTTGATTCTTGACCAGGGGCCTGTGGTACTTGAAACGTTAATGAAATCACATGTGTCGCTGATTTTGAGCTATTGTTAAGTGATCTAGGTGATCTATTTGTCCTTTGGTGGGATTTGTCGACCAAGTGATCTATTGGGAATTATTATATTCCTCCGGTGTTTCCGGGAATTTTAAAGTTAACAGCCAAGTAACAAAAAGGTTATTCACGCACTTTAAGCCATATACCAGCTGAGGCTTTTAAACTACAGCTATTTCCAAAATCAATATTTTGAGAAAAGATCTGGAGTCGCTTTTATCTTCTGGATATTACGGAGTTGAGAGTTATTACGAGGGAAGTTGGGAATTTTGGATTCGAACTTATTGAGACGCCACTGGCACTGGTTTGCAGTTGCATCGCACCCTTCCAACCACCAAATACTCCGCGCCTGTGTACACCTCCACCAACATCTTGGAATCCAGATAAGCAAAATTGCACTCTATATTTTAGTTTGAGTTATTTTTCTCGATACTTTGTTTTGGTTAGAATTTAAAGCATCCTTGCTACGTCACTATAATTCTCATTTAGTATCTGATATTCCGATTTACTTAAGATTTTGTTTATTATTATTGTAAAGTTTTACTTGTAAAAGGTTAATTAATCAAGCGCTCGCGTAGTTTTTATTAAGTCATTTTGGTTCACGTTGTGCTATTATTGGTAGGGTTAGTAGTCAGCGTATAGTTGTAGGACTCGCATCGTAATTTTTGTTTTGAACAGCGCTTGCATATTGTTGCGTCTTGGTCGACCATCGCGGAACGCCGTGCATCTTTCTTGCGCCGTATTATTCTTGTGTAGTTCCTTGCTTACCAAGTCCTAGCACTAAAGTGGTGCAAACTACCCCTGCTATACTAATTTTATTTATTTTTACTGTAACCTGAGGGTATACTCTACGCACGTTACGATTAATTACACTTCCAAATTTCATTTTCAACAATATTATTTGATATTAATTCACTGTTTAAGACGAGTATTATTAGCTTCAATTTTGTTCAACTATATCAACTTGTTTATTTATATAAAATTATTTAATCCTTTCAAATCTATTTGTTTATATCAACAATTTATTTACTATTCAAAGTTATTCAATAATTATATTAAATTTATTTATATTATACCTGATCTCATTCGTCAATATAATTTATGTCACTTTATTATTTAATTTGGAATTATCTAACGCCTTCGTACCCTCATCCTGGTAGGGTTAGTCGACCAACCCCGTGGTTGAACAAGGCTACGGTCGACTGGCGCCCTAAATTCCACCACATCCTTATACCACTATTGGAGGTCTAACACCCACTCCCATTTCCACTGAGTATTAGCCGTCGGTTCAACCAGCCTTGCCTGGGATAACCCTAAAGGGGTGTAGCAGTTTACATCAGAAAAAAAAGTAGCTAAAGCAAATATTTTTCCTGTGGTATATACCAGCTGTACCATTTTCGTTTGCCAGCATTGGGCTGAATTTGAATAAGTTGACAAATTTAAAAAAAATTAACATCGTTGAATTCAGAAAAAAAATATTGATTTTATGAAGTTACTTTTAGGTATTGGTTCCATTTAAAAAATCATAAGTTAGTGTCATACCTCAAAAATGTACCCAAGATAAAAATAATCATGTACGTTACTGGATAAACCTTACAAATAAATACCTAACTTTTTTATTAGAAACTTTTTTTCCAATAATCAATTGTTTAGGAATTATTTAAATTTGTTTATGCTATTACAAAGACATGTCTGAGATGTACTTCCAAATGCGCACATTAACTCCCATTTGACCGAAGCCGTAGATGTTATAGTTTCCGAAATCCCAATGGTGGCAAACGAAAATGGGACATTATATATATAATACAAATATTTTATTTGTAATTTAATTTATTTCAGTTGTGAGGAAACTACTACTATACAGTCATTTCATGAATTTGTTTGTCAAGTCTAAATAGACAAACATATTTAATGCAGTCAATAATGTTAAAATTTTTTTTGTAAAGTGATAAATTCATCAAATAATTTACTTCCGATTAGTTTTTCATTTTTATCTAATTTTATAGCTTGCAGAAAATGCTATATTAACCTTCCGGCTACCAGTTGGTTTTTGTTATGGCATTTTGTGAATATTGTATATTTTGTCTCGAAACTTATTGATAATTACTTTTTTTAATTACTTTATGTACGTAAAATAAAAACTGGAATTATGAACATATTTGCAAAATTATAAACATTTTCTCTGGGGCGACACTGTCGCCCCACCTAGAAACTTTAAGGTGTTGTTATTTTTATTAATTTCTTGTTTAATCAATATTTTCAACAATATATTTATTATTAATAAATTTATTTTAATGAAAATAATTATAATAATTATTTATTAAATATAAATAATAACAATCAGTTTTTTTTTAAATTCGATTTTTTGCCTTCTCAATGTTTATTTGTTAATTAATATTTATTAACTACTTGACTTTATTTATTTAATATTCAAAAGAATTAAACGATTCTACTAATTTGAAAGATTTTGATTGCGTATTGTTTTAATTTGTTTTTCCGCGAACGTGATATGACGCGTTGCTTCGCGAAATTGCGTGATTCGAATCCGCGCAGCATCAAGCCAGTCTGTACATTTCATCCATTAATTATTAGTTGTAGTGTGTAGGTTACAACATTCGGAAATAAGTTATGTAGTACAAAAGTTTAAATATTTGCTGTGATTATTTAAAGATTGTTTATTATTAATAAATAACATGAAAAATAATATTTTATAATCCTCTAATGAAAATTGTCATTATTTATTGAAAAATCCTAAATGGAAAAAACCACCTAGGTAACTACGTCACGAATTTCCACCTGGTAGCCGGAAGGTTAATAAACAAAAAAAATATCTTTTTACAATAATTTCCCGTAAAACAAATTTTTTAAGTACCTATACATTCGGACTGAGATTTCTGCAATTTTTAAATGATTCCATTAAATCATGCAAACTATTATAATTTTTTTATTACAATTACAGTTATTACAATTAATTATTTTTGAAAGGTATTTTTCATATAAATGATTCAATACTATACTGAAAATTATTAACGAAAGGACGCACGTCACAATGCGACAACAATCTGATATAACAATGATTTGTATTGTGACGTGCGTCCTTTCGTTAATAATTTTCAGTATAACTATTCCATTTCGTGATAAAAAGTAATGAAACTAAAAAAAAATTTAAAATCAAAAAAATCATGATTAATTCAAATTAATAATGATTTAAAAAAAATTAAAATATGATTCTCACCAACCCTGCTTTAAACTATGCCATTAAAATGAAGTAAAATGTTAAATAATATGTAGTATCACGTGTATTATTAATCTGTTTAACATAAGTTTTATTTTAATATATTTTTTTTAATAAGTATAATCAAAAACACTTTTGATCAAAATAACAATATCAGTAGTAATTTAAAATAAAAACTTATAAAAATGTCTCCACCTCATTAACATCTCCCCGAAGACCATTAAAAGCATAGGTAATCATTTTTACTATACGCTTTTTAAGTGCATTTTTCAACCAAGCCGCCAGACTAAAACCGTATATTGCTGCTTTAATTATAAATAGCATTTGCGATGTTGCCATTCTTCCGGACGCAAGATTATCGGTAACGTGAAAGTATACGAATAATATACGAAATACGCTTGTCGCGAACCTGGTGGAAATTACCTGAACTACGTACTTTCATTTCGGCGTCTTTGGACGTCCGGGTGAAAATTTTTCAAATGATAACAGGCATTAGATGTTTGCATTTTGCTGCTTGAAACCATCTTTAAACAACGTGGTTTCGAATTTTCTTCCCTATCGAATGAGAAAGCTGATGTTATCTAATTTAGTTACAGAGAAAATTGAATAACATTGCTTTGTCATGCGGCGTCCGAATATCGGACGCACTATTTCACCCGGACGCCCGATGTAATGCAAAAACGCAATGTATGGACGCCCGATTGATAGCGGGATATATATATATATATATATATATATATATATATATATATATATATATATATATATATATATATATATATTTACTTGACATTACTTGACAACAATGTTTCAATAATCAAACATCTAACCACGCTGTTACTGTTCGACCATTTTTGTGTCAAAATACCTCAAAAATGATTCTGTTTGATCTAAACTATTATATAATATTGCTTTATTTTTCACATTATTGTGTAGTTTAAAAACGTTGACGACAATTTGTCCTAATCATAAGATGCTAGTCTTAAACTAACCTCAACACTATGTAAGTCTGATGTTACACTATAAATTGTGTAAAATCTCTCTCCGAGGAAAATGAATGTCGCATAAACTTGAAGTCGATATTTGCACACGTTAAATAATTACAGTCGATTTCTTGTGATAACACAAAATAATTACTTGATTTAAAGAAATTGGTATATGAAAAATACATTTTCACTATTTTCTCGGAAATTGTAAAGAACATTTTTATAGAGAATTTTAGTATTTGCAATTTCATATATAATACTTTTCTTCATAATATTAACCTTTTATCAGATAAACGCAAAAAACTAAAAGTGTACACATTCAACCCTTAAAAAATAAGGGATGCAGACGGGAGAGAGTTAGGGACTTTTGATATGTTGTTTAGGACGTCAAATAGAATATATATACAAATTTTTAGCTTCACACATTTTCGTGTTGGGTTTGGTCGAAATTTTGTCTAGATTGACTGGGCTACAAATCATGCCCCATCACATTCAACTATTTGGAGGGTTGTGTGTTTTACGTCCGAAAGAAAAACTGGTTTTAAAAAAAACATAATTTGCTATTAACAACAATTATAAAATTTTGTAGCAAATAAATTATAGTTAGATAAGAACATTTAAAAATAGTTGACATTAAGTTTAAGTTAAAATTTCAGTCAACTGGAATTTAAACAATTTGACCAAAGTATTTTAATTTAAATTAACTGTTCTAGATAATAATTGTTATCATTTATCCAGAATAAAAATATAGGCAGTAAGTTAAAATAATACGCTGCATAAAGACAAAAAATAGATAAATCATAGTAAAGCGTGTATATTTTAAAAGTAGGTATAAAATAAATGTATATAATAAAGTATAATACAATCTAAACAAAATAAAAATATAAGCATACCTATTTAAAACAATATATTTTTAAAACTTGACAAAATAAAAATTATATTGTAAAAAACAAACAATGAGGTTTGGTGTAGGCAATGTAGTGCCCAATTCCAATTTTTTATAGATGTTGCATCATTTTCATCAGAATATAAATTTTCATTTTGGGCCACTGAATTTTCCGACTTTATTTTTTCGGATACATTTTGTGCTGCTACTGCTATTGACATCTCTCCTTTCATGTCATTTATATGAATAATTACAAATTTGTTAACTTTTATTGGTAAATTATATTTTCTTATCGTCCTGTTTTTCAAATTGTTGAAATAAAATTCAGCAATTGCTGACTAGGCTGTTTTTGTATTGGAATTAAAATGTGTAGTCATAATTGAACTTGTTAACAAAATTGTTTTTTAATTTTTTTAACATAGGTATTTATATCTGGCAAATAATGATAATTTTCTTCTTCACCATCATTACTATATAAATTTTTTGATTTGTTATTTTTTCTTACCAAGTTGTCATATTGAGATCAGCGTCTAGATAATTGTTGCCCCGCGTTTCACCTGTATTTTCTTCTGGATAATCTTCAATGTCCACAGGGTCATGTGTAGAAATAAATAATTTTAAATATGATTTTTTATTTTGATCGTTTACTGCGGAATTAAATTTGCTGTTACAAACAACTAATATAACTTCTATAATGATGAGTTTCATGGTATGTGCATAATCGACTCGTATGCAGACAGAAGGTAACACTGTTGTTTGCCCTAATAAGTACTTGAAACATTCACTTACTTATGAATTTAAATCTGACATTTTTGCGAACGATCTTGCAATAGCTCCGAGTAGTGCTATAGAATGTTTTGTTATAACAATTTTTTGACAAACAGCACCACATTGTACCTATCCATTCATTTAACCAACACACTATAAAATTAGCACTGTGTGCTTCCGACAACATTTGGCATACTGGTATTTGACCATGTTGCGATCCTAAATGGATTACTGCACTATACAAAAAATATGCCCAAAAATATTTCCAGACGGACGATTTAATTTTGAACTAATGTGCCTGTAGCATCTATTGTTAAAACCGCTTGACTATTTTTTTTGCAATAATTGTTGTATACAGCTAGCTGTTCAGGTGTCCAATGACGTAAATAAAATTTATCTTGCACAATGTTACGTATACTCGAATTATATGGTTGCGTGTAATTTAGATTCAGTATATTATTACCTGGACTTGCAGATTTCAAGAGACCTTTATATTCCGATTGATTTTGTTCACATTTACGTAAAACTGTATACAACATTTTTGGCTCAGGATCTTCCAAATTCATTTCTAATTTCACTGCTTCTTTGCGTCGCCAAATACATGATGATAAACCAGCATTTAATTCTTTTCCGACAGCTTCTTAATCCGTTATTTTTTTGTAACATTTTCGTGGTCAAAGTGAATCTCAATGTAGATGTAGGTGGCACAAAAACTAGTGGTAGTTTATCACTGCATAGCTTTAGTACATCTTTGACAATGCGACTGATGTATCCCGGTGATATCCGAAAAGCAAGAGATAGAGATGCATATGATTCTCCGGTAGCTAGGAACCTTAAAACGGATAATATGTTTTACAATAACTTTATTTCTTGAAGCTGTTAAATATGTTTTTGCATTAATTATACATTTTAATTACAATCGAAGAATGCTAAAAGCGCTGGAAAAATATTCGCGATACATTATAATAGACGCAAGAAAGGAAGTAAGGATCCACGGGATCGGTAAGGAGCAAAATACCTTCTAAATGGTATTTGGCTGATGCCGTTTAATTTTTAAATAAAGTGGAACAAGAAAGACAGTACATATAGTTATTTTTAAATGCGTGACAAATATTGATTGCAAGAAAGAGACCGAGGAGACTAATATTAGAGAAATATTAGAAGACGGTGAAAATGATTTAGTTAACGAAGATGAAGTTAGTTGTTGAGGTTGAAGTTGAGAAATAAGTGGCGAATTTTCTCGAAATTTCCAGCCTAATTTAAGAAAAATATCCATCTGAATTACAACAGCAGGTAAAAAAAAGCAAGTGTTAAATTTTTGAAGCTGGTCGAAACAACAAAAATTAACGGAAACAGTTTTGAATGAAATTATTCAACTCAACTGTGTACTCCGCACGACATTATCACTGCAAGTAAGCCCAACAAAAGGTATATTAAGTAGAAAAAATAATCTCAAAGATTTTACAGCTTTTCTATTTATTAGTATAAAATAAAATATTAAAATAAATATGCACTTTATTTTAATTTACTGAAGTCAGATAATTTTTTTTTAATTGATTAGTTTTTATAAAAGGCAGCTTACCTCACTGCTGTTTATATGTAATGGACGCAGTTAACAATCTAGCGTTTACTTTAATGCATTAATAAATATTAAATGTCAACAATACGTACTGTTCCAGTAGCGGCCGCGTGTTGGAAATGCACCAAGTCACTATAGCCGCGCGTTAGCTAAAAACCACTAATTTTTCAAGATCAGTAATATAGTCCGACAGCCAAACAGGGATTTTTGATGGAACCGTGTTTTGAAATATTAAGTTTATTTAGTGTTGGTATTTCATGTTTAGGGTATGTAGATTCATAAAATTGCAGGTACCCATACCCACGCAGTACCTTTGGACAACCCTCAGAATTTAAAATGGCGGCCATCCCTGTATTAAATATTTAGGTACCATGCAAATTTGTGCTTATTTTGTCATAAATATAAGTTTCTCGTATACTTATATTTATAGATGAGATCTCCCTCATAAAAAAGTGGAGCCATCCCATGAGGCCTTGCAGGGGCAGTGTATTGCGTGTTGCATATTAATTTTTTGGTTTTTGCATTTATCTTGTAAATGGTTAATGATAATGAAGAAAACTATTATATTAAATAATTATAGAGTACTAAAATTCCTATAGAAAAGGTTATTAGCAATATTCTTGTAAGTGGCACAGTTTTCGAGAAAATCGTGAAAATGTATTTCGAACATTTCAATCATTTAAAAATTAATCGAAATTTTGTCTCCACTCACTGCTGTTATTTATTAACAGATAAAATCTGAATGTCTGAAATAATGGTATTGCTTTATTTTGTCTAGTTAATTATAAATTCCCATTTGACAGAGTTTGTAAACAATAAAATCATTGCTTCTCGATTAATAAAAAATATTAATTTATATTACATTTCTTTGCAGTTGTGCCAGCAGAAAATATTTTACTATCATTTTAACCATACGATGGAAAAATATAAATTTTGTGTATTACTTAAAAGGTTATAACTCGTTCTGTATAATTATTAACTATATAAATTCATCAATAATTCATTGGCCACACAATATTAATTTAAAACAAACTATTAATGCTACAAAATGGACTATTTTAGATGCATCAAGCAGCCGAATGCGACTAAAAAAGGATGCGGTGCAAGTTGCAACCTACTACTGACCGATCCTTTGAGTGAAGAGAAGGCAAAAATAAGTGAGGGCCGGTTGAAACGCAGATTGAAGCGGGAAGCAGATGCAGATGTAAAGATGAGAAGGAAGCTAGAGGTAGCTGGAATGGAAAACGCGTCCTCAGCAGCGGATACGTTGAGCCAACCTTCAACCTTTTCAGCCGATTTCTCAGCTGAGACGGCTGTGGAAGCCGGCGAGCGAGGTGAGGAGAACGCGAAACCTTCAAGCTCTACCGATTTCTCAGCTGCGACGGCTGTGGAAGACGACGAGCGAGGCGAGGAGAACGCGAAAACTACTTGCTCCTATGCCGATGTCTCGGTGCAAGTGACCAGTGGCGACTTTGGTGTGAAATTCATCGATTTGATTAAGAGCGACGGCGATTTAAGCACTGTCACGGGAATAGAGTCCTTTCGTTTACTTCATACAATTTTATGATCGCAAAACTCGCAAAAAGTGAACATGTACAGTATTGTTCAGAAATAATGCCCAGATGCCCCACTACAGTGCCGACAGTTTATGAAAAATTCGATATACGTTCGATTGAGTGAGGGTGATGAGAGATAAGTAGCAAAGGAAAGGTATATTGTTTCTATTCCAAGAAAATAGAACCAAATTTAGAAGTATCCTCTTTACCTGAGAGGCAAGAAAATACCTTGACTTAGAATATCGTCAAGTGTATGAAATCTAAATGAATTTTGAACCAGAGAGTTAAACTGTAACCTACAATGTAAGAAATAAAAATGTTTAGATTTTTGTTTCAGTTTTAATATAATTTAATTAATAAATCTAATTAAATAATTTATTTTTCAATACCTGCCCCGAAAACGCCACCTTTATTAGGGACGATAGTGAGGTATTTCTGACCGATCAGTAATATTCCTCCCTGGGGAGGAAAAGTAGTTTTCCTAACGCTTTATGAGGGTATTCACTTGATTTTTTTCTCCTTAGGGAGGAAAAGTACTTTTTCTCTCGCCTTATGCGGAAATCCACTTTATATTTTCCTCCCTAGAGAGAAAAAATACTTTTCCTCCCGCTTTATGCTGAATTCCAAAATAGATTATTTAGATTATTTTTTAATTATTATTAGAGATATAACGAACAGTAAATGTGCCGAATAACGAATATAATGTATGATTGTCTGTCGAATAACCGAATATTTAACAAATATTCTGCACCCTTATGGCGCCAAAAAAAAGATAAACTTACATCGAATGCAGAAAAACTAATTTTTTACTGCATAATTTTCCGCTTTTAATTTTTAATAACGAATAGTTAATTATTTTTATATTTTTCAAAGTCTTGACAATATTTTTTAGTAACAATAATAAATTATTAAAAACTACAGAATAAACAAGTAATAAGTATTTTTGTCTGTTTAGATTAATCAATGAAATATGTAAATGAAGCACTTGCAGGAGACTGTTTATATTCCAGTTCAATTATTGTGTGACAGTCAAACTATTCGGTATTCGGTCGAATAGTAAACTAATATTCGGTGTTCGGTCGAATAATGAAAAACCTGCTGAATAGGCAGAATACCGAATAGTTGCATAATATTCGTTGCAACTGTAATTATTATACATTTTTCTAATTTTATCATCATTCGGTTGCATAATGCCTAATTTCATGATCTACTAATTTAATTTGATTAACTTTACTACAATATGCTTCATAACTAAATAGATATGAATTAATGAGTTCTTATTTTAATGCAGAATTCGGACAATATAAGTGATTCATTAAAAAAGTATCCATCCGACGTATCATCGAAAGTAGTGAATCTTAATTTACAAAATGTTTCCAAATCTTAAGCCTCTGTTTACCGTTGCTAATGTTTGTTTTTCCGAGAAAATTGGGAATATAGCTATCTTTTGCTTTGAATCTTTTGCCTCTGTTCTTCAAGGACTGCAGGCGTATTTCGAATTTTTCATAAATCGTCGGCACTGGAGTAGGGAGTCTGGGCATTATTTCTGAACAATACTGTACATCATGCTGAGAAGTTATCCTTGGAGGATAGAATCATTTTAAAATTTAAGGAATTGAAACAAAACTTATCGTATGACTATTTGGCAGTGCACTTTCAAATATCAGCGAGACACTGCGATAGAATCTTTAAGGATACTATTCTGTTGCTTAGTGCTTGTTTAAAGTAAAGTTGAAAATCCAGCGAAGATAAATATGTCGGGGTTAGCAATCATGTTGGTTGTAATAATTAATGATAGGAATGCAAGTGTGCCAATGAAGTTATGATCGTGTTTGTTTGTTCGATTACGTTATTATTAGTACACTTGGGCGAAGTCTGGGATTACGTGCTAGGTGTGGAATGAGCCGGAGATCGGCAGTCTTGAATATGCTCTGATGCGAGTAGCACGTGCCCAGGAATTGCCACCATTCCTTATCGTCATAGTTTGTAGATCACGTTTAACTGGTTCATGACATGAGTGGTGAATGTGTGATTTATTTGGTGTTTAGATTAGTTAACTATTCCATTAATTGCGCTTTTAGTAGTTTTGTTGTTCACGTAACTGATCATCTATGGTCCGCTCCGCTCTTACTCCGACAAATATAATAAAGGAACTCCAAAAAGGAATAAATAAAAGGAATAAATCCGTCTTAATCTTCACTCTCTTATTTCATTTTATTGAAATTGCGACCGGTTTCGACAATTTAAATTGTCATCCTCAGGCCAGAGATTATAAATAAAACAATCCATTGTTACAAACTGCTTATAACAAAACAATACAATACAACATAATACAAGTAATATCACAGTTTCATAGACAAAACAAATTAGCTTATTAAATTTAAAATATTAAAATTAAATGACAATGTTGAAAAAGTAAATAGGAATAGAAGCAACTTACATTAATTACAGGAGACTATGTAGTGGAACAATATCCGTTACAGCATTCAACTAGACGACAAAAGCATAGTAATAAAATTGTAAAAAACATTCGAAGTTTACTCGACGAAAGTTTGACGCAGAGTGACAAGTAGCAGAAACCACCTCATCTGATCGATCGGACGTCAGCTGAGTTTGTTAAGTAGTGGGGTGAAATCAAAGTTGGTTTGTTCATAAGTAACTTCAGGTTGTTGTTTTTACTTATTTTTGAAATTTCCAATGCTTCAAAAAAATTGAGAATGTATCGTCCGTCATTGACATGCAATATTTCAAAATCTTCTTTAATGTTAAATAAATAACCTGTATTTGATGGGTTTTTGTGGATGAAATAAATGAAATATTGCCGTTACAGAATTAAACACACGTGCTTGTTGTAACTAACTTACGAAAACAGTAACTTTATTTTTCTACAAATTCCCTAACATCATATTGTTTATAATTACCAACCAAATAATATAAATATATTTAAATACAAAACTATATTTAGTTCAACATCTTTCACACCTCCACATAAACTTAATTAGTTTTGTTCTGTTGGTTTTTTTAAACCCATATTATTAAAGCAAATGTCATGTTTCGGCTTACATAGTGGTTTAGTTAATGAATCAGCTGTCATGTTGTCGGTGGAGATATGTGCGATTCGGATTTCGCCGCCGTCTATCTTCTCACGGAGAAAGTGGTGTCGAACATCTATGTGCTTGGTTCGTTGTCGGTAGCCACTTGATTTTGCTAGGTCGACTGCGCCCTTATTGTCACAATAAACGGTTGTTGGCTCTGGGACAGCATTCGGGTCAATCTCTTTGGCCAACTCACGTAGCCATAGACCCTCTTGGACTGTTGCGGATAAGGCCATGTACTCGGCCTCGGTTGTGGATAAGGCGACTGTCCTCTGTTTTTTGCTTGCCCATGAAATGGCCCCGCCCTGCAGCATGAACAAACTACCTGTAACAGAGTGCCTGTTATTTACCTCGTTAGCCCAGTCTGCGTCGCTGAAACCCTCGATCATAGAGTTGCCTTGTTTGCTGAATACAAGTTTCGTGTTAACTGTTCCTTTTAGATATCTGAATATCCTCTTCACTGCAATCCAGTGACATAGCCTTGGATTATTGCAAAATCTGCTGACAACGCCTGTGGCATGTGCTATGTCTGGTCTCGTTCCTTGGCATAAGTACAGCAGACTCCCTACTGCTTCTTTATATGGAATTCTTCTCATTCTTTCTGCTTCTTCCGCTGATAATGGTTCTGTGTCTTGAATGAGGTTCTGGTTCGGATTCGCCGGTGTTGAAACTGGATTACAGTCTGTCATCTTAAATTTTTCTAGTATTTCTTTTATGTAAGTATAGTCCAGTCAAAATAGGAAAAATGACGGTTCAAAATCCGAAAGTTTTGAAACTTGGTAGCATTGTTCGGGAAGGTCTAGTAATGAACATATCAAAAGTCCTGACCCGTAGGTGGTGAGCGGGGGCCTGGAGACCACAAAATGGCTGCCAAAATTTGGTTTTTCTATAATATCGTTATTGCTGCATTGTAGAGTACAAGTACTTATTACAAAGTTGTAGAGAATAAAATTTGCTACAATTTTGATATAAAACAATTTTTCCCCAGATCAATGGTTCGCAAGTTATTATAAAAACAAGCGGATTGTTTTGTTTGCTCTTTGCAAAAATGTTGAATTTTTCCTATTGCAACTGTAACTTTCAAACAGATGAACATATCGACTTCCGGTTTTAAATATTAAATTTAGCAGATATTTTCCTATCCAAATTAAAATTTTCAGATTTTGGGGACCCTTGTATAGCAACATTTTTAACAAAGAATGTAAATAATTTTTAATTTTTTTTCTTTAATTTTTGTGATTTTCTTACTATAATTTCTGAACTAATTGAGATAATGACCTCCGGTTTCCGGAATTGAATTTCTTAGACAATTTCCTATGATATACATTATATTAAAAATTTTTATAGGCCTTGGGTTAAGCTAAAATTTTAAGTTTTTTTCGAAGAGAAAATGGTAAAATTTTGGCATTTTAAAAATTTCTTGTGTTTAATCAGCTCTATATTATGAACGAATTGAGATATCGACTTCCGGGTTCCGGAATTGAATTTCTTAGACTATTTCCTATAATATACATTATATTAAATTTTTTTATAAGCCTTGGTTAAGAGAAAATGGGATAATTTTGGCATTTTAAAAATTTCTTGTGTTTAATCAGCTCTATATTATAAACGAAGTGAGATATCGACTTCCGGGTTCCGGAATTGAATTTCTTAGACAATTTTCTATAATATACATTGTATTAAAAAATTTTATAGGCCTTGGTTAAGCTAAAATTTTAAGTATTTTTTGAAGAGAAAATGGTAAAATTTTGGCATTTTAAAAATTTCTTGTGTTTAATCAGCTCGGTATTATAACCGAATTGAGATTGAGATTTCATATTATTGATGAATAAAATCTAAGTAGGACTGAACAATATTACAATACTATTATTGACTGGACTATAATATAGAGCTGATTAAACACAAGAAATTTTTAAAATGCCAAAATTTTCTCTTCGAAAAAAACTTAAAATTTTAGCTTAACCAAGGCCTATAAAAAAATTTAATATAATGTATATTATAGGAAATAGTCTAAGAAATTCAATTCCGGAACCCGGAAGTCGATATCTCAATTCGTTCATAATATAGAGCTGATTAAACACAAGAAATTTTTAAAATGCCAAAATTTTACCATTTTCTCTTCGAAAAAAACTTAAAATTTTAGCTTAACCCAAGGCCTATAAAAAATTTTAATATAATGTATATTATAGGAAATTGTCTAAGAAATTCAATTCCGGAAACCGGAGGTCATTATCTCAATTAGTTCACAAATTATAGTAAGAAAATCACAAAAATTAAAGAAAAAAATTAAAAATTATTTACATTCTTTGTTAAAAATGTTGCTATACAAGGGTCCCCAAAATCTGAAAATTTTAATTTGGATAGAAAAATGTCCGCTAAATTGAATATTTAAAACCGGAAGTCGATATGTTCACCTGTTTGAAAGTTACAGTTGAAATAGGAAAAATTCAAAATTTTTGCAAAGAGCAAACAAAACAATCCGCTTGTATTTATCATAACTTGCGAACCATTGATCTGGGGAAAAATTGTTTTATATCAAAATTGTAGCAAATTTTATTCTCTACAACTTTGTAGTAAGTACTTGTACTCAACAATGCAGCGATAACGAGATATTATAGAAAAACCAGATTTTGGCAGCCATTTTGTGGTCCCCACGCCCCCGCTCACCAGCTACGGGTCAGGACTTTTGATATGTTCATTACTAGACCTTCCCGAACAATGCTACAAAGTTTCAAAACTTTCGGATTTTGAACCGTCATTTGCCCAAAATGATCCTTCGTTGACTGGACTAGTAGACTGATCTACGTGTAGAGTTTCTTTCTTGAGATCTCTCTCTATTTTCATTCCTAAAATATTCGTTGCTATTCCCATGTCTTTCATTTTGAAATTTTCATGTAATTTTTGTTTTGTTATGTTCAGTAAGTCATCGTCATTGGACAGAATAAGCAAGTCGTCTACATATACTGCAATGACGAGTATTTTGATGTTGTTCTTTTTGTAGTAAATGCATTGGTCTGCTTTTGATTGAGTGAATTTTATTTCTTTTAGAACGGTGTCCAATTTGTTGTTCCATGCCCTTCCACTCTGCTTGAGGCCATACATGGCTTTCTTGAGCTGGCAGACTAATGATTCTTTTCCTGTAGTTTCAAGATTTTCTTTTAGTTCTCCTTGTAGATACGCTGTTGTCACGTCCATGTGATGTATCTTTAGTTGATATTTTACAGCCAGTGCGTAAAGAAATCGTATTGAGCTGTATCTTACCACTGGTGAGAATGTTTCTTCAAAATCTATGCCTTGTTTTTGAGCACATCCTCTCACGACTAACCTTGCTTTGTGTCGTTCAATTCTTCCTTCTGCATCTCGTTTGGTTTTGAATACCCACTTCGTGTCGAGAACTTTTCTATGTGCGGGTGGTTCCACTAGCTTCCATGTGTCGTTCTCTAATAAAGATTCATGTTCCTTTTTCATTGCTTCTATCCATTGTTTTTTCTGTGGGCTCTTGAGTGCTTCTTCTACACTTTGGGGGTCAGAAGTATGTTCACACACTGTGAGATATGTAACGAAGTCTTCCATGATCTTCGGCTTTGGCTGACGAGTCGAGCGACACGGAGTCTCATCAACTTCGTGATTGCCTGCAGGTTCCTCTTCTGCAGAATATGTACTGTCATTCGTTTCAGATTCAACGAATGTTACGTCTGAACCATCTGTGTGAAATGATTCTGGTTCCGATTCTTCGTTGTCAATTTCATCTTGCTCTTCGTTTTCATCTTCGTCTTGTTCTTCGTTTTCTTCTTCGTCTTGTTCTAACCTGATGGGTTTTTGTGGATGAAATAAATGAAATATTGCCGTTATAGAATTAAACACACGTGCTTGTTGTAACTAACATACGAAAACAGTAACTTTATTTTTCTACAAATTCCCTAACATCATATTGTTTATAATTACCAACCAAATAATATAAATATATTTAAATACAAAACTGTATTTAGTTCAACATCTTTCACAGTATTAACAATATGATCAGCAAATGTAGAACCTTTAGATTTTTTGCCAATGCACTTTTGATGTTCAATGAATCTAATATTAAAAGATCTACCAGTTTGACCTACATAAACGGAGTTACACGTTTGACATTTTAATTTGTAAATACCACTGTTGTCCAAAAGAAGCTGGTTATCTATTTTTCTGCATAACTCTTTTTTTAAATTAGTTTTAGATTTTAATGCTATGCTAATATTATCTGATTCTAAAGTGTTTTTAATTTTATAACTTAAATTGTTGATGAATGATAATTTAAAATAAAATATTTCAGGGTCTAAATTATTAGATGTATTATCGATGTTACTGTTGTATGCTAAATTAATTCGATTTTGTAAGAGTTTTCTATTTACTAGTTTGTTAATAATTTCAGGTGGAAATTAACATATGATAGATTAAGCTCAGAATTAGATCCTGTAACTCTAGATTTATTTTTCATAGACTGTAACGAAATGGCTGCACATGTCAGAGGAAAAAATTAGCTACTAAGAATAAGAAACTTAATAAATTAGAACAACAGCATAAAATAAACTCAAATGTTAATTCAAATCATAATAATCAGGTACAAGATACACACAATTTTCACACAAGAGTTTTAAATTTAACAAACGTAGTTTTCAGTGATAGACAGAATGAATTGTTACAGTTAGGTCTGAAGTTTAATACAATCTCTAATCCTAATAAAAAAGATTTAGAAATGTTTGGTGCAGAGCTAGATTTTATTTTAAAAAGTCTTAACGATGTAGACAAAACTAATAAAGCTATATTAACTTTTAACAATTATATTAAAAATAAAAACAAAAATAACACGACTTATAGAAACAGAAATAGTAATGAAAATATTTACAACGATACTCTAAAAGATATTAAATCTATCATACAGGATGAAAGTCTAATAATATCTAAAGCAGATAGAGGGAATTGTATTGTTATCTAAAACCAACAAGATTATATTGATAAAGTTATAAATTTTCTAGAAAATAATAACTTCAAAAAAAATTAATAACAACCCTTTACCTAGCTTTAATAAAAGAGTTAGAAGCATAGTCAATAATAATTAAGTCGTTCGGTAGATATGACGACGGCAAGAGTAATCGGATCGAGATCTACAGAACACTATTAACAGTAAGAAACGAGATCCTAACCTAACTAAAATATCTTATGCTTAATAAAACAAATATACATATAAGTAAATGACACAGTACTACCTGGTTCTTATTATTTTTACACATACTATGGTTTCCATGCTCGTTATGAGGTCAATATCGTTTCATTTTTAAAATAAAGTTTACAAAATTTGAAAAATGTCAAATTTCGCTATAATTTTTGTCTGACGCATGAACAAAAAAATTTCTTCTCTCACAGTTGCCGCTAGATGCCACTTGTGATCAAACTGCTAGGATTTTGAAAATACGAGACTACGACAAAATACTTTAATATTATGTTATATCCAATCAAGGTTTATAGAGTAGAGAAGGTTGTCTCATTCAAAAAATTATGAGAGCGCATGCGCCGATTGTGACGTCAGTGGCCGACCCTGGCAGAGTACAATAATATAGTGATAATGGAAATTTGTTAAAAGTAAGAGCTTTAATTATTTAAATTGAAATAACGCTATAAAAATAATACCTAATACTTACATATATTTTTGTAATGTGCGAAGTAGGATAGATCATTAAAATTATTTTATAATTTAAATATTAAGGAAAGAGGATCAGATAAATGCCCATTCCTAATATTATTTGTGTTTATAAAAAAACAAATGCTGCTATACAAGGAATTAATAGTTTAATATATTATTTAATGTAATACATATTTATTAACACAAAATTTATTTTTAGGTAAGTAATAAAAATTACAAATAAATTTAATTATTCATAATATACAAGATGTTGACTGAGATTGAAACAAAACAAAAATATAAATTTCAAGAAAAATGTGAACTTAATACTAATATTTTAAAAAAATGTACATTAATTCTATGTATGGTCTGTTCCAAATAAGAATATAGTATGGGGAAAGATAGGGCTTATGATTTGAGCGTTCTGACGATTGGTCTAGCCGAAAATCAAGTTTATATTAGCGAAAAATTTGTGATATGTGCGCATCATTTAGCTGTCGAACGCCGTAGTAGTAACAGCTGGTATTGTTGAAAAAGTGAGTCGTTGATTAGCGTCAGTAGCGTGTGACAAGCGGAACATAACACTATTTCAAAAATACCGCGCTACGTTTAAATTTCTATTTAATGTGTGTAAAACGGGCTGGCTCCGCAGCGCCATCTACTATACTCTTATTTGGAACAGGGTATAGTAATTTTAAAATTTTTTTTTTTTGCATGTTTAGAATGATCATTTATTATTCTTCGTTTTTTTGTATTTTCTTGTTCTTTTAAATTATTTAAATATTTCATTCTAATAAATAATCTTTGTTTTAAAAACAATTCAATCACTTCTACATGTGTAATTTCAGGATATTTTTTTAAAATAATATTTTTTAAAGTCTCTGTGACCCCTCTTCTTCTTTAATTAATAATTTTCCATGAAATTTATTAAAACATTTTTCAAGAATTTGAACAATTTTTCTAAAATTTGGATCAGGTTCTATTAAACCCCCATAAGATAAATGTGATATCCAGTTAGGTAAATTTTAATTATGTTCACTATGTAATAAGTAAGTGTATGTTCCTAATTCTGGATATTTATTTTTTAATTTTTTAGCTGTCCAAACGGCCAAGTAAGTCAATCCGTCTTCCTCTATTTCATTTTTACTGGTATCTGATAATGTACTAGAACTATAGATCGATTCAGTTTCATTTTCTTGGAAAATATTATTTTCTTCAGACAATGATATGTCAATACCAACTCGCTTGAATACATTGGCTACTACAAATTCTTCTTCAGCTACGTTTTTAACATTTAGGTTTTTTTGCACAATTCCTGCATTTTTTCCGAGTATGGTCATTCTGAGTCTATAAAGAGCATTTAACGGACTAGGATGATCATCGAGCCCACCTCTTGTTCTTAATTGAGAAAACAAATTTTCTAGTGAATCTTGATTTAATTTATGTGTCAAAACATATTTCAAATTAAATTTTGACTCCATTTCTTTTCTCAGTTCTTGTAATGAATTAATTGACATCACAATCGCTTTTTGAAATATTTGCAGTGAGTTTTTATTGCAACACCGCATATTTAAAATAATTTCTTTCATACTATTTAAAACTTCGTCTTGATGTTCTAAATGTATTCTATATCCACATTTTGTAGGAAAATTTTCTACGTAAGGTCTATATGAATTAAAGATGTCAAACCAAGAATTGCATAATTTTATAAAATTACTTGTATTTCTGGTTATTTCAGGATCTTTTCCTACCGAATAATGATCTAAAGCGGTAGCTGTGGTATGTGAAAACAGCTCTGCCGCCATACGCACATTTTGCCTTTGTGTTTTTTCACACGTAATGTGTCTTTCGCTTATTTTAAAGCAAGAGCTAACTTCACAATCTTTTGAAAGTTCAAGTAGATCTTCAACTGGTTGTTTATTCACAATCTTTTTATTGCCTAACAAAAACCCAGTGTCTAAAAACCAATAGACGTTTTCAATTTAAAGAGATAGAAGATATGCGCAGTGAGTCTGCGCATATTAAGCCGATGATAATGGCGCCAATCTTATTTACATGTAATTCTTATGTCAGTCGTGGTGTTCTTATTTTTAAAATTTTAATAATTCGATGTGGAGAAAGTCCTTGAAAATTTTTAGAAACATTACAGTTGACGATGCGAAAGTCTTTGTTAAAGGTAAAATGTCAGTTGAGTCAAATTTTCATCGGGGTTATAAATATTTTAGTTACTCGTACTTTTCGAATATTTGGACAGTGGACGACGCACAGACAGATAAAGTTTCGTAATTTTTCGTTATAATTTGTTATAATAATACCTGCTTTAAATTTTAGGACAACTAGTGTTAAAACTTTGCATCTTTTGTGAAGTTGTGTAAAGACACATTTGGTGTATATGCATGATTCTTACATAAAGGCACACAACACTATAGTACCATCTTCATTTATATTTCATTTAATAAGCGAATTTATTTATGTTTTTAACATAATCTTTCGCATTTGACAGTTACTTACGTTCGTGTTCGCCATTTAACTTAATATGCGCAGATTCTCTAGCGCATGACTTCACTCGATAGAAAGAGATAATTTATATTGAAAACCTCTATTGCGAATTAATTTTAACAAATGAGGGGCATCAGCAAACACAAATATTTTATCACCAGTTTCTGGATTCTGAAACCTACTTTTATCCAATGTTACATTAAGAGTTTTCCAAAGACCTAAATTACTTCCTCCGCAGTCACTCACACACGCTACCACGCTGAAACCAATGTCATTGCATTTTTTGGAGATGTCAAATATCTTTAAAGAATCATTTTTTTGTCGAAATCGACGTACACTATTTGCTTCCATTTTCCATACAGGCATCTTGCTTGCACAACTTGCATTTGGGAGTGCGGACCAATAATTTGGTCATGTAACTGATCATATTCATAAACACTCTTTACCTTCACTTCATCAAATTGCAAGACTACAATTTTTTCAGGTGTTGTATACGTTTTGCCTGCAACTTCCATTAGACGAAAAACATCGGGTAAAATACCTTTATTCATGATAACATTCTTTGCCCATCTCTGCAGAGTAGAAATTCCTGGAAGGGGATAGTTCAATTTTTGGCGAAGATAAATACAGCATCTCTTGCTGAAATATCTAATTGTAAAAGCAGTGGAGATTTCTTCTGCTGTCCAACATACTTTCAATCGTCTTTTAAGAATCAAATTAATTTGGTTGGTAGAAAAATACATCTTCAGTAAATCCTCAACTTTCTTGTTCTGTTTTTCTTTGTGTAATATATGTATCTTGTTTTCAAGTTTTAAAATCTGTTTATCATGAAGTCGTTTTCTATATTCCAAGTAATTTATGCGTGCCTGCATGCTCGTATTATTTTTTAACAACTCTTCATTTTTAACTGATAAATCATTAATTTTAGCTTGAAATTCACATAAATTTACTGAAGTAGTTTCTTCAGATGTTGAAGTAAATGTTGGAGGAGGCGGAGGAACTTCTTTTCAGGTTCTTGGCATAAAATTTGGCTGACCACATACTTATTTTGCCTTTTTTGTACCTGGTTTCTCTTTCAGTAACTGATGCTATTCCCGCTTTAAGTGAAGCTATTGAAGGTAAATTCCTGGTAGGAATCGCAGTTTCCTTGAGAATTTTTACCTCTCGCCTCATATTCTATAAGAGAGGTATTGTAATGGGTCAAAATTTTCGAGTATGAGTTTTTGGTGGATAAGCACGTTTCAGGGTCTCTAGAATACGAATTTACTATTTTCACGATGATGTCTGTGTGTGTGTTTGTATGAACCGAGGATTTTTCGTCCACGATAACTTAAAAAGTATCAAACCGTTTATAACCAAATTTCTTATTTAAGGTTTTGATAAGTATCTTAACACCGGATAACATTTTGGTAGAAATCTGCAAACCGGAAGTAGTACTTTTAGAAGTTTGGAAAAGTTTTCCTTAAATATATTGGTACATTATTTATTTATGACAATTTTTGCAATTAAAAATAAAAGAAATTGTGATTATCTATGTGTACAGTTAATTATAAATACAAATTGCTGAATCTGGAAGTATTTAACAATAAAATAAAGTACAATTAATATTCTATCTTGTTGTCCATGATATGAAATTTGTTTCTACATAAAATTTGAATTATTATGACAGTGACAGTACGGTTGACATCTTTTGCTTGCATATTGGTTTACATTATCGTTTACATATTACATGAAGATGAAACTATTAAAATGTAAGTAAAACTATTTATTAGATTAGTAGAATAAGCAGAATTAGGCGAGAGGTCGTGTGGTGGTCACAGCAGATTTTTTTCTTCGGTTGCTATATTATAAATTTTAATTACTCGTATAATAAAAAATTAGTACATCATAACTTATTAATTTTATACTTACATCTAAAAGTTCGGATTTTAAATCACGAAGAAAATCATCTTCGGAGAAATATTCGGAGCAAACATGGCACGAATTTGGATTCCACTTCCCTTTTCTTCGACATCGCTGGATCCACTGTTTTCGAATATTTTCATTTTTTGGAAACTGATGGTACGATATTGAGTTTCCTACCTTTTTAGTTTTAATCAAACTGTTATTGCACGTAGCAACAGTGCAGCGCATTCCAGGCATTTTCCTAATAACCAAAATTGCAATAATATAATTTGTTTGACAATTAAAAATAAAAACTAACCTAACCTCTTATTTTCTTCCAACCTACGGTCTTGCAATTTTCACGTTTAGTTTGTTGTGTTGATGTTTGTGTTTGGGTCGGCCGCTGACGTCACGATATCCCTACTTCTTCTCCCACTACAGTTTACATTTCTAGAATGAGGCAACCTTCTCTACTCTATAAACCTTGATACCCAATATATTTATGCTTATCGTTTTATTTTTAAAATGAAATATGCGATGTTTGGAAAGTGTCAAATATTGTTAGCGTCTTTCTCACGCATGAAAATAGTCACATTAGAAATTCCTTTTCCACATTTGCCGCCAGATGCCACTTATAATGTATAATAATTATGTAACGTCATAAAAAATTAAGCTACTGTCAAAGTTTCGTGCTCATCTCACATAATAGTTCTATTATCTCTGCAAATTCCTATTAATTTCGTACCAAATATAGGTAGGTACCTTATTGTTATATTTTGTGTTTATTTATACTCGAAAAATTGTGTTAAGTATTATATTCGTTAAATAATGATTTCACAGCTTTGGCAGGAACCAAGATTTGTCCCTAATTGATATTCAAGAGAATAACTTCGATAAAGGATACGAAAACTGAAGTGCTATCGTTTGGAAAAGTTGTGATTTTAAAAATTTGAAACAATAATTATAATATAAAAGGTGTGTACTTTTAAAATAAAAAATACAAAACTCAAAGTACATAGTGCAATATTTCACAATGGATCATCCATAAATGAAGGCCATTACATTACTTTGATTAAAATTTAAAACTCTTGGATAGAAGTAAGTAGATGAGCCAGTATTAAAAAAAAAGTTGGGCACGAAATTCAAAAAATTTATACATTTTAATATTAGAACTTTTAAAAAATCTATTGTTCAACTCTCATAAACCAAAACACATATAATAACTAAGTATCTATTTACAAAATACATAATAGACTCACAAAAATCTAGTTTAATAGTTTTATTTGAACCACAGAACCTGATGTAAACCAAAATGTCTCTAACGTTATTTATTGCTGTCATAATTAATTTTTACGTAGGTACGAAAAAATTTCGAATTATCATGAACAAATACCGAATTTTAAAACACTAGGCTATAGGTAGGTATATCATTATTAATATACCAGATACAGAATTTTTTTTAAATAGTTACCGTTTGTAGGTAGTAACAAACTCTGTAATTTATATTTTAACAAAATATGTCTTAAACACTTAATTTATCAAGAAGACATTTAATTAAAAAAACCTTATTGCTCTTAAAATCACGTAATTTTTCCGGTTTATGGATTATTACCAAAATAACCTTTAAAAATTCACATGGAAAAAACAGTGATATCAAAACCCCAAAAACAATGAAATTGTAAAGGGTTCGGCAAGAGACGGGCTGAAACTTTCCCCAATTATTAAATACCTAAAGATAGAAAAGAATTAGATATCAGTCAGTAAAAGGCAAGAAAATAATCACTCAAAACATCAAAAAAATTTAAAACAGAAAATTTTCTCTAAATATTTCCTTTTCTGAAATAATTTTTCAAATTATAAAAGTTGGATTCGCAAATGCAAGAGAAAACTCTTGCCGGCCCGTTTTTTTACAAAAGTACTTAATAATCATAGTTTAATTACCTATTTGAACTGTGTAACAATTCAGAATATTTAAATAAATTCTAAAGGCTACTGCAAATTGATATTTTTATTCTACATTCTTATAACTATAAGCGCAAATGTTTATAATTATCATATAATAAAATTATGGTATTGTGTAAAATCTGTATTAAAATAAATTTGAATGGAGGTACTGGTCCTATCTGCGAAATATGAGCATGATGTAAAAATTTAATATATTTTACATTACATCTTTATAAATGTGCATATAAATTTGTATGCACACTTACTAGCTCGTATTTTATGAATTTCCGGCATTAGTAAATAATAAACCAAATTCAAATAATAACAAAAGTTAATGCATAAATGAAATAGTAATGAATATACTCCGTGTATATTCAACTAAAAAAATTTGACTTTGGAACAAACATGGCGGCTACAACTTTCGAACAATAGAAATTGAAACCACCATTGTCTCCACTCTCTTCATATACCTATACTCACTCTAAGGAGCAAATTTCCCGCGCTTCAACTATAGATTTTACTTTGAACTAAATCGAAAAGCAGGTGTTATAGAATAAAAACAAATAGCTGCCAAGTTAACAGTTTCAAAATTAAATATGTAACAGCGATTCGGGATCACAGATCAGTTCAAGAGATAAAAAAAACGAGGCGGCAATAGTTTTCTCTTTCATTTGCGAATCCAACTTTTATAATTTGAAAAATTATTTCAGAAAAGGAAATATTTAGAGAAAATTTTCTGCTTTAAATTTTTTTGATGTTTTTAGTGATTATTTTCTTGCCTTTTACTGACTGATATCTAATTTTTTTCTATCTTTAGGTATTTAATAATTGGGGAAAGTTTCAGCCGGTCTCTTGCCGAACCATTTACAATTTCATTGTTTTTGGGGTTTTGATATCACTGTAAAAATATCATTAATGAATTGAATGGGAAAAATTTGTTAATTATGAATCCTAAAATGCCTATTTTATATGGTTTACCAAAAATTCACAAAAATAACATCCCGATTAGGCCAGTGGTGTCGTTCATTAACTCACCTACTTATTTATTAGCTAAATGGATCAACACAATTTTTCAAAAGCATTTTCCGTTTCATTCTGAACATAGCGTTAAAAATAGTACAGAATTAATTACTAATATTAAAAATTGTAACTTAACAACTAATGGCAATTTAGTATCTTTCGATGTAACAAATTTTTTCACTATGGTCCCTTTGAACGAAACTAAAGATCTTGTCAACCAATTGTTAGCCGAATCTGATTGGTCGGATGAAACCTGTGAAGAGTTTTTCAGGTTGTTTAATATATGTTTAGAGCAAAATTTCTTCACATTTAAAGGTGATTTTTACAAATATGAAGACGGTTTAGCCATGGGTTCTCTGCTTAGTCCAACGTTAGCTGAACTTTTTCTTAAACATTTTGAAAACAGATTATTTAATGAAATTTCTAATGCTTCACAAAATATTGGTTTTTGGTTCCGCTATGTAGACGACATCCTGTGTTTTTGGACAGGTAATATACAGGATTTAAACAATTTTCACGAAAACATCAACAATATTCATCCTAAAATTAAATTTACTTTAGAGATCGAAGAAAACAACCAAATAAATTTCCTTGATTTGACAATCTCCAATGTAGAACCTGAACTTAATTTTGGCATTTTCAGGAAACCTACTCAAACGGATGACACAATTAACTATTTTTCTAACCACTGTTTTCAGCATAAAATTTCAGCATTCAATTCTTATTTACATAGACTTTTTTCCACCCCTTTAAATGAAGATAATTTTAACAAAGAACTTACAATTAGCTAAAAAAAACAATTTTCCACCTGAAATTATTAACAAACTTGTAAATAGAAAACTCTTACAAAATCGAATTAATTTAGCATACAACAGTAACAACGATAATACATGTAATAATTTAGACCCTGAAATATTTTATTTTAAATTATCATTCATCAACAATTTAAGTTATAAAATTAAAAACACTTTAGAATCAGATAATATTAGCATAGCATTAAAATCTAAAACTAATTTAAAAAGAGAGTTATGCAGAAAAATAGATAACCAGCTTCTTTTGGACAACAGTGGTATTTACAAATTAAAATGTCAAACGTGTAACTCCGTTTATGTAGGTCATACTGGTAACTCCGTTTATGTAGGTCAAACTGGTAGATCTTTTAAAATTAGATTCATTGAACATCAAAAAGTGCATTGGAAAAAAATCTAAAGGTTCTACATTTGCTGATCATATTGTTAATACAGGTCATTTATTTAACATTAAAGAAGATTTTGAAATATTGCATGTCAATGACGGACGATACATTCTCAATTTTTTTGAAGCATTGGAAATTTCAAAAATAAGTAAAAACAACAACCTGAAGTTACTTAATGAACAAACCAACTTTGATTTCACCCCACTACTTAACAAACTCAGCTGACGTCCGATCGATCAGATGAGGTGGTTTCTGCTACTTGTCACTCTGCGTCAAACTTTCGTCGAGTAAACTTCGAATGTTTTTTACAATTTTATTACTATGCTTTTGTCGTCTAGTTGAATGCTGTAACGGATATTGTTCCACTACATAGTCTCCTGTAATTAATGTAAGTTGCTTCTATTCCTATTTACTTTTTCAACATTGTCATTTAATTTTAATATTTTAAATTTAATAAGCTAATTTGTTTTGTCTATGAAACTGTGATATTACTTGTATTATGTTGTATTGTATTGTTTTGTTATAAGCAGTTTGTAACAATGGATTGTTTTATTTATAATCTCTGGCCTGAGGATGACAATTTAAATTGTCGAAACCGGTGGCAATTTCAATAAAATGAAATAAGAGAGTGAAGATTAAGACGGATTTATTCCTTTTATTTATTCCTTTTTGGAGTTCCTTTATTATATTTATCTTCGCAGGATTTTCAACTTTACTTTAAACAAGCACTAAGCAACAGAATAGTATCCTTAAAGATTCTATCGCAGTGTCTCGCTGATATTTGAAAGTGCACTGCCAAATAGTCATACGATAAGTTTTGTTTCAATTCCTTAAATTTTAAAATGATTCTATCCTCCAAGGATAACTTCTCAGCATGATGTACAGTATTGTTCAGAAATAATGCCCAGACTCCCTACTCCAGCTCCGACGATTTATGAAAAATTCGAAATACGTCTGCAGTCCTTGAAGAACAGAGGCAAAAGATTCAAAGCAAAAGATAGCTATATTCCCAATTTTCTCGGAAAAACAAACATTAGCAACGGTAAACAGAGGCTTAAGATTTGGAAACATTTTGTAAATTAAGATTCACTACTTTCGATGATACGTCGGATGGATACTTTCTTAATGAATCACTTATATTGTCCGAATTCTGCATTAAAATAAGAACTCATTAATTCATATCTATTTAGTTATGAAACATATTGTAGTAAAGTTAATCAAATTAAATTAGTAGATCATGAAATTAGGCATTATGCAACCGAATGATGATAAAATTAGAAAAATGTATAATAATTACAGTTGCAACGAATATTATGCAAAATTCGATATTCTGCCTATTTAGCAGGTTTTTCATTATTCGACCGAACACCGAATATTAGTTTACTATTCGACCGAATACCGAATAGTTTGACTGTCACACAATAATTGAACTGGAATATAAACAGTCTCCTGCAAGTGCTTCATTTACATATTTCATTGATTAATCTAAACAGACAAAAATACTTATTACTTGTTTATTCTGTAGTTTTTAATAATTTATTGTTACTAAAAAAATATTGTCAAGACTTTATTTTGTCATTTTGAAAAATATAAAAATAATTAACTATTCGTTATTAAAAATTAAAAGCGGAAAATTATGGATTAAAAAATTAGTTTTTCTAGTTGAATGCTGTAACGGATATTGTTCCACTACTGTTCGAGACAATCGCCCTCTACAACTGTCAACTGTACTTTTTGTAGCAGTTGGTAGCGCTGCGCCCTGTCTGCATAGCAGGACTGAATTTGTAAAGTTCAGCCAGTTCCGTTTTAGACATCACGCCGCGTAGTTCAGCACGCTGTCCCGTCTCGCTCCATGTGCTTTATTCTCCGAGAACTTAAGTACATTATTATTATCATTGTATTGTTACCGTATTATTATTTGGATTGTTACATCCGTATTATTTGTGTGTGTGTGAATAAAGTGTTGTACGTGGTGAATCTTGTGCTAGTGAGATTTACAACCTCGCTCTCTGTTACCATCTTCCATACACGGAATCCCGGACATCCATTCCTATTATCTCTCACATTTTTTGGTCCTTCGCAGCCGGATCATCCGGATTTTCCGTGTCTTTTTTCACCGCAACATCACGTGCTCTGCCTGTCAAATTATTCATCCAGCGTCATCCGTCCATGTTCTGTGTTCCTGTGTTCGCCACGCTTGTCAAACGTTCCGTCTAACCGCAAATCAACGCCGGTGAAGTTACGTTTCCGTGTCGGGAGTTCTCACCAGGTTCAACGATGGCCGATATCTTGCTCCACCAGGACGAGCTAATGGAGAAAATCCAGAAGCTACCGCTGGCACTCAAAGCACGGTTGTCGGAGAAGACGATTACACCGACCTGCAAGCTGATCGACACCGCGCTCGCTCACCTCCAGAGTCACTGGGAGACATTCAAGGACAACCACACCATTCTAAGGTTGGAGAAGGGCTACAAGGCCACGGCGTATTACACCGAGGATCACTACACCAACACAGAACTGGCGTGCTTGGAGAGTGTCGCCCTCCTGGAGGCCCTCCGCCCAACGCCAGCTCCACCAGCCCCGTCAGAACCAGTAACCACTCCAGTGCAGCCGCCAAGGGCTGCCGTTCCGCCTCTGCCTAAGATAACGCTGCCAGAGTTCTCAGGTTCGTATCTTGAGTGGGAAACATTCCATGACGCTTTTCAGTGCCTCGTTCTGGACCGCGACGACGTTCCCGATGTCCAGAAGCTGCTGCTCCTCAAGTCAGCCCTGAAGGGAGAGGCCGCACTCCTAGTGCGCACCATCGCCAGCACCGCAGCGAACTTCCAGGGCGCCTGGGACGCCGTCTGCACTAGGTACCGGAACGAGCGGCTCCTGGTGAGTGCACATCTGTCGGCGCTGTTCGACCTGCCCCAGGTCCCGAAGGAGTCCGCACGCGACCTGCGTGCACTGATCGATCGAGCAACAGAAGAGCTGCGATCTCTTAAGCACCTAGGGCTCCCCGTGGACAAGTGGGACGCCATCGTGGTGTTCATGCTCCTCCGTCGCCTAGACTCCACGTCCCGCAGAGCATGGGAGTTGCATCTCTCCTCCATAGATGCGACTCAAACCTTAGTCAACCCCGCCTACAAGATGGAACAGCCGACACTCAAGCAGCTGGAAGCCTTCTTCGAGATGCGTATACGCGCATTAGAAATGTCGGCGCCGCTGAGCCCACCTGTCCGATCCACGACGGCCTTCAACGCGAAGGCCGCGCCATTCCGCTCGCACCAGGTGAGCATCAAGAACACGGCCTGCGTGTTCTGTGGGGACTCCCACTCCAACTTCTCGTGCTCATCCTTCCGAGGGAAGTCTCCACAAGATCGCCTGTCCGAGGTCAAGAGGTTACGGCTCTGTTACAATTGCCTGGGCTCTCACCAGCGCAATGCGTGCAGGTCCACCAAGACGTGCTCTAAGTGCAGCCAGACTCACAACACGCTGCTGCACGACTCGTTCCTAACGAGCTCTGTTACAGCCACGACTAGCCCCTCCGAGAGCGCTGCTGTGTTCCACGCCTCCACGGTCGCCACCCATTCCGCATCACAAGGCACATCCCGTGCCATGGCCCTCCTGACCACGGCCCTGGTCACCATCTGCTCACCCGATGGACAGCGCGTACAAACACGCGCACTCCTCGACACCGGATCAGAGGCGTCCTTCATCTCCGAGGACATCGTCCAATGTCTTGGACTACCCAGGCGGCGCTCCCAGGTCAAGGTCGTCGGGGCCTCGCACTCGGCCACGGCCTCCACTCAAGTGGAAGTCGCCTTCCAAGCCAGAACAGCACCTGGTGCGTGGCACCAGGTATCCGCCTACGTACTTCCACGTCTGACGGCTCACGTTCCACAACGGAGAGTCCGTTCTGTCGATCCGCAGCTGCTGCTGCCACTCGAGCTGGCCGACCCCAGCTATCACCAGGACATGAAGGTCGGTCTGCTGCTCGGAGCCGATGTCTTCGGCTCCTTACTCCGTCCAGGAGTGTACCCAGTCCCCGGCTCCAAGGTGGTAGCCATGAACACGGCACTCGGCTGGGTTCTGTCCGGAACCGTCGGCGAGGATGGTTCCTCTCCAGCGTCCTCTCTGCACTGCTGTGTGAAGGATGACCTAGACCAGTCTCAATCCATTCCTCAACGCACACGGCATGCTGTGCGTGGGCGGCAGACTCGAGAATTCCGAACTTCCAACGTCAGAAAAACATCCGCCAATTCTTCCAAAGTCGTCTCTGCTAAACCAGCTACACGTCCATCACTGGCACGCGCTGGCTCTCCACGCTGGTTTAGCACTCACATACTCACTACTCCAGAAGCACGTCTGGATCCTCAGAGGGAGGGCCCTCACGAAGAAGCTGCTCCGAGCCTGCATCCCCTGCAGGCGCCGTCATCCGCTGATGGGTCAACAGCTCATGGGCGACCTGCCAGCTGCTCGTGTGACTCCCAGCCGCCCATTCCTGCGTACAGGGGTAGACTACGCAGGACCCATCAAGTGCCGCCCATCTCCAGGTCGGGGGCGGCAGTCCACCAAGGCCTACATCGCCCTTTTCGTCTGCCTTGCCACCAAGGCGCTTCATCTGGAGGTCGTGAGCGATCTCACGACCAAGGCCTTCCTGGCGGCCTTCCGTCGGTTCGTTGCACGACGTGGTGTGTGCAGCGAGCTTCTGTCCGACAACGGCACGACGTTTGTCGGTGCCAGCGCAGAGCTGCGCTCCATGTTCCACCAGGCATCACTACTCTACAAGGAGGCAGCCACCACACTGGCCGACTCCGGCACCCGCTGGAGCTTCATCCCACCGTCGTCACCGCACTTCGGCGGCCTCTGGGAGGCAGGGGTGAAGTCAGTCAAAGGTCTCCTCCGCACAACCATCGGCGAGACGACCCTCACCTACGAGGAGCTGTCCACACTGCTGGCTCAGGTAGAGGCCTGCCTGAATTCACGTCCGCTGACGCCGTCCTCGTCGGACACCGCAGACCTGTCCGCGCTGACCCCAGCGCACTTCTTGGTGGGTTCGCCGCTGCTCACGATTCCAGAACCAAGCCTCCACGACGAGCCCAGCAACCTCGTGACTCGCTGGCAGCTCGTTCAACGACTCACGCATCACTTCTGGAAGAAGTGGTCCACACCAGCTGCAACAACGTCCTCGCTGGCGCGGGGAAAAGGTCAACTTCAGGGTGGGCCAGCTAGTGCTGGTTCACCATCCGCAGCTGCCTCCAGGTAGATGGGCACTGGGTCGAGTCACGGAGCTGCACCCCGGCGCTGATGGCCTCGTCAGGGTGGTCTCAGTCAAGACCGCCACTTCCGAATTCCGCCGGCCGATCTCCCGGCTGAGCCCACTGCCGATCGAGACGGACGTCGCACCGCCAGCCACCCAGAGCACCGCCGCGCCGCCGTCATCAGAGCCCAGCTGCTCCACGGTGGGCAGCCTCCAGCCGGCCTGACGCCCATCAGAAGTTCCCCCTATTGTTAATTGTTTGTTAATTTCTATGTATTTTTTGTTTAATTTAGTCGCTTCTCGACTAGGTGGGCAGCATGTTCGAGACAATCGCCCTCTACAACTGTCAACTGTACTTTTTGTAGCAGTTGGTAGCGCTGCGCCCTGTCTGCATAGCAGGACTGAATTTGTAAAGTTCAGCCAGTTCCGTTTTAGACATCACGCCGCGTAGTTCAGCACGCTGTCCCGTCTCGCTCCATGTGCTTTATTCTCCGAGAACTTAAGTACATTATTATTATCATTGTATTGTTACCGTATTATTATTTGGATTGTTACATCCGTATTATTTGTGTGTGTGTGAATAAAGTGTTGTACGTGGTGAATCTTGTGCTAGTGAGATTTACAACCTCGCTCTCTGTTACCATCTTCCATACACGGAATCCCGGACATCCATTCCTATTATCTCTCACAACTACATAGTCTCCTGTAATTAATGTAAGTTGCTTCTATTCCTATTTACTTTTTCAACATTGTCATTTAATTTTAATATTTTAAATTTAATAAGATAATTTGTTTTGTCTATGAAACTGTGATATTACTTGTATTATGTTGTATTGTATTGTTTTGTTATAAGCAGTTTGTAACAATGGATTGTTTTATTTATAGTCTCTGGCCTGAGGATGACAATTTAAATTGTCGAAACCGGTCGCAATTTCAATAAAATGAAATAAGAGAGTGAAGATCAAGACGGATTTATTCCTTTTTGGAGTTCCTTTATTGCTTGTTTAAAGCCTGTAATTACTTGGCCGTGGAGAGAAGAAATCTCTTCAAAGGTTTTGAGAACGTTCGAGTGGTTTTAGATTGTACAGAGGTTTTTATTCAGCGCCCCAAAAATTTATGTTGTCAGCTTTTAACGTATTCGCACTACAAGAGCAATGAAACTTGTAAAATAATGACCGGTGTAACTTCAGCAGGAAATATTTCTTTTGTGAGCAAGATTTATGGGGGAATGCTTCTGATAACGCTATTTTTGAACAAAGTGAGATGATAAAATTGTTAGAGCCTGGAGATGCAGTGATGGTTGATCGTGGATTTTTGATTGGCGACATTTCGCTGGTCAAAATATCACATTTTTCAGTAGAGACAATTGAAGTTATCTCAAAACTTAAAATTTCTATAACTTCTCGGTATGAAGTGTCCGGAGTATGAGCGACATACCAAAATTAGTGCTGTTAGTTAGATTATTCAAAATTATTCTATTCATTACATTCACTTTAATACTTTCTTCCTAAAAAATTTTTAATCACTATAATTTGAATTGTGACGTTTTTCTAGATTTTCTATTTTAATTTTTTTGGTGGGGCATAAGGATTTCAGACAAAAACAACAAGTTTATAGGTCCAAAAAGTGTATTGGTATCGAACTTTTCAATAATTTACATCGTATGTGTGCCTACTTATATGTATACAAATAGTACTTAAAAAAGAACACAAAAAGTAAAGGTTGAAATACTATACAAAATTTAAAAAAAAATTACACAAGTATGTAACTACGAAAAGTACACAAAAAATTGGAATTTCATCCAAAAATAACTATGATGTATTAAACTAGTTAAAAGTTATTATAAAATCCTGAGTACGTGTCAGGCACGCACTTTTTAGATAATAATGTTAATAGTCCTTTTTTCTTCTTGTCGATGTGATCCCCACTTTCTTTTTGTATGCCGGCTTTAACGTTTTAGATTTACTCGAATTTGTCCTTCTCGTGTCGATGTTCATTTCTTCGAAATTGTGTTCTCCATAAGACATTTTATAGAACATGACGCCAGGTTTGTCTTTCTCAAAACGTATAATTTTCATGTTTTGGAGCGAAACACTCAATTTTATGCCTTGCTCACTTGTGAGTTCTTTCAGATCATAAATGTCCTTTTGAGACATCTCGTGGACTATGTAGGGAACCCCTGATTTCTTTGTCGCTCGTATATGGGCATAATATTGTTCAGGAGAAAATATTGGGCCTGCCTTGCGTGCTCTCGCGATTTGGCGCTCAATGACCGAATGCGCACTGTCGCCTTCGTTTTGTGAATGTCCGCTTATAAAATATTTGTGTTCGATACTTTTTATTTGTTCTAAATTTCTTACGGCGTATGCATACAGGTTAACAAGAAACTTATTTTTTTGTTGTCCTGCGCAGTTGTCGCTATAAAAAATAACGTCCGTTACTTCAGTCCTTTCATTCAATTTCTGTAAATATTTAAAAACGCAACTTCCTATTTCGTTGGCTCCACGGTTCGCTTCTCCTTCATGTCAAACATAACATGAAACGTCATTAGTTTTCAGATTAAAAATGGTAAAATTGTAAACTCCAAGCTTGCTTACATAGTAGAATGACGATGTTTGTCCTACAGGACAGGGGAGGACCGCTTGCAGAGCATAGACTGCTAACTCACTGTTGCTTTTTTGTTTTTTCTTTTTCAACGCGCGATAGGTCTTTTTCGAGTAAGTGTGCTTCGTACGATTCTTGCATTGCTGCTTTTTCTTCGTTAAGAATGTTTTTGTATGCCGAACATAACTCAAATTGGTCTTTCTTCGGTATAAAAAAAGCCATGTTGAACTGTTCATTGAATATTCTGGCATACATGACGTAATTTCCAGGTGTCATTGCTTTTTCGTTGCATTCTTTCACATAATCTCTGTGCAAATCTTTAATAGTTTTTCCTCCTTCTATGTACAGTTTTTTAGAATCTGCCCTACAATAATGGCTCTCAATTCTTGGAATCTTGTTGATGTGGCTCCTAATTGATCATCAGGTACTGTTTTGTGCTTTCCGTGTTTTCCCCGCTTTTCTTCAAAATTGACCTTCTTTTCCAATACAGTTCGTATTGGGCGGTCGGTGATGGCTAGGGTGTTCTTGAAAAAGGTCTTACACACTCTTAAGCGGCTATTTCCCTTGATCTCAAAAGAAAAAGCATTATTGCAGATCCTATGACTGTTTTCTAATTTATACCTATATTTCGGTTTAATTTCTGTCATACAAGATGAGATAAAACTGCGCTGGAAACTTCGAAAATCTGGAGTCTTTTTGCTTCGTCAATTTTTGTGGAACATTTAAGTCTACACTTCTCCCCACAAGGAACGCGCATAGTTTTTGGGGGAATAACTTTTTTTTCCTTTGCGAACGAATTGTAGCTTTTCCCAGTATTCTTTAATAATTTGGCTTCATTTTTAACCACTTATCTTCGTGTTTCACTCTTTTTCTACCTTGTTGTTGTAGTTTAGTCGGATTTCTTACTCTTCTCTTACTATATTTATTAATCACTTCCACTTCTCCTTCACTTGTTAACGGTTCATCGTCCTGTGGAAGACGGTAGTCAGGATCCTTGACGCTGTCATCAGAGTCAAAAATATTATCTTCACGTAAGTCTACATTCGATGCAATGGATTCCAAGAGTGTGTCTCCTTCTACAACCGGTTCATTTGACTCCAAAGGTGTTCTGATCCCTGCAGGTAAGTCTACAGTCGATTCAATGGGTTTCAAGAGTGTGTCGGTCTCTGCAACCGGTTCATTTGGCTCCAAAGGTGTTCTGATCTCATCAGGTAAGTGTACAATCGGTTCAATGGGCTCTAAGAGTGTGTCGGCATCTTTTAACAAAACGACAGCTGGTTCGATGGGCTCCAAATGTGTTATGATCTCTTCAGACAAGTTTACTGGCGGTTCAATGTGCTTCCAGAATGTTTTGGTCTCGTCAGGTACGTCTACATCCGCAACAATGGAATGGAGTGTTTCGACATCGTCAATGTAGCTATCTCTTTAGGTAAATATGCAGAAGGTTCAACATGCTTTGAGGTAGTTGCAGTCTCTTCAGGTAAGTCAATAACCGGATTAATGGCCACCGAGGGAGTTTTCATATCTACAGGTAAGTTTACAACCGAAACAGTGGGTTCTGTTATAATTTTCAAGGTCTATACTCATAACCTACCTTGGTTCTGTTGACAGTTTTGTTGGAATTGCAGGAATTTTGAACGCGAAGACGTGCCTTGTACATTCCACGTTTGGTTGTTTCTTGCTAGATGAAACAGTAATTTTCCTCGATCGCTCACTGAAAATATTTCAACATGAAAAGTTACTTTATGGTCATTTTTGTATCACTAGATAAATAAATTGTCTTACAGATGACTAACTAATTAAACACACTAAATCTACAGATACCAAATTTATGTTCTAGAAAGGTGACACAAATAGAATAAAAACAATGATCAGTTACATGAATCATCAGATTTTACCAAGAAAATAGTCATAACTTTAAAAAAAAAACAACCCTTAGTAGCATTATTACCTAAGTTCGTATCAAGAAAAACTACATGACTCTATTATGTCGAAAAGGTGAACCTGTTTTGTATTATTTTGACAATTTAGTTTCATGAAAAACGTCATATTTCGATATGTGTCAGTTTTGTTGATAACAAAACTTCAAATTGATATACAAACAATGGCACTTACCAACTTGTGTCGTTTTTCTCGTCATCATCAACGTCTTCTCCCTACGAAAGCTGAAGCACTACTGAGTTTTGACGATCTTGTTGACTGTATGGTGCACACTTCACCAAATGAAAAAAAAAAGACACTACTGCTCTCTTTGGCTCGCGTTTTGAACTACACTTGTGTCATTTTTCCAACGAAAAAAATACTATTTATTATGTATTATAGTATAATTAACTCAAAAATCTAGTTTTTTAACTTGTGACGTTTTTCTTCCGGACCAGCGATTTGTCAGCTGTATAATGTAGTGTAAAAGGCCGCCGTTTTTGAAGAAACAAAAACAATTAATAAATCCGATGCGATCGCTACGCAAATTGCAAAAACGAGGGTACATGTTGAGAGATCAAATCAACGGATCAATGTTTTTAAAATTGTTGGTGAAACATTGCCTGCTAACCTGGTACCACTTTTGGAGCACATCTTTACCGTTATCTGTAGAATTGTTAATTTGAGTGCTCCGATTATGAAAGACGATAAGTTTATTAATCAATAAGTTAAGGTGGTTTGACGTATCGTAATAGCATTTGTGTGTAATTTACAATAAAATCTCAATGTGCATTTTGGAATAAATATTTATTCTTATATAAACCTTGTAACCGATTTATACTTTGCTCAATCACAATATTCATGTATTAAATTAACATTAAGGAACATCACAACCATGATTATCACCTTCTTGATACACGCATGATAACTTTTCATTTTATAACACAAATTCTAAAATCACTTTGTCGCTAATACTGATCGAATTCATGTACCACAATGACACGTACTTATCCATTAAATCTAAGGCACATTTCATGCAGCATGATATCAAAATAAACTCGTTTCAACGCAGTTAACATCTCATACATGAAAGTTTCGTCGCGATTAATAGTTAAAGTAATCAGACTTTTATCGCAACTAGCATAAATAACAAAATAACATGTCTGTACATTCAAAATAGCCAGTCCAAGTTGCACTTTTCCATAATACTTATGTTTCTTTTTAAAAATATAGTTTTCCTCTGTTATCTCAAGGCATTTCCCGAACAATTCTTCCCTTCATATGGACATTTAATTTCAATCAACGCTGTTAAACTACCATCTTCAAAAATCAGCCCATCAGGGGAATACGCTAGCCAGGGATTCTCTGTACGCACACCACCAATCCAGTTTCGCGAACTTCTTTCTTGGAAGTCTCACAAAAAATGCCCCGTGCTTCTTCCTCAGTATCTCTTCCGTATTTCGTGAACACTGTCGTGAAATTCTTTGTGTCAAAATGTTTACTGCACTTTTTCCCCCAATCTGGCTTTTTATTCTTACAATATGTGAATAATTCGTAGCATGTTGACTCCGTGATGCGAAACTGACGTTCTAGTTGCCACTTCGAATACGACTCCTTACTAGCCTTGCATATGTCCTTATAGTTTCCTTGGAATCTGCTCCATTCGCGCTTGTAGCAGTCCTTCAATTCCTTGGTAGCTTCTTCTTTTATTGTAGTCATCAAATCTGACTGCTGGTTCTCGAATACAGCATCTTCGGTGCTATCTTCTATGGTAATGTTCGCTGTATCCTGAGATATGTCGAGCTTGGGGCCGTGCCTCCCAAATCTAAAAAAGTTATCAATATTATAAATTGCATTTGTAATTACATGGAATTTACGTATAAATCAAATGCTTTAATTATGCCAAGACAGTAAATAATTCATCTCATATAAGAGTGCCAGTTAATTAATGAAATATACTTTATAATATGCTTAGCAAAAGCGGAATTCGGCAAATTCCTGAGGATGGTGTCACACATCGTTTCCACATTGTTAGCTTCAATGGAGTACTTGTTTTGTTTATCAAGGGGTGCTGAAGCAAGAATGTTGCTCAAGCGGAGCTGGCGAATAACTTTCGAGCGTTTCTTTGAAAGTGTGCCTCCATGAACATTTGTCTTCAGTACAAGACAACTCCTCAACGGGATTTCTGAAAAAGTAAAACTTGAACGTCATTTTGATTCCGAATTTTTCATATTTACATTTGCAACAAACTAATATTAAATTAAAAAATCTGACGTGGACATCACATGACTTCCTTGTACGCCTATTAAACTGTTCATACTTTTCTTAATAACTAAAATGTAGAATTATATTATACAAATATATTAATATATAAGTACTTCTACTACTGCTACTATACTCACAAATATATTTTAGTCATTTTATTTAAACTGCAGAAGAAGACATAAATATTATTTTACTATTGTCACTGCTACTGTCACTGTCATGTCATAATCATTTAAATTTTACGTAGTAACAAATGTTAATCGATCATGGACTACAAGATACCGAAATACTAAATTATAAATATATACTTTAATTAATCTTAAATGATACCAGATACAAACATATTTATAAAATACCGATTGTAGGTAATAATCACATAATCTTTCATTTAAAATAAAAAAATTAGTCTTAAATTAAATATTTATCGAAATATTTGAAAAAAGTACTACTTCCGGTTTGTAGATTGAAACCAAAAATAGGAGGTGCACAACTAGATGCTATAACAGTCCTAAATACAACTTTCTACGTCTAACCGTATTTGAGTTATGCGACATACATACGTACAGACGTACGTACATACGAACGTACAGACGTCACGACGAAACTAGTCATAATGGATTCAGAAAAGGTCAAAACGGATATTTCCATCAAAATCTGAGAACCGAAATTTTTCGCGATTACAATACTTCCTTTACTCCGTGTACTGTACAAGGAAGTAAAAACAATATTAAAACAACAAATTTTTTGACAATTCAAAGCATTGTTTTAAGTAACGCAAATTTACTTGTTTTAAAGTAATTACCTAAAAAATTCCATTATTCGCACTGATCTGACGTTTAAAAGGTACTAACCTATAACAATATAGAAGCGTTGCCATGATATGATTACATTTTTCGCCAGACCAGACTTGCAGGAGCATCGCATGTCGATCACGGTCCCGTTTCCCGAGATCGTCCCTCCGATCTCGAGCGGCGCACTTCGCAAATTGGAGGTTTGCTGGCAAAAGCACACGATTTCGCGCTGGTCTTTTGGCTTTTGCCCACACTTTAGTATGCTCTCCCTCAATAAAATTCCTTTGGGCTGGGTTCGAATCAGCCCAAGCGCAAATTTGTTTCATAGATATAAACATTTTCACGAAAAACTGGCGAAAGCAGATACTGACGACATTTGAATCTTTATGGCGAAAGACGCCATATTGGATTTGGGGAAACTATCCCCGCCCTTTTACTATTTCACTATTGTCTCTAAGAGGTTATGTTGAATTGTGGCCGAACTGGAGCTCCCGAAATGTTGAAAATTATGTATGTCACAAAAAATTATCTAAGAAATCGAATGTTGAAGACGGGAAGACGATATCTTTCTTTATTCGAAAATAAAAGCTGTTTTTGTTTGAAAAGACAAAATTACGCTTTTGTTGAAAATGACAAGAAATTGTATAAATATATTTTCACGATTTTCTCGAGAACTGTACTACTTACAGAATAATGCTCTACAATATCCTATATAGCAAATTTTCTCGTAATATTAACCATGCGAGATAAATAAATAAAACTAGAAATGGCGGACATTTTTTCAAAATGTCGGCCGTCTCTGGTACTTAACACTTTGGCACCACTTCTTATATGAAAGAGAATAGTATCTATGTATGGCAATTTTCACACTTTAATCACAAAATGCATAGTTTTGTCCTATAATAAGTTCGTGAAGATTTTGTGTACTTTTTACTTCCTTGTACAGAGTAAAAAGGGAGTATTGTAATCGCAAAAAATTTCGGTTTTCAGATTTTGATGGAAATATCCGTTTTGACCTTTTCTGAATCCATTATGACTAGTTTCGTCGTGACGTCTGTACGTACGGACGGACGTATGTGTGTCGCATAACTCAAATATGGTTAGACGTAGAAAGTTGAAATTGTGTATTTAGGACTGTTATAGCATCTAGTTGTACACCTCTTATTTTTGGTTTCAATCTATAAACCGGAAGTAGTACTTTTTTCAAATATTTCGATAAATATTTAATTTAAGACAAATTTTTTTATTTTAAATTAAAGATTATGTTATTATTACCTACAATCGGTATTTTATAAATAAATTTTTGAGATGATGTCTCTGTGTGAGTGTGTGTGTGTTTTTTTTTATTTATATTAAATATATTTATTCAGCATGCTCCATTACAAATATTACATGCCTGTCAGTTACATTTTTACCTTTTAACATTATTATACAGAGTGTCTCTGTACTTCGGGAAAAAAATTAAAGGGTATACAGGGTGTAACAGAAATAAGTGCTTTAATTTTAACCTGTAATGTCCCTCGACGAGAGAAATAATGTACCGTAATCAATTTTTTCCTAACTCTTCTAGTTTTTGAGTTAAAATTCTTCAAAGATTTGTCACAAATTTGATTACCCGCCTATGGAACACATCAACAATCAAATTAAAAAACAACAATTACCGACTGTCAAAACAAAAACACATGTTCACTATTAATTTAATTTATGCTGCGCTGTTCTTGTTATTCTACGCAGTGATAGTGCTGGAACTGCCTGTTATTTGTTGCGCAGTTATTTTTGTTGTGCGATTCTACAACCCTCTCCAGCGCTTGTCTGTTGTCACGGATGGATGATTGTCGCTGCATTTTCTATTCTTTCTTCTAAAACTTGAATTGAATTAATTGGAACTGAGTACACCAAGTCCTTCATGTATCCCCACAAAAAAAGTCGCACGGATTCAAGTCTGGCGATCTTGCAGGCCACGGAACAGGGCCGCCTCGTCCTATCCATCGTTCAGGAAAATTCTCATCCAGCCAGTCTCGTACAATGAGTGCATTATGACAAGGAGCACCATCATGCATAAACCACATATTTCCAAGAATTGCTAGCGGCAAATCCTCAAGTAAGTCGAAAAGCATAGTATCTAAAAAATGCAGGTATTCTTGTCCATTTAAACGCTGCGGCATTATATGAGGACCAATGAGTCGTCCACCTATGATTCCTGCCCAAACATTTAAAGAAAATCGCTAATGGTAGTTGTTTTCCTTGATAGCGTGCGGGTTTTCGTTTGTCCAAATGTGTTTGTTGTGCATGTTGAAAATACCTTCTCTTGTAAATCGCGCCTCATCAGTTGACAATACAAGTGATAAAAAATGTTGCTGCTCTTGTATTTTACCAATAGCCCATTCGCAAAATTGACGTCTACGAGGTGGATCTATATGTAATAAATGTTGTACTTTTTGTACATGGTATGGATGTAGATGTTGTTCTTTTAAAATCCTCCAAACTGTCGTATGTGATACTCCGTGTTGTGATGATAGTCTCCGTGTACTGGTTCCAGGCTGAGCTTCAATGCCATCCAAAATAGCCTCTTCAACATGTTCAATGTGATGATGACGTTCCCTACCATGAACTTGAGCTGCAGGATTATACGATCCATAATCACGGAGATGTTGTACAACATTTACAAATGTGCGCACATGAGGCACACGACGATTTGGAAAACGTTCCATGTAAATTCGTTGGGCTTGAGCACCGTTTCCCAGAGCTTCACCATAGGTCAACACAATGTCTGTATATTCGTTATTTGTAAACGCAGGCATTTTGAAAGATTTTTATTTGTAATATCTGATTTATTACCAAAATATTACTTATGTCAAAACTTAATTGGAACAAGTGACACAACAATCAATTGACAATAACAATGATTTCATGGGTAATGCTACGGAAGTAAATAATTATGTGGAACGACTCGTCAATTTACGGGGTTGAAAAAATGCTTTTTAAAAATGCGATTTCTAAAAAAATTTTTACGGAACATTGTTCCTCACGACGAGTTACATTACTGGTTAAATTTAAAGCACTTATTTCTGTTACACCCTGTATACTGTAAGACGTACTGATCATGGAACAAAAAGAATTTTTTTAAATTCGCAAAATTAAGGGTATTTTACTTGAAATGAACATTTTTAGAACCACTGAAACAGCGTACTTTATTAAAAGAAACATAATTTTTAATTACACAACATCAGACATTTATTTGGCGTTGTGTAAACAATTACTACTTGTATTATTAGTAGAATTAAATAAAATCATTAAAAATAGCTATCAACCAGTGGCTAACAAAATGTTTCCTTTAAATACCATGCAAATTATTTTGCGAATTTTAAAAAAATTCTTTTTGTTCCATGATCAGTACGTCTTATAGTATATACCCTTTAATTTTTTTCCCGAAGTACAGAGACACCCTGTATATAATTATTACATTTCAATGTTGTAACTACTATTTTTCTAAATTACATAATTATCATAAAATTTTACTATTTACTTATGTATATATTTACATTTACATTTGCATTTTCATTAAAATTATTACATAAATTTATTGCATGAATTGTTGTGTACATTTTTATTTATACCAATTTGTCAAAATCAATTTTATTAATGAATTCAGCAAAATATATCATGTATTTTTCCACCAAGTCTGTTTGTGTCGCTGGCCATTGTCCATCTTTCCGAACTATTTCCTTCCTCAACTCTGTTCTTTCATTGACTAGTAATTCACAGTTAAATATTAAGTGTTCCACTGTTTGATTTTCAGCACCACAATTACACTCAGCACTGTCTTTTATTTTAAATTTATGAAAGTAACTATTTAATTTACCGTGTCCAGTTAGTATTGTTGTCAGATTAGGGGAATATGGTACCTTAATGGTTAGTCTCGTTCTCACTTCTGGTAAAAACTTTTTTGTGATGCTACCTTTTTCACTGTTTGACCACTCACTTTGCTACTTTACAAGGCTTGTTTCACCTTCCACTCTGATTAATTCACGTTTTCTTGTTTTTTCTTCTTCTATGCTTTCCTGTCTTTCGTGTTGATGATTATTTTTTAATATGTCGTAAATTCTTGTAATTTCTTCCAACTTCAGTATTATCGGAGTATTCCCAGCTAGAATACATGATGCTTCATAAGATAAGGTTCTGTATCCTTTTAAAATCTTTATATTTATTAATCTTTGCACCCTTGCAAACCTGAAGTAGTACTTTTTAAAAATATTTCAATAAATAATTAATTAAAGACAAGTTTTTTTATTTTAAATGAAAAATTATGTGAGTATTACCTACAATCGGTATTTTATAAATATTTTTGTATCTGGTATCATTTAACACAATTCGGAATGAAATTAAATGAGGCATACCAAGAGAACCAAAAACTATTCTACGGAGTACTAAAACAAATGAGAAAAGAAAAACCAACAACGCTACTAAATATCAAGGACAGCAACGGAAATATTTTGAATAGGGAGGAAGATATAATGGAAAGATGGAGAGGATATTTTAAAGAACTACTAGATAGTGAAATAAACCAAGAAAGGGAGTCAACACACGATCAGACTGAAACAAATGAGCAAGAGAGACCCGAAATAAATATTATGAATTATATATCAGAGGAAGAATTCCTATACGCGATAAATAAAACAAGAACAGGAAAAGCACCCGGACACGATAAAATATCTCCAGAAATGATTAAAAACCTAAGTAAAAATGGATTAGAAAACTGAGAGAGATAATGAATGATGCGCTGAAAACAGGTACAACACCCAAGGACTGGCAGATCGGTATAATAACACCTATTTTCAAAAAAGGAGACCAAAGAGAATGCAAAAACTATCGAGGGCTAACGCTGCTTAGCGTCCCGGGAAAATGCAATAACAGGTAGCAAACACCCAGTATTGCTCTCAGGAGACTTTAACGCAAAACACAGCGACTGGGGATCTCCGATAAAAGATAGAAGGGGTATGTTATTAGCAGAAACCCTCTACAAGGGAGACCTCTGCGTATGCAACAGAGGTCAAAAACTCACTTTTGCCAACAAAAACGGCACATCATATATAGACGTCACGCCAACATCGGAAAGACTGACGGGCACGGTAAGAGACTGGAGAGTGGACGATAGTGATGTCCACTTTACTCCACACAGGTTCATTCTGTTCAATATACAACGAGAAAACACGGAACAAACACAAGAGAGAACGTACAACAAATGGAACCGCAAATCGTTCAACACAGCCAAAGGAATGGAAGTAATCAAGAACCTGAACCCTGCAGATACAGTTCAAGAACTCGACGCGCAGCTACAGACCATTTGTGAACGGACAATGACGGAAACCAAAGAGAATAGAAAGTTCAAACAAGTCTACTGGTGGACAAAAGAAGTAGCTGAAAAAAGGAAAATCTGCCAACGGTCACGAAGAAGATATCAGAGAATTAAAAACAGAACAGCAGACCCCCAAGGGATAGAAGAGGCGAGGATAGTATACAAAGAAGATAAAAAAAGTCTAAGTCTGATAATTAAAAAAGAGAAAACCTCCAAATGGAACGAACTCATAGAGACGGTGGAAAACGATGTATGGGGTAAGCCATACGAAATCCTAGTGAAGAAAACTAGGATGGCCCTACCAATAAAACCCAAAGCAGAGGTGGCAGACGAGGTAATGTGTACTCTGTTTCCGCAAGGGAGGCAACCAACTCCCTGGACACACATACCCCAAGACATCATAGAAACAATAACGAAGGAAGAGATAAACAACGCAGCAAGAAGGATGAAAAACAACAAAGCGGCGGGACCTGACGGAGTACCCGCGGTGGTTGTAAAACTAATAGCAGCAACGAAGCCAGAACTACTGACTGGCCCACTAAATAAGGCCATCAATGCGGGACGATTCCCCAAGCAATGGAAAAGGGCGAAGGTATTACTACTACCAAAACCAGGTAAAACTGATATGAGCAACCCGTCCTCATACAGGCCTATATGCTTACTGAACACCATCAGCAAACTACTGAAACAGATAATTGCCGCAAGGCTAAATGCACATCTAGACGAGAAAAGCCCATTATCAGACCATAAATTCGGCTTCAGGAGAGGTAAATCCACACTGGACGCCATGGAAGTAATAAAGAGAACGGCAAACGAAGAAGCGGATAAAAAAGGGGACTCTACGCCCTAGTAACCGTTGACGTCCGCAATGCATTTAATACGGACCGAATTAAGGAAGGAGGAAGAAGAGGGAGACCCGTTAAAACATGGATAGAAGAAGTTAAAAAAACTGCTGAAGAACGAGATATTAAGTGGCAAGAAGTTAAAGTGTTAACTAGTGACAGGAAAGCCTGGAGAGAAAGCTGGAAGAGGAGTCCAGCCAGAATAGCACGATGACTCCAGCAAAGTCTTACACCGAAAGGTAGAAAGACTCAGCGATTAAGTAAGTAAATTCGCATTGTTTAAATTATCAATGGTTTTATTCTTTAGTTTTAATAATTTGGAATTGATCAATGAGACATTTGATCCTGAATCATATATTCCAAATATTTCTAATTTGTTATTTAATAGAAGTTTTAATTTGATTAATGGTGTGACTATTCGTTTTTTTGATTCGTATTATTCAGTTCAGCTTCAATTACACAGTTGTCATGTTTGATGTAACTTTTCTTCTTATATTGATCGTTAACGGAAAATTGAAACCAACATATCGATTCATCATGGTAGCGGATGCCTTTATTTAGTTTTTCAAAAATTTTGCATGGTCGCTTTTCCATTTTTCCGTTCATATCTCTATTTAAAATTTTCTTCTCTTTGTAAAAGTTTTTCTTGGTTACCATGTGTTCGTGTTTGCTAATTTCGTTGAATAAATCCACTGTGTCCTTCACTGTTTCTCTGTCGATCAGAAAAAAATATAAAGTAGTTTCAGTATTACTTGTTTGTACATAATTTCTATCAATAATGCTGTCGTCGCTGTCAAAATCACTTCCATACATTTCGCTGAATATTCTAAAATTTGTAGAAAATAAAATTTAAAATTACTATGCTATTAATGCTGGTATTTTAATTAGGTATATTGATTAAAATAATCGAAACAAAATATCATGATTTTTATTTCTATAACTACTATATAGTTTATATACGTAGATAATATAACCTACGAGCAATATAATTATTGTACCTATTAAGCCTATAATTAATATCAAATCAATAATTATGTTATAAAAGTTTTAATTAATAAATTGTACAGAGCATGTGAAAATATCTTCCAATACTTGTGGCGCTGTTGGACACCTACTGATTTCACGCATGATATAGTTTTATCAATAATAACATGAATAATAATTAGTCCATGAGCCAATTACTTTTTTGGTACCACCTGGGGTGGCAAATGCTGACTATGATTTTTTTGTTCAGTTTTATGTGTAGACCAAGAATAAATGTGATAGCAATGTCTAAGTAGTAGCTTTATGGCACAAAATAACGATTTTTATAGTAAATAGTGATTTTTCATCATCAAACTATAAAAAGGTACCGATCAAGGTGGCACATGCTATCAATGTTTTTATTTTTCAGTTTTGTGTTTAGATCAATAAAATATATGATAGCACGGACTATGGAGTAGCTTTTTCCAGAAAAAAATAATTTAAAAAAAAGAAAGAAATTTTAGTATTTTTAAATTTTTGTGTGTTTAATCAACTCTAATTTCTGAACGGATAAAGATATCGACTTCCGGTTTGCAGCGTTGGATTCCTCAGTAAATTTTGCGTAAGATACATTAAATTAAAATTTTTGTAAGTCCCTTGATAACCCAAAATTTAATTATTATCTTCAAGTGATAATTTCAAAATTTAAGAATTTAAAATATTTTTTGTGTTTAATCAACTCTACTTTCTGAACGGAGAAAGACATCGACTTCCGGTTTGCGGCGTTGGATTCCTCAGTAAATTTTACGTAAGATACATTGTATTGAATTTTTTTGTAAGGTCCTTGATAACCCAAAATTTAAATATTATCTTCAATTGAAAATTGAAAATTTAATAATTTTAAATATTTTCTTGTGTTTAATCAACTCTACTTTCTGAACGAGTAAAGATATCGTCTTCCGATTTGCGGATTTGGATTCCTTAGTCAATTTTACGTAAGATACATTATATTAAATTTTTTGTAAGGTCCTTGATAACCCAAAATTTTATTATTATCTTCAAGTGAAAATTGCGAAATTTCAGAATTTTAAATATTTTTTGTGTTTAATCATCTCTACGTTCTGAACGGAGAAAGATATCGACTTCTGGTTTGCAGCGTTGGATTCCTCAGTAAATTTTGCGTAAGATAGATGATATAAATTTTTTTTGTTAGGCCCGTGATAACCCAAAATCTAATTATTATCTTCAGTGAAAATTGCAAAATTTAAGAATTTTAAATATTTTTTGTGTTCAACCAACTCTACTTTCTGAACGGATAAAGATATCGACTTCCGGTTTGCAGCATTGGATTCCTTGGACATTTTTATGTAACATACATTGTACTATTTTTTTAAAGACCTCTAATAATCCGAAATTTAATTATTTTCTCCGAAAGAAAATTGTAACATTTCAGAATTTTAAAAGTTTCTTTTGTTTAATCAACTTTTATTTTACTTTTGGGTTATCACGGGCCTAACAAAAAATTTAATATTATGTATCTTAAGGAATCCAACGCTGCAAACCGGAAGTCGATATCTTTCTCCGTTCAGAAAGTAGAGATGATTAAACACAAAAAATATTTTAAATTCTTAAATTTTGCAATTTTCACTTGAAGATAATATTAAATGCCTACTGATGAAGGCATAAGTGTTGCCGAAACGTTGGCCAAATAGAAAATAAAAATAAATTGACTGCATTCCCGTCTAATTATTTTTTCTATCCGCTTGCCAGTCCCCAAATTACTGTTCCATTAAATTTTGGGTTATCAAGGACCTTACAAAAAATTTAATATAATGTATCTTACGTAAAATTGACTAAGGAATCCAAATCCGCAAATCGGAAGACGATATCTTTACTCGTTCAGAAAGTAGAGTTGATTAAACACAAGAAAATATTTAAAATTATTAAATTTTCAATTTTCAATTGAAGATAATATTTAAATTTTGGGTTATCAAGGACCTTACAAAAAAATTCAATACAATGTATCTTACGTAAAATTTACTGAGGAATCCAACGCCGCAAACCGGAAGTCGATGTCTTTCTCCGTTCAGAAAGTAGAGTTGATTAAACACAAAAAATATTTTAAGTTCTTAAATTTTGAAATTATCACTTGAAGATAATAATTAAATTTTGGGTTATCAAGGGCCTAACAAAAAATTTAATTTAATGTATCTTACGCAAAATTTACTGAGGAATCCAACGCTGCAAACTGGAAGTCGATATCTTTATCCGTTTAGAAATTAGAGTTGATTAAACACACAAAAATTTAAAAATACTAAAATTTCTTTCTTTTTTTTAAATTATTTTTTTCTGGAAAAAGCTACTCCGTAGTCCGTGCTATCATATATTTTCTTGATCTAAACACAAAACTGAAAAATAAAAACATTGATAGCATGTGCCACCTTGATTGGTACCTTTTTATAATTTGATGATGAAAAATCACTATTTACTATAAAAATCGTTATTTTGTGCCATAAAGCTACTACTTAGACATTGCTATCACATTTATTCTTGGTCTACACATAAAACTGAACAAAAAAATCATAGTCAGCATTTGCCACTCCAGGTGGTACCAATTTAGCTCATTTTCGGGTTTGGCTCATGGACTAAATAATATTTATACAGAGTATAGAATGACACTGTTTAAGCATGGAAATCTCGAGAACTGTAAGAGATACGAAGTTGGTTAAATTAAACAACAGTTGCTCCATTAGGGGGCCAATTTGGGAATGTTTTCGTTTTTCCACAAAAATGTATAGGTAACTACACTCGAGGAAAAAATTAGGAGAACATTTTTTTGTTGACGAAAAATGTCCAATTTTCAAACCATGATAACTCGGTTGCATTTGACCCAAAATCAATAATACTTTGAGTTTTAAAAAGATCAAAGTCTCAATGGTGTTCCTGAAAGCCACATACGATACATCTCATGTCCCGTAAACCACCATAGAAGAAAAAGTTTTTGACTGAAAAAAATGTTCAACTTGCACGGATTGCCAAAAAAATTGTAGACCATATTCAAGGCAAGGACATTAAAGTTCACACAATTTCCCTTAAAGTTCAAAAAAGAACAAATTTCTACGATGATTTGATCCAAAGTTATGAGCATTTGAAATTTAAAATGCTTTTTGAGTATTTTAGGTTATAGGTAACTCCCACGGGTATGAGCCAATATCGATGAAGAGTAGAGTTTTAAAAAGCTCAATATCTCTACTTTACAGCTGTGTGAGCCGATCTTCGGTCAAACTCATTTACCTCCTCCCAACCACCATAGAAAAACACCGTTTTTTTGCTGTCAGTTTCTAACTTTGACAACTTGCGGATCACGCTAAAAAAACTTTGACTTAATTTGAGTTATTGCCAATACAATTTTCTCATTTGCCTATGAAGACCTCATAAGTGCGAAAAATTGCGATAATATGGTGCAAAGTTATGAAGCTTTTTCATTAATATGGCCTTTTTGGACTTTTTCTTTAGATTTTAAACCATTAGCTATGCATTCATCATTATGCATTCTTTTGGCATTGATAATTAAAATTCGTTAAAGATTTTAACAAAATGTAAAAAAAAAATATCACAAGATCGTTGAATTGATGTACCGATGCAATCAAAAGATTTTAATGAAATTTTTTTGCCGATAAGTCATTGCGTGAACACGTGTGCATAGGGAAATGTGTACCGCCGACATTAGCGTAATCCAATGTGCACCGCGAGGAGGTTGTCGGTCGGATTTTGCACATCGCAGGCCCTGAAATTACCAAATTTCCGGTTTGTTGCTAAGATATGTAGGTAATACATGCCCGAATGTCAACAATTATGTTTTCATCTAACAGATGTGTCAGATTTTGACGTCTAAGATTTTTTTGCTAGACTTTTGTGTTTTATGTGCGTAAAAATAAAAATTGAATTAGTCGACATTTAGAAAATACCGAGGCAATCGCTGCGCAAATCGTTGCTCTTTTGGAAAGTGGTTTAAATCAAAGAAGAGTTACTGAACTTGTACAACGGAGTGTTTCAGTCGTACATCGAACATGGGTATGATATTTGGAGAATGATATTTTTTAACAAGTGTAACTAATGTAAATATTACCAATGTATTTCTTCAAAATATCTCCAGGTTCGTAAAGAAACAAAGTAACAAATTATTCTACATAACCTAGTAAATAAATAACTATAACTTGAAACATTTTTACTATCAAGATCAAGAAGTAAATGAGCATGCGCAATGAAAAAAAGTGGCGCAGACTAGTGGCACACATTTAAAATAATGCCCCAACTCAAGTGGGGGCAACTGTGAAATGCGGCAACTGGTTGCGCGAGTGAGCAACTGTCGGCCACTGGTGTCCGACCGAGCAACTCGAGTTGCCAAGTGTGAAAGCCCTCATTTAAAACAATACTTTACTAAAAGTGGCGGAGGTATGAAAGAGGAAATTAAAAATAACAACATAAAAATCGAACGCATAAAAGAAACCAAAACAGGGGATGCAGTCGTTTTTAAAAAGCGCGGATGCGAAAAAGTGGAGGACCTAAAAAACCCAATAGTAAATAAAACAGGTACGCGAGCCACAACAAGAGTAGCAAAAGAAAAGAGCAGATCTGTCATATTTCTGACAGGTATGGACAGCATGACCATAGCAGACGAAATAAGGGTAGAAATAATGAAAGCGCTACAGATAGAAGGGTATTATTTGCTATGTAATTTTCCTATTACCATAGAAACAGAATGTCAGTAACGATTAATAATCTGTTAAAAAATCCCAATGACAGAACAAAAATCCATAAAGATAAAAATTATACGTCCCCGGGTGCCACACCTCCCTCCTTAATCCGCCACTGACTACTGGCCCTAGGAAAGTATGCTGTTGACCTCATGTATATTATTCTAAGCAAGATAGTCAGGATACTAATAAAACATAGCGCACAAAGAAGCACATACGAGGTACATTGCTACAAACATGTATGTACCATTTTGTATGGTAGCACACTATAAGCATGATAGTTTCAGTAGGAATTTGCGACTATGGAACAGGAGTCGCATTTTTTATCCAGTGAATTGCTGGAACACTAATGACGCACACGTCATAAAGAAGCACATACTACTATCATGATAAATGTTTACTTTTCTGATATTTGTTTATTAGTATTTACTTGTAGTCGCAATTTACAAACATATATGGACCATTTTGTATGGACGCACATACTATAATATATAGCGCACAGTAAAGCACATACTTAGCACATTCAAAGCATTATAGTCTAGGGAGAGTTAGGTGACATTGGACTACAACTTAATGGAGCTGAACCCAGCACATAAGACGGGCTCCATGGCGTGCCCCATATTCCGAAAACAAGTGAGGAACAAACGGAAAAGAGCAAACGATGGACGGAGGAGATCAAATAAGCAAGAAACTCTTAATGGATAATATACGATTCCTACAAGCGAACCTAAACCGCAGCAAAGACGCTCATAACATAACAAAGCTGGTAGTAAGAGACAAAAAAAATAGACATACTAGTACCATCGGAATCAAATGCCAATGTGATGCACAACCAGAGACGCTGGTTCTGCAACAGGGACAAAGCCAAATGTAATACGGGTATTAGGATATCACAGCATTACAGAGAGGCTGTGACGGATTTTCGCTGTACAAAAAATACCACATGGGTAGAAACGAGCAACCTACGAATAATATCCTGCTATATTAGCCCAAACGGTAATATGCAGGCCTATGAGGAGTTTCTCAACGAATTAGTGGAGGCAATAAGAACTAGTAAATACCCAGTCCTAATTACTGGGGACTTCAACGCTAAACATAGCGAATGGGGCTCACCGGTGACGGACGAAAAAGGCAGAAAATTGTCTGAAGTTTTCTTCCAAAGAGACATCGGCGTTTCCAACATAGGACAAATACCAACCTTCCAAAACGCAAACGGATCATCGTTTATAGACGTAACGGCGGCATCGGAGACACTAATAAACCAGATTATAAACTGGCAAGTAGAAGACCAACAAAAAAAATTCAGCCCACACAAACACATCCTCTTCGAAATAGTTCCAAAAGAGGAAAGGAGGGAGCGAGCTACAGGTGCAAAATGGAACATAGGGACTTTCGACGTAGAAAGGGAAAAAGAAGCCCTACTGCAACAAATACCAGCAAGGAGCATTAGAGAACTTACAAACCAGCTCGACTAAATCGCAACAAAAGCAATGAAAAAGACGGGGATAGGGCCTAAAAAGACGCACATATACTGGTGGACTAAGGACATTGCAGAACTCAGGAAGACCTGCAACCAATTTAGGCGAATCTATCAACGCATCAGAAGCAGAAACAGCGACATGCAAACAGAAATACAGGCCAAGATACAATACAAAGAAGCAAAGAAGAAGCTTAGTATAGAGATTAAAAAGGAAAAGGATCTGATTGAGGCGGTAGAAGAAGATGTCTCTGGAAAACCTTACCAGATTATCACCAAAAAGACAAAAATAGCGTTGCCAATTAAACCCAAGTCGGAATTAGTAGACGAGGTATTACAAACTTTATTTCCAGAAAAACAGAGGAATCAGTGGCCGGTACTGCCTATAGAAAACGTGCCAGACATCTCCGAAGAGGAGGTAAAAGTAGCAGCACGCAGGATGAGAAACCGTAAAGCCCCGGGTCCGGACGGCATTCCCACAGAAATCTTGAAGCTTATTGCAATGGAATGACCAGAACTCCTTAGAATACCGATACAAGACATAATACGGAAGAGATTTTTTCCACAGCAATGGAAAAGGGCAAAAATCATACTCCTACCCAAACCAGGCAAGGACGACAGAAATGACCCATCGGCCTACCGCCCGATCTGTCTCTTAGACACTATAGGGAAGCTGGTCGAACAGATTATAGCCGCAAGAATCAGCACACACTTGGAGCAAAACGACCCGCTATCTCCAAATCAGTTTGGCCTTAGGAGAGGAAAATCAACGATAGGAGCCATGGAACTGATCAGAGACAAAGACCAAAAAGAGAAAGAAAAAATCTGACGTGGACACCACATGACTTCCTCGTACGCCTATGAAACTGTTCATACTTTTCTTAATAACTAAAATGTAGAATAATATAAAAAAATCTGACTTTATTCTTTTAACTTATTATACAAATATATTAATATATAAATACTACTACTACTGCTACTATACTCACAAATATATTTTAGTCATTTTATTTAAACTGCAGAAGAAGATATAAAGCAAATTTTACTATTGTCACTGTAATGTCAATCATTTAAATTTTACGTAGTAACAAATGTAATCGATCATGGACTACAAGATAACGAAAAACTAAATTATAAATATTTATACTATAATTATTCTTAAATGATACCAGACACAAAAATATAAAATATAAAATACCGATTGTAGGTAATAATCACATAATCTTTCATTTAAAATAAAAAAAATTGTCGTAAATTAAATAATTATCGAAATATTTGAAAAAAGTACTACTTCCGGTTTGTAGATTGAAACAAAAAATAGGAGGTGCACAACTAGATGCTATAACAGTCCTAAATACAAAATTTCAACTTTCTACGTCTAACCGTATTTGAGTTATGCGACACACATACGTACGTACGTTCGTCCGTCCGTACGTACGTACGTACGTACAGACGTCACGACGAAACTAGTCATAATGGATTCAGAAAAGGTCAAAACGGATATTTTCGTCAAAATCTGAGAACCAAAATTTTTCGCGATTACAATAGGGCAGGTTCGGACATGGGGTACGTTCGTACAATTCAAATTTAGCGGCTTATATTCATTGTAGAGGGCAGTAACTCTAACCAAATGTATCTCATAACATTCTGAACAGTTAGTCGTAATAGTGGCTTCGTGCAAGTAACGTGCTTTATTTTGTTCAAAAAATTGTGTTTTCCTATTCACGTAAGTAATTTTTATGTCGGCTACCTTAAGCTATAAGTCGTTATGTTTGTGTTATTGTTCGATTATTCTCGCATGCCAGTAAAAATACCTATGTAACCTATAATTTCTTCTAGTGTAGATTGCAAACCATAACCACAAAAAAAATTATTGGTGTTTGTTACCAAAGATGTCAATAGGGGTACATTCGGACAGTAGTATGGGCACTTTCGGACTGTCCGAATGTGCCCCATCCATTTTTTTGTTTTTGCAGAATGGTTCGCAACTACAAAAAGAAAACAGATCGTGGAGAAATTCCAGAAGCTACAATATTGTTAGCCATAAAAGAGGTAATTAATAGAAGAAAGTCACTGAGAGAAGCTGCAGTCGAATTTAACATCAAAAAGTCGACTTTATTTGATAGAGTTAAATTGTATAAACAAAAGCACAAGAATTATAACTTTGATGACTCAGGACAAGAAAGTAGTTCAGAGACTGAAGAAGAATCAAAGTCTAAATTATGCAACGACACTGATATTTAGTATTGAAGAGGAGAATCAATTAGAAAGATATCTGATTCATTCATCAAAAATAAATTACGGGCTTACCTACCAAAACACTCGAAAATTAGCATATGAATTTGGCGTTCAGCTCAACAAAAAAATACCAAATTCATGGAGCGAAAATCGTATAGCCGGCAAGGACTGGATGTTATCATTCATGAGCAGACACAAAAAATTGTCGCACAGAAAGCCTGAGAATACCAGCCAAGTAAGAGCGAGTGCCTTTAACAATCATAATGTGCAAGTGTTTTTCGATAATTTATTAAATGTTCAGGAAAAATACAAATTTTTACCTCACCGTATATTTAATACAGACGAGACTGGAATCACAACGGTATTGCAAGCACCAAAAGTAATAGCTCCCGCTGGACAGAAACAGGTTGGTCAAATTGTTTCCGGCGAACGAGGAACTTTGGTTACATTTTGCGGAATAGTCTCTGCCACTGGGGTATCAATTCCTCCAATATACATTTTCCCTAGACAAAGAATTAAAGACGAATATTTATATGGGTCTGTAACTGGAGCTCTTGCTTTAGGATCCAAAACGGGATGGATGACGACTGAATTGTTCCCAGTTCTGCTAAAGCACATGAAAAAATATACAATCTGTAGCATAGACAATCCTACCTTACTTATAATCGACAATCATGGCACACATGTGTCTTTAAACGCTATAAATTACTCTAGGGAGAATGGTATTGTCCTTTTGTCACTACCTCCACACAGTACCCACAAAATGCAACCTCTTGATATTTGCGTATATGGGCCATTCAAATCAAGATGCAAGGTTGCGTTTAATGACTATATAAGCACAAATCCTGGCAAAACCATCAAGATTCAAGACATTGCAAGACTAACAGCTGATGCTTATCAACAATCTTTTACTCCCAGTAATATTATAAAGGGTTTTGAAAGATCTGGAATTTGGCCTATACACATACTTGTATTTACTGCCGATGATTTCCTTGCGGATGAAGCAACTGACCGTCCCGACCCAACTTGCATCAATTCCACAGAAGAAGGTGATCAAGGATCTGGATGCAGTTTTACAAAAACTGATCATTAAGGAATAGGAAATAATTCTAGGCAAGCTAATGACGAAGGAACGGAAAGAAATTCAAGGGAAGGATATGATGTAGCAACCTCAATATTAGAAGGAATATTAAGGAGTGTTCTGAAAACTGTTTGCACAAAAAGAAATTCGAATGAGATTTTACAAGACATTATACCTTACCCAAAAGCAGGTCCGAGAAAGAAGGCACAAACTTCAAGAGCTGGTTCTTCTCGTATTTACACAAATTCAGCTGAGAAGTGTTGGATATACTCGTACAATGACAACAGAAATCAACATCAAGTAATCAGAAAAACAAAACATGTTATATATTAATTTTTAATGTCAATTATATCAGTGTTCAATAAAAGTTCTTTCCACATAAAGGTTGTATTTTTATCTAAAATAAAGTAAAATACTAACAGGTTATGGGCTCCCTCCCACGTTAAGCATAATTATTATAATAATTTTTATAAGACTATTATTATAATGGATTCAGCAAAAGTTTTAATATCAAAGCTAAATAATACCAATTATTCCATATGGAAATATAAAGTAAAACTTTTGTTAATAAAGGAAGATTTATGGAAAACTATGAATACTAAAAAACCTGACAAAGATTTCGTTGAATGGGAAAGAAAAGATAATATGGCAATGGCAACAATTGGTTTATTAGTAGAAGATAACCAGTTGATCCATATACGACATGCCGGAACAGCTAAAGAATCATGGGATAACTTACGGGCATTTCATGAAAAAGCAACCCTAAGCAATAAAGTATATTTAATGCGAAAAATATGCAATTTGAAGATGTCAAGCGCCGGAAATTTAGAAGAACACGTCAATGAAATGATGAATTTATTTGAAAAGTTAACAGCACTAGGAGAAAAAATGTTAACAGATAAGTGGATAATAACTATGTTATTGAGTAGTTTACCAAGTAGTTATGACACGCTTATTTCAGTTATAGAAACAAAATCAGAAGAAGAATTGACTTTAGAATTCGTGAAAGGCAAATTATTAGAAAATCATGAAAGACGCTGTAATCATGAAGACAATATAACAGAAACAGCGTTAAAAACGAAAAATGTCGTCCTTGATAAGAAAAAAGAAGCAAGAGAATGTTATTTTTGTCACAAAAAGGGACATTTAAAACAAAATTGTTATAAATATAAAGCCTGGAAAACAAATAAGGAAAGTCAGAAAGCTAATAATGTTACAGTTTCTGAAAACGAAATTAAAGATAACAGAAACTTATTTTTTGGCATAAATAGAGAGAAACAAAATAAAAACGACTGGTTAATTGATTCAGGGGCTACATGTCATATATCTGTCAATCAAGATTATTTTACGGAATTAGATGTAACTGTTCGTGAGGAAGTATATGTAGCAAACGGTCAAACTGTTTTTGCGCAAGGTAAAGGTACATGTGTAATTAAATTTTTGAATCCAGAAAATAAAGAAATATCAGTAACTATAAAAAATGTATTATATGTGCCTGATATGGAATCTAACTTATTATCAGTTAGACAGCTAACAGAAAAAGGATTTCATTTTTTATTTAATAAAAATAAATGTTCAATTAAAAGAAACAATTTGATTGTAGCTGATGCATATTTAACTTGTAATCTTTATAAATTAAGACAGCCAGAAAAAGTTTTTATAATGCAGAATAAAATACAGACACATTGTATACACGAATGGCACAAAATTTTTGGACATCGAGATATTCAAACAGTTAAGAGTATTTTTAATAAAAATCTTGCAACAGGAATAAAGTTATCTTCATGTAAAAATAAAGATATGATATGTGAGGTCTGCATTCAAGGTAAATTAACAAGAAAACCATTTTCAAAACAATCAGACAGTAAATCAAAGGAAATATTGGAACTGATACATACAGACTTGTGTTGGCCAATGGAAACAATGACTCCAAGTGGTAAGAGATATTTGCTAACATTTATTGATGATTTTAGTAGATATACAGTTATTTATCTATTAAAATTCAAGTCTGAAGTTTCTGAAAAGTTGAAAGATTATGTAAAAGCTTTAAATAATAAATTTTCACGAACTCCTAAAATAATACGTTCTGACCGAGGAGGAGAATTTATTAATAAAGAAGTTAGTAAATTTTTAAAAGAAGAAGGTATATATCATCAGTTCAGTACACTACACCCTACACTCCACAGCAAAACGGAGTAGCAGAAAAAAAATAGATATTTAATAGAAATGGTTCGATGTATGTTGATTGGTGCAAATTTTGAAAAGAAGTATTGGAGAGAAGCTGTTACTGCACCGTTTGAAGAATGGCATGGTAAGAAACTCGAACTTTATATATATATATATATATAGTCGATGGTAACCCTTTTACCGTTAAGTGTAGGGTTTTCTTGTCTTTATTCGCACACAAACTTTTTCCACTGTAATCTGTCTCTTGCGCACATTTTTGCTTCTTGTATTGTCATTTCTTTTTCCAATAGTAGTTTTCTTACAATTCCATCCCAGTCTTCTCTTGGTCTACCTCGTCCTCTTCTCTCTCTTATTTTGGCTGTCCATATCTTCTTTACGGGTCTGTTGTCGTTCATCCTTATCAGGTGTCCCCACCAGCTGAGTTGTCTCTCCTCTATAAACTGTAGTATCGGTTTTGTTTCTAATTCTTTCCTAATATCTTCGTTTCTTATTTTGTCTATCATTGTCACACCTTTAACACTTCTCAGGTATTTCATTTCCAAAGCTTGGAGTTTACTCTTCATTCTTCTGGACATAACCCAAGTTTCGCAGCCATAGGTTAATATCGCACGATATATTGTGTTAAACACTGTAATTTTTGTTTTCTGCGATATTTCTTTTTTGCCCATGAGACTGTTTTTCAGCATGTAGAATATTTTTGCTGTCTTGTCTATTCTTCTGTTTATATCTTCATCTTGGACTCCGGTACTGTTAATTAACACTCCTAGATATTCAAATTTCGACACTTGTTCAATTCTGTCATGTTCTATTTTTATGTTCATAGTTTCGTACTCATTTGATATAGCCATTACTTTTGTTTTATTCACGTTTACTATCATATCAAATTCTTTTAGTGTTTTGTTCCAAACATTTATGTTGTGTTGGAGATTCGTTTCGCTACTTGCTAAAAGTACTACGTCATCAGCAAATGCACATTCTCCAATTTCTATTCGTTGTAGGCATCTATATCCTATTCCTAGTTTCTTTATTTCTGGCTTACATTTCTTGATGATGTCATCCATGAATATTGTGAAGAGAACTGGACTCATAACTCCACGTTGTCGTAGTCCTCCTGTAGTTTCAAATACTTCCGATGTTCTGTTCTTGCTGATAACATAATTTAGATTTTTCTTGCATAAGCCTTTGATTGCATTAATTAATCTTTTGTTCACTTTTCTTTCAGCTAAGCTGTCCCATATCTTCTGTCTCTGTACTCTGTCGAACGCCTTCTCTAAATCAATAAATGCCATAAATGCTTTGTTGTTGCTTACTGTGGTCTTTTGTATTATTTGTTTAATCGTAAATATATGGTCTTGTATACTTCTTCCCTTTCTAAATCCACTCTGAGCTTCCTCAAGCGTAGGTTCTATTATTTGTCTAAATCTTCTTTCCAATATTCTCTCATATACTTTCAGTGCAGTGCTTAGTAGTGAAATTCCTCTGTAGTTGTTGCAATCTTTAACATCTCCTTTCTTATGTACTGGTATAATGACAGCTATTTCCCAATCTTTCGGTAAATTTCCTTGCTTCCAGGCTTCATTAAATATATCTAATAGTAGTACAGTTCCTTCTCTTCCCATATATTTAAGCATTTCTCCGGTTATTCTATCATGGCCTGCCGCTTTTCCATTTTTTATCATATTTAGAGCTTCTAGCATTTCTTCCATAGTTATTTCCATTATCTCGTCTTCGTCTTTCTTTGTTTCTTCTATCGTTTCTATTTCCGTATCTGCCTTTTCTGCTGTTACGTTTAGTAGTTCTTGAAAATATTCCCTCCATCGCTTCATTACTTCGTTTTCTTCCGTAAGAGGGTTCCCTGCCTTATTTTTAATTGTGAAGCTTTGGGCTGGTTCTGATTTCCGTAATGATTTAATCGTTTTATAAAATAGCTTTTGATTTTCTTTGCTATTTTTTTCCATTTGTTCACCAAATTGTTTCCAGCTTCTCTCTTTCTCAGAATTCACTTTGTCTTTTACTATCCTACGTTCTTTCTTGTATTCATTGTAGTTTGCTTGCGTTTTGTTGTTCAAGTATTTAAGCCATGCTTTCTTTTTAGTTTTTGTTGCTTCTTTTATTTCTTGAGTCCACCACGCTGTTTGTTTTTTATTATTTCTTACTTGTGTTGTTCCACACACATCTTTTGCTGCATTTGTTAGGAGCATTTTGAATAATTGCCATTTATTTTCTATGCCAATCTCATTACTTACAACAAGCATTTGTGCTTGTTTTGTTACTTCTTCTTCGTATTTTTTCGCTATTTTTACGTCTTTAAGTCTATAATTATGTTCTGATTGATTCGTGTTTAATTTCTTTCAGTTTTCCATATTTCCTTGTCATATCTTCCCTGAAGAATTGTTTCTTTATTTTCGCTTCGATTAGGAAATGATCACTGAAAATTTCCGGTCCTCTTCTTGCTCTAATATCATTTATGATTTTTCTATTTTTTCTTTCTACAAGAATGTAATCTATAAGTGATTTGTCTTCTGGTCCTTGTCTTGAATACATATGTATTTGTTTGTGTTCGTAGAATGTGTTTGTTACTATCATATCATTTAGAGAGCAGTAATCAATCAACCTCAATCCGTTATTGTTTATCCTATCTTCTCCAAATTTTCCTATAACATCTGCTGACCCTTCTTGTTTTTTCCCTACTCGTGCGTTGAAGTCTCCTAATACGATAATATCTCCTCGACTGTTTTCAGTTTCTATGTGTAGTTGTTCCCAAAATTTGTCTTTATTTTCTGCCGACTCATCTTCGTTTGGTCCGTAAACAACTATAAATGTTTTTTCATTGTTATTTCTTTCTTTCATTCTTATTTTTAGTATTCTTTCCGAGCAGGCTTCCCATTTATCTATTTGGTTTGCAAATTTCTCATGGATTAGGCATGCTACTCCTGCTGCTGCTCTTTTGTCTTGTGATACTCCGCTATATATCAGTAAATGCCCAGTTTTGATCAATTTTTCTCCTATTCCTTTTTTCTTTGTTTCTGTTATAGCCAACATATCCAGTTTTGCGTTATTAAATTCATATACAAGCTCTTGTTCTTTTCCATTTATACTTCTAATGTTCCATGTTGCTAATTTAAATATTTCTTTGTTTTCCGCTACGTTTTTCCATTTCCTTTGCCTTGTCGTCTCCAATATTTCTATTTTGTGATTGTCTAATCGTTTTTTGGAACCTCTTCTTTTAGAATGACTCCATTTTCTTGTTTATCCCAGATGAAGTCTTTATCTCCTATTCTAATTTTTTGGTAACCTATTTTCACCCTTTTACCTTCGACCTTCTTTTCTCTTGCGATGCTTCTTATTTCCCATTGAATTCTTACTTCTTCTCGAGTTAGATCGTTGTTAATGTAGATGTCTGTGTTTCTCAATTTACTTTTTGCTGACATTACTTTTTGTTTCTCTTCCCAACTTTTCATTTCTACAAGTAGTAGTTCATTGTCTGTGCCCTTCATCAGTGTTATTATTATTAAACTCTGCCTTTACTTGCAGTTGTTCCTCGAATAGTTGTTTTATAATTTCTTCTTCCGATTTATTCATGCATTTTAGTCCGTTTATTATTATATAGTTTCTCTTCTTATGGTTTTCTTCTGCTTCAGATTTCTTTTCAAGTTTCTCTATTCTGTCAAGAAGTACTTCTTTTTCTTTCTTCCACTCTTCTTCTTTCCTTTTCATTTCATCTTTCAAATCATTTATCTCTTGTTTTATTTCCGTCATATTGTTATTTATCTCTTTTTTTAGCTCTATCTTATTATCCTCCATGCTTCTCATCATTGTTTTCATCATTTCTTTTAGTTCGTTCATATTTTCTGCGTTTACGTCCTCCTCTGTGTTCTTGCTTTCCTCTTCTCTCTTCCTTTGTTCTGGTGAGCGAATAACCTTTTTGCTTTTGTTGAATGCCTTTTGTTCTTCTTTATCTTCTGCCTCCCTCAGCCTTTTATTCATTACTTAGCTACGCCACTGGCAATTGTTAATTAGCATCGCGCGTATTTCACTCAGTGCTGCGGCACAGCCTGTCACCTGTCTCACTCGCTACCTACTGTCAGGCTCCGACCTTGAGACAACTAAAGTGTTAAATAACTGTTCTTTTAATTGACTGGGATCACTCCACTGCCACTAAACTTTACCTTCCTTAACTTCTGAACTATAACAATTTGCTTTCGAATAAAGCGATAAGTCCCGGTAAATTCGAGGTTATTATCGGCCACTCCGAACGCACGTGCACAGCGGATCACGGTCACTACTTTATCATTTGAATATTTTTGGATCAAAAGTATTTGTTCACGTACCAGAAAAAAGAAGGAGAAAATTAGATTCAAAAGCTAAACAATTATATTTTGTTGGGTATTATCATCATTCAAAAGGTTACAGATTATTAGATAAAAGAACTGATAAAATAACAATAAGTAGAGATGTTATTTTTTTAAAAATGAATGAAGATAGAACAGAAGATAAAGATTCAATAATTGAAGTTAGACTTGAGTCGAAAGAAGATAAAACTAAAAGCGATACTGAAAGTAAGAAACAACAAATTGAAGATGTTGTATATATCGAGGAACAAATTAAACCAGAACCAGGAGAAAACAATGAAAATGAGAAGAAACATTATCAAGAACAAAGAGAATCATTAAGAAGTAATAAGGGTGTACCACCTAAAAGGTACACATCAGAAATAAATATAGTTCAAATTGAAAAAGAAGAACCAAAAACATATAAAGAAGCACTGTCATCAAAAGCTAGAATAAATTGGATCGATGCTATGAAAGACGAAATTCAATCATTAATAAATAAACAAACTTGGCATTTGGTTGAATTACCGGCTAACAGAAAACCGATTGGTTGTAAATGGATTTTTAAAATCAAGAAAGATGAAAATGAAAGAATTTCAAAATACAAGGCAAGATTGGTTGCACAAGAATATTCTCAAAAATATGGCTCTGATTATGATGAAGTGTTTGCACCTGTTATTAGACAAACAACTTTAAGACTTTTTCTGTCAATCGCTGGAAAGAGAAAGATGAAAGTATTTCACTACGACGTAAAAACAGCGTTTTTAAATGGAGATCTAAAGGAAACTATTTATATGAAACAACCACCCGGATTTGAAGAAGAAAATAAAGAACATTTTGTCTGCAAGTTAAAGAAAAGTTTGTATGGGCTGCAACAAGCGGCTAGATCCTGGAATAAAGCAATTCATCAAGTACTACTAGATCAAGAGTTTACTCAAAGTAAAAATGATCAATGTTTGTATATGAAGTGCATTGATGGACATTGGTGCTACATTTTAATATATGTAGATGATATTCTCATTGCTGCAAATACAGAAAAGGAAATACTACAAATTGGAGAAAATATTGGTGGAAAATATGAAATAAATAATTTAGGAGAAGTAAAATATTATATTGGTCTAGAAATTAAACGAGACAATGATGGAAATTTCAGCATAAATCAAAAGAATTACATCGAGAAAGTAATAAAATTATTTAATTTAAAAGATGCGAAAGTTTCTAATATTCCTCTAGATCCAGGATATGTAACAACAAACATAGGAGGAGAAGTAATGTTTGATAACACACAGTATCAAAAATTAATTGGATGTTTGTTGTACATTAGTGTAAATACAAGGGCAGATATATCAGCAAGTGTATCTATTTTATGTAGAAAAACAAGCAAACCAACAAATACAGATTGGGTTGAAGCAAAAAGAATTTTAAAATATTTAAAAGGAACATCAAGTTTGAAGCTCAAATTAAGTGATAATAATTCCAAAGAAAATTCTTTCCACGGATATGCAGATGCAGATTGGGCTCAAAATATGATGGATAGAAAATCAAATAGTGGTTATATTTTCAAGGTTAATGGGGGCACTATAAGTTGGGCTTGTAGAAAACAATCATGTATCTCACTCTCGTCAACAGAAGCAGAATTTATTTCTTTAGCAGAAACTGTACAAGAAGCTGTTTGGTTAAGAAGATTGCTAAAAGATTTCAATTGTGTTTTTAATTATCCAGTAACTATTTATGAAGATAATCAAAGTTGCTTGAAATTAATAGATGGAGAAAAATTTAGTAACAGAACCAAGCATATCGACACAAAATATCATTTTGTAAAGAATTTAAGCCAAAATGGATTATTTAAATATGAATACTGCCCAACAGAAGACATGGTAGCGGATTTATTGACAAAACCATTATCTGCGAAGAGAGTTGAAAAACTTCGAATGTTGAGTGGTCTACAGTAATGTCATTGAGGAGGAGTGTTGTATATACTCGTACAATGACAACAGAAATCAACATCAAGTAATCAGAAAAACAAAACATGTTATATATTAATTTTTAATGTCAATTATATCAGTGTTCAATAAAAGTTCTTTCCACATAAAGGTTGTATTTTTATCTAAAATAAAGTAAAATACTAACAAGAAGAACAGAATCGAAAACATGGAAATGGATAAAAGAAAGAAAGAAGCTGCGAAGAGGATTAAGAAGCAAGTGTTTCCTACCACTACCATCGATGTTAAAAATACGAAGAGACGTAAGAAAGTAGAAACATCGGAGTCTTCTGATTCAGAAGTAGACGTAACAAAGAAACGATATTCATCAGATTCAGATTTCGGGTTTGAGTCTGACGAAAATGAAGATATCCAATCACTAGTAGATGACGAAATTATAAACGTAGGTGAGTATCTGCTTGTGAAATTTTCAACCAAGAGAAATATTCAATATTACGTTGGTATAGTGACAGGAATAGATAATGATGAATATGAAGTAAAAATTTTAAGGAAGAAGGAGACATATGGATTCTGTTACCCTGATATGGATGATATAGCTACCGTTCTAAGGGTTGATATTGTATCTAAGTTACCTAAACCAAGAAATATCAAAGCACGTCTCTCGTCATTTATTAAATTTGATGTTAATTTCGAAAATTTTAATGTACAATAATACTTTTTTGAGCTTTTGTTACCAATAAAATATTTCATTTGCACTTAGAGGTTATTTGTGTGTATACAAGTCCGAAACTGCCCCTTCCCTTGTCCGAATGTACCCCATATAGGGGCACAATCGGACAAAAAAATAATATATAGTTTTTTGTCATAAGTTGATTATTTTAAGAAATTATTAAACTTTTGTTATACATTTTGAATACAAACCCTACTAAGAAATTTAAGTATCTGAATTTTTTTTTTAAACACCTGTTGAAAATATAATGTTTTGAAGTTAAGTGTCCGAACCTGCCCCGCTCTCCCCTACTTCCTTTACTCCGTACAAGGAAGTAAAAAGAGGGAAAGCGAGAGGAATATGTTCACTTGTCACAATTGACATAAAGAACGCGTTTAATACGGTACCCTGGGATAAAATAAGGATAGAAATGGTAAAAAGAAAGGTCCCAAACTACCTAATAAACCTGGTAAGAACATACCTAACAGAGAGGATACTAGATTACGAGAACAAAGTATACACGACGACATGTGGGGTCCCACAGGGCTCTGTCCTGGGCCCCCTTCTCTGGAATCTTTTTTATGATGGGGTACCAGGGAATACAACGCTAGTAGCTTTTGCAGACGACCTAGCTATTGTGTCAACAGCAAGAGAAGAGGCAGCGCTCATGTATCAGGTAAATAATATAATATGCAAAGTAGACTTCCTGAATATAGACGAATTTTTAACGCAACAAATAATGAAAATTTCTTTAATGACTTATACCAGGTTAATTGGAGCGTAGTCAATAATACAAATGATGTGAATGAGGCATTCAATATATTTATGAATAAAATCCTAAAGCTCTATAATCTACATTTTCAGGTAAAAAAGCTCAATAGGAAAATTTAACAAAAAAAGTTGGGTAACGATTGATATTATTAAATCCAGTAATTATTTAAAAGATTTGTTTCAGCTAAAGAAAGTTTATCCAGTATTAGTTCCTTTTTATAATGAAGCAAGACAGCGTCATGTGCTTTTGGTGACAAACACGTAAAAACGTACTTTCAAAATAAAATAACGTCCTCTGACAACAAAGCTAAATCAGCATGGCAAGTTATTAATATGATTTCAAATAAGCAACCAACCTCATCAAACAATATTATTATTAACTGTGAGAACGAGATAATAGACAACCCACAGGTAATAGCCTCTAAATGTAATAATTTTTTCCGGGATGTTCCTAACGATATCCTAAATAAACTTCCACCTACCGATGATAAAAATTTAAGTAGTAAAGCTCTGGCTGCGCTCCCGCAGTCTTGTAGCTTCTTTCTTACACCTGTATCTGAAGAAGAAATCTGCAAAATAATTGATTCTAAAATAAAAAAAAATCTGACGTGGACACCACATGACTTCCTTGTACGCCTTGTTTGTTCATAGTTTTCTTAATAACTAAAATGTAGAATAATATAAACAATTATTTTAACTTATTATACTAGTATACTCACAAATATATTTTAGTCATTTTATTTAAACTGCAGAAGAAGATATAAAGCATATTTTACTATTGTCACTGTCATGTCATAATCATTTAAATTTTACATAGTAACAAATGTTAATCGATCATGGACTACAAGATACCGAAATATTAAAATATAAATATATACTTTAATTATTCTTAAATGATACCAGATACAAACATATTTATAAAATACCGATTGCAGGTAATAATCACATAATCTTTCATTTAAAATAAAAAAATTAGTCTTAAATTAAATATTTATCGAAATATTTGAAAAAAGTACTACTTCCGGTAGATGCTATAACAGTCCTAAATACAACTTTCTACGTCTAACCGTATTTGAGTTATGCGACATACATACGTACAGACGTACGTACATACGAACGTACATACGTACAGACGTCACGACGAAACTAGTCATAATGGATTCAGAAAAGATACCAGATACAAAAATATTTATAAAATACCGATTGTAGGTAATAATCACATAATCTTTCATTTAAAATAAAAAAATTTGTCTTAAATTAAATATTTATCGAAATTTTTTTTAAATTTATTACTTCCGGTTTGTAGATTGAAACCAAAAATAGGAGGTGCACAACTAGATGCTATAACAGTCCTAAATACAAAATTTCAACTTTCTACGTCTAACCGAATTTGAGTTATGCGACATACATACGTACAGACGTACGTACATACGAACGTACATACGTACAGACGTCACGACGAAACTAGTCATAATGGATTCAGAAAAGGTCAAAACGGATATTTCCATCAAAATCTGAAAACCGAAATTTTTCGCGATTACAATACTTCCTTATTACTCCGTACAAGGAAGTAATAAGAAATCTTGTGGGCCTGATGAAATTCCATATTTTTTAATTAAAAAAATTGGCTCGATTATTTGTGCACCCCTAAAATATCTTATAAATTTATCTTTTGAACAAGGAATTTTTCCAGATCAGTTAAAAATTAATAAAGTAAAGCCAGTATTTAAAAAAGGCAATACACATGATCTGAATAACTATCGCCCAGTTGCATTAACATCTGTTTTCTCAAAAATATAGGAATATTGCTTTTTAGCCAGATTAGAATCATTTTTGGATAAATTTAGTATCATTGATGATAATCAATTTGGTTTTAGACGCAATAAATCTACTTTAAATGCGATTTATGCGTTTAATGAGAAAATAATTGAACATTTTGAAAATAATGAATGTCCTGTAGGTGTCTTCTGCGACTTGAGCAAGGCATTTGACTGTGTGAGCCACCCAGAGCTATTGCGTACGTTACAAGCATACGGTATAAGAGGACCAGCTTTAGATTGGATACATAGTTTTATCACGGGGAGGAGACAGTGCGTCTCATTGAATCATTCGTCTGATAACGAGGGATGCAGGGAAATTAGCTCAAATCTAATTAATCTTAATAGTGGGACACCTCAAGGTATTGTGATCTATCCTATATTATTTTTACTCTATATTAATAATATGAGTCAAATTTTCACATATGACTACATTGTATCGTTATTTGCCGATGATACATCACTAATAGTATCAGACAAAAACTGTAACAGTCTCCAAAACAAATGTAATATTAATCTTAAAACATTAACAGATTGGTTTTGCGAAAAATCTCTTTATCTCAATGAGACTAAGACTAACTTTCTTAGGTTCCATAATTATCAAAACAAAAATAATTTGGATCTAGAAATTAAGATCAATGACAGAGAAATAAGTAGAATAAACTCAACACATTTCTTAGGTATAGATATTGATGAAAACTTACGTTTTATTAAACATTGCGATAAAGTTATTACAAAATTAAATTCTGTATGTTATCAAATTAGATCTTTGAAAAATACAATATCAATGGAACAAAGAACAGATACCTAAGTTGAAACGTTGTTTGCATTTTATTATTTCGTTTTATAACTAAATTTTCAATTTTGAACGTTTTTTTATTGATTACTGTTTTAACCCTGCGGAGGTCGCGGTCCCAAAAATTCCAGTGGAAGTCGCGAGTATCTGACAGATACATTCATATTAGAAAGGTCTGAAAAGCAAGAAAACCTTGAAAAAGAAAATAGAAAACGCTGCAGATATAATACATTATTTATTTTCGTTATAAATTATTACACTGACTGTTGTCACTACTAATATTTTGCTCGCTATCTAAATCTTCTGCACGAACTTCCACAAAATCTTCATCCTCTAAATCGCTTTCATTTTCAAATTCTATTATGCCATTCTCGTCATCGGACTCAAGTAACAGTCTCTGCATCTCTTCAACATCTGCTAGATTGTCGACTCTATATACTTTTCCAGCCATTTTCAACAACACATTAAAAAAAAAGCAAATAAACCACTACTGACACTAGTGTTCGCGGTATCTATCAGATACAATTCATTGCCGAAGAACATACAACTTCACACAGCACATGTTGTAAACAAACTGATGACGTACACAGTGTGGCATGTCACTCCTAATATACCCATGGGCAGATAGTCAATACCTTTAAGCTATTTATTGGATATGTGCAAAATTATAGAGGAAATAATTCTGCATGTATCTGTCAGATGTTACGCGACCTCTGCAGGGTTAAATAAAATTAATTTTGTGATATTTTTAAAATTTAGTTGTTAAATGGAATCGGGCGTAAGGAAGTAATAGATAGCTTAGTTAAAAGTAAATTTATTTTTGTTAGTGTTTTAAGAACGAGACCAAACACCGGCATATTGAGGTGAGACAAGAGTCAATGCGGGACCACCCTCAAAGAGATGAAGTTCTGCAGAGCCAGCAGATGGGTACCAAATCAAGGAAGGAGGAGTCCGGCTCATAACGATTCATCGCAGAAAACGTCTCCCTCAATACAGAAAAGTGTGAAGTGTTATGGTCCTAGGAGACACTAAGTGTAGTTTAAGGAAATTGTGCCTCCTTCAGGAAGCAAATTTCTGTAGCTGGTAGGTATGTAAGTAAGTCCTAGTCATCACAATTAAGTATGTGCGACATCAGTCATTAGTTTAATAGGTCAGAGTTACCGAATAAATATGTTTGTATTGCTAATACTAGTTTTGCTGACTAAGGACTTGTACATGAGTATAAATAAGATACAGATAGGGTAATAGGAAGAAGTTCCAATTCAGTTGCGTTCCGATTCCAGTATGTGACAGCATAGAGATAAGTGGTTAACGTAGGATGGTATTATTATTATTATATTCTTATTATACATTATCTTATTAAATATATGTCGGAGTAAGAGCGGAGCGGACCATAGATGATCAGTTACATGAACAACAAAACTTCTAAAAGCGCAATTAATGGAATAGTTAACTAATCTAAACACCAAATAAATCACACATTCGCCACTCATGTCATGAACCAGTTAAACGTGATCTACAAACTATGACGATAAGGAATGGTGGCAATTCCTGGGCACGTGCTACTCGCATCAGAGCATATTCAAGACTGCCGATCACCGGCTCATTCCACACCTAGCACGTAATCCCAGACTTCGCCCAAGTGTACTAATAATAATAACGTAATCGAACAAACAAACAAACACGATCATAACTTCATTAGCACACTTGCATTCCTATCATTAATTATTATTACAATCAACATTATTGCTAACCCCGACACGGCCAACCTGACATATCACACGTCCTTGTGTGATGCTTCTGAAAAGAGAATCAGATTCAAACAGTATCAATATCAGCTCGGCCTCCTTGACCTATATCTCAAATCTAAGAAAACCATGAAACTCATCTATCCAGCATATATTACGGTTAACAAGCTAAAGTAAGACGTAGCAGGTAGTGCCAATTGCTAAAAATTTAAATCATAACAAAAATAACTAAAATGTCTGTATGCCATATCTCTATTTCCAATTACTATCCAATTCATTATTTCAATTTCAAACAAATCACTTAGTCTCACCGAGACCTTCAAACCGTTCGGAGTCACCTCAGTGCACTCACGTTGGAAGCCACCTCAGTGCACTTCATCGTTGGGAGCCACCTCAGTGCACTCACGTTGGAACCCACCTCTGTGCAGTTCATTGTTGGGAGCCACCTCAGTGCACTCACGTTGGAAACCACCTCAGTGCACTTCATCGTTGGGAGCCACCTCAGTGCACTCACGTTGGAACCCACCTCTGTGCAGTTCATTGTTGGGAGCCACCTCAGTGCACTCACGTTGGAAGCCACCTCAGCGCACTTCATCGTTGGGAGCCACCTCAGTGCACTCACGTTGAAACCCACCTCAGTGCAGTTCATTGTTGGGAGCCACCTCAGTGCACTTCATCGTTTCACAAACTCAGGGCATCAACCACAATGCAAGACGCAAAACTAAAATTCCATCACAACGACACTTAACCCCAAAGGGGGAAGGCCAATCACCACTTCACCACGCGCGACATAACAACTGTGGTACATAGTCAATCAACTAGACTCTCTACTTAATTACTTTTTGTTTACGTTTACTACTCTGATCTATTTTACTCGCTTGGCATTTAGACATCTTTCTTACAACCACACATTTTTTTATTGTACTAACGGTTTATCTTTAACTTTAGCAATGTCAACTACCAAAACTACGTCATCAAAACTACTCTGGATCTGGATAATATGGGGAGGGTAGAGAGTAGAAACTCTACTAGCACTTAGGCCGTTCAAAACGGGTTCATTGTACAACCTCCGGGCAGCACTGCTCCTTGCTACAGGTCCTGTAGCCATTCTACACTCAGGAAGAAGGCTAACAGGTCAGCAGCGGGAGTCATGTCAGGCCAGAATTCCTCTTGCATGGATACTCTTTTTGAAGACAAAGCGAGACATTCACACATAATGTGCTCCACAGTTCCATCTTCTTCTTCACAGCCTCTGTATTGAGGTGTGATAGTCCAATGGACTAAAAATTTTAAAAGCTGATGTCTTGACAAAGTCATGAAGAATTGAGGTTGTCAACGGAAGTAATGGTTCCGGACCACAAGACAGGGAATACGAGTCTTACCTAGCAAGTTCATCGGACTTAGTGTTACCTTCATTACCACTATGTCCTTTAACCCAAGTGAGTTCAATGGCATTGTCCTCGGATCCATCCAAGAAAGTATCGAGAGTTTTGAGCTCGTCTTTCGATTCAGAATAGAGATCGGAAATGTTGTTACGGTCCAAATTGTATTTTATCTTTTACCATATAAGCCTAAAACAGTATAGAATATTATTAGCTCTCGTCTTATTTCTTCTCACGTAGTTAGTACCACATTTGTGTCGATTAATTCAGTTCTATATATTTTGTAATTATTTAAACTCTGTAGGTTATTCTTATTTGTTGATAAACTCTGACATTAGCTAGTAATTGTTCCTTCTTCCGTTTACCCTTGAAGCGCTTTGCAGTGTAAAGGCCCGTGCTAACGGTTGAAGCCGAGTTGGTTATCGTTTTACTATTTAAAATAAATATTCCATACTAGTTTCTCATAATCTTTATTGTTTAGTCATTCTAAATCGTAACAATGCCTCACCATTATCTTCCACCCCTGTAGTGTCTCGCCAAGGCTTTGGCTGAGCTTGTGTGAAACCAACTTTAGTTTTTATTTTATTTTTAATACTAATTCTCGCCCTTTTCAGTCAACGTCAATTTTTGACAATCGAGCATGAGATGTCGCTACTTGGTGGAATAGTGTAATGTTCGTACAAGGCCAATTTTAATTTTGAATTTAATTAATCTTTCATTCGTTGTTCAAGAGCTCTAAAGTTTTTCACTATTTTGGCAGTTAATTTTCATCTGAAATTTGATATTTGGTTGACCATTGGGTCAGTATTTCAACATTTTGTTGGATTTTTGAGTGCTTTACTTGTTTTATAAATTACTAATTTTATTGTAATTTATACGATTTTTTATCGGAACTAAAGAGCCACGGAAAAACTCACTTTAAAGCCACACAAAATCTCAGGTATTATAGGTTTTATGTAATTCTAAATTTATCTTTTGCCTTGTATTAATATTTAATATCAATTTAATTTAACTTAATATATTTAATTAATAATTTTTACTACGTAAAACTTTACTGACTGCCTAGTCAGTGGTGTACATCTTAATGCTCCATTCTCAATTTATTGATGTTGTCTAGGCTTTTTATTGTACGTTTGGGTAACCTTTACCAAACGGAACAATAATTTAAAAGAAGAGGTTTACTATTTGAGACATATTCCGACGATCAGAGGCGGCGTGTTCCAATTTTCATCCAATTCCCGGTCAATTTTTGGGCATCCAAACCGCCATTTTGATTTTGTTGATGAGTCGAGGAATTTGGTTGATGACTGGTGGGAAACGAAAGGAAACCAGTTTCAACCCCTGGAAACTCGCTGGAATTTGTCAGATAAGATTTTACCTTTTTGATTTAAATTTAATTATTTTGTGTTTAATCGAGGCTGTGCCTCTTGCAACTTTAAAATATTTATTGCAAAGTATTATTATGTTTAAACTTTTATTATTTGGCTGTAGCAGCAAAAATTGTTTCATTGTATTTTACTTAATTGTGACCAAGACAGAGGCCATTATTTCAATATACTCGTATCTACCTTTTGTGGATATTAGCGCATTGTTAGGTCTGATCACCGCTCACTTTGTTGTATTTAATTTGCTAAGAGAGTTGTTCTCATACGGTCTCGCGTACTGGTTAGGTGTTAGGGTGATTACAGTCGCTAGGACGATTTCAGTTTTTTTAAATATTCGCATTTGTTGTGCGCCCCGACGCGAACGCTGGTCGACCAACGGACACTTCGTAGGGTTTATTTTAAGTTCGATTATTTAACCATCTTCGTCCTGTACACTGCTTCCCCGCCGACAGGCTACACATTACGCGACATACCTTAATTTTAACATCTTCTGTTTGAATATTAAACTACGGGTGCTGATCTGACTCATAATAATAATAAGTTTATTAGTAGCAAAAATGCTAATGCAAAATACAATACAATTAAATAATAACAGAAATTTGGTATTTAAATTACAAACATAATTTACAATTCAATATTATATTATAATCTATTGTTTATCTTTATAGAAATTATATATAAGTCTTTTAAGACATATTCCGTTTAAATGTTTTTAGAGAATTTGTATTTGTTATTTCAGCTGGCAGGTTATTATAAATACTAACTCCTTTTATAAACACTGAATTTCTTGTCGCTGATTTTTTTGTTCTGGTCACATGAATGGCATCTTTATTTCTTGTATTCATGTTGTGCCTTGTTCTATTAATAATTACAAATTTATTTAAATACTCAGGTACTAAATTATTTCTAACTTTATACAGTAATAACATTGCACATATTTCATAATACAATTTTATGCTCAACCAACCTAATTGTTTTAACATAAATGTAATTGAAGTATATTTATTGCACTGAAGAATACATGTCATTGCCCTATTTTGTAGAAGTTGTAGTTTTCTTACACATTCATCATTTACAGAATATAATATAGAGCTGCAATAACTAAAGTGAGGAAATATAATTGTATTATATATAATCCTTATTGTCCAAGAAAATACAAAATTTGATCCTCTTCTTAAGAAGTTAACTTTTTTAGCAATTTTTTTAACTATGTAATCTACATGTGACTTAAAATTTAATTTGTGATCTATAATTACACCTAAATATTTAATTTCATATACAATTTCTAAATTAACATTATTTATACTTATTAAGATATCTCTGAGATCACATTTTACATTACCCATAACTATAACTTTAGTTTTTTGTTCATTCAATTTTAACCTATTTAATTGCATATATTTAAAAACAGAATCAAGTTCTTTATTCATTACCTCAGTCAATACTTTTAGATCTTTATGAGTATAATATATCAAAGTATCATCTGCAAATAAATGGAGCGAACACAAATTAGTGATTTTTTGTACGCCCCCCATTAGTCAATTTCAGAATATTTAAAGTGTCGGTCCTATTATATATTTTGGTGGTGAACCTGGACTTTGATCGGCTGGTGCCCTCATCTACTGACTTTTTATTTTGGCTCACGACCCATCTTCATTGAGCATGCCGATGGTTCAACTGCACTTGCGCACGATGCTCGCAGGAGCGTAGCAATGTAAATGAATGCGGTCAGTTAACAACTACCGCAAGGCTTTGCAGATTCAGTCAGACTTTTCAGGCACTACTGTAAAACTTCAAAAGTTCAGTGACAGCATCTACCAACAATAAAACATTTTTTCCGGGACTTCCGTATAACTTCAAAAGTTTAGGGACGGTGTTACCCATTTACCACTTAAGGTACGACTGTATAACTTCAAAAGTTCAGTGACAGCGTCTACCAAAAGGAAACATTTCTTCCGGGACTTCCGTATAACTTCAAAAGTTCAGGGACGGTGTTACCCATTTACCACTTAAGGCATTACTGTATAACTTCAAAAGTTCAGTGACAGCGTCTACCAAAAGGAAACATTTCTTCCGGGACTTCCGTATAACTTCAAAAGTTCAGCATGAAACAATCACAAATTTGGCTTGTAGTAAAGAAACATAAGAACTAGAAAAAGAGAATAATTTAACAGTTGCTATTATACTAAGGAAAAACTCATGAAACGATGTTTAACGGACGGTGCTTAATGGACTGTGAAATTTCTAGAAAGTAATTTTTGGCAATACCATGCGGGGTCTATTTCACTGGCGAAAGCATTGGCTTTGGACTACAAGGCGAAGTGTATAATCCTGCGTAGCTAATTCATCGGCCTTGATAGACCTCCAGAACCGCTATGAATGTAGTGCGCATTGCACATGTTACTGCTAAGAAAGTTGAACTTTGAAACATGATTTTACAAATTATTACAAGTCTCGATCTAACTCCAAAATCATAGCGCGTTAATCTGATGAGTATCACAGTTCGAACCTATTTCATAAAATGCAGTGATATAATGGCATTATGGACTTGTCAAAATACACGATATTATTCACTAGTACCTACAGCATAATCACGAACACAATTGGATACTAAGCGCGTCAAAACCCTCGTCCATAGAGGTAAATACCTAAACGAACAAACTCTCAACTTCCACATACCATTCTTATCAATTTGATTATTCGTAGTATGACACTAAATTGCCATCTAAGGAACAGAGGTAATTCTACTTGAACTTTGTTGGAATTAATATTTACAGGCAATTCAATTCTCTACAAATTTTATTAAGGAGATACTTAGAGATCTCTTGAGACATCTCTATTTTCCGTTCAATCACTCGAAAAGTTAGCTCTTACATTCAACATTAGAACTTTAAATGTTTGACTTTATTTAACGTGACAATATGTGACAAATCACTAATGATAATTAACTTACAGCTATCAGTGAAATGCTGAAATAATTTTATAACATTGGCGAAACTAAGTAATTCGTGCTCATATAAGATTTATAAAGTTTCAGATATGAATGTCCGATTGACGCACATAGTCCAAGTTAAACTTAATTCAATAACATCAAATTCACATGTCAGAATAAATGTGATTTTCGTACAAAATTTTTCATTTTTTCATTGCATCTATGAAGTAAATTCATGATCTAAGAGAGATTTCTGAAACTAAAGGGTTAAACAATGAAGTTCAACTACTCTTTCAGGAGGGTCAGTTTATAAAACGATTGGGCAGTCAATACCTCTATCTTACAAGAATTTAGTTTTAACTCACTGTCTGCCTTGCTTATAAAAGAAACTGTACCCGATCTTTAGTAACAGAGGTCATAACGAATAACTAACATAGGTTAACACCTCTGAAAACAACAAACGTAGTACTTGGGACAATCTCTAACTGGATTGGTAATAAACAAAAGCCATCTAAATGAGAAACAACATAATTACAAGATTATTTAATGCCTTTAATCTTTCATGTCACTAATAAATTCTAATCTGCTACAAACTGTATTACGAAATCACATTATCTAAATTCTTTCTCAATATTCAAATAGAAATACTTCCTCCAATTAACGAACATTTAGCCTTGCAATTATTATGAAATTAAGACTCACCAGACTCACAGAGTTGTCAATTCGACTCGTCTCTCTGCGGGCGCAATGCTATAACTTCCACCTACTTTACCGCTGTTACTATACTATCAACTACCTCCGCTATGCAAATACAACTCTAGATACAAGTAGACTAAGTGCTGTTTCCGTGTTCGAAATGTTCAGGAAGCAAATTTCTGTAGCTGGTAGGTATGTAAGTAAGTCCTAGTCATCACAATTAAGTATGTGCGACATCAGTCATTAGTTTAATAGGTCAGAGTTACCGAATAAATATAAATAAATATGTTTGTATTGCTAATACTAGTTTTGCTGACTAAGGACTTGTACATGAGTATAAATAAGATACAGATAGGGTAATAGGAAGTTCTAATTCAGTTGCGTTCCGATTCCAGTATGTGACAGCATAGAGATAAGTGGTTAACGTAGGATGGTATTATTATTATTATATTCTTATTATACATTATCTTATTAAATATATGTCGGAGTAAGAGCGGAGCGGACCATAGATGATCAGTTACGTGAACAACAAAACTTCTAAAAACGCAATTAATGGAATAGTTAACTAATCTAAACACCAAATAAATCACACATTCACCACTCATGTCATGAATCAGTTAAACGTGATCTACAAACTATGACGATAAGGAATGGTGGCAATTCCTGGGCACGTGCTACTCGCATCAGAGCATATTCAAGACTGCCGATCACCGGCTCATTCCACACCTAGCACGTAATCCCAGACTTCGCCCAAGTGTACTAATAATAATAACGTAATCGAACAAACAAACACGATCATAACTTCATTAGCACACTTGCATTCCTATCATTAATTATTATTACAATCAACATGATTGCTAACCCCGACATATACTTTTATACTTTTGTAACCGTTGAGTACCAATTGATACTAGTTTCCCAGTCTCGACAAGGACCCAACAACTTATTATTTGTACACCCAATTTGGGTGGTACAATTATAATGGATGTCGGTTTTTTAACAGTTGGCCTAATAATATAACAGAGAGCAAGAGTTTTTTTTATATTTAAAAATAAATTGAAATCTCTATTAATTAATAGGTTTTTCTATACTATAGAGGATTTTTTCTCCTAACTTTTCTTTTGGCGACGATTGTATCTTAAATAGTGAATTTTATATTTTGTTTATACTGTGTATTGTACTCTATTTTTTTTTACAATAAATTCATATTATTATCATTATTAATGTTTCTAAAAATCAAGTAACTTGCTTTACCATCTAAAGTTTCGAACAAATTCTTACACTTTTAATATGACCTGATTTCTTCCTGCCTGGCACGTGCATCAAGCTCATTTGACATAGTTTCGTGACCTAATAACACGTTTAAACTATTATACATCTTAAGAAGCTATTTCATACCATGCTTCCAAGTTGCCCAATTTTGCTTTCCGCCTAATGGTGCCACTGTAAAATTATCAGCCTCTGCCATTTTGACTCGACCAATAATTCAATTGAAGATCTAAAGCACAGTTAGGACATGAGCTGGGCCCATTACGTGTTCAAAATTTTATCGATAATGCTGAAAATGAAATAGAAAATGAAACTTCATAGACAAATTGTATTTATTAATATTAGAAGAATATGTAAATTGACAGCTCAGAATAAAAAAATTTGTTATATACAACTGAAGTATGCTCCAACTCGATCTTGTAAACTGGAGATAAAAACAGGCAATTTTATTTTCTAACAACTTTTTACACTGATATCTTCTGCACTAGTTTCGCTCATAAATATTCGGGCTAAATATTACAAAGAAGACTAACAGATATTATGGTGGTGAATCAAATAGCATGCCTGTTGCTCCTCCAGCACGACCATTAATTTACACGAGATCTTTAAAATGATTTATGCTTGGTGTCAAAGGTGGTATTGGTTTATCAGCAATCTCACTTGCTTTTATAAATTTACCGCTTCTTCCTACTCTTGATAGCACACTGCTTTTCCAGTAACATGCTACAGATATGGGAGCTGGTTCTTCTGTTTTTCCGGTACAGTCATAATATAAAAGCAATCACATATTTGCAACCACCTGCAGAGGCTGCACAATCCGAACACAAAGCTGAAGTGATAATTTCATTTTACAATCGTCACGTTATAATCTTGATTGTGAACACGATGTTCTGGTGTTATTCTAGCTGTAAAGTGTTGAATGAAATAATCAAAATATTGTTATAATATTAGATATGATTTTAATACTCAAAACTGTAAAGTGTTGAATCAAATAACCAAAATATTGTTATAATATTAGATATGAATTGAAATAATAAAAAAATATATTTCCTTCGACAATGTACAACAAAGTTTATTTAATTAAAATTACTGTTAGCTTAACAATTTTTTTATTTGTATTTAAATTAAATAAGTATAGTGCAACATTTGGAACAAATAAAATTCACAATAAGATATTAGTATTTCGTTTGAATAAATCACTTTCTTGCAGTAAAAAATAAAATACATATAACTAATACAGTGTTGAATGAAACAACAAAAACCAAAAATTTGTTGGATTTATTATGCTATTTTTCTCAGTGTATGATGTTTTAAGAACAGTTGGTATGAAAATATGTTCCTCCTTCTATTTAAAATTTAAGAACCAATACGAACACTCAATTCAGCTCCAAAATTTGTAAGAAAAAAGAAAAATCGAGAGTATTCTAGGAATTCGGTAAAAACGTAGACGAGCCGCTTAAGATCACTTTTTAGTCTTACATAACAACTGATTACAGTTTGGAAACGAAATTATCATAGAAACATGGAAAAGTGGCACTAGTGAAATAAATTATAAGTCGCAGTTATTTCAGTGTCCTTCTGTGTTATTATCGATATAATATCTACGCGTTGATAAATTCTACAATAGCATTATTTGTTAAAAATTATCAATAATCATAAAATTTGTATCATGCCGTAACAACCTACTATTTTAGAAATTTTTAAAAATTATATAGGTATAATCATATACCTATTTTGAACTCAAAGAAAGATCAATATTTTGCAGATAGTACATAGACGTAGAAACAGAGTAGGGGGAACAAAAATTACTATGCCCATTCAACATTAGCTAGAATATTCATATACACAGGAAAATGCAATACAAAAACGTACAAATCTAGAAAAATTATGAGTAAGAAAATACCTGCATCAAAAGATTCATTCACAGGAAAATTCAAATCTAGAAAACTAGTTTATTTCTTCAACACAATGATACACAAATTTGGTTGAACTGGACTAAATAAATGCACAACCCACTACCAGTCCCACATAATCGGTTTTGACTATTCTAGAGTAGTTTCTTCTGTGTTTGCATTTATGCCAAATCTAAAATTCTTGAGTTAAAATTTCCCGTGAATGAATCTTTAGAGGTGACTTAAAGCATGAAGCTGGCACAATTACATTGGCACAATCTCAAAAAAACTATACTATCATTTAGTAGTAATTAATTACCACAAAAAACAATTATTACACTTTCCAAATACAAAAATCTGATGTGGCCAGCAAAAGACCTCCCGCCATACCCTACTCTTTTTACTACCTACTGTACAAATCAAGATACAAATATATTGGTACGTTCAAAAAATATATTTTAGTCATTTAGTTAACTGTATAAAAATGTAGAACTAGATATAAATATGAAGATGTCTCACTATTGGTACTGTCACTCGGTCACTATCATAATCATTTAAATTTTACGTAGTATCAATTGTTAAACAATTATTTTAATTCCTAAAGCACTATGACAGAACAATTTATAAATTGTAGATAATAATATAATCTTTCATCTGAAATAAAAAATATTGCGATAAATTAATTATTTATCAAAATATTTAAGAAAAGTACTTCCGGTTTGGGGATTGCTTCCAAAAAATAACTGGGTTCTTAATTGTTTTAAAAAGTTATATATATTAACATTTTAAGTTATCGAACCCGGAAAAATTTTACATACAACTAACACACACACACGCACATACATCATCTCGAAAATACTTTATTCGTATTCTATGGACCCTAAAATGTGCTAATCCACTAAAAACTCACACTCGAAAAAATCACAATACCTCCCTTATAGAATATGAGGCAAGAGATAAAGAAAGGTGGTACTAAGATTTTACATCAATATAGATTTTATGGATTTATGATTAGATTTTACGGACATTACAAAGATTCTATGGATTTTATGAGATTTTATGTAGGATTTTAGATACCAAGATTTTCCTAATTTAACAAAAGAATTTTTAGATTTTACTTTATGGGTTTTGTAGAATTAGGAACATTTTACAGATTTTTTGAAGATTTTATTTACGATTTTTTTGAGGATTTTAAAGATTTTAAGTACCAAAATTTTCCAAAAGATTTAATAGATTTTACTGAAATTTACGAATTTTATAATGATTTAACAGACTATATTAAGTTTAAAAGTTTACGGATTTTCTAGATTTTACTAAATAATCTCAGGAACTAATTTTCCTTGGCGCTGTTTTAAATAATAATTCAAAACAGTTCAGTTCGTTGTTGACTGCTGAGGCTGTATCTTCAGTTTATTATCGTAAATATTTTGGAACTACATTTTTGGCAGTGTAGAAATATGTCTGTTTATATCCGTAGTTTGAATGACGAAGTCATTTAAAAAAAAATTTACTTCAAATTCCTAGGCTAAAAACAAAAAATGAAAATATAGAAGCATTAAGACATCCTTTATTAATACACTCATATGTAAAAGCATCATATATTTCAATTATAATTAAACAATTAAAGTAAACGTGGGAGGCGTACACCTCTGGAACGCTGTAAAATTTGAGGGTAGACGAACACCTTAAAAAATCTGATGTGGCCAGCACAAGACCTCCCGCCATACTCTACTCTTTTTACTATTATAAATTACTTAAAATTTCACGTACCTCGAATAAGTTCCCGACAAAATAAATAATTACTTTTGCAATACCTGTTTGTAGTAAAAACTATATGTGTAGATCACCCATAATACAAATATGCAACATAATTAACAATTTAAAAACATGTGTTGACATATTCAATTGCAATTTAATATTTTAATAACTAATACCAGTAGATACTTAAATGTAAAAAGTTTATTATTATGTATTTTTTTCTTTATCATTTAATGTAAGTAACATTAATGTATCGTTTAAATATAAATTTTACTTAGTGTCTTGTCTTGTCCAAACATCATTGTTAATTTCAATTTTTCTACTCTTCATAATTATAATGTTTGTATGGTTTTTCTTCTTTGTAAACCTCCCTCTGTAATTGGGATTCTCTGAATCCTGTTGAGTGGAAGTAAATAATAGTTATTTATTATATACGAGTATGTGTTTTATTAGGTATATAAAACACGCAAGAAAAGTTTAGACACGAGACCGTAGGTCGAGTGTTTAATTTTTCTATAAGTGTTTTAGATACTTAATAAAACACATACTCGTATATAATAAATAACTATTATTTACTTAGAATTAGGAACATTTTACAGATTTTTTGAAGATTTTATTTACGATTTTTTTGAGGATTTTAAAGATTTTAAGTACCAAAATTTTCCAAAAGATTTAATAGATTTTACTGAAATTTACGAATTTTATAATGATTTAACAGACTATATTAAGTTTAAAAGTTTACGGATTTTCTAGATTTTACTAAATAATCTCAGGAACTAATTTTCCTTGGCGCTGTTTTAAATAATAATTCAAAACAGTTCAGTTCGTTGTTGACTGCTGAGGCTGTATCTTCAGTTTATTATCGTAAATATTTTGGAACTACATTTTTGGCAGTGTAGAAATATGTCTGTTTATATCCGTAGTTTGAATGACGAAGTCATTTAAAAAAAAATTTACTTCAAATTCCTAGGCTAAAAACAAAAAATGAAAATATAGAAGCATTAAGACATCCTTTATTAATACACTCATATGTAAAAGCATCATATATTTCAATTATAATTAAACAATTAAAGTAAACGTGGGAGGCGTACACCTCTGGAACGCTGTAAAATTTGAGGGTAGACGAACACCTTAAAAAATCTGATGTGGCCAGCACAAGACCTCCCGCCATACTCTACTCTTTTTACTATTATAAATTACTTAAAATTTCACGTACCTCGAATAAGTTCCCGACAAAATAAATAATTACTTTTGCAATACCTGTTTGTAGTAAAAACTATATGTGTAGATCACCCATAATACAAATATGCAACATAATTAACAATTTAAAAACATGTGTTGACATATTCAATTGCAATTTAATATTTTAATAACTAATACCAGTAGATACTTAAATGTAAAAAGTTTATTATTATGTATTTTTTTCTTTATCATTTAATGTAAGTAACATTAATGTATCGTTTAAATATAAATTTTACTTAGTGTCTTGTCTTGTCCAAACATCATTGTTAATTTCAATTTTTCTACTCTTCATAATTATAATGTTTGTATGGTTTTTCTTCTTTGTAAACCTCCCTCTGTAATTGGGATTCTCTGAATCCTGTTGAGTGGAAGTAAATAATAGTTATTTATTATATACGAGTATGTGTTTTATTAGGTATATAAAACACGCAAGAAAAGTTTAGACACGAGACCGTAGGTCGAGTGTTTAATTTTTCTATAAGTGTTTTAGATACTTAATAAAACACAAATATAATACAACATTTTATCCACAACCCATAAATATAATTGATGAGATGCTTATGCGTTCAGAGGTCGCTGTTCATTTGTGACGCCAAGACCCGGACCGTATCTGAAATCAAACAAAGCCGAAGATATTGTGAAGAGACTGGTCGTATAAATAGAAAAATCAAAAAGAAACGTTACTACAGATACCCCCCTCGAGTGTTGCGCCTTGGCGTGGTAGGGGGGCTTGAGAGATCCAATGATCCCGGGGGCGTGCACTGTCTGGTGTAACCAGGGGGTCTACCGGGAGGTAAAAACTCCGCGGAGTGTCCAGACTAAAGGCAACACACACCCCAGCCCAGCTGTCGTATCGTGGCTAAGGGCCTGCACTGGGGTTAACGGTGCCGGATAGTGCCTACCAGTCCTGGTGTGCCTATCCGAAAAACCATGTATTCAACTGTTGACAGTGGTCATGTCTCGAGGACAGTGGAATGCCGGGGGTCTTGGCTTCACCGCCCGGACCGAGAGGAGAAAAATCCTAAATAAAAAATCCTAATAAAAATCCTAAATCCCAAGGTGGAGTGAGCCAGGCCGAAGGGATGCATGGCTGAATAGAAGATCAGTTATTACTGGTTCCAACCTTGGGGCACAGGGCGCACCCCATTGTATGAATGCCTTCCTGTGCGTAGATCGGGGCAGCGGACAGGTGACCACACAGCCCTGGTACTCGTGGGAACATTTATGGACCAGACTACAAAAAACAGCACCAAGGACTCAACGAAGAACTTGGGAGCTACCAACAAACCAGGAGCCTTCGCATCGAGCGGAGAATCCAAGCCCATAGGGCCAAAGCTTTCCGGCGTCGCACGCCGAAAGTTGAAGAAGCAGAGGCTAGCTAAAAGCAATGAGGGCGTAAAGCAATCATCTGCCAAAGCTACGACCTCTGTAAAGAGTACTACCGCGACTGGGACGCCCAAGCGACACCGGTCGGATGGCAGTACACCGAACAGGCCGCAGAAAAGAGCAAAGGGGACCACCGTAACGGAGACACACTCTTTTAAGGACGCAGTTGCTGGGTTCAAGATGGCGTTTGCGCATGAGGACCCAGAAATATCTCTGTCGGAGGACGACATGGAGAAAATCAAGAGATGGATCCTAGGAAAGATCGACGCGATCGGCACCGAGGACATCCATCCAAAGTTCACAGATTGTAGACACCGGGAGGGGACTCTGCGGATAACCTGCTGTGACCAGACCACTCGTGACTGGTTAGGCGGGCTGTTGCAGCAAGAGACACCCGTGGAAGGGACGAAGCTAAGATTCGTTGAGGCTAAGGACCTTCCAAAACCGGTGCGAGCAATGGTGTGGATACCGGGGCCCAAGGAGAAACCGGATAAGATCCTGAAGAGGTTAAACACCCAGAACGAAGGGCTCAGTACCATCAACTGGCGGGTAGTAGACAGGAAGGAGGATTCCAAAGGGCAACAACTGATTATCCTTATAGACCAAACTTCCTGGGACAAGATGGCCAAGTGGAACCACAAGCCATATGTGAACCTCACACAGGTCACATTTAAAACCCTCGCCAAGAAGAAGGAAGACGTGGTCGACGAGAAGGGAGAAATGGAAGTTGAGGAGTCTTCGGAGGACCCTCAACATCCATCTACATAAAGGTAAGATACAATGTTGCGCATTGTTCAAATCAACTTACATCACTGTAGGGCCGCATCAGCTGCCCTTGGTGCATTTATGACTAAACACAATATCGATGTGGCTTTAGTCCAGGATCCCTGGACGTATAAAGGTGAAATCAAAGGCTTAGGGGGAAAGGGGAAAAGGGTCATCTATGATACTTCAGAACCTAGACCCAGAGCCTGTATCTTACTCAAAGTTGAGCTAAATGTATTACCGCTATGGGACATATGTTACAGTGACGTAGTAGCCAAAAAACTTGTTGTGTCGATAGCAGGGAGCGTGAGGGAGATAATACTCGGATCCGCATACCTGCCCTACGACCAACCAGACAACCCACCACCAGAAGGCTTCAGGAAACTGGTGGAGCGCGCTTGGACACAATGGTGGCAAATCCTAGTGGGATGCGACGCTAATGCACATCACGCAGTTTGGGGCAGTACTGGGACCAATAAATGGGGTGAGTCACTTCTTAATTATTTGTTTACAAATAACTTAGAGTTAGCCAATAGGGACAATGAACCTACCTTCGTGGACATCCGAAGAAGGGAGGTCATTGATATAACAGTTGGTACCGTATACGCATGTAGTATGGTAAAAAACTGGCATGTCTCAGAAGAGCCGTCTCTTTCTGACCATAATACATTAGATTCGACATAGAATCTGACAAACCAAAACCTGTACCCTACAGAGATCCAAAAAGAACTAATTGGGATCTTTACAGACAACAATTAGAAATTGAGTTAGAGTATTGCCCTCGAAAGGTGACAAACTCAGCGGAATTAGAAATTATGGAAAGCAATTTCCGTACTGCAATAAAAACAGCCTTCGAAATCAGCTGCCCAGAAAAGGAAAAAAGAACCTCAAGGAACGTGCCTTGGTGGCACGAGGGACTATCCCGTCTGAGAACTGATACGAGGAGGTTGTTCAACAAAGCTAGACAAACTGGAGATTGGGAGGCTTATAGAGCCAAACTAACGGAATATAACAAATCCATAAGGAAAGCTAAAAGAGATTCGTGGAGGAAGTATTGTCAGGGACTAGAACAGACACCTGAGAGTGCTAGACTTCAAAAAGCTCTGTTAAAAGGCAAAGAGAGCAAACTTGGCTCTCTTAAAAAAGACACCGGGGAGTACACTGAGGGGGAAAAAGAGACAATGGAGCTCTTGCTACAAACTCACTTCCCAGAATCAGTTACCCTGGGACAAGACAGCACAAATCAACAAGAAAACTTAGTAGATTCTTTCACAAGGGCAACTAAGGATGACTGGAAACTTGCAAAACAAGTAATCAATCAGTCAAAAATTAAATGGGCAATAGGAAAGTTCTTACCATTTAAATCTCCAGGAATGGACGGAATTATACCAGCTATGTTGCAGCAGGGGATAGAACAACTGACACCCATCCTAGGTATAATGCTACGGACTAGTTTAGCACTTAGTCCAAGCAAAGCGTGCTAAAAAAGGGGGTAACCGTGCATTTTGGGTAGGCAGCGATTTTATTTTTTTGTATCATAGGGGGGTCTGCCGTCATTGTAAAACCGAGTTTTCGGGACGTGGGGTGTTGTCATTCGGCCGCCATCTCGAAATTAAGGGTGTAATTTATTTTTTAATTTATCTCCGTAACCGTGAGGCTGACAAAAAATTTGTAGATAGCATTTTTATAGCTTATACAATTATCTATAACTTTTGTTAATAACTTTTTCGCATAAGATCAATAATAAAAAATCTGCTGTGTCCACCACAGTTTAATTTTATTTTTTATTCAGCAAAATTTAAATAAATTTATATTTTTTCCCAAACTATTTAAGTTGATACCAACTTCGACAAAATTTAAATAACATGTGAAAAAATCTGATGTGGCCAGCACAAGACCTCCCGCCATACTATGCCCACTCTTTTTAGTTTTTAATATACTATGAGTAGGTACTCACAAATATATATTTTTAATTTTATGTAAACTGTAGAAGAAGATATAAACGAAGTGTGATATAAACGACTGTCACTATCATAATCAATTTAAATTTACGTAGAAACAAAAAAATACACTTGAAAAAATTTGAATAATTTTTTGAGAAACGATCGAATATCGCATAAATGTAATTTTTTACAATTTTTACTAAACTTATCTCCCCGAGAGCTTTAAATTGATATCAAACTAGGTATAATTTGAATAATGTATAATAAAAAAATTGATGATCGGTTAAATGAAATTTTATTTTTCTACTAGAATTATTTTTCCGAGAGCTTTAATTTGATACCACACACGATAGTATTTTAATAAAAATAAATACCTAAGTTATGTTTATAAAGTTGGTACCACTGGTTGAATAAGAAAAAAATTGAATAATTTTTTGAGAAACAATTGAAAATCGCATAAATGTCATTGTTTATATTTTTACTAAACTTGTCTCCCCGAGCGCTTTAAATAGACACCAAACTCTACCTCGGCGGTATTTTTCTATTTTTCGTTTTTTTTTTGCTCATAATTTCATTATTGATCATTATTGATCTTATGCGAAAAAGTTAATAACAAAAGTTATAGATAATTGTATAAGCTACAAAAATGCTCTGTACAAAATTTTTGTCAGCCTCACGGTTACGGAGATAAATTAAAAAATAAATTACACCCTTAATTTCAAGATGGCGGCCGAATGACAACACCTCCCGTCCCGAAAACTCGGTTTTACAATCACGGCTGACCCCCCTACGATATAAAAAAATAAAATCGCTGCCTACCCAAAATGCACGGTTAAATCACGCTTTGCTTGGACTAACTGGCGTACATACCAAAGATGTGGAGACAGGTAAAAGTGGTATTTATACCCAAGCCGGGACGAGAATCCTACGCCCAGGCTAAATCGTTTCGGCCAATTAGCCTTACATCTTTCCTTCTCAAACTTTTGGAAAGACTGATCGAGAGACACATCAGGGATACCGTGCTGAGCGAAGTTCCGCTCCACAAGTACCAGTATGCTTATCAATCAGGAAAATCGTGCGAAATGGCTATATGCGAAGTCGTTCGACGAATGGAAAAAACACTGAAAGACAAAGAAGTTGCACTAGGAGCATTTCAGGACATAGATTGTTCGATAATGCCTCTTTTGAGTCTATAAAAAGAGCAGCAGTGAATAGGGGAATACATCCCACAGTATATGGATGGATCGCAAACATGCTGAAAAATAGAGATATCTATACTTCGCTTAATGATCAGCTTGTGGGGGTACGAACGGCGCGAGGATGTCCGCAGGGAGGGGTTTTATCCCCGGCACTGTGGTGTCTTGTTGTGGACGATCTCCTGCGAGGACTGAATAAAACAGGTTACACAACCATCGGCTATGCAGACGATGTTACCATCCTGATAACAGGTAAATTCGAGGAAACCGTATCAAACATGATGCAGGAAGCCCTGAATTTTGTCCAAAAGTGGTGCAAGAAAGAGGGATTGTCAGTAAATCCAGCAAAAACCGCAATCGTACCATTCACAAGACGTCGTAAACTTGACGGACTAAAACAGGTACACCTATACGGAAAATCATTAGTGATGGTGAAAGAAGTCAAATATCTAGGCGTAACACTAGATAGCGGATTGACTTTTAAATCACACGTATAAAATGTGGGCCCTATGGGCCTGCAGGCTAATGTTTGGAAAAAACTGGGGTCTGTCTCCAGCAATGACTTACTGGATTTACACTGTACTGATCAAGCCAGTCATAGAATACGCCAGCCTTGTCTGGTGGCAAAGAACTTCAACAAAACATTGCAAAGATAAACTAAGCAGGGTGCAACGATTAGCCTGTTTAGGAATCACAGGAGCGATGTCAACTACACTAACAGCTGCCATGAAAACTTTACTAAATCTACCTCCACTTCACCTGGTGGTGAAAGCGAGAGCACTCAGTGGAGCATACAGGCAGAAAATACTATCAGAGGAAGATAATTCTCGAATAGGACACTCTGTAATCTTTACAGAGATCGAGAAACAACCCATCTTACAGCTGACACCAGATCGGGTAAATAAAATGTACATCATTGACAAAACCTTCAGGATATTAATTTCTGGTATGGATGCATGGGAACATGACAATAACCCGGTGAAAAACGAGGACATAGTAATGTTCACGGACGGCTCCAAGACCACCAAAGGAGCTGGAGCTGGAATACATGGGGTAAGAGGACTGAGACACAACCTGTCGGTTGGACTCGGGACAAATACAACAGTATTTCAAGCTGAAGTATACGCTATCTTAACTTGTGTGCAAGTACTACTGGAGAGCAACTACATAGATAGGAAAATCTCCATAGTAACGGATAGTCAAGCTACACTAAAGGCATCGGGATCATGTGAAGCGGGATCAGGCTTAGTCCTGAACTGCATTCATAAGCTAAATGCATTAGGAGCCAGGAACAAAGTAAAACTAATATGGGTACCCGGGCATTCGGATATAGAAGGAAACCGGAGAGCTGACCTTCTAGCGAAAGAAGGAACAAAACTGCCCTACATAGGACCAGAACCAGCTTGTGGAGTCTCATTCGAAACGACCAAGAAGGAGATCAAAACATTGCTTTGGCAATGGCACAAAGTCCACTGGAAAGAGTCACCAGGTCAGAGACATGCTAAGGTCTTACTGGATGAACCTTCCAGAAAAAGGACGGAAAACTTACTGACAATGAGTAAGAATAACACAAGGTTATTAACAGGACTTATAACGGGACACTGTGAACTAAATAAGCACATGCATACACTAGGACTCACCGAAGAACCAATATGCAGAGGCTGTGGAGAAGAGGATGAAACACCCCTCCACCTGATATGTCACTGTGAAGCTTTTGTGAACAGCAGACACAGGCTTCTGGGAGCCAAAAAAACTACAATTAGAGGCTACAAAAAGAATTAAATTGAAGGAAATCCTGGACTTCATCAAAGAAACGGGACTTCAACGAGGATTAATTTCAGAGGGTACAATAGGCCTCAAGGCCGCAGTACAGGGACGCAAGACCACCTCTTGTACAATAATAATAATACTACTGATAAGTTACACAAGGTATTCACTTGACAAAAGGACTAACTTTGCTTGGAACATAAAAAAAAAATAAGAAAGAATTACCTTTAGAAATCCAGCCAAATAAAAATAGGGAGCTAATATCATCTGAGTTTGGCTTTCAAGATGATGTTTGTCTTGTTTCAACTGTTCCCAAAAAAATAAAGCAGTTATTTTACTCTCAACGATGCACAGCTTCTCTGATATTGATGACGAAACCAAAAATTCACTTGTAAATTTAGACTACAATGCTACAAAAGGAGGTGTAGATTAGAAATGGGCGCTGGGCGTGAAATTTAATGGGTCACGGCGTGACCCACCGGGAACATGAACAAAATTTCTAATTTGGGACGTGAGTGGACGTGAACGTGAACGTTGTTTTTTGCGCAGGGAGTGAATGGGCGTGAGCAAAATATAAAGATGGGTGCTGGGCGTGAAATTTAATGGGTCCCGGTGAGTCACGGCGTGACCCACTGTGAAAGTGAACAAAAATTTTAATTTAGGATGTTATTTGATACAGCAAAGTGTAACAGAGCATTGGATAACACTGCGTTTCTGTTTTGATAGCCGCAGCCATCAGAAAATATAACGATAGGTTTTTTCATGATTTGCCCAGCCCAGTGAGTTTTTTCGAAAAAACCCAGCAGTGGGCAGCTTTTTAAAGAAAATATTTGAAATAAATAAAAACAGTATTATAATGTGTGTTTATTTATAAAACTGAAGCCTTTTTATTAGATTATATTATAACCCAAATTACTTAGTGACGTATATGGCGTATAGAATTAAGAATGAAGATATATCCTGAATCTATGATTTTGAATAAAGTAACAACAGAACTATCGGCTAGTAAATGGTGGCAGGTGATGAAAATTAAAGCCCAAAAAAAATCATCATCCAATGAAAATTTTTATGACTTTTTGGTCCTGCCAGTTATGCAGAAATTTAAAGAATTTTTAGTTCCTACGGACTTATTTGGTCCAAGTTGAGAAATATACTTGGAGTAGAATAGGCCACAAAATTGGTAAAAATTTATAAATTTCACAGATCTGCTGGCGATGATAATAAAGAAGATGAATAATATTCTGTGTATAATAAATAATTAGTTATAATATACGTTTTTGTATAATACATTTTTGTTTTTGGTATATTTTATAAGTTACCAATAACTATTTAATTGAATTTGTATTTTAAATTTTATTGTTCATTTATTTATACGAGCATATAGGTATACAATTTTCAAATAAAATGGGTTTTTTCAAGCGGGTTTTTTCCGAAAAAACCCAGTGGGTTTTTTCGGGCTGGGCAAAATCACAACAACCCTGTTTTAAATACCAAATAAATGTTTTTTCTTGATTATCAAAAGTTTTATTCTTATAATTATTATTATACCACCCGTACAAAACACCGTAATATCCTAACACGTATCTCCAAGATAAAGTAATTTTACATTTACAAAAAACACGTATGTGCAACAGAATGTAAATATAATGACATTTTATGCTATTTCATATGTGTGTAGCTAGGAAATGTAAAAACTTTAAATGTAAAATTATTAAAACATATTTGTATTTTGCTGATAACAGACAAAACAGTTTTAAGCGTCTCCTGAAAACTTGTACGTTTTACACTTACGTGGTATTGCCATGTCACCATCGATATGTTCAAGATATTCACAGTTATACAACTCGACAAGTAAATCATCTGTATGTGCCAAAAACTAAAAAAAGTAAAACATGTTTGAGTATTTTCAACAAAGGTGGTATTATTTATAATAACTTACCACCAAGTATCAAAAATTCTACCACTGTTAAGGAATTTAAAACTAGATTAAGAGAAATTTTGTAAACTTGTACTTACTGTAATTTAGCTTAAAGCTATTTAAATAAAATTTATTATTATTTAACTAAGGCCTTCAAATTTTTAAAAATAATGCATCTTATAGAAAAATGTCTGGAGAATCTAATGTCGGAAACCGAAAGTCGATATCTTTATGCAGTCATAAATTATAGTTGATTAAAAACAGTAAACAAAAAAGAACTACAATTTCACTGTTTCCCTTCCGATTCAAGACATTAAATTCCGACCTTTCCATTTTTTTAAAATAATGCATCTTATAGAAAAATGTTTGAGGAATCTAATTACGGAAACCGGAAATCGATATCTTTGTCCAGTCAGAAATTAGATTTGATTAAATACAGTAAACAAAAAAACAACATACATTACACTTTTTTCCCACGGAAGAAAACATTAAAATTCGGCTTGATTGAGGCCCCTAATTTTTTTTTAAAAATAATGCATCTTATTGAAAAATGTATTTGGAATCAAATGCCGGAAACCGGAAGTAAATATTTTTGTCCAGTCAGAAATTAGAGTTGATTAAAAACAGTAAGCAAAGAAAAAATTACAATTTCACTGCTTCCCCTCCGAAACAAAACATTACATTTCGGCCTTAACTAAGGCCCTTAATTTTTTATAAAAATAATGCATATTATATAAAAATGTCTAGGGAATCTAATGCCGTAAACCGGAAGTAAATATCTTTGTCCAGTCAGAAATTAGAGTTGATTATAAACTGTAAACAAAAAACTTGGTACGTTCTGGCTTCAAGCGCATGATTAACGATTAAGGGAAAACTTTGAAAGCGAGTTGTAAGCCAAATTTTCATTTTACTCAGAATTTCAAGCTCTACAACATTTTTAAAACAGAATTTTGATTTTATTCGTTGTTTACGAGATATTAGTAAAAATCTGCAAAAAGGGACATATTTTTCAAGATGGCGGCGGTTCCTCATGGTCCTGACAACTTTTACTTTACCAAATTAAAAAGGACCCTTCAACAAATATGTATACCAATTTTCATCTTTATTCGTTCGATTATGACGTCAGGCTCTGTTTTGATCTAGGATGACTGGGCTATAACGTATGTACTCCAAATTATGAAAGTTTCAAAAAAAATTTTTATCTCGTACAGGTTTTGAGAAATTCAAACTAAATTCAAATTTTCATATGGACCTCATAGTTGGCTATGACTCGTATTATTAGAGATTTTTTTCTCTTTTCAACGATATAAAATACAAGTACATTGAAATTAAAATGAAGGCAGAAATTATAGAATAATAATTATTGAACTGTTTTTATCAAGAAAGACTACGAATATCAATATAATAATTATAATTATTATTAAGTATACCTTATTGGATTTCTCAAAATTTAATCAGAATAATCCGCTAATGTAAAAAATTAATAATTTTCACCCAAACAAATGGCAAGTGAGTAACCATTTTTTCGATTTTGAACCTACATTTTGAACGCTCATAATCTCGAAAACTAAAAAAGATTTTTAAGTGCGGTTTGTGCCATTCTTCGTAGTTTAGTTAGTATAATTTCATACCTAATAATTTAATCAATATTCGTGGTCTCTCTTAATAAAAACAGCTAAAAAATATAATAGTTATAAAATATAACTGGGTTCTTAAGATTTGTATTAAAACATTATATTATAATTTGGTTATTAAATGTTTGTAGAACCTGGAGAAAAAGTTACATACAACCTAACGAACATACACACGCACACACAGACTCGAAAATACTTTATTCGTATTCTATGGAACCTAAAACATGCTTATCCACTAAAAACCCACACTTGAAAATTTGGCCCGTAAAATTACCTCCCTTATAGAATATGAGGCAGGAGGTAAAAAGTATTTTTTGTATTTCGGAAGGGTAATTTATTGTTTTTTGTGGTAATTAATTAGTAATTTAGTACTAAAGTAAAACGGATAGTACCTATAGTTTATTTAAGATTGTGCCATTGTGTTGTGGCAGTGCCAGCTTCCACCATTATAAAATATAAGCTTATTGCTTATGAATTTTTTAGATTCCCACATGCATGCACTAAAAGATTCAAATCTAGAAAATTTATGCATAATAAAATACTTGCAGTAAAATATTCATTCACAGGAAAATACAAATCTAGAAATTTAACTCGTGCATAAACTTTCATCCTCTTGAATTATAGCCATTATTTACAAGGCAAATACGACGTTTTATCTACGACTTTTTAAATAAACGTTTCTTTACAAATTTTTATTCATTAAAATATGAATCTAGCCTCACATTTTGATGTGATTGACAGATGACAGTTGTGTTGAATAATACAATCTGTTGAATTATGAATTTATAAAACAATACCGTGTCTTATCGACGGGTTTAATTATTTTACTAAAGTTACATACATAATGAATGTATGAATGGTTGTAGACAAAACTATTAAATTTGACATGTAAATAATTATTTTTTAAATTAGTAAAAAGATTTGGCTCAGGCAGAAGGTCATATACTGGCCAAATCAGATTTTTTTTCTTTTATTTTGTGTAAAAAACATTCTTATGAATTTAATAGAAATGCCACGGCAGCACGGCACTGCTGGAAACATCATACATTAAAATACAATTTTAGTTGTGGAATAAATTCATAACAATTTACTATCACAAATCAATACAAAAATGAATGCTATATAAAAGAAAATTTATTGTCAAAGTATGTATATGGTACTACTCGCTTTTACAAAAAACTAACAATGTACCTTTTTGCAAAATTTTATGATAATTATATAAAATTAACAAAAATGTTTTTCATGTGGCCTCTAGGCGAAGTAAATAACGATCACAAAAGAAAGTTATATTTAATTGGCTTCTGGTTCATATTTATAACAATTATTATTCCTGTTGTTCTTTGTGAACTTATAGATGTTGTCATTTATTATAACGATTTTTGGGAAATGATTCGAGCTACATCATATCTGTTGTTTCACGTATTGTACATTAGTAGAGTCTTGTACTGGGTGTTGCAGGATCAACGTATAGTTGAAGAATGCATTGAAATAATTCACAGGGAAAGTTACAATTTTGAGGACTTTGATACAGATTATGAAACAACATTTAATGCAATTGACATTAAAAATAAACCTAATACTGCAATTGATGGAACGAATGACGAATATTTGTTAATGTCATTGACGGAACTACAAGAAAAAAATACATACGAATCAAATATTCATAGCAACATGATAATAATTGCAGCAATTATCTGGCTAGTTATAAGCAATATATTTCTTAATGCTAGTTCTTACTATGAATGTATGAAAGAACTGTTCTTTGGGATCGTTGACCAACAAAGAATTTTATCAATTAAAATATACATTCCTTTCGATATTTCAGATATTAAAATTTACTCTGTCGTTTTGATCTACCTCTTCATATTTCAGACTTACACATGCATGCAATTTGTAGGTGAGTTTTTTCTAAATGTTTAATTTAACAGTGATCCATTTTTTTTAACCGCTAAGCAAATTGGACGGTGTTATGCAAAAATCGTCTAAGCAACCTACCATCGTTATTGAGATAAATCAGTTTAAAAGTTTAACACATACAGAAAAATCAATTTAGAGAAGTAATATCATATTTATTTTAATTATTTAATTTAATTTATTTAATTAACAATATACATAGACACCGTAAATGTTACAATTATGAACAAAAACTCTCAAATTTTACAAAAATTAACATTAGAAGTGGCTTAGATCATTTTAGAAAACTGGGATTACGAGCATACTGAATTAGACAAAAGTAAACTAAGTATTAGAAAAATCTGTTTTTTCACAAACCTACTACTAATCTTCCTAGAAATCGTCATCGATCTCAAAATCCAAGTCGTTTCCGAACACGTCTACAATCCTCTTCAAAATCTTGCCCTTGTTCTGTCCCACCACACGAATCAGACCATAAATTTAGTTTCGTTATTGGAGCTTTAACATTATTAATGTCGAATTTACGAAGGCAAGAACCAACTTCTTGGGTTCCTCTACCAGTTTCATGATCTAACCATACAATAAAAATAGTGGTTATAGTAATATCGCTTGTAGAAGGTGTATCAATCAGGTTGTTACCAGGTGAGATTAGAAGTAGCTTAGAAGGACTGGTGTTTATTGAAAGAGTTGATTCACTCAGTTCATCATGGAGTAAAATTAAACGTGTCTTAAGATGTAACATACCTATTTAATATTTTTATTCCCTTCACATCTTTATTCTAACAAAAATATTTTCATTCATTTTAGCTTTATTTTGATTTAACGCAAAACAGCCACGAAAACGGTTACTTTTCGTGCAAAGGAAATAATATAAAATATACAACAACATAACATTATAGCTATTAATATAACAAGAATATTATGCGACTTATAATACTGAGGAGAGGATGTTGCTAAGCGACGAGGTGAAACCGAGTCTTTTTGACACATTCAAGGGGGCTTAAATCGCATATATTCGCGTTATATTCAAAGCTTAATTTTATTATCAACGACAGCGATGTTAAAACTAATCAACAATTTTATCTGTCAATTAGTTGACAGTTCGTATATTATGAAAGGTTTTGATGTTATTACGGCTGTATCTAACGTATTAAGTCCGTAACTAATGAATTATAAATTATAAGTATCTAACGTATTATAAGTAACTAACGTATTATGTTTATAATTATCAATAAATGTTGCATATTAAAAGGTAATAACAGTTAATGATACGATTAAATTTATTTCATAATTAAACACTGCACTTTTTATCAAACTATCCATACTGATATCTACATAAGTAGTCAAATATAAACAAAAAATTGATACTTACTATTAAACAATAGTCACCAATTGAAAAAATAACACAGACAAAATTTTGTTGTCAGTTTAAGTACAACCAGAAAACTGAACACATTGGCTATCAATAGTTTTTCAACTATTCTATTCAACCCAAGTATGTTATAGTTATTTACAAACCAAATGCTGGAACAATTTTATTCCACATGAGCGGTTTTTTGAAACCCTCGCTTCGCTCGTGTTTCATTTACACGAATGCTGCGATGGTGTCTTCCCGCAAGAGATTTGTATAATATTTTTGGAACGAATAAAACTATAATCCAATTCATTCAAGTTATTAATATACAACAAATTTTATAAAAATTGGAAAACGTGTCACACCAGTCACGAGTTGCTAAATAATTTGTTGATTTGTACAATTGTGAAGTACGAAATAGTAATTTTCGTTTTCATTGCAGTTGTAGTCTGATCATTAAATTTAAAGTTACGTTTTTTTTTTACTCACTACTACCGATAGATAGTGCGCAACGCGCACATATTTATTTCAAAATTATTATATATCGTTTGTTTGTTTTAATACAAGAAAATCGTTGTCAGAAATGTGGGAACGCCCACTACGATACGACATTTTGTCAAAATGAATTCGCCATGGAGATTCAAATGTTTATTTATTATTTATATTTTTAATTATTAGTGACTTGTTTTTGATAAAATATTGTATTTTGACGTTTGTAATATTACCTGAATATTAAACAGTTATTTTAAGTAGTAGTTTTGATAATATATATTCTGCAATTTACTACATTGGTGACCCCGACAAGCGTAATAGTGCTAGTGATTTGTGATATTTTCTTTACAGTTTCTTTTTAGTGTTTCTTTTGGCTGTCTCTGAATATGGATGCGCAAATTAAAGCTATTCAGGAGCAGTACGAAGCTCTTCAGCAACAAGTAGCGCTACAACAAAATAATTCAGTCTCTAGAATAACAGTCAGGCTACCGCCATTCTGGTCTGACAAACCTGCAGTTTGGTTTGCGCAGGCGGAGGCACAATTTGCGTTGGCTTCTGTAACACAAGACACCACGAAGTACAACCATGTGTTAGCACAACTTGAGAGCCGTTATGCGTCAGAAGTGGAAGATATCATTACTAATCCTCCAGCAACGGACCGCTACCAATATCTCAAGACAGAGCTGATCAGACGTTTGTCCCTATCAGAATCACAACGAGTGAGACAACTCCTCATGGCCGAAGAATTGGGTGATCGACAGCCATCGCAGTTTTTGCGTCACATGCGATCCCTGGCTGGCACTCAAATACAAGACACATTGCTTCGCACTCTATGGCTACAATGTTTGCCTACTCACGTTCAAGCGATTCTTCAAGCTCAATCTTCATTAACCCTCGACCAGACTGCTGAGCTTGCCGACCGAATTTTAGAGGTATCCCCCCCACCTTTACCTTTAGGTGTTCACGCCGTGAGTTCATCTCCTATCTCAGAGATCTCCGCTCTCAATCAGAAGATTGAAGAATTGTCACGCCAAGTAGCTGCTTTTCAAACCCGAGATTTTAGTTTTTCATGCCCCAAGAACCGGGATATATCACGCTCGAGAAACAACGGTTCCAAATTCTGTTGGTATCACTACCGATTTGGTAACAAGGCTAACAAATGCGTTCCACCCTGTTCTTTCTCAGCGGAAAACTCCAACGGCAGCAAAGTGAATGCGGCAGCTGGCTGCCAATCAGTATGTAGCCGCCTACTAGTCATGGACCAAACCACGAAACATCAATTCCTCATCGACACTGGCTCGGATCTTACTTGCTTTCCGCGATCTTTCTTAAAAGATCGTCGTCCTGCATCTGACTACGAGCTCAACGCTGCAAATCAGTCTATAATCAAGACGTATGGCACGCTATGTCTTAATCTCAATTTAGGCCTTCGAAAAAAATTTTCATGGCGTTTTATTGTAGCTGACGTAGCTCTACCAATTATCGGCTCGGATTTCTTAGCATACTTTAACTTGCTACCTGATTGTCGCAATAACTGTCTCATCGATGGTACAACAGGACTCTCCACGCCAGGCAAGATTGTCAACACTCTGCAAACCAGCGTAAAAGTCCTCACAAGCAACCAGTCGCCGTATCAAATCATTTTGGCAGATTTTCCACTGCTCACGCGTCCTGCCGGTGCGCCCCATGAAGTGCGTCACTCTACGGTGCACTACATACGGACAACACCCGGACCACCATTATCCTGCCGACCACGACGTCTTGCCCCAGATCGCCTCAACATTGCCAAGGCGGAATTTAAAAATATGGTACAAGAAGGTACAGCACGTCGCTCTGATGGTCCATGGGCCTCTCCTCTACATCTGGTACCAAAAAAGACAGATGGATGGCGTCCGTGCGGAGACTACCGCGCTCTCAATGCCCGCACCATACCAGATCGTTATCCCGTCAGGCACATACAAGATTTCACCAGCAGAATTCACAACTGCACTGTTTTCTCTGTACTGGATTTGGTGAAAGCGTTCACTCAAATACCCGTTAACCCAGAAGACATTCCGAAGACGGCAATCACGACACCCTTCGGATTATTCGAATTTCCCTTTATGAGCTTCGGACTTCGCAACGCTGGACAAACATTTCAACGCTTCATCGACGAAGTTCTCCACGATCTAGAATTTTGTTTCGCCTACATAGACTATATTTTAGTTTTCTCCGAGAACTCCGCACAGCACCATGAACATCTTCGACTTCTTTTCCAACGTCTTACTGACTATGGACTTCTTGTAAATACTCAGAAGAGCGTACTCGGAGCCTCCTCAGTGACTTTTCTGGGATACAAAGTTTCTGCAACAGGCATATGCCCTCTGCCTGATCGAATCAACGACCTCAAAAAGTATCCGCTCCCCAAGACTGCAAAAGATCTTCGCCGTTTCCTTGGAATGATCAATTTCTATAGACTTTTTATTCCATCCGCGGCTGAACACCAGGCTTCCCTTGTTACGGTGCATTCTGAATTCCGTTCTATTTTATCCATTTCTGATTCAATATTCTGGTTTCATTTAATTAACATTCCTAAAAATCTTAAAGTTTAGTTTCAGTATATCAAAATAAATAATTACCTAGTTTATAAATATTTTCAGTACTTTCCTTATTTATTTTAGTAGATTTTCTTAATCCTAATTTAAAATATTGTTGTTTAACTATTTAGGTTATGATTACTTTGCTGTTGACGTTTATTAATTAACGCTAATAACTGCTTCAGTCACCACGGTAGCGCTCCGATCATTATTCTAAATGTTCAATTACAATAAATCTTTGACCTTGACAACTTTAAAATTTATTTAAAATCAATACTTTTATTAAATTCGATTATAATTAAAACTATGTATTATTTTTGTAATTATAGTATATTTTCCTCACACCTTTAATTATACCCTATTAGTTCTTTTATAATTTCCATTCAGAATGACATCGTGTAGCTTAGTCTTTAGTTTAATTTCTTTTAAATATTGTTCTTGAGCGCAAGATCGAATTTCTTCTCTTTTCTTCTCGTTCATCTTCGCATCTTCTATCCTTTTTGCTTTCTTGTTTTTCCCGCTAAAAATTAAGTAACGAGAGGGTTGAAAAGAGAAAGTTACTTAAGTTAGTTCTTGGCCGTTACCTAAAGCAGTCGATTTTCTGCGATAATTAATATTTCACTGAAGTTTTTCTGCATTGTTTGCAAACCCATTGTTGGGGAGTTTTTCAGTGAAATTTATTGTGGTTCCAACGAAGTTTCGTCGTGATTTTATATTTTCTTCGTGGAACGCCCATTTTTTGGGGAGTTTAAATTATTCGCAAAAGTCAGCGTACACGTGCGTCTAATTTCTGAGTACGTCATAACGGCCAGCTAACTACCCGACTGCAAGGTGCCTGTTTTGCATCAGCAAGCAACAGTTCCTGGTTTGAGGCATTATTTTCCTGCTGTCCAAGACGAATCCGGAGTATATCTTCCAGCCCTACGAGGTCACACGTCACCAGCCCGGAAGCCACCAGCGAGCGCTTGCGCGCCAGCAGCTAAGTGAACTTTTAAAACTCTAACTTTCGTTGCTGTTGTATTACCACAAATTACAGCGTATTCTCCAATTTTGATACTTTATTTATTTAGAGCGAAAGTATATTTTACACTATTTTATTCTGGAGTATTTTGTTTGCTGTCTTTACAGCCTCTACGTCTGATACTTTGATTTTGGAGATTATTTCTTTTTGTATTATTGTTGCAGACAGCTTTAGCTGTCCTTTATCGTTTGTTAATAAGTATAATTATTATTTACACTAGTTGTAATCGTTTTATGCGGATTGTTCGCCTTTTTCGGTCCGCTGTAACTTCGTTCTCGCGGCTTTCGCGCATGTGCTCGATTTCTGTAAACCATGTTGATCAACACGGGCGTATTTTTCAAAATTTGAATTGTTGTCCTAATTTATTTATTTTACATCGAGTAACGCCGAAGCGGTTACGCGAATTTACAGTGTGTGATTGTTGTGTTCAATTTATTATTTGGGTATTTTAGTGTTGCTTGCACGAACAACCCCATTAAGACCATTGCCTAGTTTTGTTGTTCTTATAATTGGCTTTAAAATCTGTTGTGTATTTTATATCAAATTTCATAATATTTAAATTTGTTATTAAAGCCAGTCAAAATTATACATTTTCTTTTATTATTTGTTTTGGGGATTTAGATATTTAAATTTCAGGTAATAATAATTAATTAGCGTGTAGTGAGTGAGTAATACCACGGTAAGTCTCAGTGTATTATTTTATGTTATTTTTGCTGCAAGCATCCGAACTGGTGTTCGTGGACCAGTTACTAACATCCTACGGACCTTTGTGGACCCTTTTCCTCGAAATCCCTTCACTCCCTTTGTGGCCTTTTTGTTGGGTTCCAGGTACCTTCGTGGTTGGGTACGACGCTGGCATTTGTGACAACTACGTGTATGAAGCCGTCCAACATTTCCGACACATACTAGAGGCACATCACTGCACGATTTTTAAGGATCATAAACCATTAACTTACGCCTTTCAACAACGTCGTGAAAAACTACCACCTGTTCAGCTAAATCAGTTGTCATTTATAGCTCAGTTTACTACAGATATTAAACACATCAACGGTGCAGACAATGTGGTCGCTGATGCGTTCTCACGCATCGCAGCCACATCTCCAGTCACAGTAGACTTCGAAAAAATTCGTCAAGCACAAGAAAATGATGCAGAACTTCATGATTTTCTTCAACGTGACTCTGCGCTTCAATTGCAACAAGTTTCAATCCCCGGCACGGACTTGGTTCTTTACTGCGATTTGTCCTTGGCACGCCCAACACCCTTCGTTCCTGAACCCTACCGCCGACATGTATTTGACGCACTACATAACCTCAGCCATCCTGGAACCCGTGCATCAGCAAAATTAATTTCTGAGCGTTTTGTATGGCCCAACATTCAGCGTGACTGCCGAACCTGGGCTAGAACCTGCATACAATGCCAGCGAGCGAAGATATCGCGACACGTCACTTCCGCTCTGAGCCATTTCACGCCAGCACCTTCCCGTTTCCGTCACGTGCACCTGGACATCATTGGACCACTACCTCCGGCAGGTCCCTATCGCTACTGTCTTACTGCCGTCGACCGTTTCTCCCGATGGCCGGAAGCCTGGCCCATGACAAGAATCACCGCCGAAGACGTCGCAGAGACCTTCTTTGCAGGTTGGATAGCTCGATTTGGCACCCCGGTTTGCATCACCACTGACCAAGGCCGCCAATTCGAGTCACATCTATTTAAAGCACTCGGAGTTTGCACCGGTTTCAACTGCTCTCGCACTACGAGCTATCATTCTTGCGCAAATGGAATGGTAGAGCGCTTTCACAGACAATTGAAGGCAGCCATCATGTGTCACCCAGATTCATCCTGGCTACAAGCTCTACCAGTCGTCCTGCTGGGTATCCGCAGTGCTTTTAAAGAAGATCTTCAATCAACCGCAGCCGAGATCGTCTACGGTGAGCCTCTTCGTTTGCCTGGAGAAATGCTCAGCCCACCAACTCGAACATCGTGGATGCTGAATTTGTGAATCGTCTTCGTCAACACATGGCTCAACTGCGTCCAGTTCCTGCTTCAAGACATGCAAATTCTAATACATTTGTGTTTAAGAACCTAAAAACGTGCACACATGTTTTTCTCAGAGATGACACCGTTCGCGGCGCCTTAGAACCTCCATACTCGGGCCCGCATCGAGTTCTACTGCGGAATGATAAGAATTTTACACTTCACATGCATGGACGAGATGTAACAGTCTCAATTGATCGACTAAAACCGGCGTACATTCTTGCCGAAGACAGCTGCGCATCACGACAAACCATCTCCAAGAAAGAAAATCTTCCTTCTGACCCTTCTCCGACGCCACCTGCAGAGTACACCACTCGCTTCGGCCGCCGAGTGCGATTTAGACAGAATTCGTCAGAGCCAGAGCCCTAGCCTCATCACTCCGCAGGGGGGTGATGTGGGAACGCCCACTACGATACGACATTTTGTCAAAATGAATTCGCCATGGAGATTCAAATGTTTATTTATTATTTATATTTTTAATTATTAGTGACTTGTTTTTGATAAAATATTGTATTTTGTAATATTACCTGAATATTAAACAGTTATTTTAAGTAGTAGTTTTGATAATATATATTCTGCAATTTACTACAGAAACATTTATTAAAATAAATTTTGTTATTTTGAAGATGATTTTATTGTAGAAGAAAGCCAGTGTTCTTTTCATTTTTCCCGATTGACTACACTAGGAAATTGACATTTCCGATTGTCAATTGCGTGCTTAATATGTCATTTCCTAGGTTATGAGTACAAAAACTCATTTATGCGTACTTTCTATACTGACTATTTAGAATTTGTGGGTTAGGATATTGATTAACAGGTTAAATAATTCTTGCTTGTTGTGAAGCACCTCTTAAAGAATTCAATAATAATCTCAATTTAAAAAACCTGTGGCTTAGACGATGTTTTTATAACACCGTCCAATTTAACTTTACCGTCAAAAGAGAATGCGTTCAACACCAGAAAATTAAATGTTGTTCATAGACAGGAAAATTCAGCACTAAAAGATGCAAATCTAGAAAATTCATAAAACCCTAAAAACATGGATTCTTTTATGAAAAAAAAAATCTGACGTGGTCACCACAAGACCTCCCGCCATACCTACTTTATTCTTTTTACTTATTACCTATACAAATATATTAATATATAAGTACTATTAATACTGCTACTACTCACAAATATATTTTAGTCATTTTATTTACACTGCAGAAGAAGATATAAACGATATTTTACTATTGTCACTGTGACTGTCATGTCATAATCATTTAAATTTTACGTAGTAATAAATGATACGATCAAGATACGGAAATACTAAATTATAAGTATTATACTTTCATTATTCTTAAATGATTCAGAAAAAATTATAAAATACCGATTGTAGGTAATAATCACATAATCTTTCATTTAAAATAAAAATATTTGTCTTAAATTAATTATTTATTGAAATATATTTAAAAAGTACTACTTCCGGTTTGTAGATTGAAACCAAAATTATATTGGGATTTTAAGAATCGTATTGAAACCTTAAATACAAAATTTGGTATTTAAATGTTTGATATTTTTGGAGTTATCGTGTCCGAAGAAATTGTAACATACGAACGCATGCACACACACACACACACACACACACACAGACATCATCTCAAAAATGTGTAATTCGTATTCTAGAGACCCTAAAACGTGCTTATCTGCCAAAAACTCATACTCGAAAATTTTGACCCGTAACAATTTAATAGAATATAAGGCGAGAGGTAAAAAAGAAATTCGCTGTTTCGAAGTTATCAATGAATTAGAAATTCATCTTTTCCAAGACTCATTGAAGATTCAATTTAGCGGCGCCGATATTTGACAGGCAATTTTCATAAGGATTATTTTTCTCAGGATTCAGAAGCATGAAGGGATCTTCAAAGAATCCATTTGTGAACAAGGCTTAAGAAATAAAATACCTGCATCAAAAGATGCATTTACAGGAACATGCAAATATAGAAAAGTTATAGTCAAAACCGAGTATGTGGGACTCCATCCATAATGGTGTTGGGTTGTTCATTTAGGCCAGTTCAACATAATTTTCTGTATCACTCTTGTGTTGAAGAAACAAACTAGTTCTTTACATTGGAATATTTACATTTATGCTGAATCTAAAATTCTAAATTTGCATTTTCCTGTGAATGAATCTTTTAGGTTATTGCATACCGAAACTAGCGACATCGGACGGTAGACTTCATGAAGTGTAGCTTATTTCAGAGAGGGTAGAAAAAAGTAAACAAATTTGGCCTTATCGTATCACAGAGGCACATGTATGTAGTATTAGTGAGGTAATAAGTTTTTCGTTTGAAATGTCTGGTAAATAAAAATATTTTTGCCTTTTTGATACTTCTAATCTCAATTCTTCGATAAACTGACTTTAAAATTAAATATAATTTTTATGACACAGACGATTTCCATGAAAATTTAATATAATCTTCTTTTATATTCAATTAATATTGTGTTAGTTTTTCGTTAACATCTGTCATCTGGTTTAGATTGTTTAATGTTATTAAACTCTTTTAGAGCATCTGATATGTGAAATTTTTAGATATTTTTTATTTTGTATTTCAAGTAGGCTTGGATGTAGTAACAAAATTTCTCAAAATTTTGTAGTAATCCCAATGGCGCTGTAATTTTGTTCTTTTGAATTCAGCATACGCATTATCTCGACATAAATATTTAATTTAACCATATTACGGTAATGTTGGTCAATTTCGCACACATGATCAGAAATGAAAGAATTTCATTGGATATTTATTTAACCAATTTTCAGATAAATGTACTATAAAAATTTAATTTATTTTTGTCGTCATCGATTTTGGTAGGCAACCTTAATGCAGGTAATTTGATACGTATAAATTTTTTAGATTTCTGGTGTGTGAATATTTTAGAATTTTATTTTCTGATGTTGAATGACCTCACATGCGTTACCTATTTATTTATTTCTGCCCTCTATAAGTAAATAATTATTAAATTTTAATAATTATTTTATTTTTCAGTTATAGATATTTTTTTATGGTCAACGCTTATACACATGGATGGTCAAATACGAGTGATTAATTGTGCATTGCAGCGCATAAACATAAAACCAAAACTTACTTCTAACAGAAAAATGAAAGAACAGTTTATAAAATGCGTATCTGAATTACAGCATCTTATTGCGCTGTTAGATAAACTGAAAAGTATTAATTGTATGGTACTACTGGTACAGTACTCGTTCTTCACCATCGTCATCTCTTGTTGTACATTATACACTGTGAAACAAGAAGAGAATATTATCAATTGTGTTGGTTATATTTTTTTTGCGGCTATTATGCATACAAATACATTTCTCCATATATTTCACATATCTAGAGTCAAAAATCAGGTAGCTATATTAGTTATTATTAATGAACATTTGTGTATATTATAGTAAAAATATAAATACCATAAAATTCAGATCCCTCAAACTAGCATAGCGACTTGGGCACAAAAATAAAATTTTGATACTAAAATTTAAAGCGCTTACTGCGCAAGAATCAAATTTGCTGGCCTGTTCATTTTATAATATAGCCATAAAATTAAAAATGAATAGATAAATATCTATATAATAATAAAACTACTGCAATGAAAAATTTGCTACTCCGACAATTTTTAATAAAAATGATATATTCCAGCATAAGAAACTTGACTTACGTTACATCAAAAATACTATCTTACAATATTACCTTTAGCTTGTAAACTACCTCAGATTTAGTTATGAATTTTTTAAATAAGTATAATAAAAATATGTCTAGGCGTCAATGAAATCATATTGAACAAATTTTCATGATTTAATTATGCAATAAATACGTCAAAAATGCAAAATATGCATTTTGCTATTATAAATTTTCACAATTATAATAAGATAATTATAAAAAAACTAAATCATAGACAATAAACTAACTTAATTATAATAATAAAGAAAACATATATTTTCCTTCGCATTTGTTCATAAAAAGGAATATTGATTGCAATTGTCAAAGTTGATTGTTACTGAGGAGTGAGGACCAAGCAAAATAACACTTTATTGCGCGGCTCCTATGACAACGAGCAATAAAGTATTTTTTTTCACGACATGCGGAGAAAACACAATTTTCTTCTCGCGAAATAGTGAGGAAAGTAGGTTTTCCCTCTCTAGAGAGGAAAGTAAGCAGTGTTATTTTACGATGAAATATTTGAAAAATTGTAAGTAAATTTATTATTTTATTGAAAATTCTGATTTTATAGTGATATACTGTAAACTATTATTTTACAATTATTATGTTTTATACTTTCTTTTTCTACTATTTCACGATTTTACAACTTAAATTTAATTTGGCATATTGGCTGCATTTCGTTGTTTTCAAACGTCATTCTGACAGATGGCAGTCATAACCTAACTTCTAGTTATGTGTTTCTTCTACATTTACATTGTTTTTAAATATGTCGTGAAAAAAATGTTGTGTCTAACACGAGAGGAAAGCTCTTTTTCCACTCTTGCTCGATTGCCTCACTCGCTGCGCTCGTGACACAAACTTCGAGCTCGAGTGGGAAAAAGAAGCGCTTTCCTCTCTAGTTGGACAAATAACTATTGCTTACATAATTATTATTATCTTTTATCCTTTCGAGTGTCGGGAAATAAAAGAAAATGACAGAATAAACAATTTTTTTGTTTATTTATTTCGATACTATTGGTATCGTCATGGTTACAAATAAAACATAAATTGATTGAAAGTAGATTAAACTAACTGAATACCATTATTATTAATAGATTGCCTCCTAATAGGCGAGCGGCGCACCCCCGAAAACGTGCCTAGAAAAACAACTTAACCTCTCATGGAAAAACTAATGGTTGCAACCAGGTGGAATCGATCCGTAATTTTATTGCAAACAAAAAACCTAAATAAAATTTTTTGATCCGAGTGGCAGGAAATTTGTTATTAACAAAAAAGTTGTAACATTAAAACAAGATAAAAAATGGCCCCGCAAGTAGTTTTATTAGGTAAATTGGCTCAAAATAATCACTTTTTGTCTCTTGGCATTTTTTCGAAAAACGCACCCTTTTCGAGATATAGGCGATTTTAAGTCGAAAAACGGCCAATATTGCCCAACTTCAAAAAATCATATCTCAACTTCTAATGCAACTTTTTTAATTAAGAAAATTGCAAAATGATCGTCAAGACTTGTATTTTAACCCTATATTTTTTGTTTTACTCCCCAAATTTACAGCTAAATTTTGATAAAATTCTTAGGTGTCGTTAAAGGGGTGGAAACGCTCAAATATTGAACAATCAGTCTGAAAACTATTTTTTTTCCATTAAATTGGTTACATATAATATTTTCTGAAACTTTTTATCAAAATGAGTGAGTATTTAATTAGTTTTAGGCCTTTTTTCGTTGAAAATGTAAAAAAATCAGTTATCAATTTTTTTCTTTTATTTCCACGTTGCTATACGATATATATATATATATATATATATATATATATATATATATATATATATATATATATATATATATATATATATATAGTAATATTTATTTTTTTTAAATTATTAACTAATTAATACATATTTATATGTGTCAAATATTTTTTAAATATCTACAGAAACACACTAATTGAATTTATAAGGAATAATGCTCATTAATGGAGTCTAATTTCATCATTCTAATTCAGTCTCATTATCTTCTGACAAAACTCAGTTATCAAATTTTTTATCTTTTATTTCCATGTTGCTTTACATATAGTAATATTTAATTTTTAAAAATTATTAACTAATTAATACATATTTATATGTGTCAAATATTTTTTAAATACCTATCTACAGAAACACACTACCTAATTGAATTTTTAAGGAATAATGCTCATTAATGGAGTCTAATTTCATCATTCTAATTCAGTCTCACTATCTTCTGACAAAATTTCTGTATGGTCATGGTCAGGTACAATTTCAGCATTTTTACATTGCGATGAACAATTACAGATGTCACAATATTTAAATCCTTCCGAACAGCAAGAACAAATTTCTTCTTCTACACAAGGTGTTTTACCACTGCAAGAACAAATAAATTTTTGCATGAACTCTATCCCTGTATCTCCTTCAAAATAATTCAGGCATAATAAATTGTTATACAATTTCCACCCGTATAAATTTGGTTCAAATGACATTATTTTCTCTGATCTTGCTTGCGACAATTCATTAGCTTGCCATTTTACTCTTAAAACGTATTGTAATAATGTAGGCTCTGATGGAGGTAATTTATCAACTGTTACATTTTTAACACCTGCTATTATAGTATATCTTAGATCATTAATAGATTTCACTAAAGTTTTCTGTTTATTAGCTTTACCAGCATTATAAATAATACACAAAAGTTTCGTGACTGCATTTAAAGCTTCTGCATTTGATAAATTGACAATGTCAGATAGTTTCAACAATGCAGCGTATGCTTTTTTCCAATAAAGTAAAACGAACTTGTGGTATCGCAACCACTTAAAGCATTTTTGAACCAAATTTATACGGCTGGAAATTTTATAACAATTTATTATGCGTGAAATATTTTGAAGAAGATACAGCGATGGAGATCATGCAAAAATTTATTTGTTCTTGCAGTGAGAAGATAGTGAGACTGAATTAGAATGATGAAATTAGACTCCATTAATGACCATTATTATTCCATTAGTATGGTTTTGTAGATATTTTAAAAAATTTGACACGTATAAATATGTATTAATTAGTTAATAATGTTTTTAAAATTTAAATATCATAACAATGTAACGTAAAGCAACATGGAAATAAATGGGAAAAAATTTTGATAATTAATTTTTTTTACATTTACAACGAAAAAATGCCTAAAACTTACTAAATACTCATTCATTTTGATAAATAGTTTCAGAAAATATAATATGTAACCAATTTAATGGAAAAAAAATCGTTTTCAGACTGATTGTTCAATATTTGAGCGTTTCCACCCCTTTAACGAAACCTAAGAATTTTATCAAAATTTAGCTGTAAATTTGGGGAGTAAAACAAAAAGATGGCCATATGGAAAAAATATAGGGTTAAAGTACAAGTCTTGACGATCATTTTGCAATTTTCTAAATTAAAAAAGGTGCATTAGAAGTTGAGATATGATTTTTTGAAGTTGGGCAATATTGGCCGTTTTTCGACATAAAATCGCCTATATCTCGAAAAGGGTGCGTTTTTCGAAAAAATGCCAAGAGACAAAAAGTGATTATTTTGAGCCAATTAACCTAATAAAACTACTTGCGGGGCCATTTTTGATCTTGTTTTAATGTTACAACTTTTTGTTAATAACAAATTTCCTGCCACTCGGATCAAAAAATTTTATTTAGGTTTTTTGTTTGCAATAAAATTACGGATCGATTCCACCTGGTTGCAACCATTAGTTTTTCCATGAGAGGTTAAGTTGTTTTTCTAGGCACGTTTTCGGGGGTGCGCCGCTCGCCTATAAATACTACAGGCCTGGCCCAGCGCGCGGATGACATTACACAATGGGGCAGGGCATAGCAGTTTCATAGCGTTAAATTCTCTATAGGATTCGCGATCTTTGGTGTTTAAAATGTGTATTACACTTGAAATGGGATCTAAACTCGACTCAAACTCATTATTACTCTAAGTTCCTAATGAAATATGTTTTATTTAACAAACACTATAAATAATAGTGTTTTAGAAATAATGAATAAAGAAATATGCCTACAATTTACTCATTTCAAACATAAAAATATACGGACACAAGATAAACAAGTGATTTTCATAACAAGAGAATCAATAAATAATAAAAATTAACTCAACAATGTATTCTTCAAAAAAATATAAAATCTTTTAAAAATAAATAAAATAATAATTTCAAATATAAGACAGAGTGATTCTCAACTTTCTGCATGGCAAATGGCATATAGTGCTGTACTAACTTATTACAGAACTGAAAGAATTTTTTCAAAATTCGCAATTTAAATTTCCAGGTTTTTTAACCAAACAGGTTTGGGTCGCTGTTTTCAACTGAAATTTCATAAATATACTATTCTTATCATTTTACAATTAATTACTTACATTAGATTTTATTCCATTCGTAGTTTATCAGATACCCATTATAAAATCAACAATCCAGTGGTTTCAAAAATGTGTTTCTTGCGAAAACTGTCCTTAAATTAACGAATTAAAAAAAAATTCTTTTCGTTCTCTGATTAGTAAGTTGAATACTACACTATTCAAATAAATATGCGCGAAGTTGTGTATCACTCTCTATGCGTAGGTACGAAATCATTGATTCAATATTATTAACATAATTCTAAACGAAAGTATTTAATAAAATCGTTAAAAGTAAAAGTCGAAAAAAAATCAACTGCAGTCAAATCACGAAGACGTTGTGAAGTTTTTAGTTTTCATGGTGAATATTTATGCAGAACGGAAAGCATTTATGTAATTATTCATAAACAAACTGCGAGATATAAACATATCTGTTAAATAATGTTTTATCTGTTACTTAAAATCTTAGAAATACAAGAATTACTGGTAGTTTATAAATCTATTCACTGATGTACCTACGCAGTGAATTACTATGCGCTTTAAGGCTCTCACAGACAGGCGCGGCCAGCGATGGCGGTCGCGGTGGCGGCCTGTTGTCTTTCCTCTTAGTACTATGAGCGAGGTTCTCACACATACGCGGCTGCGACGCGTTCTGTACGCGGCCGGCCACAGCCGCAAACTCCGCCCCCTCCGCGACGGCGTCTGTTTGCCCTTGTGCGTAGTTATCGTGGCGGCCAGTTGTTGATGCTGTGTTGTTTTCTGGCCGCAAGCGCGAGCCGCCACCGCGGCTATGTGTTGTTTTTTGACCGCAGTCGCAAGCCGCTACCGCGGCCGCGCCTGTCTGTGAGAGCCTTTATTTGTATAGGTTCGCCTCAGTTCGTGACGTCACAGCGACAGTCAAGCGCGCTGGGACTGGGAAAGGCCTGCAATTTAGGAAGCAATGATTAATAACAAATAATTTCAGTCGTAGATAAAATTATGTGTGTATTACGAGCAGGGACCTGGAGCTGAACCAGAATCTGAACCATAAACCCAAAAAAACCTTTAATTTCAAGATCAGCGAACCGGAATCGTAACCGAACCATTTTGAAAATATCAGATTCTGTTTTAAAATTATCATTGCACGTCATTTTGCAGCACAACATTGCTGTTCTTCAGGTATCTGTAGAGAGCCCTTTTGTCTTTACTCATTATAGGAGTAATTTAACGGAAACCTAGAAAATATTTTTTAATAAGATTTTTAAACAAATTTGCGGTATGTGACTTGGCTAACGACTGCAATATTAAATATGTGCCTATTTATTGTTGGGTTTAAACTATTTGTTAATGTTAACCATTTACTAAATATTTATGAAGAAATTATTTTTAGTTCCTTTTTACAATAAAACATATTTTTTTGTGAAGTAAACAAGTAATCTGCGTTACTTTAGTATGTGGGACTTAAGAAGGGTATATTAGGTTATTTTTCTTAAAAATTGTAGCAGTAAATTTTTCATTGCATTAGTAAAATAGAACAATTTTTTCTCTCTATTATTATCTATATTTATTTAATTAATAATTATATACATACTGTCACTCAAATTGAGTGACAATTCCAGCACTAGTGCCGGAAATTAAAAACTTTTGTTTTATTTAATTATTGTTTTATGTAAGAACTCGGCATGATGCTTCAAAATTTAATAGACGCCACCCAAATAGTTACATTAAACTGTCAAAAACATGAATTAATTTTTAATATTATTTCCCACACTTGTTACAAAAATAAAACTTTTCGCACTTAATTTTATTATTTGGTTAATTTGATTGGTATCAATTTACATTTACCTAATTGACATTAAAACTTTTACCTTAAAACCCAACGTAATATAAGTATTACTAAGTATCTTAATTTTATTTATTTGTGAAAAGATTTTTTTTTATTAGTTTCGTTTATAGTTTGCAGAAATTTCATACGCAATATATGCTATAAATTGGATTGGAACAACTAAATCATTTCAAAAGCAACTTCTCTTTGCCATGTTACGAATGCAGAAACCAATTGAAATCAAGATGGGAAATTTGATCGAAGTTGATTTAGATCGGTTCACAAAGGTCATGCATAACAAATATATTTGTAAGAATGATTTTATTTCTAATTACGAATATTTACAGATATTGCAGGCTACGTATTCATATTATACTATACTAAATGCTGTAAACAAATAAAATGATGAGTACATAATAATTTCACAACAAATCCGTACGTATATTTTGAGCAATTTAAGTTAATATCTAGGACTATTGGACTATTGCTAAAGTAAAACTCCATTTATTTATCATTTTTCAAGTTTGAAGTATTTTTTTCAATATTCTAAAATCACAAAATATTTTGCCTTCTACACTGCTATATTTATTTATTTATTGTCAAAATCATAATAAAAATTAAATTATAATACACATTCAAATGTATTCTTATAACATGTATTTAATATTAATTACTCACTATACAGGTTATTTTAGAATCGGCAAAGTTATAAACAATTTTTGTTAGCGACATCTAGTTTGTTTAGTACTGCTGAAGTTTGTTTAGTACCACTGAGTAGTTATGTGTAGTAGTTTCAGAACGTAACGTCATGTAATTGTACATACTCAAATAAAGTGCAGTATTGTAGTAATTTGTAATATATTTCAAGACAGTGTTTACATAAAAAATCATCAATACAGTGCACTAATTTATCCCATACATAACATTTGGTCATTCAAAGCCGGATTACACCAGTGAGTAACAATCAGTGTAAATCATCATAACCCCCAAAAGCAGCAAGCACATGGGAACTCGGCGTTCATGGTTAGCCGGCATGCCGCCCATGCCGGCAATGCAAGTTCATAGCATCAGTGCTTCCAAATCAGTGGGTCGATCTAGACAAATTCATGCGGTAGTTCATACTACTCAAGTTTCAAGGAAGTGCAAACATTCTATAGCCAAAATCCTATTCCTTGCAATATATACACAAATTTATCATTGTAAATTTTTTGTAATTCAAAATGGCAAATTTAATAACCTGGCATAGACGACGTCAAAGCAAACATGACAACATTTTTGAAATTTTTCGGCGAGAAAAAGAAATGTTTTACTACTTGCGATGCAGCTATACAAAATTCAATTCTCATTGAATTACAGATAAGATTAGAAAAAAGTTTGGACACAATTTCAAGAATTACAAGAAGAAATTTTCTGTGAATTGTGAGTTGGTGACTATTGTATTTGCCTAAATCTTTTCCTTGGTCTACCACAGGTTGGTGTAACATTTATTACATGCAATTTTGATTTAGATAATATTGAACGTGAGTTTTATAATTAAATACCGTAATACATGTTTGTTTGTTAATTAAATTTAGATAATACAGTTTCAGGAAATAAAAAGAAGTAAAAATCAACCCAACCAGATTGTAATAAACGTTAATTAGCTCCCGCAGTTTTATAATTTTGACCTGATCACTAAGCCCACGAAGCGGACACGTTACAACTGGTGCCGTGACCAGGATCGGGTCAATTTGGGAGCTAATTAGAAGTAAAATGGTCCGAACACGTCCGGCACTGAATGAGGACAATACATCACATACTGAAGGGGCAACCGTGGGCGAGGTTCAAAGAGAGCGGTCATAGCAGCCTATGACCCCGTTATCTAGCACAAGGGCTACGAGTGCTATTCCGAGAAACTCACGAAATGTCTCAGCCTCGCAGCCACTGCAAGTGCTACAAGATGGAGAGCGCGCGCAGTATACACCGATACACGCAATCCAGAGCCTCCCGCCAGCTGCACAACGTCTTGGGGACAATAATCCGTCATGAACGCTGTTGGAGACAATGGGGACGCTCCAAGATGCTCCAATAGCATGATGGAGCAGTTTCCCCAGACCTCTGTAAGTGCCAAGAATATTATACCAATATTCGACGGAGATGGTTCGATTCAACCCGTCGAATTCATAAAAAAATAGAGGTTGCAATAAGAGTGGGAGTGATCCCTCACGAACAAGCTAAATTTTTGAAATGTTTATCAAGCCGAAATTGGAATACTGAGGTTGGAAATATGAAATAATTCCTTTTTAATTGGATGACTGGCTTTATTTTACATCAAGTTATAGTATATGCGACGTTTCGACCATTGTCCTGGTCATTTTCAAGCTACAATTGAGTTACATTAAATTTTAAACATAAGTAATAATTTTTCAAACTTCTTACCGGTGTTGATAAATTAAATAGTTAATTGAGTTACATGATAAATTTTACTTAAAACTAAAATGTTTCTTTGGAGTGCGTACACACCCCAAGAGTCCAACAGTGACTAAAATCTCATAACTTTTATAACAGAATTAACATGATAAGTGGTGTCATCTAACGGCAAAATTGGAACTACAACCACAGCAGTGGTTAAGAAGAGAACAATTTGACATTCCAATTGTTAACAAGAAAAACAATTCAGTTTGACAGGATAGAAAACACACTTTGGTAGTGATCTTTAGAGATAAATGAATCTGATTTGATGTTTAAACTTCTAGGGATTCAGAGTGGAGAATCTTATAGTTGTCAAAATCAATTTTATGTTTATGTATAATAGCATGATCAACAATGGTACTGTGATTATTGTTAAGAGAGACCAAATTGTAATTATGCTGTTTGATGCGTTTATCAACATATTGTTTGGTTTCACCAATATAGATTGAGTTGCAATCTCGACAATTTAATTGATAAACTACGTTACTTTGTTTGTCTTTTTTATTTTTAGATTTTAATTTGGAATCAATGAGCTTCTGTCTCAGGACGTTTTATAAGTGAGATTTAAATTAAGTTCAGCACTTAGTTGCTTTAAACTCTTATCTAAGTGTTTATAGTATGGAACAACAACGTACTTTTGTGATTATTTGTTGTTTACCAACAGCGAATTGTTTCTGTTAGGTAGGTTAGCATACAGCTGGAAAATACCCGGTACAAGTTCGCCAGTGGGAGCTACCTAGAGCACTTTTACAAGGAATGGGGAAGGCTCGGTTTTTGACCCCCTCCTAGCCCCGGACTTCCTGTGGACGCTAATAGCCACACACTATGCGACGGAGATGCAGATCGGATTAAGAGGGGTGAACTCGGTGGAGGATTTTGAAGAAAGGCTGATAATATTCGATAGAAGTAAACAACGATTTTTCCGTGGAATAGAAACGCGTGACACGACACGGATTCCGGGAAAGGAAGAGCCTGGGCGAACGCAGCACTTCCAAACATGGTTTCCACGCCCTTCTCGGTTATATGAAGATGCCTTTAACAACAATGACTGTGCGGAAAACGAGGATCACAACGTCGTGTAGGTCCAACGACGGGGTGTAAACCACATCATCGGGACCATACCTCTATGCAAATGTTTAGTAAACACCCGGGATACGAATTACTCAAGGAATGCGAGGACGCCCATGTTCTGCAGAAAACGCGATACCCAGTAATAATTATTTATACAGGGTATCCCAGATTTAAACGGCCTAACCTTTTTTTTATAGATTAAACACCTAAAAATAAGGTGACAAGTTCATTTGAACAAATGTCCGTAAATGCTTTCTTCCAGAGATATTCATGTTTATCTTATTGAGGTGTGACATAATAAGTGAATTAAATTAAAAATACATTGTTTATTATCTAATTCCAATACAAAATTTAGTTTGCTTGTGATAATTGAACGAAATGCCTCTACACAAATCGTGAATATGCCGACATGGTATTTGTCTATGGTTTTTGTAATGGTAATATGAATGGTACTCGTCGTGAATATTTGCGACGATTCCCTAATTAGACTAGGAAATTTTTTCGAAAATATACCTCCTAGAGGCAAATCATGTAACAATTGATTAACAGGTTGAATCTTATGCTTTGATACCCGCTGAACACGCCTAGGTATGTTATTTGCTCGAATTTACACTCCTTGTGCCCCAAATCCAAGATGGCGGACGAAAATTGTGTCCGAAAATCAGTTTTTTACATTTATCTCAGAAACTATTCATATTAGGTGAAAAAGTGTTATATCAGAAAATGTAGACCATAAAATTCTATATAAGATAGGTTCTTAACGATTTTCATGTAAGTGGCACAGTTTTCGGGAAAATCGAGAAAATGTATTTCGAACATTTCAATCATTAAAAACCAAGTCCAAATTATGTCTTCATGAAAACGGCTGTCATTTATGAACTAATCATAATATCAACTTCCGGTTTTTAAAATTAAATTATATGAAATTTTTTTTATAAGATATATTATTTTAAAAACTTTTTAGTGCGTTAATTGAGCCAAAATGCAAAATTATGTTCAGAGAAATTTTACCATTTTTTATATTTATTTGTATTTAATGAACTGTAACTTCAGACCGAATAAAAATATTGACTTCCGGTTTCTTTTATTAAATTCTACTAACATTTCTCTATAAGATACATTATGTTAAAAACAGTTTAAAGCTTTCTTTAAGCCAAAATATTATATTTTTCCCCAAGAAAAAGTTGAGAAAGAAATCGTTATGCCAAAATATTACAATTTTGTAATAAGAATAGTTACGAAAATTTAAAAAATATTAAACTTTTCACCGAGACAAAATTGAGAAATTTTTTAATTTTATTTATTTATTGTCTTTAATGAACTATAATTTCTAAACGAATAAAAATATCCATTTCTGGTTACTTTTATTAAATTCTACGAACATTTCTCTATAAGATACAATATTTTAAAAAGTTTTAAGGGCGTTCGTTATGCCAAAATATTACAATTTTGTAATAAGAATAGTAACGAAAATTTTAAAAAAATTCAACTTTCTCCAGGAAAAATATTTGATATTTTGTCTTCATGAACGCCCTAAAAAGTTGTTAAAATAATATATCTTAAAGCAAAATGTTCGTAAAATTTGATAAGAGAAACCGGAAGTCAATATTTTTATCCGTTCAGAAGTTACAGTTCATTTAACAAAATCAATACGAAGAATTAAAAAATTTCTCAACTTTCACTCAAGAAAAAATGTAATATTTTGACTTAAAAAAAACTCTAAAAGGATATTAACATAATGTATCTTTTAGAGAAATATTTGTAGAATTTAATAAAAGAAACCGGAAGTAGATATTTTTATTCGTTTAGAAGTTACAGTTCATTAAACACAATAAATATTTTTTTTCTTAAATTCCCAATTTTGTATCGGTGAAATATTATGGCTTAACGAACGCCCTTAAAACTTTTTAAAATATTGTATCTCATAGAGAAATGTTCGTAGAATTTAATAAAAGAAACCAGAAGTCGATATTTTTATTCGATTAGAAGTTACAGTTAATTAAACACAATAAATATAAAAAATAAAAAATTTCTCAACTTTCTCTTGGGGAAAAATGAAATATTTTTGCTTAACGAACGCCCTTAAATCTTTTTAAAATATTGTATCTTATAGAGAAATGTTCGTAGAATTTAATAAAAGAAACCGAAAGTCGATATTTTTATTCTATTAGAAGTTACAATTCATTAAACACAATAAATATTAAAAAAATTAAAATTTCTCAACTTTCTCTTGGGGAAAAATGAAATATTTTGGCTTAACGAACGCCCTTAAAACTTTTTAAAATACTGTATGTTATAGAGAAATGTTCGTAGAATTTAATAAAAGAAACCGGAAGTCGATATTTTTATTCGATTAGGAGTTGCAGTTCATTAAACACAATAAATATATAAAAAATTAAAATTTCTCAACTTTCTCTTGGGGGAAAATGAAATATTTTGGCTTAACGAACGCCCTTAAAACTTTTTAAAATACTGTATCTTATAGAGAAATGTTCGTAGAATTTAATAAAAGAAACCGGAAGTCGATATTGTTATTCGATTAGAAGTTACAGTTCATTAAACACAATAAATACAAAAAATTTAAAAATTTATCAACTTTTTCTTGGGGAAAAATGTAATATTTTGGCTTAAAGAAAGCTTTAAACTGTTTTTAACATAATGTATTTTATAGAAAAATGTTCGTAGAATTTAATAAAAGAAACTGGAAGTCAATACTTTTATTCGGTCTGAAGTTACAGTTCATTAAATACAAAATAATATAAAAAATGGTAAAATTTCTCGGAAGAAAATTTAACATTTTGTCTCAATGAACGCACTAAAAAGTTTTTAAAATAATATATCTTATAAAAAAAATTCATATAATTTAATTTAAAAAACCGGAAGTTGATATTATTATTAGTTCATAAATGACAACCGTTTTCATGAAGACATAATTTGGACTTGGTTTTTAATGATTTAAATGTTTGAAATATATTTTCCCGATTTTCTCGAGAACTGTGTCACTTACATGAAAATCGTTAAGAACCTATTTTATAGAGAATTTTATGATCTACATTTTCTTATATAACACTTTTTCACCTAATATGAATAGTTTCTGAGATAAATGTAATGTCAATTTTCGTTCGCCATCTTGAATTTGGGGCACAGGAGTGAAAATTCGAGCAAATAACATACCTAGGCGTGTTCAGCGGGTATCAAAGCATAAGATTCAACCTGTTAATCAATTGTTACATGATTTGCCTCTAGGAGTGATTTCTAGACGTCTTTTGAAATTATTTTCCTAGTCTAAATAGAAGATTGTCACATAGGACTGTTTTTTCTAAAACATTTCAGCGACTTAGAGATACAGGTTCTTTTTCTTACGTGCCGCGTGCTGATGGTTTATTTGCGCCTTTACAAAATGAAAGAAGAACTGAAATGATATTGCAACATTTTGATGGTAATCCTGCGACAAGTGTTCGACGTGCTGCGTTAGAAATAAATTCAAGTCGAATGGAAGTGTGGAGAACCCTGAAAGCAGATGGACGTTATCCGTACCATATTCAAAAAGTACAACAATTGTTACCGCAAGATTTTAGGCAAAGGAGATAATTTTGTGATTGGTTTTTAAATAAAATAAATAATGAACCTCAATTTCCTACCTACATTTTGTGGACTGATAAAGCTACATTTACACGGCGTGGGATATTAAATCAAAGAAATTCCCATCTTTGGTTACATGATAATCCTCATGCAATTAAAGAGACAAATTTTCAATATGAATTTCAATGTAATGTATGGCTAGGAATTATTGGAAATACTTTAATAGGCCTTTATTTTTTACCACCACGTTTAAATTCAGACAGGTTCTACAATTTTCTAAATAATGACTTAAATGATTTAATGGAAGAAGTTAGCTAGCAATAAGAAGAAACTCTTGGCTGCAGTTAGATGGCTGCTCTGCACATTATGGGAGACAACTAAGAGAGTGGTTAAATTTACACTATCCACAAAGGTGGATTGGTCGCGCAGGATCTGTACCGTGGCCAGCACGTTTACCAGATCTAACACCTTTAGATATTTTTGCTTGGGGTGCCATAATTGAAAAAGTTTATGATGAAGCGATAGATAATTTAGACTCACTACGCAGAAAAATTATTCAAGTTTGCGAAACTATATCTCCCGAGCAATGTCACGCAGCAACCAATGCAGTGGCAGATCGTTGTCGTGCCTGTTTACGTGCTGCAGGTGAACATTTTGAACAAATGTTATAAAAAAAATAATTTATGCATTTATGTTATTACTTTATTATTTAAAACAATAAATTTCTTTGAATTCGTTGATAGTTTTTCATTTTTTCCCAGACATCAGTGCAAGCAAACTAAATTTTGTATTGAAATGTGGTAATAAACAATTTATTTTAAATTAAATTATAATTATTATGTCACACCTCAATAAGATAATATTAGATATCTCGTTATTAAGTTGATTTTTTAAAAGTAGCGCTGCACCAATAAGAGAAACATGAATATCTCTGGAATAAAGCATTTACGGCTATTTGCTCAAATGAACTTGTTACCTTATTTTTAGGTGTTTAATCTATAAAAAAAAGGTTAGGCCGTTTAAATCTGGGATACCCTGTATAAATAATTATTAGTGGGTATCGCGTTTTCTGCAGAACATGGGCGTCCTCGCATTCCTTGAGTAATTCGTATCCAAGTAAGTTGAGTATCAAGGGAAGTTTAGGCTCAAATTGAGGACAGCCAAGAGTTCCCTGTTTTTCCGGTAACGGGAGTGCGCATCTCCGGCGCATTTTGTTCTAAGGCCCGAAGAATCACTCACCAAGCCCAACTAACTTGTACAGCGGAGGGGCATCAGTTCAGGCATGAATTCCTGTACCTGCCGGAACTTGGAAGGAGTACTTTACTTGAAGTTAGATATGCTTTTCTTTATAACTCAGTTAAATTTGTAAGTATTTATGACAATTTTTCTAATAATAGAAAATAAATAAAATATTAAGTTTCATTGAAACTATTATTCTATTTACTACTTACAAATTTTAACACTTTGAATGTATAAAAAATTAAATTTTTCTAATTATCGCACAATCCCTGACAAAATGACAGTTATTGTTTGATTATAATACCGGGTGTCCCATTTTAATCCGCCACTAGCGATAACTTTGAAATAGTGCGGTGAAACAAAAATGTTCCAAATAAAAAGTTAATGGTTATGAGGGGGACATCTGATGCCGTCGACCATTTCCCCCCCAGATCCCTTGGGGGGCGAGAACGGGGGGCAACTTTCAAATTTTAAATGGAAACCCCTATTTTTTATTGCAGATTCGGATAAAGCGTTAAAAAGTAGGTGAATTTTATTCGGGATTTTTTTGATTTAGTTGATAGATGGCGCTGCAAACGTCAAAATTTGAATTTTTGATTTGATTACTACGTTACATAAAAATGATATTTTTTCACTTGGTTTGCTAGTAAACCTTCATGTTAAAATAAGAGTAACCACTTTTTTCAGGCATTATCTTTGTGGGAAAGTCTTTGTTCTAGGTGGTAGTCTTTAGGTGGGATGCGAGAAAGGAAACAAACGTATCATGTTGTGAGTGAGTTTCAAGTAATTATAACAATATATTATGTGATGATTTTTGCAATTTAACTTGAAAAAAAAAATCTGCAATAAAAAATAGGGGTTTCCATTTAAAATTTTAAAGTTGCCCCCCGTTCCCGCCCCCCAGGGGGTCTGGGGGAGAAAAGATCGACGGCATCTGATGTCCCCCTCATAACCATTAGCTATTTATTTGGAACATTTTTGTTTCACCGCACTATATCAAAGTTATCGCTAGTGGCGGATTAAAATGGGACACCGTGTATATGAATGTAAGTCAAAGTCAAACATATTGAATTCGAGTGATATTGTTATTACATTTTTTGTATTTACTGATATTAGGATACAAATTATAAACAGGTACCTATATATCTTAGAAATAAAAGAAATTATTTTTATTATTATTCATATAGGTAATTTTATTTTTATAAATGGAAATCTACAAAAATGAAATCCAAGAAAAAATCAATCAATCAGAAAACATAGATAAAAAACTACGGTACAAGAATAAATAAATATTTATTTATTTATTTTGTACATTTTAGGTCTGCAAATCAGTCAAAATGACTGTTACCGCAGGCCATTATCATATTACAAAAATTAGTTAGATATAATCATAATCATCATAACATAATCAACATAGTCATCACAACAGGTACATACATAAAAGATTCTAATACTATTATATTAAGGTAATGTTTAATTAGTTCATATTCGGGTTGCCTGTAGGATGTAGGTACTTCTCTTTTCTACTGCATTCACATCACTGGAAGTGTAAGAATTTGCTTAATGAATTTTTTATAGTTTGTTTCACTTTTTACTTTATCATCAAGTTTATTGTAAGCATTAATACTTGTGTTAATTGGTGAATATTTTTTAATGTCTATTCTTGCTATTTCCGTTTGGTAATTTAATATTTGTCTTGTATTATATTTTATTTGATTAGTTTGTACGTTCATATTAGTTTTGTGTTTGTTATTTTTAATTTTCCACATTAATTTATATTGTTCTATTAGTTTCATACTATTAATATTATATATTTTATTTTCTGTATTATACAATGTTTTAGTTGGAGTGTAGTAGCTATAGTTAAATATTATTTTTAAAGCCTTGTTTTGTGTTCGTTGTATTTTGTCTAATTCGGTTTTTTTTGCGTTGCCCCATATAACCAGTAGATATCGAATGTAACTTTCGATGTTAGCTTTATAGATTAGTTTCTTAACTTTTGGCGTAACGTTAATCATTGATAATTTTTTTCCTCACTTCCCATATAGTCCAGTCAGTGGAGATTAAAAAAGGTCGTTGCCTTACAAAAGGTGGGGTAGTAATGATTTTTTAATATCGCTGCCTTTCGAGAAGACAGTCACAAATCAAAATTTTCCATTTTGAATAAGAAGTGTTTAAAAGGTTGAAGAAATTTCAAGGTAATAATACAAATTGTTTCGGTTATGTACTTTATTAGTTATATTACAAACAAATGTAATGCGTATTAATCTTAATAATTTTTAAAATAATTTTTATTTTCTTAATTTAATTAACATGTAATTAAGAAATGTGACTGTTTTTCTTAAAAAAATATTTAAATAAAATAAAAAAATTTCTTCAAGCAGTTTATTTTTATAAAATTAAATACAATTATTTAACTTGTAATAAAAGGAACAAAAGTTTATTGTCTAGTTTATACTTTATACACTTAAAAATAGTATCTTGGGACCACTCTTTTGTGATAGTGATAATAAACCATCTATCTTTGCTTGGGCGATACCAGTTTTTTTGTTTTACAGCTTTATTTAATTTTATTTTTTTATAGTCCGGTTGTCGTCTATAACTATGATTGTTTACTGTGTAGAAGTCAGATTCCGCGTATGAAGTTTTATATAAGTAACTTCCTTCTAAATTCTTTTCAAATCTAATAACTTTTATGTCAGCTATCTTAACTTTTTCTCCTTTAGTGATTTTATTAACCATTTTAAATCCAATTTGGTCTGCCAGATTCTTGAGATCATTAAAATCTCTATAACATAATTCTTCTACTGTAGGTATACGGATTTCCTGTTTTTTTCCCTTGTCTTATAAGTGTAACGTATTGTTCGGGTGAATAAATTGGAGACGATTTTTAAAATCTGCTAACTTTTCTCTCTATAATAGAATGTGCGTTATCTCCTTTATTTTGGGTATGCCCTGTTATCAAGAATTGAGCGTATTGACATTAGTTGCGATACTGCATACGAATAAAGGGCAAATATAAATCTGTTTTTATTTTGTCCTACGCAATTATCTGTGTAGAACACAAAACACAACATCTATTCCTTCTTCTTTTTTAGTCATTTCCTTTTGTTTTCAAACATTTTTATTAGCTAAAACAATATTTTTATATTTCGCATTAATAAAGCAAAAAAAAGTTGCATTTAGAGACATATTTTAATAAAAATTAATTTAAACTCTTTAATCGTCAATTAATAATACAAAACAAATCTTATTTTTATTATAAAACAAATTACCTACCTTCAAAAGAAAAGTAAAATTTAAAGTTGTGGCAATCTTCTACAAAAAATTTAAATAAGTGACAGTCTTCCAGAAAAAATCTGTACGTTTCATTACAAGAACATAGGCACAACTAAATTGTGACTTTCTTCCACCAAACGAATGTAGTAGATGTTTAAAATTATAAACAGTCACAAGTGCCACCTTGGGGAGGTTAAGCGCGAGCCGCCATCTTGAATGGAAGGTGCAAAAACACGTTTTCACAGAATAACTCGGTAGCGGTTCGTTATATGAAAAATCTGTTCAAATATAGTGGTAAAGGGTACAATTTCGAAACTTTTTTGTATTTAAACTACATTTAAACTACACTATTTCCTCATGTTGTACATTTGCTGTAAATTTTTTCCTGTTAGTCATGATTTTTATTGAATTTTGTTCTCGATGTTCTATTTCATTCGCTGTAGATATGGTCAATTGTATGGACTTGTGATCAGATAGTATTATGTCCTCTATGACTAATTTGCTTGTTTGTAGTTTTGTATTGCTAATAATGTGATCAATTATTGTAGCACTTGATTCAGTTACTCGTGTAACATTCTCTAAATTTATTTCATTAAGTATTTGATAGCCATTTATTTCCACTACCTCTTTATAGTATTTTATTGTGTTATTGTTTTTTAGTAAATCTAAATTAAGATCACCAATAAGAAAACAGTTCTTATATTTTTTTTTTAGTAACGAATTAAGTTTATTAATAAATTCATTATTATTTGTATCAGGTTGTTTATACATTGCAATTATTGTAATTTTATTATTTATTTCAATTATAATGTTATTAAAGTTAGTAACATCATTAACATTTATTATATTACATTTTAAATTATTGAGGGTATAAATTGCTATTCCCCCGCCTCTGTTATTATCCCTACATGAATGTATAGCTTTATAATTTTTTAAGTTAAAATATTTAATTTCATTATTGTATATCCATGTCTCTGTCAGTACTATTACGTGAATAACTTTATTCAGACTGTGTATTATTAATTCTAAATCTTCTAGTTTATTCCTAAGACTTCTAATATTTACATAAATTACGTTTAATTCATTTAAGTTAGCCATTTTAGTATAGTTATATATATATACATAATTTGGGAATTTGTACAATTTATTTTAGTCTTCGTCAGAAAGATCTTCTATTTGCTCATTCGTTTTTATTCGTATCGAGTTTTCACCTTCTTGTTTTCTTGCGTATATTTTTCCATTCTTAGCCCAAATATATTTATATTTTGGTTTGAGTTTTGATAGCGATTTTGTCAGCAGATCGTAAGTATCTTTATTAAGTTCTTCATTAATAAATATCTTTGTATCTGCATCACTTATTTTACTTGATTTTGATGTAATAATACCATGTATACCACGTTTTTCCAATACTTCTTTTTTCTTTTCTGCTGTATTTAGTATCACTTTCACAAGTGGTTGTTTCTTTGTTGGAATTTTTTGTATTTGTTTAATATCTGTTTCTTGCACATCAGCTTTGATGTGTTTCAGTACTTTTACAATGTTATTTGTTATGGTTTGTTCATCTTCATCCATGTCTTTACATATACCTCGAATTAGAATATTTTATCCTATTTTTTTATTTTCTTCTTTGTTTATGTATTGCTTTACATCTCGAAGCTCTTGTTTTAATTTTTCATTTTCTTTTTGAATTTCAGAGATCATTTCAATGCATATTGTACTTTTATTCTTCTCTTCTTCATATTTATCATTAAAAAATTCCATTGATTTTTGAAATGCATACATTTGTTCTCTAAGTTGCTTGATTTCAATCAGCAGGTCATCCATATTTCCTTGTTTTCTGCTATCAATAGTATCATTAATGTTAGAGTGGTTGCTTGATGTACCGGCGTAGAGACTGGGCATATTGCTTATTTGTTTTTGCACATTCGTCACCGCTAATTGACCTTGTTGTTGACAAGTCTCGCAAAACCACTGTTTTTTTTCCTTAAACATTAGTCTAGCTTCAAATTTACTTACGTTAACACATTTTACATGGTATAACCCTCTGCACGCACCACTACACACTAATTTATAGCCAGTTTTACCAGCATTTTGATTGCATTTTTTACAGACAGATTTACAGACAGTTTTAGTACCTGCCATCTTGACTTTAAACTTAATAATATAGAGCAAAAGAAAATGAAACTAACAAATAGCGTATTCAAGAAAGAAAGAAAAACACAGAATTAATACGAGTAGATGCAGAGAAAGATACATAAAATATATTTGCAGAATCTTATTCAAGAAATAATAAAAAACACAGAATTAAAAGATGCAGAGAATGAGAGACAAAAATTATACAGCGTGTAACAGAAATAAGTGCTTTAATTTTAACCTGTAATGTCCCTCGACGAGAGAAATCATGTACCATAATCAATTTTTTCCTAACTCTTCTAGTTTTTGAGTTAAAATTCTTCAAAGATTTGTCACAAATTTGATTACCCGCCTATGGAACACATCAACAATCAAATTAAAAAACAACAATTACCGACTGTCAAAACAAAAACACATGTTCACTATTAATTTAATTTATGCTGCGCTGTTCTTGTTATTCTGCGCAGTGATAGTGCTGGAACTGCCTGTTATTTGTTGCGCAGTTATTTTTGTTGTGCGCATTGCGCAATGTGAGTCGTCCACCTATGATTCCTGCCCAAACATTTAAAGAAAATCGCTGCTGGTAGTTGTTTTCCTTGATAGCGTGCGGGTTTTCGTTTGTCCAAATGTGTGTGTTGTGCATGTTGAAAATACCTTCTCTTGTAAATCCCGCCTCATCAGTTGACAATACAAGTGATAAAAAATGTTGCTGCTCTTGTATTTTACCAATAGCCCATTCGCAAAATTGACGTCTACGAGGTGGATCTATATGTAATAAATGTTGTACTTTTTGTACATGGTATGGATGTAGATGTTGTTCTTTTAAAATCCTCCAAACTGTCGTATGTGATACTCCGTGTTGTGATGATAGTCTCCGTGTACTGGTTCCAGGCTGAGCTTCAATGCCATCCAAAATAGCCTCTTCAACATGTTCAATGTGATGATGACGTTCCCTACCATGATCTTGAGCTGCAGGATTATACAATCCATAATCACGGAGATGTTGTACAACATTTACAAATGTGCGCACATGAGGCACACGACGATTTGGAAAACGTTCCATGTAAATTCGTTGGGCTTGAGCACCGTTTCCCAGAGCTTCACCATAGGTCAACACAATGTCTGTATATTCGTTATTTGTAAACGCAGGCATTTTGAAAGATTTTTATTTGTAATATCTGATTTATTACCAAAATATTACTTATGTCAAAACTTAATTGGAACAAGTGACACAACAATCAATTGACAATAACAATGATTTCATGGGTAATGCTACTGAAGTAAATAATTATGTGGAACGACTCGTCAATTTACGAGGTTGAAAAAATGCTTTTTAAAAATGCGATTTCTAAAAAAAATTTTACGGAACATTGTTCCTCACGACGAGTTACATTACTGGTTAAATTTAAAGCACTTATTTCTGTTACACCCTGTATAATATTATGCAGAACAGAAGAGAAAATGATGAATATAAGAAAATAGAAAACCAAAATAACAACAGGCGTATTCAAGAAACAAGAAAAACACAGAATTAAAAGATGCCGAGAATGAGAGACTCAAATTATATATGCAGAACAGAAGAGAAAATGATGAATATAAGAAATTAGAAAACGAAGATAACAAAAAGCGTATTCAAGTAAAAAGGAAAAACATAGAATTCAAAGAAATCGAGAATGAGACTCACAATTTAGAAATGCAGCAAAGAAGAGAAAATGATGAATTCAATAAAATCGAAAATGAAAACAATATATGCAAAAAAGAAGAGCTTATAGTCAGTACCAGGCCCCTACAACTCTCATTGCCGGTCAGATAAAAATGTGTCTGCTGAGTGTGTCGAGCATGTGGACTTGAGGGGCGGAAGGAAATACTTAAGATGGCGGAGTTGTAGGTCCTAGTTGTCAGGTGGTTGTCAGTGAAAAGCGTGTACTATACGTCATGTTATCATATTAAGCAGTATAAAGAGAAGTAGGTGTAATCAAAATGCCTGGAAGATGTTTTGTACCTCATTGCAAGTCTGGTTATGACAGTTGCAAAAAAAATATAGTGTTTTTAAAGTTTCGCTTGATATGATTGAAATTTGGGACAAATCAAAGAAGTGACCGTAAATTATGCTTAAAAGATCATATAATTTTTTTCTTATTTATCTTTTATTTTTAATTCAATGTATATTTTTATTGTTTAATTAATAAATGTTTATTTGATTTCAGTTCTGTATAATTATTCTGTTATTAAAAAATTTAACGTTCAACATCTTACGGAAAATTCTATTTCATAATTTTTATTTATGTATTATCTAAAAATTATCTAGATACATTTTATTTATCTTCTATCTGTTATCTAGATAATTTCTTTAATGAGTAGATACAAATTATTATCTCTTACACTGCATATTATAGAGTTGAACTTATTTGCATTTTCAAATATTACCTGTATATCCTTTGTATAAATATTATGTTTTTATGTTTCATTATAAAAATATTATATTAAAAGGTGTATTTATTTTTTTACATTGCCTTCTTTCATGATAATATTGAACAATTTATGTTTACAAAAATTACAGAAACTGTATATTAAATTAAATAAATTTGATAATAACTGTCTCTTTTTCACGACTCTGATTCTATCTAGCTCCAAGTACTTACAGATTTAGTGTTAATTATATCTGAATGAATTAAATTCTTGACCAATATGTTAATTTTTTACTACTTTAAAATATATTTGTACGTCTGACATGTACGGTCAAATTCAATATATACATTGATTAGTTAAATTTTGTATAGGTATCCATTTAACTATGTTTTAAAACAGGACTTACTGATGTAACCGCCTCTAGCGGAGTTTTTGTGAACTACGGCCATCTCAGCAGACGAATTGTGACTGTGAGTTAGGTTACCTACTATGTCTTGTACCGTGGTCAGTACAAAGAATTAGAAAATGAAATTAATAGAACAAACATGAGAAAGAGAAGAAATTATATTAATTATCGGGAAAATGAAAAAATCAATGAGACAGCAAAAAAGAGGAACAGAGATAATGAAATTATGAGATATAAAGAAAATATCTATAACAATTTGATAAGAAATAATTCTGAGATATCAAGTAGTTTAGAATTACAATTTTTTAAAGATCGGGCCGAAACACTAGACATCACATGTTTTTGTTGCATTCCGTTGTTTATTTTGATATTCAAAATCAAGAATATAAGACAAATTTTCGTGATTTGATATATAATATTGAATCTAGATATATGTATTTGTAAAACAGGGAAGAAATATGTTTTGAAAGTTATTGTTCACAAAATGACAACCAGTAACGGTTTAAAATTTCCACCATTACCCGATTGCATTAAAATATTGACTCCACTTGAGGAAAGAATGGTATCGACGAATGGATATGATATAAGTTAAATAAAAACGGAATTTAAGTCACAAATCAGATTACACGTTTGAAAGTATAAGACCAGCAGTTGTTTGTGATGCATTGTGATATTTATTATAAGTACTCCGTTATATAAGATTTACAAAATTGAGATAAATGAAATATATTTTCAAAATTACGAACAGAAGTATGATGAACATGTTAAATTTAAAATAGACCAGGCAGATTGTGATAATAATGAAAATGTTAATAATAATAATAATATACCTGAAAAGAGAAAATACAAATAATAATAATAATAATAGTAATAATAAACCCTCAGGGGTAGTTTCCTGACGGAAAACTACACGGGAAGTAGCGCTCCTGGGGTTACCCGAGCTATTAGGATGGCATTGGCAGGTTCTAGCACCTGTCACTTCCCAGAAAGTTGGGTATGTGTTGTGTTGTCCCATATTTGTGGTGACCCACCCACAGTCAACTTTCACCTTGGGAAGTGACGTTAACTTGTGCAAGGTAGAGACCTGTAAAGAAGTTATAAAAACTATGTATTTTTTAGGCATCTCTGCCCTTTATTAATATCAGAACCTGGAGGCTGGCTTCCACATAGCTGTCTAGTTGTGGTGTTTGTGTTGTGTTGCCTATGTGCCCACCCACATCCTACTCTAGCGGTCGTGGTTGCCAATGTCTTTTGCCATCCTCGACCTGGTTTCTTGGCACAAGCCCGAACCTGGTTTGTACACCACTGCTTAACACTGGGTACTGAAATCTGGACTTTAAGTCACCCCGATCACCTGGGTGACTGCCCTGACCTTCTGGGCTTTCGTCCGCGCCTAGCCTCTTTGTCATGCCAGACACTGAGGCAGGTCAAAGGTACCCAGCTTCGCTGAGTGAGAAAATAAAGCGGTAAAGCGTAATAATAATAATAAGGTAGTACCCCAATAAGAAAATATTTCGATGATAGCTACGATTTTGAAAATTTAGAAATAGATGAAGAAGTATTAGTTGTTGATAAAAATAATAGAAACAAACGAAAAGGAAAATATCAAAAATACTGCACCTTGTCAAAATTTGAAACCCGTACCATGACACATTATTGAGGACCTAGATGAATTATGTTTTCCGACTATATTTGCAGGACATTCTTTTAATTCAAATCTTTCATATTGTAAACGTGCAAAATCTGAATGTAGCAGAACTGATAGACGATCATGCGTACCAACTACGATATTATTTATGACAAAAAAGAAATTAGAAAAATCATGTTTAGCTAGTATAAAATATATGCTTGCGAAAAACTAAAGTAAAGTATTGGATAAAAAACTTTTGGATAATGTTATAAAATCTGACGATGGATTTAGAGTTTTAAAACAAATTAGATCATCGCCATTGTTTTGGGAATCAAAGAAAAAGGATCTTTTAGCAATGATAAGACAACTTGGACAAACCACTAAATTTCTCTCTTTCAGCGGGAGAAAAAATATGGCCAGACTTAATTAAATCTCTAGTAAAAGTAAATTGCAATAAAAATAATTCTATAGAAGAAGCACACAAGCTAAGTAAATTTGAAAAAACAAATCTGATCAAAAACGACCTCGTCACGTGTGCAAAATATTTTGATTTCAAAATTAGTAAATTTATGACCTTACTCAAGCAAAATTTTAGTATTTTTCAAGATTATTTCGTGGAAGAAAGTTACAATCAGATGGAATTTCACACACGAACATATTTTTTTATGGTTGAAGTATGCTGCAATATAAATGATGCTTAAATAGTACATCAGTTGAAAACTGTACTGAATTTATAGATAAATTTATAATTTGTTAATTTGACGAGAATAACCCATACATTGGACTTCAGAGATACAAACACAGTCATACGTGCTATAAAGGCCAAAAATTTAAAAGGTGCAGATTTAACTATTTTCTTCTTGTAATGCCGCGAACAATGATTTTGGAACCAATTAGTGGAGACGATATTACTGAAGATTTAAAAACTAAAAGAAACGAAATTAAAAACTGAATACAACAATTATACCAAAAATAAAATAATTTATCTTTTGAAGAAATATTATCATATATAATACCATTAGTGACTATGATTTTGCAGGCAATTTTTGCCAAAAAAAGTAATGTATTTTTAAAGCAATCATGAACTGACATAATATCTAAGCAACGCTTCGCGGCAATTTTCACTAGTGAAAATTGTCAGTGTAATTTTCACTAGTGAAAATTGTCACTGTAGTTCGTCTGTGATTGGTACAATTCAGCAAAATACTGTGTTTTGATTGGATGAAAAACTATGAGTGGAATTGTAAAAATTAAATATGTCCGAAGAACAATATATTTTGGCTATTAAAAGTAGGTACATTAAAACGAACACAAATTTTCTTAAAACGAAGTAGCCTGGAAGTAGAAATAAATTGCTACAACAACAAAATTCAATATTTATTTTAATCAAATTATGGAAATACAATTCGTGCTTGATATGCAGCTGCATCGTATGTTGTATTTTATATAGCTAAAGTAGAAGCAGGATTATCAAAATTATTGAGAAATGCAGCAGCAGATATAGACAACCGTAACAAAAGTATTAAAGATAAATAATTTCAGAATATTGCCAATATATTTTTAAATATGAATCTTATGTCGGCACAAGAAGCAGCATACCATATCCTTTCACTGCCATTATCAAAAATGAGCAGGCGTTGCATTTTCATCAACACGAGTCTAATGGCTGGTTTATGATGGATTTAATTTATAAATTTAGATTTACAAATTTAAAATTTACGATTACCTTCTTGGTTTATAGTGGATTATAAATGTTAAATCTTCTTATATTTTGTCACGTGATTTGACATATGACAGATAATTTTGTTCTATCCTGTAACGAATTACTTTATTACATTTTTGTTATTATGATATTTATCTATATTTTCCTACATATAATATTAATCTTATATCCATATTTCTGATACTCATTTCAGCAAATCGACAACTACAAGTCAAAATATTTAAGTGTCACTTCAACGTGTGAATTGTCTCTTTTCAACTCACTATGATCACTTTAATATAATTTGATATGATTGGACGCATGTACAAATTTAGATTTAGAATATAAAATATGGTCATATTTTAAATGTAAATTATAAATCTAAATTCATCATGCAAAGGCAGATATATATATTTTATATTTCTAAATCTAAATTTGTAAATCTAAATTCGTAAATTAAATCCATCATAAACCAGCCATAAGAAATGAACGGGTACAAATTTTAAAATTAAAACAAGAATTTAAAAAATTTTACGGAAATTCCACAGATATTTTTATGAGCGACATTTTGAAAAAATATAATAATCGATCTATAACAATGGAAAATGTTTGTTTGGCTTATTTTGTTTCAAATTATACCGTAAAGCAAAATGAATTTGTAGAAAATGAGGACGTCGATGAAACTTTCGAATTTATTAGGTAATGCTTCTACTCGAATAAAACCTGCAATCATTAGATTCAGGTGGTACAAGTTAGTACCAAGATCCAAATAATTATTATCGAGAACAAATTTAACTTTTTTTACCCTGGAGGAATAAAACACATAAAATTGAAAGCGTTAACCATGAATTAAAATATACAGAAATTTTTTAAATTATTAATGAAAACTGAAGTAATTATTCAATATAAGGTTATGAAATTTTAGATGTAGGTTTAGAAAAAAATCATGATGATTCAGAAAATATCGAAGAAAATGAAAACGTCTCTGGTAATAAGTTTTATCAAAATATTGACATATTGGTACAAGCTGGAGAACAAGCACCTACTAAATCTAATTTCTCTTGATTTTACTACCCCTACTCGAGTATCCGCGGAAAAATTATTGGAAACAATGGATACGCTTAACCTTCGGCAAAGAAAAATTGTAATGTATCTTCTCAATCACATGAAAATTTCTTCAGTTACTTTAAGAATTTTTTTAAGTGGATCGGCAGGTGTTGGAAAAAGTACAGTAATAAATGCAATTTTTCAAACAGTAACAAAATTTTTTGACAATGAACCTGGGAGTTGCGCAAAAAACATAATAACCAAGGATGTTATATAATAAGGCTGGATTGCTAACTTCTGTGTTACGAGTGAAGCAAGTGGTGGTGGAACGCCGCCATTTGCAGTAAAGGCAAGAGTGACTTTTCCAGAAGTTGACATGTTTCACGTCTCTTTTATTAATTTTATATAATTAAAAAACTAAAAAATATAAGTTGATTGTATAAACCAGGCAATATGCCAGTTAGAATACGTTAAATAATATTTGCTTTCTTCAACAGCAGTTTAGTTGGTGACTTTAGTCTTGTTCGTATTGTTTTCGGTGAAATGAATGTTGATTTATTAGCTCTTTGAATGGGTGTAATTCTTTGAATAGGTGTAATTCAAAATAATGAGATATAGGACCATTCGGCTCTTCATTTCCGAGGAAAAGATGATTTTTCGGCCAAAATTGGGGACCTCTTCCAAACGCTTCGAAGTCCAGTCAACGAACAAACGGCATTGTCTATAGTCATCAACTTTGAGCCCCTAGCCAGTTGGATCTTGTACAGGTGCAGGCCCAAGTCCCGACGCAAAATTCACCAAGTTGAAGTCGGCGAAAGGCCGAGTTCTTGTGAACGTCGAGGAATTGACTGCCTCGGGTTCTCCCGCACACTTTCACGGATAGCGGCGATGGTCTCAGTCGATCTGGCATTCCTTTGACGTATGGGTGTTGGCTGATTGTTTACGGAACCGATCGTCTCGAATTTGGCCACCAAACGTTGCAGAGTCGACTTTGAAGGACCAGCGCGTTCGGTCGAACGCGCGTTTTTGGTCCAAAGTGAGAAAACGCGGCACCCAAAGCGCCGAGAGCTTTCTCATGCCCAAATTTTCATTAAGTACGTGACAAACACGTTCTTTGGACATGTTCATGACCTCTAATCTCTCGTACTTTAATTCGACGGTTGTCCAGCACCATTTGGTGAACTTGAGCGATGTTATCGTCAGTGGTTGCTGTTTTTGGACGACCCGAACGTTCCTCGTCACCCAAGTTGGTAGGACACATTTAAATTCAGCTGCCCAAAATTTCACGGCGGTAAATGATGGTGCAGAGTCCCCGTCCAACTCGTCTTTGATTTGTGTAGGCGTATTGCCTTTCAAAAATAAATATTTAATGAGAGCTCGATACTCGATTTTTTCCATTTTCACAAAAGCACCTACATCGATTCACTCAAACAATTGTCAAACAACAACCGCGAGTCCAAATTGGCTGAAATTTTGGTGAGTACCTACCTTTTGTTGACGAGTGCTGCCATCTTCATGTTCAGGTCGGAAACTTTTCGGACAAACCTCGTAATCCACGGTTCAGTAATCTTACATGTACTGATCAAAATCCTCCGATAGTGCCAGTCGAAGCTATTATTGATACAAATAATGATACTTATACCAATTTTTCGATTTATAATTATTTATTACAAAATTATCAAAATTTCTCGTTACCCGACCAGTTTTGGGCAATAAATTTTGACAACTTAAAAAATATATTTTGTATATCTAATTTTTATATTAATAATCCTGGAATACCCTTTTTTCCAAAACAAATTTTAGTGAACGAAAATGGTCAGCAAATTTACCTGTAGTAAGTTCGAATTATTCAACAAAATCCATAGAATCTTTTTCAAAATTAATTCAAGAATTTGATAATTTACAAATTTGCTCTGAGGGTCCATCACTAACAAAATATCCGAATGCAAATTGTAATGTAGCAAGTAAGAATTTATTGGAAAATAACTGGCGACATAAGAATTGTAAAATTATTTGTGAAAACAATAATCAATGTTCCCTGTTCCCCATGTCGCCAAGAAGAAAGATAACTTAAAATTTAAATTTCAAATTACAAGTAAATTAAAAATTGCTAGAAAAATAAAATACAATTATAAAAAATCCCTACGTAGGTAATTATAATCCTTGTATATGCGTTAGGTGCGATACAAACATATTCTAAAATAATACGAACAATTTATTCTCTTTACATTGTAGATATTAGATTGAAAATAAAAAATTTAAAAGTGAAATTAATAAAGTTCGAGAACAATACTCAAAATTACGAAAAATAAGGGAATACGGTATACACATATACACACGACTGGTTGCTCCATTGCTTACATTAAAAATTCAACAACTTATAAATTTTTAAAAGAAAATAATATTTTACAGCTATGTAGTGTAAGTACAGTTCGGAGATATTTAAAAAGAATAAATTTACAATGTGGGATTGATAAAAAAAATTATGGCATTTGAAAACAAATTAAAATCAAAATTTAAAATGCAGACACGGTGATTTAATTTTTGATGAAATTCAAGTAAGGTCAAGTATAAATTTAAATGTGGCAAATATGAAAATAGAGGGTGTGGAAGATTTGGGAATTAAAAGAAAAAGTAAAAATGGGGCAAAAATTTAGGGGATCATGGTTTAGTTTGTATGTTTAGTGCTTTGGCAGATAATTATTCGTAACCAGTAGCAGTACGATATATGGAGTTACAGGAGCTACGTCTGGTGTTCTTCTAGCAAAATTAGTTATTGAAATAATTATTCAGTTAACAAAATCAGGGGCAGAAGTGGACGGTATAATTTGTGATGGAGCAACAACAAATAGAAAAATGTGGACAGAATTGGGCATAACTGGGGATATTGGCAATGTAAATAATAGTTTTGATCACCCATTAATGGATTTAAAATTAAATTGGTTACGGGCGGAAAGGAATTTTCATTAGAACACGAAAAACCAAGACAGTGTGCTATTCTCATTTAAAATACTGAAAAAGAGGACGGTGTCTCCCGTTTTCATTTAAAAAGCGATAACGGTCTATTCTATTTTCATTTAAAACACGAAAAACCTATGATTGGAATCGCGCATTTGGAATACACTAACCAGCTTGATGATCTGTTGACGAGTTGTAAATGGTGAGTAAATAATAGTTAAATAGAAAATGTATTTTTTTTAAAGTTAAAGTAAATTTAATTTATTTAGGTCTGTATAACGATATGACAAAATTTTGGTATTTTAAATTACCTGGGTCTACATATTGAAACATATTTTTATTTTGGTTTAAAAACATTGAACGTCTCTTCTGGGCTAAAAGAAATTTAACTTATACACAAATTTGGAAACTGGTTACAAATTTTGGACACATAAATGTAAAAATATGGACTTGTAAGTATATTTATTAACTGGACCGTTTAGGTTTTGCACAAATTATATGTTAAAAAAATTGAAGAAATATTTATCATAACAGAACAATAAAGCTGGAATTTGATTTCAAGTTTGAGATTTCAAACTATTAAAACAAGACAATTTAATGTAGTATTTCCTTGAACCCTGATGTGATATTTACCAGTCTTTCATTGGGATCTTCCAGCAAATTATTTTGAATACTTCACAAATAATGAAGAATATGGTTAAATTTATTATGTTTATTTATTTTAAAGAAAAGAAAATTTATGGGATACGTATCTACAATTTTGGCAAATTATTGGTCAAATTCACCGTTTCATAATTTTATTAATCGGGATATAAAAGAAAATCATCATTCTTATTATAAAAATATCTTTTGGCTATGGATATTTGATTCAGGTACTGGCATAATTGATGCATTATATGAAAATTTAATTAATTTCGAAATTAATGTTTTTAGGCATAGGACACCTTTTATAACATAAGAAGATGCAAAAATACACACAACAGAATAATAAAATATAGGGTGTTCCATTTGAAAATGACGAGTTATAGCCATTTGAAATTGAGTAAATTTGATTCTCTGTATTGAACACCCTGTATAAGAACATTAAAAAAAAGTTATGTCAGAACAAAGAGTATAGTTACAGTTGTACAGAAAAAAAATTCATAATTTTTACTATTAAAATAACTTCAGTACGCCTTTATAAAACAATACGTGTATTCGGCTTTTTTTAGAGAAAAAATGGAATAACTTGGCAACGCCGCGGAAAACTAAATCGAAATTTATATGTTCGTATAGGTAAATAAAATACAATTAAAAATATATAGGGTGTTTCATTTTAAAAACGACGAAAAATTATTGCCAAGTCATTATGCAACAGCCTGTATATGTGAAAATAATTTTAAGTTATGCTCCTTGAGTAGACGAAAAATTCTGTTAATAAATTTATGCTGTATTTTTAACGACAAGGGAGATATCGACGACGGGCATTTCGATGACTCACCCTGTATATATATATATATATATATATATATATATATATATATATATATATATATATATATATATATTTATAATAATAATAATAATTTAATTAATTTCGAAATTAATGATTTTAGACATAGGACACCCATTATAACATAAGAAGATGCAAAAATACACACAACAGAATAATAAAATATAGGGTGGTCCATTTGAAAATGACGAGTTATAGCCATTTGAAATTGAGTAAATTTGATTCTCTGTATTGAACAGCCTGTATAATAACATTTAAAAAAAGTTATGTCAGAACAAAGAGTATAGTTACAGCTGTACAGAAAAAAAAAATTCTTAATTTTTACTATTAAAATAACTTCAGTACGCCTTTATAAAACAATACGTGTATTCGGCTTTTTTAGAGAAAAAATTGAATAACTTGGCAACGCCGCGGAAAACTAAAATGAAACTTATATTTTCGTATAGGTAAATAAAATACAATTCAAAATATATAAAAATATTTAGGGTGTTTCATTTAAAAAAAGACGAACAAGTATTGCCAAGTCGTTATGCAACACCTTGTATATGTGAAAATAATTTTAAGTTATGCTCCTTGAAAAGACGAAAAATTCTGTTAATAAATTTATGCTGTATTTTTAACGACAAGGGAGATATCGACGACGGGCATTTCGATGACTCACCCTGTATATATATATATATATATATATATATATATATATATATATATATATATATAGGATAGATACCGAAGAAGAGTACTCGGACCTTCGGGAGCTTCAAAAATGAACGGAGGCTCACATCAACATGAAAAAATGAAAGTGAGCTTCTGGTCACAAGTTTTGAGTCAAAGAGTGGCTGTCACGTTGCGGTTCAAGGCAAAGCAACGTAAGTATACTTTATTTTGTTTTATTTGTACAGTTTTGTAACACATCATCTTATTGTTTCAGATCCGGAAAAGTCAGAAATAACTTCAACGGCGTTGGTGTTTGTCTGTATGGACAAACTATTTGACAGAGTCAATAGCAGTTCTCTGTATACGAAGAATGGGAAGAACTTGAGAGGAACTCTGAAGGAAGGGTCAGAACACGAGGCCTTTTGGATCCATGCTCTGGAAGTCCTGGAAACAATGGAGTTTGTGGACCGTCACAATCCATCAATAAAATCGAAGCCAGATTGTTTAAAAAATTGCATTTTCACAATCCGTGGCTTCCAATTGATCTGGAAAAGTTTGAAGGGGATGGGGATAACATTTGCATGTTTGCGTAATTTTAACAAAGATCCCCTGAAAAGTTTTTTCGGATCAAATAGGAGTCACGGATTGCGAAATATAAACCCAAATACACAATCATTCGTAGGTGCGTATAAAACGCTCATAATAAGTAATTTTATGGCTCCGCATTCTGTGGATGCTAACTGTCAAGCTAACATGTCAGAAGGCGCGCTAACACATAAAGGAAATTTTTACCGAACAAGAGGAAGAAATGAACGACGCACCCATGTGGTATGAAAACATATCAATGGAAATCAATACAAAAGAAACTGCCGATGTCACTCAAAAATCTAACTTTTGTTGCGGATACGTTATTAAAAAACTGATTCAGTCTTGCAAAGAGTGTAATGAAGACTTGTAGGGCTGCAACACATCCCTATGTGGCAATCTGTCATGTCACATTATAATTTTTTTTTATCAAGTTTACTATTGCATTTTATATTTGTTTTTATTATATATTGTTTTAATGTTTTATAGATAACAACCATTTTATTTATACTCCAAATATTTTATCTTTTTATTCTATTTTATATACAAGTACAAGTCTTTTATTTAATTAATTTTACATTGGTGACCCCGACTGTTCTTCATGCCTTTCCTTCAAGACGTTCTCCATCTAAATGTACATTTTTGCGAGCTGTCATTCAACATCTTCGTTTCATCATTGTTCTCCACTGCAATAACATCATCCTGGCGACTCAACTTCAAGCTCTTCAACCTCAAGCTACTCTACTTCCTGTTAATCATCTTCCCTACATTTACTTCTCCTCGCCTTTAGATTTTATTTTATTTTATCAAGGTATTTTTTATTTAAATTTCACACAAACAATCACTTACACGTCAACAGTTCGCAACACTCTTCCTTCCTTTCATACTTGCAGCATTTCCCTAGCAGTGACCAGACTCCTAGGGACCTTTCATCAAATCTTTCAACCTCTCCCTCTTAAACACAATTTTTATTCTTCAACACATGCCAGTGTCAAACCCAGCAATCTATGTAATTGCATCGACACTTGCTTATACATAGGTACATATAACATATTTATCATTTACCTTACTTGCCACTAACCTGCACACTTGACAATTTTTTTATATTTACTCCCCGTGCCTTTTTTGGCGAGGAGTAATGTGGCAATCTGTCATGTCACATTTTAATTTATTATTTTATCAAGTTTAGTATTGTATTTTATATTTGTTTTTATTATATATTGTTTTAATGTTTTATACATTACAACCAGAAATTATACAAGCATTTTATAAATTTATATTAAGTAAAAGTCTTTTATTTAAATACTTTTACACTTATCCGAAATATAATATAATACAGATTATCAAGCTCTGCAGTATCCGTCATTTTCGGCAGTTACCTACTGCATTTGTATCTATTAAAAAACTATGTATTACATTTTGGAAAATTATATTATTAATAATAACCTAATTAAAAATGCAGAAAGTATAATGTAGAGACAGGGTAGATTTTTAGTTTTTAACTAGTGAATTTCTTAAAAATGAGCTACAGAAAAAAATTATGAACGAAACAATAATGTTAATTTTATTCGGATATATTAAAGAGACAAACAGAATATTATCTGGAAAAAAAAAATTAACTAGCAATCTTGTTGGGGATAGGATAAAAAAAATTGCTAAAAATAAATATGAGAAATAATAAACTACTCAACAAAAAACAACTAAAAATTAGAACAAGATTGGCGTACAATGTTTCTTCCAACTCAATCACCTCTGAAAAGTTTTACATTCCACTACCCTTCATCGGGGACTTAAGTTATAAAATCAAAAATATTTTTGAAAAACATAATTGTTACTTCAACCTAGTTTTTCAGTCTCCCACCAACCTAAAGAAAGAAATCTGCAAAAAAGTAGATCAAGTAAATATTTTAGATAAATGTGGTGTTTATAAAATAACTTGTAGTTGTGGGAAAGCATACGTTGGACAAACTGGACGTTCGTTTAAAACTAGATTTAAAGAACAAAACAATACCAAAAATTATTCTAGTTTCGCTGAACACATACTTGAAACTGGTCATGATTTTGACAGGAATGATTGTCTAAAATGTTTACATGTCAAATCCAAAGGTCATATTTTAAACACTCTAGAGAATTTAGAAATTTTAAAAATAAAAGAAGAAGAGATTCTAAATGAACACGTGAACAGAGATATATCCCCACTCATCAGAATAATTTTGGACCAATCAGAAACCCGCTAGATTTTGTTTATTCTTTAAAAACTTTGACAGACACTTGTTGTCACAGAATACTGTCGCATGTGGCCTGCTATGTTCACTTGCTTGAATTGAATCAAAATTGAAGATATGAAAAACAAGTATATTTTGTTTGTATTCAACTTTATCTATAACTTCTAGACCTGTACTTTTGTTTATTGTAAGTATCAATTCTACGCTATATTTATTTTTGTAAGTGTGTTATTTAAATTTTTGTTTTGTATCTACTTCTAGTCACCGGTACCTGATGATGAGTGTTTTAACACTCGAAACCGGTCGTACTTTTTAATAAAATAAAATTTTATAAACGTGGAGTAAGACTATTTTCTCATCCAACTTAATATGAGAAATATTTAAAGAATAAAACTTTTCACAAATAAATGTAAATATTTTAAATCTTAAATAAAAAAATGTAATTCAAATTGTCATACTTGATTTTATATTGATTATACAAGTTTATGTTAAATATAATTGTTATTATATAAATTATGATTTACTATTTGACTGTAACAAAATAGTAAACATACACATAATTTATAATAACAGTATAATTGTGTATTTAACATAAACTTTTATATCGACAATTCAAATACAACTTCAGTCCTTTTAACTCCTATTAGACTTGTTCTGCGGGTAGCGCAATTAGCACAATACAATACCTGTTCGCAGGCGGCGATAAACGCTGTATCAAATCGTAGCATTACAGATACCTGTCTAAACTCCTCTTTTGTCTATGATGAAGAAATACATTGTCACAGAATTTCATTGCATTCACATAAGGCATATGGCAGCTAAATAATTATTTGGTTACCTGATTTTTAGTTCACTACTGCACCAATGTGTAGCGCTAGTGTCGCATTCGTGTGTGTGATACGCTTCGACCATATATAGGTATAGACAGATAACACTCAATGCTGTATGTGTTGTGAAGGCAAGAAGTACGGCAGCGGGGAGCAGCAGCTATAGGCGGGGAAAGATGGTGAGGACACGTTAGAGTGTTGCACATTGCGAACTTCTGGTTTGTTATCATGGAACAGAGAATGAAAATAGGCAAACGCAACAATTCAAGGTGTCTGCAGGTCATACTCCTCTTCACACCGCTACGCTAGTTCTTTGCTTCACAACAAAGGCTTGGGTTGTTTGTCTATTCCTATATATGGTCGAAGGTGATACGTGATTATTCTGTGAAGAGCGCCAAATTTCAATCTACATCAGTTGGCGATGATAACAATCAAATTAATATATTTGTCAAATAAAAATTGTAGCAACAATAACAGTTTTAATTAATAAATGATAAATTCACTACAATCACGCAGTATTATTTAATAATTTTTATATAAGTGTTTTGTGATTGTGACCTGACAAATGATGAGAAATGTAAGTATAAAAATATTATGAACGAAATTAAATTTTGATAAAGTAGGTACCCAAGTACCTACCACATAAAATAGGTAGGTATGAATTTTCAATACAAATATAATTAAAAATAAAATGATTTAAAAAATTAAATTTATTTTAAAGACCTAATGATTTTGTATGCAGGTTCATCAAGCAGTAAATATGTATTGCCTGCAACTCCCTTATTTGAAATTCCTGTGCCTGTTACCTCTGTTTCTAAACCCTTTGTTCCTGAGACTCCTGTTCCTATAACCTTTGTTCCTGAGACCCCTCTTCCTGTTCCTCCAACCTTTGTTTCTGTGACTCCTATTCCTACTACCCCTGTTTCTCCAACCACTGTTCCTGCAATCCGTGCACGACGATTCCCGCGCCAAGGTATAATTTGTTAAAAATTATTTGAAATTAGGTATTTTATTTAGAATATATAAAGTTAATATGCGGTTTATTTATTTATTTAAACGTACACTGCTCAACAGATACCTAACATCCCAATTAGAGATCAGGATCAAATACAGAATTCAGAACAATTAATACATAATAAAAACAGAATAAATAGTGTGATTTTAAAAAACACACACACAAGTACTCATAAGAAAATACATTACAAAAAATGACTGTAAAGATAAAGCTTACCTTATATGAATAATTAAAAAAAAAATTGTGGGGAAATATGAAATATGTCTACATCAGAGAATTTAAGCTGGTAAATTAATAGTATATTGTGTTATTAGGATTAAAAGTGATACTTTGTTTGATGAGCAATTATTTTACATTTGCGAGGCGAAGCGTAGCGAAGCCGAGTGGATGCAAAAATTGCGAATCAAACAAAGACACTTTTATTCCAAGTAACACATACTATTTTTTCTTCAACCAAGAAAATTACATATTAAATTATTGAAATATTTTGTTGAAATATGATTGAAACTAAGAAGGTAGCTTTGCTTAACCTTTTGTTTTGTTTACTAATTTTATTGTTCTGTCAAACTAAAATAAATCAAGAGTTTTTCTGGAATTATGCTCCTGATAATACATACCTGATGATTAAAGTAAGTGTTTAAATATGAGGAATGAGAATATAACTATCTAAATATTATGAATTTTTATAGATTTTTGTAATACTACTGGAAATTTCGGGTGCATGCCGTTGCGATGAATTGGTACGTTTAAAGATTAATGTTATTGAAGACGTCAAATCAGCTTTACTGGTAAACATACATTGTAGACAGCTAAAAAAATATTACGGTTCGATGAACCTAGCACTAGTAAAAGTATAATGATGATAATACCAGTAGAAAAAATGAAGAAGTGCGTAATGATCAAGCTTAAGAAATATTACGCTCCCAAGATTCTAGTACCATGTACCATTAACGAATATTGTTAGCAAGACTACCAAAAATGTTAATACTGTTGAAACTTGTGTGGCTTGTTCAATTTTTATCAAAGTTGCTCAAGCTGTACTTTTAATATCACTGTGAATAAGTAATAAATTTGTAAATTAATATTAAACCTAAGTACTAAAATAAAGATGTTTTGAAATCAGATTAATAATTTCTTTTTTTTTTGGTTTGATTAAATTAACACAAAAAATTATTCAATATCTACAGAATACAGAATCTACTTTTAAGCTTAGGATTAAAAGTACTTTTAAGCCTAGGATTAAAAGTGTAACCTAGCAACAGTTACATTTTTTTATTAATAACAAAAACGTCAACTTTTAATACTAAAAACAGTATTAAAAGAACCAACTTTTAAGACAGTTGAAGAAAAACACATTTGGTGAATTGGAGAAGCGTAGAAAATATTTGTACGGGCGTAGGTTAACTAGAAGATTTGTGAGTTTCTGGTATGGACAGAAGGTGTATAAAAATTAAGTAAAGAGAGACAAGGTGTATCGTCAACTAGGCCATGGATAAGTTTAGATAAATAAATTTTTATTCGATTATGTCAAAAAGTGACGTTTTTTGGTTAAGATATTCGGACGAAAAGCTAACCTTTTAGGTAGAGTATTAATATTTGTGCCGTTGCTAGGTGACCCACTTTTCGTCTTAGGCCGAGAAGTACTTTTCGTACGCAAACGCTTTTTTTTAAGCAAACTGACACAGTCGAATAATTTTTTGTTCTTTTTTGTTTCATTTGTCTGTTTCGCAGATAACTACAATTAGCAAACTAAACAAAAATTTAGAATAATTTATAATAAAATATTAATATTCTAGTTATTTTAAGTTCTCACTTACAATCGAATAAAAATAGTGTATGATACACGGACGAAAAAGCTCTCGTACTCCTAAGGTTGCCGAACTCGGCTTTGCCTCGTTCGGCAAGTTTCCATAGTCGTACGAGAACTTGCATTTTTCGTCCTTGTAACATAAATAACTATTTTCTTAGAAAGCACCAACCATGTTCAGCTCCAAGAAAAGTGCAATGATACTTTAAATCAAGCCAAAATGTGGTTCTCCAGCAATCTGCTTCTGTTAAATGAGGACAAGACACAGACGATAATTTTCAATAAGTTTCAGCCAATGGACACTAACGAATCAGCAAAATTACTAGGACTACAAATAGACCCTACAAGATCTTGGATGCCACAAGTGGACATTCTCGAATCCAAACTAATATTTCTCTTTAGAAACTTAAAAAGTGAAGTGTCCTTAAATGTGCTTTTACTAGCTTATCATGGACTGTTTCAATCTGTTTTAAATTATGGAACAATTCTATGGTATTCTGATGCAAAATGTGACAAACTTTTTAAATTGCAGAAGTGTGTTGTGCGTGTCACAGATCAAAAACCATTTCGAGAATATTGTAGACCTATATTTGTGAAATTACAGATTCTTACTCTGCCCTCTTTATATGTACAGCAGTGTTTAAATTATATTAAAATGAATCCCGAAATTTTTCATGAATACACCTGCGCTCATAACTATGAAACTAGGACCAATAAAAACTATGTAATTCCTAAATATAAGTATGAAAATTTTTAAAAAAGTTTTATTTACAATTGTATCAAATTATATAACAGATTACCCGATGATATTAGGAATTTACCTGTTTTAACGTTTAAATGCACTATAAAAAATATGTTAATAAAGCATGCTTCCTATTCGCTGAACGAATTTTTAAATTGTGATAATTATAAGATTATTTAAAAAAATACTTTATTGTTGATATGGTACACCGATGTGTCCTATTCTAAAACTGCATTACAGTGTATATTTTATCCCATGACCATGTAATTTTTGATGTCAAATTTTTGTTTGTTGTTAGTATAACGGATCTATATGTAATAATAACCTGCCGTATTATGTAATATGTATCTATTGTATGCATGTATATTTTGCTGACCAGGTATGTAAAATGTGTAAACATTATGCTATGCCAAATAAATTATTATTATTATTATAATAGTGAGCGCTGATCATTTGTCTTCGATATAAAAGACTCTGCATGCCGAACAAATCTAGCAAGTCTGTATATGTAACTGATCTATTAGGATAACATTTGTTCACTTTAAAATATAAGAATTTATAAAGAAAATTCTGCACCTCTTCAAGTAGATCTTGATGATGACACAGGTGACACACGTATATTCAAATTTAAAGCGGACATAGGAATTAAACAAATATATTATACAAGTTAAGTTCGCAAATTATCCTGAGTTTCTGATAATAAATCCAAGAATCTTCATAGCACAATTATACGTAAGTTGAATCTGACTATTAAATGTAAATTTAGCATCAAAAATAATTCCAAGATCCCTGATTTCATTAGTTCTTGTCAGAATAATTTGATTGATTTCATACGTGAATTGAACAGGTTTTAGTTTTAGTCTCTTGGTAAATGTAATGACTTTACACTTATCAATATTTAAATGAGGATTATTTGCTAAACACCATTGGAACAGGCTTTCAAGATCTTGTTGAAGTAAAGTGCAGTCAAAATCAGACTTCATGGCGCAAAATATTGTAAAATCGTTAGCAAATAGTAACTTCTCATAATTTATAATCCAGATTATGTCATTTACGAGTAATAAAAAGAGCAAAAGGCCTAAATTGGACCCTTGGGGAACACCAGAAGTAGCTTCAAAAGTAGACGATTTATGATTTAAGAATTGGACAGAGTTGTCTTTGATGCAGGTAAGAAGAAAGAATAGAAATAAGAGACTCAAATAAGGAAAATGACTTAAGTTTATGTATTAAGAATTTGTGATCTATCCTGTTAAATGCTTTCGCGAAATCAGTGTAGACAGTCTACGTGACCCTTACTGTCTAAATTTTTTAAAACAAAATGAGTGAAGTACAATAGATTTTTGATGCATGAAGCCATGCGCTGTGTAAGTGAAACATATATATATATATATATATATATATATATATATATATATATATATATATATATATATATATATATATATAGTCAGTAAACCCTTCTACCGTTAGGTGTAGGGCAGTAACCTTTATTTATCGTGCACAAACTTTGTCCACTGTTTCTTGTCTCTGGCACATACTTTTGCTTCTTGTACTGTCGTTCCCTTCTTACTAAGTGTCTTTTGTACTATGTCGTCCCAGTCCGCCATTGGTCTGCCACGTCCTCTCTTTTGAATTATTTTTGCTGTCCAAACTTTCTTCACGGGCCTCTTGTCGTCCATCCTCAACAGGTGTCCCCACCAACTCAGTTGTCTCTGCTCTATAAACTCTTCTATCGGTTTCATTTTCAATTCTTCTCTTATATTAACGTTCCTTATTTTGTCCAGCATTGTTACTCCTTTGACTCTTCTCAGATATTTCATCTCTAATGCTTGTATTCTACTTTTAATTTTTCTTGTTGTGACCCACGTTTCGCAACCGTAGGTTAATATTGCTATGTATATTGTTTTAAAGACCGTTATTTTTGTTTTCTGTGATATCTCTCTTTTACCTATAAAACTATTTTTCATCATATGGAACATTGTCGCTGTCTTATTTATTCTTCTGTTTATGTCTTCATCTTGCTTTCCAGTACTTTCTAGTAGTACTCCTAAATATTCAAACTTTTCTACCTGTTCTATGTTATTGTTTTCTATTTTTATGTTCATATTTTGTCTTTCGTTGGCTATTGCCATCACTTTTGTCTTTTTAGCATTTATCTTCATTCCATATTTAATTAACGTATTGTTCCATACATTAAGGTTATGCTGCAAACTCGTTTCGCTACCGGCCATTATCACTACATCATCAGCAAAAGCACATTCTCCTATTTCAATCTTTTGTAGATTTCTGTAGCCTACCCTTAGTTTCTTCATTTCGGGTTTACATTCTTTAATAATTTCGTCCATAAATATTATAAAGAGCAATGGACTCATTACTCCACCTTGTCTTAGGCCGCCTTTAGTTTCGAATACGTCAGAGGTTCTATTTTTACTAATGACATAATTTAGGTTATTATTATATAGGCTCTTAATTGCGTTAATTAATTTCTTGTTAACGTTTCTTGTTTCTAGGCTATCCCATATTTGCTGTCTCTGTACTCTGTCAAACGCTTTTTCCAAATCTATAAATGCCATAAACGCTTTGTTCTTGCTTCTTAAGGTCTTTTGTATTATTTGTTTTAATGTGAATATATGGTCTTGTATACTTCTTCCCTTTCTGAATCCGCTTTGTTCTTCTTCTAATACTGGTTCTACTATTTTTCTCAATCTTTTTTCTAGTATTCTCTCATACACTTTCAGTGTTGTGCTTAGCAGCGAGATCCCTCGGTAATTATTACAATCTCTTGTGTCACCTTTTTTGTGTAATGGCATTATGACTGCTACTTCCCAGTCTTTAGGTATTTGTTCATATTTCCAAGCATTATTGAATATGTCTAATAATAGTATTATTCCTTCTCTGCCCATATATTTTAGCATCTCTCCACTTATTTTATCGTGTCCTGTTGCCTTCCCATTTTTAATCAGCTTTACCGCTTCGGATATCTCGTCCATTGTTATTTCGGTGTTTTCGTCTACAAGTACTTCTCTTATTCTTGTCATATTTGTGTCGTCTTCGGTTACGTTCAGGAGTTCTTGGAAGTATTCTCTCCATCGGTTCATAACTTGTTTTTCATCAGTTAGGAGTTTACCAGCTCTATCTTTTATTATGTCCATTTGTTTTCTTTCTTCTTTTCTTAGCGATTTCAGTGTTTTATAGAATAGTTTTTGGTTTTCTTTACTATTTCTCTCCATTTGATCACCGAACTTTTCCCAGCTTGTTTCTTTCGCTTTGTTGGTCATCTCTTTAACCTTTCTTCTCTCTTCCTTATATACATTATAATTATCTTGTGTTCTGTTACTTAAATACTTCTTCCATTTTTCTTTCTTTATTTTTATTGCTTGTTTTATTTCTTCATTCCACCAGGCTGTTTGTTTTTTGTTAGTTCTTATTTTTGTCGTTCCACAAACTTTTCTTGCTGCATTCAGTAGCGTGGTTTTGAATAGTTGCAACTTCTGTTCGATGTCTGTGTTATCACTTATAGTAAGTATCTCCATTTGTTTTCTTACCTCTTCTTCGTATTGTTTTGCTACTAACTCCTCTTTTAACCTGTACGTTTTAATTATTTCAGATGCGTTCTCCTTTATTTCCCCTTTTTGTTTACTCATTTCTTCTTTCTTGTAAGCTTTTTTTATTTTTGCTTCTATCAGGAAATGATCACTGTATATTTCAGGGCCTCTCTTTGCTCTTACATCAATTATACTTTTCCTATTTTTCCTCTCCACTAGTATGTAGTCTATTAATGATTTGTCTGCTGCATATGGTCCTTGTCTTGAATACATGTGGATTTCTTTGTGTTTATAAAACGTGTTAGTAACTATGAGGTCGTTCAGGATGCAGTAATCAATAAGCCTTGTTCCATTATTGTTTAGTCTTTCTTCTCCAAATTTACCTATTACATAGGTTGATTCCTCTTCCCTTTTCCCAACTCTCGCGTTGAAGTCTCCTAGTACATAAATATCTCCCAGGCTGTTCTCGGTTTCTATGTGTAGCTGCTCCCAGAATTCGTCTTTATTTTTTGCTACCTCATCCTCGTTAGGTGCATATACTACTATAATTGTAAGTATCCTGTCATTTGTTTCTTTCATTTTTATCTTTAGTATTCTTTCAGAACAGGCTTCCCATTTTTCTACGTATTTAGCGTATTCTTTGTGTATTAGACAAGCTACTCCAGCTGTTGCTCTTTTATCTTGTGGTACTCCGCTGTATATCAATAAATGTCCGTCTTCCATAACTTTTTCTCCTTTTCCTTTTTTTTTTGTTTCTGTTACTGCCAGTATGTTTAATTTCTCTTTATTGAATTCATATATTAGTTCATTTTCTTTCCCGTTTATGCTCCTAATGTTCCATGTTGCTAGTTTCCAAATTTCTTTGTTTTTATTTTCGTGTTTCCGTTTTCTTTGCTTTATTGTTTCCGTAATTTTCCCACAAGATCTATGCCCTGTACTTAAATTTATAATTTTTTCCCTTGTTCTTCCTAATACATTATTCCCTTTCCAAGTAGTATTCTTAGTCCGTTTGCTTAGCTTAGTCGTTACCTTTTTTCTTGCCTCAGTATTTAATAGTTTTTTGGGTGCTTTTCTTCTACCTGTCCAGCCTCTTCCAGGCTTCCTGATTTTGTATTCCAATTATATTGTTTGTTATCTATGTGTAACTTATTATAAAAAATTTTTGTTTTATTTCCTTTCTCCTTTTCTTCTCTAGCCGTCTTTCTTATTATCGCCTGCATCTTTCGTTCTTCCTGTGTTAAATCATTGTCTATATATATTTTCTCGTTCATTCCTTTCAATTTATTTTTATTTTTCATAATATTTAGTTTGTCTTCGTAGTTTTCTATTTCAGCTTTGATTATTGTGGATCCTTCAACTCTTTTTATTACTGAAGCGTATTTTATTATACACTTAGCTTGTATTTCTTTTTCTAAGAAAGCAGATACTACTGTTTTAATATTCACTTCTCCTTCTTGTATTGCTAAACCCTTGATAATGATGTTATTTACCCGGTTACTTTTATCTTGTGCTTCCAATCTTTTTTGCATGGATTCTATTATCTCTTTCATTTTTTCTTTTTCTACTTGCCACAGTTTTTCTTTTTCTTCATAATCTCGTTTTATTTGTTTTATTGTTTCACTGTTATTTTTAATTTCTTGTTTTAGGTCATTGTGGTTTAGTTCCATACGATCTTTAATACAATTTACATTTGTTGCCATAGCAGTTATCATTTGCTTTAGTTCTTCCATTTCTTCTGTTTCTTTCGTATCAGTTTTCTTGGGTGGTGTTCTAATAGTTTGTTTACTCTTCTTAAATCCGTTTTCTTCCTCACTCTTAATTTCCTCTCGTTTCCTTTTTTCTAATGAGTTACTTCGACCTCTTGGCGTGTTGTACATTTGCCCTAGTTCGCCGCCACTGCCAGCCACGCTGCTGCCGGCTACTCCGTGCGCAGGCTCCGGTAGCCCGACTTAGCAATGCAAAGAAATAAACTTGACTTTTCTACCACCGTTGCAAACACACTTTGTCTATTTTAGATCACACAGTTTTGATAATCTTAGGGTAGACTAAACTTTCCAAGTGTTATGGACAGATAACTACTTCTGCCGAACTTATAACCTCACTAACAGTTTTACACGTTTGATTTTATACAGTTTATCTAACTTATTTAAGGGGGATTTATACACCGCTATACACTCAGATACTTATTATATAACTATTTATCACTTTTATTTATAATTACACAGTAATTCCCTATATTTTAGAGTTTATCACTGGTGCACTTAATAAACAAAGTTTCTCATCGAACCATAGGCGTACTAAAAAGTGAAGTAAGTGAAACATGAGGTTTAATTTTGTTAAAATTCTATTATAGGTTATCTTTTCAAAAATTTTGCTAAATTAGATAGTATGGAAATTGGTCGATAATTATTGATGTGAGAAGAGTTACCTGACTTATGTATGGGAACAATTCTTCTTACTTTCAATTTGTCAGGGAAGACGCATGTTTAAACTAAGATTAAATATGTGATATAAAGCTGTTGACAAGGGATAGACACAATCTTTAATAATCAGTTGTTTAATATAATATTCTATTTGGTCAGTAGATGTGTTCTTAAGAAATACAGGATCATTCGAAACAATACTCACATGACCCATATTAAAAAACATAGTTTTCGGAAATTTAGATGTATTCCGTTTAGAGTAAATAAAATTCCAAAATTTACTGGGATCGTTTTTAATTGAAGTTTCACAATTCGTGATTTATTCATCATAAGCAGTTCTGATATTCAACTTAAGTCTATCTCTAACCTTGATGTAATTACGTATTTAAATGAAACTGGTTGGTAGGAAATTTAGAGTGCAATTTTCTGTAATTTTTCAAACATTTATAATATTTATTTTGTGTAATATTTTTAATTTTGTTAATGTTTTTTTAAAATATTATGTACCTACTTGTTATTTGTTGATAATTTATATTCATAGTGTAACAGGGTAGGTAGGTACTAAGTATGTGTATAAATATTAGTTATGAAATTATATTATTATATAGGTACGGTACCTACTTTATAATTTGTGTAGTTATTAGGTATATTATGTTATACAACGTAAAAATGAAAAAAATATATAGAAATACTTCCTATTTCTTAAGCAATTTCGAATCGCATGATTAATTCATTCATAATCATCTAATATTTTGTATAGGACCTCGAAGCGCATAAAATTTTGCCACCTTGGAGTGACAAGAAAAAACCAGCTAACACGCACAGAGAAAAAACGACATGCCTGATTGCAGCGAACAGAGAGGATGTTAACTCTAAGCAGGAAACGTGCTCGCATGTTGGCACAAAAATGTAGGAACAGAAAAGTTGTTGAGAAACAATAAAATTATATAAATGCTTATATAAGTAAGCATAGACATAATAAATAATATAATAGTTGAATGAAATATATATTGACAGTAATCAACATTGTAGTTGAATTAAAATAAAAATATAACTTGTGAGTGTGTGTATTATTTTGTACTAGTATCTACCATAATATTCAATAGGTTATGGGCCCAGAACGTATATAGTCGTAGCTGTATTACGTAAAGTACAAAATATTAATAATATTGTGGTAGTGGACGTTGTTTTAACAGTATGGGTAAAGGAGTACACAATATGGATGGTAATAATTCACAAGTGATAAGATTAACCGGCGCTGAAAACTGGAAAGTATGGAAATTTTAAGTCCAGATTATTTTGAAAGCAGATGTGTTTTTGATGTTGTTACTGAGAAATATGACATAAATGCAAAAGATTGGCTCCAAAAAGATTCAAAAGTTCAAGAAATTATTGTAACCAGAATAGACGAAGGACCTTTAAGTCATCTTTTGACATGTGAAACATCATGTCAAATGTGGAACAAATTACTTGCTGTTTACGAACAGAAATCAGAAGTAAGTTTACATTTAATCCAACAAAGATTATTTAGTTGTAAATATGAAGGTGAAGATATTGCTGTATTTATTTCAAAAGTAGAAGATATATCCAATCAATTGAAGCATTTAGGTGAAAAAGTTTTTGAGCAAATGAAAATAACTAAAATTTTAATGTCATTACCTGAACAATATAAACATTTTACCTCAGCTTGGGAATCAATACCGTCAGCAGATAGAAAAATAAATGAACTGACTTCAAGATTATTAATTGAAGAAGAGCGAATAAAGGCAAATGAAATTTCGTCGAATACAACAGCGTTTATCTCAAAAAGAACACAAGTTAAATGTTTCGGGTGTGGAAAGTTAGGACATATTAAGAACGAAAACAAGAAATACGGTGAAAGAAATAAAATAATATGTCATTATTGTAAAAAGCCAGGGCAAATTATACGAGATTGCAGATTTAAAAACCAGAAGGATGAATATGGTAAGAAGAAAGATTCTGCTTTTGTTAGTTCTGCACTTTTAGGAGAATTTTTAAGTTGTGAAGAATGATACCAAGATAGTGGAGCAAGCGAACATATGTGCTGTCAAAGAAGAATGTTTGAAGAGTATACTTCATTTATAGAAGCAAAACCAGTGAAGATAGGAGATGGTTCAATAATAATGGCAGAAGGGTCACGAAGAATTTCGGTTCAAGCGTTTGATGGGAAATCTTGGCTCCAGACAACGCTGAATAACGTTTTATTTGTTCCTGATTTAAAAGTAAATTTATTCTCTCAAGGAACTGCTTTGGACAAAGGATTTAAACTTTACTCCGATAACAGAAAGAATATTTTCACTAAGAATGGGAAAGTGTGTGCCCAAGCATGTAGAGTGGGCAAGTTATATAGAATGGAATTTAAAGTAAACTGGGTAAGTACAGTTAATATTAGTATTGCAGAGTCACGTAGTTTAAAATTTTGGAATGAAAAATTTGTTCATCAAAATGTTAACAAAGTTAAGAAAATTTTGAAACAGAATAACATTCAATTTGAAGACTCAAGAGACTTTTTCTGCAAACCATGCATACAAGGTAAGCAACATCGTTTACCATTTCGCAGTAGTGAATTTAAAACTACACGTACATGCGAAATAATACACGTTGATCTTTGTGGGCCTATGGAAACCGAATCAATTGGTGGTTCTAGATATTTTATTTTAATTAAAGACGACTTTTCACATTACAGAACTACATTTTTCCTCAAAAGTAAAGCTGAAGTTAAGGACAAAATAGAAATATTTATATCAAGTTCTAAAATTGACACAGGAAATTCAATAAAAATTATCAGATCAGATAATGATACAGAATTTGTAAATAAAGAGATGACGAAAATGATGGAGAATTACGAAATTCGTCATCAAACTACAATTTGTTATACTCCAGAACAAAATGGAAAGGCAGAGAGAGAAATGAGAACATTAGTTGAAGCTGGAAGAACGATGTTACTAGCTAAAGAAATGGACAAAAAGTTTTGGGCTGAAACCATAAACACAGCCGTATATGTAATTAATCGAACAGGTACCAGTTCATTGCAAGATAAAACTCCATACGAACTTTGGTTCAAGAGGAATTTTGAACTAAGCATTTTGAAGGTTTTTGGATGTAAAATACATGTTCACATTCCAAAAGAGAGAAGGAAGAAAAGGGACTCAAAAAGTAAACAAGGCATATTTGTGGGTTACGAGGAAAATAAAAAGGGATTTAGAGTATATTTTACAGAAGAAAACAAAGTAGAATGCGCAAGAGATGTTATTTTCAATCTAGAAGAAGAAATTTTGGAACGATCTAATGAAGAATATTATAATACAGAAGAAGTAAATACAGAACGACAAAATGTGGAAAATCATGAAGACCAAAATGAAGAGAATTATGACAAAGAAGAACAGAAAGAACAAAATAGACCAAATCTGGGAGACAGAAGATTTTTGAAGAAACCAGATTGCTTTCAATGTAGCAACACATGTATGTTCGGAATAACAGAGTTACATGAACCATTAACTTATGAAGAAGTCATGGAAATTGAAGACGCAAATTTTTGGAAGAAAGCAATTAAAACAGAATTAAAAGTATTGGCGGAAAATAAAACATGGTGCGAAGTTGAGAGACCACAAAACTGTCAAGTTATAGAAAACAAATGGGTTTTTAAAATAAAAAGAAATTAACATGGAAAACCAGTACAATATAAAGCACGGCTTGTAGCGAAAGGCTTTCAGCAAGACGAAAATTTTGAATTATCCGAAATTTACTCTCCTGTGGCGAAGTTACCAACATTAAGAATTCATTTATCTGTTGCAAATCAGTTAAACTTGAAAATTGACTAGATGGACGTAAGAAGTGCTTTCTTGTATGATTGATGAGGAAGTTTATATGGAATTGCCTGAAGGCTATAAAACAGATGAAGATAGAGTTTGTAAGCTACAAAAATCACTGTATGGTCTTAAAAAGTCGCCGAGATATTGGAATAATAAATTTAACTCTGTAATGGAACTACAAGGTTTTTCAAGATCAAAGAATGATTACTGCTTGTTTATGAAAACGATAGAAGAAGAGAAATTATATACATTACTATATGTTGATGACTTGTTGATTGTTGGACCTAACGAAGAAAAGATTAAAGAACTGAAAAATAAACTCTTCGACAATTTTAAAATGAAAGATCTAGGTGGAGTATCAACTTATCTAGGAATAAAAATTGAACAAGATATTTAAAAAAAATCAGACAACTTATTTGAAGAACGGATTAAAAAGATTTGGCATGGAAGACTGCAAACCTATATCGACTCCTATGGAAAATAGTTTTAAACATGAAGATCTCAAAAATAAAGCTGAAGAATTAAATACTGATGAAAGAAAACAATGGGAATTAAAATGTCGTCAGTTGATTGGGTGTTTGATGTATGCAGTACTTGGTTCAAGACCAGATTTGTGTTCAGCAGTATCAATTTTAAGCAGATATCCAAATTTTGCCAGTTCTTATTTATGGATTGCACTTAAAAGAGTTTTGAGGTATGTTCAAGGCACAATAAATATGAATTTGGTATATGATTCTAGTATGACAAATTCGTTATGTGGTTACGTGGATTCTGATTGGGCCGGCGATTCAACCGACAGAAGATCGACTTCAGGTTACTTGTTTAAATTATTTGGTTGTACTATTACTTGGTGTGCAAGAAAACAATGCACAGTTGCACTTTCGTCAGTCGAAGGAGAATATATGGCTTTGAGTTTAGCCACGAGCGAAGCATGTTGGTTAAAAAGTATTCTACAAGATTTTAAGATAGATGAATTAACGAAGGAAAGTATTATAATTTATGAAGATAATCAGTCTGCAATACGAGTTGCTAAAAATCCAGAAAATCACAAGAAAATGAAACACGTCGACATCAAACATCACTTTGTAAGAGAGAAAGTTGCAGAAGGAATCATCGAAATTAAATATATTCCTACTGAAGAACAAATTGAAGACATTTTAACTAAACCTTTAAATAAATGTAATTTTCACAAATTTTGTTTAGGTTTAAAGATATAATTATATTGAGGGGGAGTGTTGAGAAACAATAAAATTATATAAATATTTATATAAGTAAGCATAGACATAATAAATAATATAATAGTTGAATGAAATATATATTGACCGTAATAAACATTGTAGTTGAATAAAAATAAAAATATAACTTGTGAGTGTGTATTATTTTGTACTAGTATCTACCATAATATTCAATAAAAGTAGATGTTTTGTCTTCTTCTTCCCATCTTAATATTCAAAACATTTATAGTTTACCCCGCGTTTTAAGAATTTTTGTATTATCACTTCTTCGAAATTTTAGTAAAAGTAAAAAATCAATAAAATACACTATTGAAGAAAAAGCACTCTTTCTTTCAGTATTAAAGCATGGCCCACGATGCTATAGGTTTTTAGAAAAACTTTTGTCTCTGCCGTCTGTTAGAACTTTAAAAGATCATTATCTAAATTTACTTGAAAATCCGGTTTAAATGATCAGTTATTTAATTATCTGAGGAATATTTCAGAAAACATGCCAAGTAGGGGTCGTTTCTGTAGATTACTTTTTGATGAAATGTAATTAACTCAGAATTTAGAATTAAACATTAGCAGCGGAGCTTGGCAGGCTTAAAGATTTGTAGAGATAGGAGCTGAACGTAGTCATAAACTAGCAGATCATGTTTTAGTATTTATGATTCGCGGCATTGGCAAGAAATAGAAGCAACCAGTTGCATTTTATTTTACGCAAAATGCCGCGAATCGATATGTACTAAAATATTTAATCAAAGAACATATTTCTTCCCTTCATGAACGGACAAAATTTAAAGTTTTACGTTCAGTGTACGATGGGGGTTCGTGGAATATAGCTGCTATCCGTGATTTGGCAATAGAGTCAGGCAGGCAGAGAGAAGAGTTCGTTTACAGTATTTCTGATAATAAAATTTTTCATATATTTATATAATTTCCTTTAACTCCTATGCGGAGTATAGGGCCTAAATAAAGGTTTTCCATCTGGTTCTATTTAATGCAAGGGCTTTGATCTCAGCCCACGTTTTCCCTGTTTTTTTTGCTTCTTCTAAAATAGACCGTCTCCATGTAGTGGTTGGTCTGCCTCTTCTCCGTGATACCTGCGGGTTAAATTCGAGTGCCTGCCTAGTGATATTTTCATTTGGTTTCCTAAGCGTGTGGCCTATCCATCTCCATTTACTCTGTCTTATTTCCTCTGCTAATGGACTCTGTCTTGTAAGACTCCAGAGATCTGTATTTGCTATGGTGTTTGGCCAAAAGATACGAAGTATTCTTCGTAAACAGCGGTTTACAAATACTTGAAGTCTTGAAGAGATTTCTTAGTCACCTTCCATGTTTCACATCCGTAAAGCATTACGGACATAACGTTTGATCTGAAGATCCGTAATTTGGTCTGTGTGGAGTACTTACAAGAGGCCCAAATCTTATTTAAGATGCCGAAAGATTGTCTTGCCTTGTTTAGCCTATTGGTCACGTCAGCAGATGCACCACCATCTGCTGTGATCACGCTGCCTAGGTAAATGAATTCCTTGGTATCCTTTAGTGGAATGTCGTTGATGGTAAAGGGTTGTTCATTATTAACAAGAATTCTCATGGATTCTGTCTTAGCTATATTGATATTTAGTCCCACTTTCTTAGCTTCGTCCACTAGGCGCGCTAGTTTCGTTTCCATGTCTCTATAAGTGTGGGCCATGAGGCAGATATCGTCAGCGTAGTCTAAATCTTCAAGTGATGAGTAAAGTGTCCATCGTAAGCCATTGTCAGTCATTTCATATATTTGCTGATCCTCATTTGTTGAAATGTTTTAGGAATAATTTTATTACAAAAAATATTGTATTCGATGGGAAGGTCGCTAAGTGGGCTGACATTGAGAATCTATATAATTTGGATGGGGTTAGCGAAGCATTTAAAGCTAGAACGTTGACAAATGCACACGTTAATCCCACCAATCGTCAAAAAATGAAAGAAGCTTGCCGCACAAACATTTAGTCAGTCCACCGCTGCCTTCATACAAATTTTTTCTACCTCTAGCGCTATGGAACCCCAAGGAACAACTGCATTCGTAAAATTTATGAACGATATTTTCGACAGCTTAAATTCAGTTACCATGTTCACAAAACCTTTGACTTTCAAGCTTACGGAAAATTCAATCCATTTAAAATTTTGAGAAAATGCATTAAGTTCTTTAAATAGAATACAAGTTTTAGTGAACGGCAAAGAAGTAAGAAATCCACAGTGTTTACCCTTACTGGTAGCTACAATTAGAAATATATATCTGTGGAATTATCTAAACGATGTTATTTTGAATATGTTACATTGAGATCCTTTAAACCAAGATCCTTTAGAGAATTTATTTAGCGTTGCAAGAGGATTGTGCGGTAGCAATACAAAACCAACAACTTCACAGTTCGTCGACGCATATAAAACAGCAATTTTAAACAACACAATTAAAAGCGGGGTCGGAACGAATTGTGAATACGATGGGGGAAAACTTCTCTTTTCTTACGAAATTCTTTTATCTGATACTCCTACTATTGCTTCAAATGTAACAAACCCTATTCCATCAACTTCTACTTCCAATCCCCATGTTCTGCAACAAGGATGTTACATTTACATCATTTTTAGATGTTAATAAATCCGTGTATGTGACAGGGTATTTACTCAAAAAAGTGTTTAATTATGATTGTCAGTTTTGTATACAGTTTTATGCGCTGATACAATAACCGATATTCATAACTTAACATCTTTAAGGAAATATAGGCACAAGGAATGTCATTTGAAATATGCTTCAGAAAATTTTATAAAAATTATAGCAGACTGCTATAACCGATATTCATAACTTAACATCTTTATGGAATATAGGCACAAGGAATGTCATTTGAAATATGCTTCAGAAAATTTTATAAAAATTATAGCAGACTGCAAAGCATTTTTTTTCAAACATCCCAGAAATTATTCTTCCTAATCTTCTTTCTCAACTTTCCTATTTTTCCAGGCCTAACAATTTTTGTGCAGACCACGGTTTTATTATTAGGGAAAGAATTACAAGTTTGTTAACTTTAATTTTGTTTCACCATTTTGTGAAATTAGTGTCATTTAATAATCCAATTATGGACAATTTTGTGTCCAAAATTTTATATCTGCTCAAGATTATTAGTTCATTTCTAACGTTTAAACAGTCAGGTTTATTTAAATGTTGCTCCATAAATATTTAAATAATCGCTAAAACCATAGTGCAAATATTGTTAAACTAATTTTATTTTGTCATTATAACATGTAGTAGTTAAACTGTCATCGATTACAGTCGACTTTTTTTGCGTTCTGATTAATTAAGTAGTCTTTATTTTGCTAATAATCTGTCGATTTCAGATCAAATTTATATCAAAATTTGAGAATTTTTTCTTCGTTTTAAATTGTGTGCTTGTTTGGTGACATAGTGTGCAGTTTCTTAATAAATAAGTGCATTTATTGCGATATTGTTCAATTGCAAATATAAACAAGTTAATAATTTACTAAGCGGTCGTTGACTTATAGTTGTCCAAACAATTATTTCAATCACTTAACTATCTTCTCGTCAACATCTGCAAAGTGAAGGTCGGAAGACAAGACAAAGTGGTGGCTTGCGCAGGTGGATATCACTCATGCTTCCACATCAGGAAACCTATTCTGTGAAGTTATCACTAGTGAATTGATAAATATTTTAGTGATAGTTGTGCTGCCATCTGTGAGAATTGAGTACGAAATCTCAGTAAGTCGTCATGTCAAGTGTAAGATTTACAACCACCTCAGTAGCTGGTGTTAGAGACTTATCAACGGTGGTAGTTTGACGTTTCGTATTATTTTGCAACAATTAAACTACAAATTATAACAATACACTAACCCAGATGACTAGAGTAACAAAAAACAAACAAGCAAAACTAACACAAAACAAGATAAAAAAACAAGCAAATAAATGAAACTAAACAAAACAAGAAAAACACTATTAACAATAATAGTCTTCAAAAAGGCTAATTGATCAAAACAAAGAAATTACACAACGCTATATACTCACAGACAAAAGCCAAACAAATAAGGCGAATGTTTCATATTTTGAAGGTATTGCGAACCTAAATATTTACTGCGTAAACCTAACCATTCAAAAAAAACTAAACTATCACATTTAAACTACCACCGGCTACCGTCATCAACGTATCACAATTGATAAGTGATACCGTCACAGAATAAGTCTCCAGCTGTCATCCAGTCACCTTGCATGGTTATGCGATATTTGTAAAACGAATATGGCATCTCGCTCTCAGTCACCATCGTCCCCGGAAGTATCTAGCAACTACATCATTGATGACGTTATGAGATCTATTATGGAACTCAGAAAATCCGTTTAATTTTGTTGTAACAAAATGGAAGATTTTGAACAGAAATTAAATAATTGGGCAGATCAAATCAAATTGATTGAACATGAGTGTGACATATTGAAAGCGAAAGTTAATGATCTCGAACAAAGATCTCGCTTTAATAATATAGAAATAACTGGGATTCCTGAAAAACCGAACGAGAATTTACTAAATATTGTTACGACCCTTAGCAACATCACAGAAAATAGTACAATAGTACCTACCGATAAACCCAAAAATATTATTGTTCGATTTATTTCACGCTTGAAACGTGATAACTTTATTGCCAATGCTCTTCTAGAAAACAAAAATCAGCAACTCACAGCTAATAGAATACAATTTGATGATAGGTACCTCAAAATTTTTTGTAAATGACCACCTGAGCCCAATTAACAAACTATTATTTAAAAAAAACTAAAGATCTCGCTCGTGAAATCGAATTTAAATATACATCGGTTAAACATTTTAATATTTATGTAAGAAAAAACGGACAACTCTCCTCTAATAATTGTTATTAGATTATTATTAACCTGCTAGTAATTATAACTGTTTTCGTATCATCATAATGATCACTATATATTACCAAAACGTACGTGGCCTGAAGACAAAACTTATCAACCTTTATAATGAAATTTCTGCAAGCAATTATGATGTGATTTGACTAACTAAGTCTTGGCTAAATGATACAGTCAGTGATAGTGAAATCTGTGATATAAACAAATACATAGTGCATAGACGTGATCGTAATGATCCTGTAGCGAGCTGTCATCTTTTATTTATATTTATATTTTAATTAATCTAGTTTTCTTGCATATTTTATATATTGTATTTATTGTTTACCAGTTATATACATAACGACGATATAAATATACAAGCATTTTATTTATACATTAAAAGTTTTTATCATTTTATCTATATTTATATAAGTAAAAGTGTTTATTTTATATACTTTTACAATTGGTGACCCCGATGTGATCAAGAACCTTCAACAAGACGATTCTTCAACCTCAACATTTTTTCGACCGACGTGATTTTACTCCTTCGACGAGACGATTTGTCTCATACTTGATACTTATCTTCAACTGACAGATCTTCCATATTCCACCTTCGTTTTCTTCGCACTATCATCTACAGAATCAAGCCTCAAGCCCAATCTTCAATGAAGAAACGAACTTTCAGCCACTTCAAGCTCATCTGTCATCTACCTTTAGATATTTTATTTTTAACAAGGTTTTTTTTTTGTAAATTTTACACAAACAATCACTTACACGTCAACAGTTCACAACACTCTTTCTTCCTTTCATACTTGCAGCCCAAGTGAGTCTGGTCACTGCTAGGGACCTTTCATCAAATCTTTCAACCTCTCCCTCTTGAACACAATTTTTATTTCTTCAACACATGCCAGTGTCACACTCCGCAATCAGTAATTGCAACGACACTGGCATATACATACATACAACATCTTTATCATTTACCTTACTTGCCACTAACTGCACCACTTGACAATTTTTTTACATTTACTCCCCATGCCTTTTTTTAGGGGGGGAGTAATGTAGCGAGCTGTCATCTTTTATTTATATTTATATTTTAATTAATCTAGTTTTCTTGTATATTTTATTTATTGTTTTATTGTTTACCAATTATATACATAACGACGATATAAATATACAAGCATTTTATTTATACATTAAAAGTTTTTATCATTTTATCTATATTTATATAAGTAAAAGTGTTTATTTTATATACTTTTACAATCCTATCAAAAAAACAAGGCGGAGGTGTTCTAATTCTTGTCTCCAAGAAATATTTCTCTCAATCTTATCCAGAGTGGTCTTCATTAGCTGAGGACATTTGGGTATCAACAACAAGCAGCAATTATTTAAAAAATTCACTTGTGTTGTGTTTTAAGATAGCTGTTTTGTTTTATTTTGATTTGAAATGTAACAGAAAGTTGTGAATGTCTCATGAAAAGCATTTTTTGATCACCAACACCAGTTCAACAAATTTTAGACAAGTAGGTACAATAAAATATATTTTAAATATAATAGATAAATTGGTTATTTATAGATATACAATGTGTTAATTTTAAGTGGTGCACCATTGCTAACTTGAGAAGTATAAGAGCTACGAAAATTTTTTCATTATAAACGAACAAAAAAATTTTATTATAGTTTTCGACCCTCCACATCCGAAACACCCTCAGTAAATATAACATTATATTTGAAACAAATAAAATAGCAAAATGGGAACATGTAAAGTTATTACATGAAATAGATTCTGAAAAAAAACATCGGTTTAAACTTATGCCACATTTAAACAGCGACTGTTTTGATTTAGAAAATAGCAGCACGAAAATAAAAGTAAAAATTGCAGCAAGAACTCTGAGCCGAACAGTAGCCATGGCTATTCACACTCTGTGTCGATTGTAATAAAATGCCGAGTGAAGCCGTTCACACTGCTGAATTCATAAAGTGATGTAGACTTATTATTTGACAGTGTAAATGGCAGCACACTTTATCCCCAGAAAGGGAAAAAATTAAGATATTGTGTAAAAGAAAACACGGATCATATTCGGTTTTGGCAACGTATGATTCATAATATATCTAAGTGGAAATTTGATAAAAAGGATGACCAACGCTAACACCACAACCTGCACCTGCTGTCTAATATGGACAGATAACGACTCTTAAATCATTGATCCAAATTATGGTCCGTGTGTAACAAGAGTGGATTTTCTCATTTATTTCCTCGATCAATAAATCAGGATCCACTCGAAAATTTATTTGGTATATTAAATTAAAATAACAGTGCGGGGTGTAGGTAACCGGTGTACCCACCAAAGCTCTGCAACAAAACTTGTTTCCACAATTTTTAAGGGTACTTGGTTCTCTAAATCACCTTCTTACTCTATGGGTCTCCCCATCACAAAACAACTTGTTTGATTCTTGCAAACTTTGTCAGAATTCTCACTAAAGACATTTTCGTAAATCTTTTTTTACTTCCTTGTACGGAGTAATAAGGAAGTATTGTAATCGCGAAAAATGTCGGTTTTCAGATTTTGATGGAAATATCTGTTTTGACCTTTTCTGAATCCATTATGACTAGTTTCGTCGTGACGTCTGTACGTACGTGCGTGCGTACGTACGTGCGTGCGTACGTACGTACGGACGTATGTGTGTCGCATAACTCAAATACGGTTAGACGTAGAAAGTTGAAATTTTGTATTTAGGACTGTTATAGCATCTAGTTGTGCACCTCCTATTTTTGGTTTCAATCTACAAACCGGAAGTAGTACTTTTTTCAAATATTTCGATAAATATTTAATTTAAGACAAATTTTTTAATTTTAAATGAAAGATTATGTGATTATTACCTACAATCGGTATTTTATAAATATTTTTGTATCTGGTATCATTTAGGAATAATTAAAGTATATATTTATAATTTAGTATTTCTGTATCTTGTAGTCCATGATCGATTAACATTTGTTACTACGTAAAATTTAAATGATTATGACATGACAGTGACAATAGTAAAATATGCTTTATATCTTCTTCTGCAGTTTAAATAAAATGACTAAAATATATTTGTGAGTATACTAGTATAATAAGTTAAAAGAATTTTTTATATTATTCTACATTTTAGTTATTAAGAAAAGTATGAACAAACAAGGCGTACAAGGAAGTCATGTGGTGTCCACGTCAGATTTTTTATAATTACTAAAAATAATACGCACACATTATGAGTGTGTAAATTACTTGCTAATTACTAAAAATAAAACCCACACAATAGGAGTATGTGAATTACGTGCTAATTACTAAAAATAAAACCCAAACAATAGGAGTGTGTGAATAATTCGGTAATTAATGAAACCCACACAATAGGAGTGTGTGAACTGCTTGCTAATTGCTAAAAATAAATAATTAAGCTAAAACCTTAAGTAAATTTCCAAATTATCGTCCTTCTGAGACACGCGTATTTTGTTGTTTATAGATTTGAAATTGTAAGAATCAAATGACTGTTCTATTGTTATTTGTGTTTTAAGGGTTATTCACAATAAATACACAACACTTTTATGTTTGTATTGTAAAGACTGAAGGTGTGTATGTTGTAATAATTAATTACTATCTAAATAAATCTAGCAATTATTTAATAATTTATTGAGCTTGTTTTATATACCTACCTTCACTTTACTGGACCTGAGTGATTAAAAGTTTCCAATACTCTAACTAAATTTCGATCTAGCGCCCGATATTATAAAGTCAATTTAACCGACAAACTATTTAGGGCAACGCGTAATCGTTTCAGATAAAGTTAAATTAAATAATTATTAATTGGAAAAGGCAAACATTATCGTCTTTACGCGCTTTAACGTTTGCAGAAAATTTTCTTTTAAAATTTTCCAGTATTTTTATGTTAGACCTTTGACACGTATTTATCAACTCACAAACTGAATTGAATAATCCTACATTATCTTTTAACTTCATCAATAAAATTATCGTCAAATATTAACTTAGTTACAGCTGATTTGATTTTCTTACATGAAGCATCGGCAACTATCTGTTTCATAAAGGGTAATTTTTTTTATAAAAATAAAAATGAGTCTCGGTATGAGCACCACCTAGTTTCACAAGCTATTTTGTTGTCCGCCACAACTTTTTTTCTAAATCAGCTTGTTTAAATTCTTTCATAACAGTATTCACATTATCTGTACAAGATTTGTTAAGTAAATATTTGGCTAACAAATTTGCTGTGTGGCTATTGCATTGGCTATCTTAACTGCATCGTAAATAATTTCGAACAGTTTTTCTCCTGTCTCTGAATCGCCAGCATTTAAAAAAGCTTGATTACCATTTGCTGTATGTTAAATGCATACAACTGTTTTTGAATTATTCGATGAGTTTTTCCAGCCATCAATTAAAAGCACAGAATCTTTATTTAGTGATCTGCGAACTGCGTCGATACATTTATTGTAAGTTTTATTTAACAAACCCAAGGACGTAACTAGGACCACTAAAAAATTAAAGTGAACCACACTTTTTATAGTTTTTGTTTTGAAAAATAAATTTTTCACTGCTGAAGAAATTTGACTTAGAACCACCTAAAATTAATTTCGTAGAAAAACATTTCTTTTGACACAATTAAATACAAATCTATATCTCCTTCCTAGTATTATGTAAGGCATTATTGAATTTTTAAATCTAAGTATCTCTTCCATAAACTAATGTAAAAATGTTGTAAAATTTTTAGGTGGCCAAGACTTTGGTGGACCTTGGACCACACGGGCTTACTCTTAGTTATGTCCTTGAATAAACCCATTGATAAAGATTTATAAGCCGGAAGATTGTTCGCGTAAGCTGGGCGTAACTTTTTAATTAATTTATTAAAACATTTGAATTCTTTAGTCTTAAAAGATATGATATATTGCAACAACAAAAAATTCTGCCAAAGCTTCATTCGATTCTGATTCTTCATTAGCTGATAATGTATCCATAAAGTTTTCGTATCTTCTTTCGTTGCGAAACAGTAGTAGTATTTTCTTGGGTAACTATTGGCGTTCGCGTCGAAGATTTATTTGATGGGATCAGAAATAAATCTAATGTGGAACACGAGTTATTAGTTAGTTACGTCTCTGTTTGTCGTACTTGCATTCTGAACAGGAAGAAGTAAACCCATCTTCTGTTACTTGCATATCAATCTAATTCTAACAAAATAAATACAGCGAAGTGTTATTTAAGATACAACAACAAGACAATACTTAACCTCATTATTAACATCAATTTTTTCTAAATTATTGTGCACACTAATTGCTTTACTTTCAGAAATCGTATTATTATGACACACGTTGCTATAATAAAATACGATATTAATAATAATATATTATTTTATTTATAAATAAAAACCTGTGTGCTTATATAGGATGGGCCAACTAGTGGTTTCTTTTTTAATCATAGGTTATTTTGACACTGACAGCTTTTTCCCACTCGAAATCTTGATAGAAAGTAAGAATCATACCTCCGCGGTACGAAATGAGTCGCTTTACGCTTGAGCAATGTTGGGAAATATTGCAAACTTATTTCCAAAGTGAGTGCTGTGTAACCCAAACAGTGCGTTTGTTGAAAAGAAGATTTTTACAGAGCCATGGTATCCGACTTTTTTTTAAACTGAAATTGAAGACATGGATTTGGACAACCTCTGGTTCATGCAGGATGGCGCGCCATGCCACACAGCCCATGCCACAATCGATCTTTTCGGCACTAAATTCCTTAATCATGTTATCATCCGTCTTGGCGATGTCAATTGGCTGCCTCGGAGCTGCGATTTGACCCCTTTTTTGTGGGGAACCATGAAGGACCGATGTTATGCTAACAATCCAGAAACGATTCAGGCCAATATCATCCAAGCAATCCGTGACTTGTATTTGGCCCACCTATATACGTGATCCAGATGTATTTTTAAATTTATTTTCGCATTTCAAACATTGTGCGCTATATTTTTTACTGTCTTCTTAAATTAACTTAAAATTTAACTTTTCAAAATTGGCGCCAATTGGTCGACAACCAGCCATTGTCTATTCTTTGTAATAATTTATAAAAGATGTATACAGTCTTGCAGAACACTTCTGACAGTGACAGTGTGACAGTAATAACAACATGAATTTTAGATACAGTTAGTTTTACAAATGAAAATCAGGAAATATTTTACGTTGTCGACATTGTCTACACATTGTTTACGTATAGATGTATAAAACTATACTCTACACGTAGACATCCAACACTGCTTAAAACACTATTTAAAATTTATGCTAGATAGTGATTCAGGAGATCTACACTATTTTTAGTGTCCTAAACGAAAAGAATCATTAAAATCTTGAGATCGGTGAAAAAAATTGGTCGTACGTGGAAAGTAAATGCTTTGTAAAATTTTAAATAACGGCGACGTAACACAAATCCAGCACTTTTACCGAGGAATTTAACTTCAAACGAAGTTTTTCGCTGGTTGATCCCACACGAAGGCGACACAAAACAACTCCAAGGGTAAATCAAAACCACAAATATACCCAGCGAAAATCCTCCAACTACGCACTTTAACCGTTATAAACTTAATAAAGACTTTTTGCAAGTAATTACTTAGCCTTGAGCTGTCAAGGTTCACTGACCTGCCACCGAGGTCGACCTTCCCCTAAATACGCCTAGACGACGCGACGGCGCAAGATATCATCGGTGTTAAAATGTCACGGTGATCAGTAAAAAGGTAAATTAAATATACTTTATTTATTTGTTTTCTATTCAATAATCATAAATTTGTTTAACAATGGTCTCTGCTTCAATGCAAGTTGCCAAATATCCTGCTTTAGTAATATTAATAGAGATAAAAAATAGGCCAGTCTGTAAAATAGTTGGTAACTGAGATAAATCTAAGAACATGTTGTCGAACCAGTAGAATCCCTAAAAAAAACATTATCAATTATATTACAGCTGATGAGTAAATAATGTAATCGACTGTGGTTCTAATAACTCAAGTTTGAATCCTGATAGGTACACATTCCAGTTGTATAGTTCATTCCACTAACAATCTTGACTGGCAGTAGTATAGTACATAAAGAAAAATATTCTTCAGAGACAAATATACGTTGAGACGAGTCTAACTCAAAATGGAAGGAGGGTTTAGAACATTAGAACGTATAAATTAGGAGGTTATTGCTAATATTTTCAAGTTGGATAGTACATGCTGCGCGGAATCGGGCAATTTTCCTTTCTCTAAATAATATACCTCTATAACTACATACGATAAAATGTGTATCTATATCAATAACCAATGAATTACAATACGTGGATTTTTTTTATTCAATTTAGCAAATTAAAAATAATTCCCAGTTCACACGACAAAAGTTTTTCCTTAAAAGTTTTCCCCATAATAATTCCATGATATTAAAAATCTGACGTGGCCATCACACAACCTTCCGCCATATCTACACTTTAAACAGAAATGTGCCCATTTAAAATATACAAATAAAAATCTAAAATATTCAAACACAGAAATTAGTATCACCTGAATCAAAAGATTCATTCACACGAAAACTCTTCTGTGTTGAAGCCATCCTCCGTTCAATTACTACATTTAATATCTGACTTATGACTTATATGGCGCTATTTATGTCAACTTGTCACCCGTCTCACCTGTCAATATTTTTTACGCAGAAACAAAAATCAACCGAACATGGATTACAAGATTTCAACGTTTTAGCTGATAAATTTATTTTTTAAATTTTACTGCAGTTCTTTAATGCTACCAGATAAAGACAATTTTTTTATAACGTGAGTTGCAAATAACTTTGCTTCTTATTCTTATTACAAATAAATACTATATTTATTCAAATTTATAGAAATTTTTGACAATTATCTTTTTCAATCTTCAAAAAATATCACTTCCGGTGAAGATATTTGTACCAAAATCTAATGAGCTCTTCCTATTCGTATACAATTGTAAAATACCAAATCGCAAAATTTTTGGGTAATTCGTATTTGAGTTATGCGACATCCGGCATCGGCCCGGACCACACACATACACACACACACACACGCACACACACACATACATACAGACATCATCGAGAAACTATCAAAAATGAGTTGTAAGGACCCTAATTCGTGCTCATCCACTTAAAACTCACAACCCGATTTTTTGCATGATTCCAATACCTTCCTTTACAGGTAAGCGGAAGGTAAAAATGAGATTTCTATTATGTACTTCATTTTAGGTCAAAAACATGTAAAAATATAAATTTTATTAAATAAAATGTATAGGTTTATTAGTAAATTGAGAAAGAAAATTTTCTGTGACGTAATTATCTTGAATATAAGAAGGGAAGCAAATTAGGAATGTAACCTGTGGTTGGCCGTTTTAGCCTCCCGAACAAGCCGTTGTTATTTGGCGTTCACTAGTTGAGTCGTTGGTAAGGATTTACGGCCATTCATTGGTTCTGCGTTATTCTACGTCACAGATTAATATTTAGTTTTCATTATTTTTTCATGGGTTTGTTAACAAAAATTTTGCCAAAATAAAAAATACGTGTCTCAAGTTTTTATCTATTGTTAAAAAATATTAAATAAAAAAATCGAGTGCGGTCAGGGGACCTCCGTCAGGCACGAAATTCCTTACGTTATAGACATACCGTTTTTGACCACCTAGTACTTTAATTTAAGAAATTGCAAAAATCCAATTTTTAACATTTTAATATTTTTTTGAATTTAATTTGAGATATGGATATACTGTTTTTGACCACCTAGTACATTAAGTTTAGAAATTGCAGACATACCGTTTTTGACCACCTAGTATATTAAGTTCAGAAAATGCAGAAATCCAATATTAAAAATTTTAATATTTTTTCGAATTTAATTTTAGATATGGACATACCACATTTGACCACCAAGTACGGAAATCAAATTTTTAAAATTCTAATACTTTTACCCCCCGCCTCTATTTAGAGTTTGAAATTTCAGTATCTTTTTGTCCATGATTTTTAAATATTTGTTGTTTCGTAAAATTTGATTTATTATGACAACGACGACAGTGACAGTAACAAAAGTGACAAATCGTTAATATCTTCTTGTGCAGTTTACACAAAATGTCTCAAATATTCTTATGAGTACAACTATATTTATATTACCTACATTAAGATAAGAAAATGCAGAAATCCAATTTTTAAAATTTTAATATTTTTTCTAGCACGCACACACACAACCGTATATAATAAAAAGAGAAAGAGAGGGAGACAGCGTGACGGTCACGTTTCTGCCAGCTCGCTCCTACCGGAAGCCGCGTTAAGGAACTTCTTTCCAAAAATCATGCAAGAAGCCTAATGCCTTCTTCGGGAAAAAATAATGTTTGTTGAAAATAGTATATTACCTTAGCAACAGGACATTCTTTCTTGGCCTGTGCAGCTTCAAGAAGAGTCATCCAAAGTGCTCCCAAAAACAAATATAAGCTACGACAACCGTCGTTTCTTTTAAATTTCATAAAATTATGCTTCCAGCCTCCGTCTCCCCACTTGTGATCCTCTGCTTCTATCTGGCAGATTAATATGTAATTGTGTTATAATATTATATTATTATTATTATTATTATAATGATTGTTATGGATGTTGTTCTTACCGTGTACGTATGGTCAAAAGGTTCCAGGAAAGTAATGTTCACACTTAACGCAAAATGTGTTCGGTTGAATTTATGAAAATTGATAAACAATTGAATTTTAGATTTTTCTGTGTCCACTGCTGAACAGACTCTTATGTATTTTATGTCCACCATAACTTTGTCTTGATGGCCCTAAATAATAACTTGTCATTTTACTTTTATGCTAATTTAAAAAAATTGTAGATACTTATCTTAAAAATTAAATTTTATTTATAAACATAAAGTAAAATTCGGACCAAGATTTTGGCACCCTAATAAAACTTGGCATACAAAAATTTTCATTGATATAGAGTATTAAGGTAGCAAATCACTGTACAGTTTAGAAAAAACAACGATAAATCTTTTATAATATTTAACGAGAACGTGTGCACATTTCGGCAAATAATTTTTGAATGTTTTCGAATACTATACATATTGCAATTTTACCACGTGATTGTATGAATTTTGTACATCAAATAAATAATGAAAACAACATTAAAAAGGCGGATTTATTTATTTCTCCAGTCAAATTATGATAGAAAGTATAATGTTTTCAGAAGATCATGATTAATACAAATTTATACAAAAAATGCGAATTGGTACCTATATAATTTCGTAACGGTCGGTATTAAATTATGGAAAAAATAAGTAAATATATTTTATATTTTGACTGAAAATCCAATCATTTTTTCCATGCAAATTAATATTACACGGAATAATGTTTTGTCAGTGTTTAGTAACCCTATAAAATACAATGTTTTTGCTCAAACCTATTTTCCTATAGTGTAACTATCATGTATTTTTGCGGTAAAATTATTAATCATTTGCTGTCTCTTTTATGTAGTGAACAATATTATTGATGTACTTATCTGCCATCATCGACTGTGAATCTTATATCCACGGACGACTTGCCATCTTAAGATACTTACATACCATATCAGAATACGTGTATTTTTAAAAAGGATTTTAATTTAAATAAGAATTATTAGAAAAGTACAGATTTCGATATTTTCATCATTTAAAACAATATTACCAAATTTTGCTTTACCGAGTAATAAAAATGGAATAGTAAATACAAAAATAAGTAACTACACTGTCATTTATGCAGTGAAGATGGTCCAATAAAAATTATGTTGTTAAGAAAATTAAGTACTTACGAGAAACGCACATTCTGTTTGCAAAATAAGTATTATTAATATTGGTAAATACAATGCGACTGTAATAAACAATCGGTACATGTTTAGAAACAACAATACTGTTTAAATAATCTAAACCTAGTAACAAAATAATAAATCATGTTGAATAATATGTACAAAACAAATTAGAATGATTATGTATATTATAATGTGTAGTTCAAATATATTACTTTTTACTAATAAGCAATTCCTATAATGATATAAATGTACATACAGACCATTGTATGTCAAGAATATTATTATAAAAAATGTTTGATAGTATCATATACGTAATATACTTCTATACTGCTGATTCTCCAGTTAAGGTAGTTATCCTATAGAATTATTTTACCAAAAATGATTTGGAATTTAAACTACATCTCAATTATAGTGTAATCTACCTGCTATAGAAATTCGAAAAGGTTTGACCTCCAGATAGCTAAAATATTTGGAATTAAATTTAATCATTTTAACAAATAGAGAATAGGAAATGGCATAATAAACATATTAACTTTTATATCTAAATCGAAATTTTAACGATAAACTAGTATAAAAGCGAAAGGTAAAAATAGTGGAGAACGAGGGATAAACCGCTGGGGATTTACGAGTATGTTGTACACCACTTAGGATGTCCAAGATTTTTTTGGGAATTTCCGGGATGTTTCAGGAATTCACGGGATGTTGTGGGATTTCATAGTTTTCTGAAGGATGTCGAGAATATATAAAGATTTAAGAGGGATGTCTGTGGGTATTAGCCAGCCGATTGAAGCAATTGCGCATGCGCTTCTTAAAATTTTTGTTTATTCGACTCAATTTTGACTTTAGAAAACAGTACTACTTACGAATATATTATGAAATATGAAATCATTGTTTAGGTGTAATGTTGTGCACTATATTGTTTTGTATAGGTTTTCTTTTATACTTCGTTTATTAATGTGTAACAAGCCGTAGAGTATCGACCCCTCTTATAATTATAAACAATTATAAAGGTACTATAATTTTACAAGGCATTTACTTTCCACGGCCAATTGTTTCCAACGATCTCAAGATTTTAATGATTCTTTTCGTTTAAGACACTAGACATTTTATTACAGTAAGACACTAAAAATAGTGTAGATCTCGTGAATCTCTATCTAGCATAAATTTTAGATACGGTTTTAATTTGTAGGATGGAAGGGAAAAAGGTTTAGAAATAAACCAGAAGAAGACCAAAATAATGATAATAAATAAGGAAGTACAGACGAAATTTATTAAAATAAATGAAGAATGCTACGAACAGGTGGATAAGTTTAAATATCTAGGAGTAATGCTGTCAAACAAAGGCGAGAGAGAGAGAGATGGAAATAAGAGAAAAAATAATAGCTACAAATAAAGCCTTGTAACTCGAAACAAATAATATTGAGTTTTTTGAAAATATACACAATACAAACAAAACAAAAACTGAAAGTAATAATGGAAATGTGGATCGTGACGTAAATTAAACTAATACAAAATTAATTAGCACTCATGAAAAGCTACGTAAACAGCGGATTTTAATAGTAAAAATATGTTTAAAGTTTAGCGGAAACATTTCGCAGAGTGTGTGCAATTTTTGGTCGGCAAAATAGTTAGACAGTTGAGAGCAGGGATGACAACCGAAAAAAAAATCTGTTGTGGCCAGCACATAACCTCCCGCCTTGACACTGTAATATGTGAATTTGGTTTTTGTTAGGCTACTTTTTGTAATTTATTTTATAGTTCTTCAAGCAACGTACCGATTTCGATTGACATTGAAATCAAATTAGCTCTTTGTGGATAAAATTTTTATTTTATTATTACCATATTACATTATATCCAGTTAATAATGAATCGATGATGCTTCTTGACTGGATACGTTTAATGGAAGGATAAAAACTTACTGGAATTGAGTCAGTTTTCTATTTATTAAATTTCGGCTACTATAGTTACTAAATTTCAAACCCAGTTATTAATATTTATACATTTCTTTACAAATGGTGCCACTAAAATTTCAGAAACTGTGTATACGTCTGTTCATCTGTCACATTGACATTTTCATTTTTGTTTTAATTTTTTTTCCTATATTATAATTTACAAATCGTGGTAGGTAAAATTACACATTTTTGAAAAATAATTTTCATTTATTGGTAAGAGATATAGAAAAGATGTTAAATAAATATTGTAAGAGGTAATTTGTTCTTTCAAATGTCGCATGACAAATTGTAACTATCGCAGTATTTCCTATATTTTTTTGCAAAAAATGTTAAAATGCTTCAAGAAAATACCATTTCCGGTTGGCAGATTTTTACCAAAATCTAATCAGCTCTTCATTAACATGTATAAATGTATAATGCAAAATGTTAGAATTTTATGTTCAATAGAATTTGAGATAATGAATCAGAACGAAAGACTATAGTAGGCGCACATACAGACAAACGGACACACACACACACAGACATCATCGTGAAAATAGTTAAAATAGGTTCTAAAGGTACTAAAACGTGCTTATTGACAAAAATCTCGACATCGAATTTTTTCACGATCCCTATACCTCTCTAGGCGAGAGGTAAAAACCTTAACACGTTGACTGCCGCAGGTATTTTCTGGAAAGGGACCCTCACGCCACACCAATTTTTAAAATAAATTTTCCGAAGAATGATGTATTTTGTATTATAATGTAAAATTACATTTTTTAATAATTACCCAAGCATCATTGCATCGACGTGTCAATGGATGACGTTTATGCGACGTAGTACCAACGTAAATTTATCGATGACAATAGTCCGCACGACATCAGTATATCGACATCAATATATCGACGTTGAAAGATCGTTTCATTAACGTCGCTAATTCGATGTCAATGTGGTGACGCCTAGGTAACGTTATACAAACGTCGATATTTCGACGTTGATGTAGCGACGTAGAATTAACGATGTACTAACGTCGATATATCGACTAAAATTGAAAGTAAAGTAAGTAGTAAAATTTAAAAAAAATTTATCTAATAAAACGTTGAAATCTTGTATTACATGATCGGTTGATTTTTGTTTTTGCGTAAAAAATATTGACAGGTGAGACGGGTGACACGTTGGCATACTAACGCCGTATAAGTCATAAGTAAGATATTGAATGTAGTTATTGACCGGAGGATGGCTTCAACACAAAATAATTTTCTGTAAATGAATCTTGTGATTCTGGTGATACTAATTTCTGTTTGAATATTTTAGATTTTTATTTGTATAATTTTAAATTTTACAGGATGTGTTCAACAAAAGATAATTTAATAACGTAACCAATTTCACCAGTATGTAAAATACTAGCAGATTTATTGGATTCGGAAAATCACCAACATAGCAGGTACGTTCTGAAAAGAACACTTATTATTTGATAGCTTGTAAGTTTGAGTATATTTAGTATAAGCGTTAATTTTTATATACATGTATATCTGTTTCAGACAAGGAATACCACCAAATGTGGTGGAAACAAATACTTCACGTAATTTTTTAATATATGGACCTATAGAATTAATTTTTAAAATATATGTATAGAATTTTAGTTTTTTTCAATAAAAAAATATAATTTCATATTTTTATGTATTTACTTTTCTATTTACTAATGTAAACTTAGTATAGTTATTCATTTGTCCAGTGGTTGTAGTTACCATTGTTGTAGTAGTAGTGTTGTATTATTTTTTCAATGTGATTACGCGTGTTTTTGTGTGTACCTATTTCTAATTAAATAAAAGAGTGTATTCTAATAATTATTCTTTTATTCTAACATAACCTGCTCAAAAGTCCATTAACAGGTTATGGGCCCAGGCCCCCTATATTACTGCACAAAAAGTGAGTACAAAGAATAATTATTAGTAATTCGCGCTATTCCAAAAGTCAGTACAATCATTGGAGACAAGAACACGTTATCGGCAAGAAACGTGAGGAAGTTCGACGGAACGAATTTCCAGGGCTGGAAATTTCAAATTAAAGCGTTACTTATCACAAATGGCATTCTGGATATTGTGGACGGCACTAGGTTGATGCCAGCAAATAGTGAGTCTGTAGATGCCAAAGTCTAGTTAAAGGATAACGCTAAAGCTATGTTTGTTATTTCTTCATCTATGGAGTACTCGAAGTTGGAACCGCTGCTGATTAGTAAAACTGCCAAAGAAAAGTGGGACAAGCTTTGTCAGATTCATGAACAAAAATCGGCATCTAATAAACTTATGCTAACGCAAAAGTTTCACAGTCGTGCAGCACATTGCCAAAGTACAAAATATGGCAGCACAGTTAGTCGACCTCGGAGAAACAGTAACCGAAGTCACAATAATGGCAAAAATTCTCGCAAGTTTACCATCAAAATTTAGCATGCTACAGACTGTCTGGGACAGTGTAGATCCAGCGCATCAGACGTTGTATAATCTCCAAGAGAGCGTCTGATACGAGAAGAAGTACGTCTAGGTAGTATAGAGAAAAATGATGAAACTAGTGCATTAACAGTGTCAATAAATGTAAACAGTAATTCCAAGAATCGTGATGCAAGTGCAAATAAAGTACGTAAAAATCGAAAAGACATTGAGTGTTTCAAGTGTCATAAAAAAGGACATTTCGCGAGTCAATGTGAAAAGCTCAGGCGTGAAACGAATAAAAATCAAGGAAACAGCAGTGAATCATTCAATTGTGCATTCATGGCGGCAAATCATGAAACCAGAAACTGTAATGCGACACGCGCGCTGTATGTATGGATAAAACCAACCAGTGCGCAAGTTAAAAGTCTGCTAGAAAATAATGAAAACGATGTTTGGCTCAACGACAGCGGAGCGTCGAGACACATGACCGGCAGACGAGAATGGTTTTGTGATTTTAGGGCTATTACACGAGGTGATATCGTATCGCTCGGCGACTAAGGTGAATGCGAAGTCAAGGGTGAAGGGACAATCTTTGTAAACCCACTTGTTAACGGTGTGTGGCGGGAATCGCGTATGGTAAATGTACTGTATGTGCCTGAACTAAAGAAAAATCTATTTTCTGTTGGCGTGTGCGATAGCAAAGGATTTTAAAGACGGATTTGTTAAAATAAACAATAAAAACGAAGTAATCGCGTGGGGTCCAAAACAAAATAACGGTATTTATTGTATGTTTTTCCGAGTAGTAAAGCCATGTAGTGTGCAAGAGTCAAACGCAGCATCTACAACGAATCTACGTGTGTGGCACGAACGTCTTGGTCACGTTAGCAAACGCGCAATACTCGAAATGGTGAAAAAGGGACTAGTAACTGGAGTGTCGTTGGCGGACGTGAATGACTTTTTCTGTGAAGCGTGCCAATTTGGATAAGCACACAGACTCCCATTTAAGAAAAGTGTCGAAAAAATGACGAAAAATACCTCAGAATATTTGGCTCTGAAGCATACGTTCACGTACCAAAGATGTTCACCAAGAAATTTGATGCACGAGCAACGAAAGCTATCCTGGTAGGCTATCAAGCTGAATCAGAAAACTATCGAGTGTACGATCCAACGTCAAAACAGGTGAGAGTGGTACGAAATGTAACCTTTAATGAGATCACTAGTCACGAAGTGTCACAACAACAACAGCAAGATGAGATCATACTTCCAAGCACAAGAACAGCAGAAACTAAGGTTGAGCAAGACGTGGAAGAGAACCACACAGCTGTTGAACCCAATACAGAAAACAACGAGCAAGAACAAGAAAATGAAACAGCTGTTGAATCACAAGAGCAAGTATAACCAGCTGATGCATGTGCAAAAATTACACGCCCAATCAGGTATGAACTTGATGTAGCTGAATACATCACTCCAAATACATATGATGAAGCAATGAATAGCAAGGAAGCCAAACAGTGGGCTAATGCTATTAATGAAGAGTTGCAAACACACAAAAGCAATCAAACCTGGAAAATCGTACCAAGGACACCTGAGTTGAAAACGATCGAATCTAAATGGGTATTCAAGTTGAAGAGCGATCCAGAAAAGAAGACTCACCGGTACAAAGCAATTGTGCGCACGTGGGTTCATGCAGCAGCATGGGATCGACTTCATTGAAACGTTCGCACCTGTTCCCTCCGAGTCCTTCTGGCAACAGTAGCAGAGATGAACCTGGAGCTGCTACAGTTTGACATTCAAACTGCATTCCTGTACGGGACACTGGACGAAACCATCTTCATGGAGCTACCCCAGGGACTGAACGTCGAAGATAAGTATAACGCTGAAAGTGTTGTTTGCAAACTTGAAAAGTCACTGTATAGACTAAAACAGGCTCCAAGGTGTTGGAATAGTAGTAGTATTAATTTAGTAGTAATAAATTAATAATAAATTATATAGATTGTATAAGATTCGGTATATTATATATATATGCAGTGCATTTAGATTATTTACATATCTAGGCAAAATTTAAAAAAATGCTTTGATCGAGATTTTTATCTTACAGATATTTTAAGAGAGTCAACATATTAACCCTCCGTTAGTGTGGTGGGGTATGTTATACCCAAGCATATCTGTTTACGTTTCTAAAATCTAAATGAAACAAACTAGTGACCTCTTTCTCTCAGTACCTTCAAATTATGTATATTTTGACAAAGACAGTTCATTGTTTGCTGTTTATCAATGTTAAATTTGGTGTTATATCTTGTTGAAGTCGGTTGGGGTATGACATACCCCAGTACACTACTTAAGTTACTTTTTGTGTTTATCTAATTTGGAGGTTAATTACATCCATTTTTATTATATTTCACTGTTGTATTGAATATTTTGTTGTGTTTTGACAAAACTAGTTCAATGTCATACAAAGAGAAGCAGCGTAGGCTTCAAAAGCTTTGGGATGAGTATTGTGGAATTTGAGAATAGCGATCTTTTATAGATAGTTTAACTGAAGGGGAAGAAACCGGAAGAAATAGTAGTAGAAACGAACAAGAAATTACCTGAAATCATAGATTTTTATAATTCAACTAAGGGCGTTTAGATACTTTGGATGAATTATCTCTAAATTACAGTGTGGCAAGAAATAGTCGTCGATGGCCCTTGACTTTACTTTTTTCATTTTTGAATACTGCGCAGGGGTAAATGCTCAAGTAATATTTAAAGCCATTACACAAACTTTTATTTAAAGAGGTGTAGGTATGTTTAAAAAGATCTAGGTTTGCAATTTATATCTGAATTTAGAGATCAACGATGACAAAAACCGCACGTAAGTCGAGACCTACGTGAGAAGCAACCATCAGACAGAACGTCATGAATCTGCATCTAAGCGACGTAAGACTAGCAGAAGATGTTCTGCATGTCCAAGAAACAAAGATAGAAAGACATTCTATATTTCTATGCATTGTGATATTCCACTATGCTTAGAACACGCATTTTTGAGTTGCAAAAAAAGGGTAACACTTGAGACGCCATAACTTTTGAACTATGGGCAATATTGATATAAATCTTTTTTTATTTTGTTTATTAAACCTTTTTTTTATAAATACTTTTCAGATTTTTGTTTAATTAAATATATAAATATATTTGTATGCAATAATGTTGCTCTATGTTTTTTTGAAGCAAAATTGCTGTTGTTTTAAAACAGTATTGCAAATTTTTAGTAAATATTATTAACTATCATTTATTTATTTTATTTGACACACAATGAATCTAAGAAACATATTTGATCATTTAATTTACAAAATTTTATAAATCTCTATAGTTTTCAGTGAACTTTAGTTCGGGGTATGACATACCCCACAACACTAACCGCGTGACTTTTTTCCACCACACTGACGGAGGGTTAAGAAAAGCGATAAAAATTTACCTGGTAGAATTTTTTTTTAAAGTAAATGTGCACATTATTTCAGATCATTATCCAAATAATTTTGTATTAATTTCGGATTAGACAATTACTATTAACGATAGATTGTTATCAGTAGTACAATTTGACACTTTTAACTCAGTTTATAAAATTACGTCCATAAAAGAAGTGTATATAAACATAGATTCTACATCCAAACAACGGCAAATAAGACGTCAGATTATGACTTATATTATGATTTAATTAAGACGTCCAAACGTGATGGTAAAATTACGTCTATGGTAGACGAGAAGTCTATATAAACATAGATTCTACGTCTGCACGACGTCAAAATATAATGTTAAAATATGACTAAAATACAACGCCGATTTTTGGTTTACAGTCAGTTATTCAATCAGCTAAAGAGTAGTAAATTAGCAACAGAATATAACTACTATGGCACTAAACCAAAAAATAAATTTAAAAATACGTTAGTAGAAAAGCTGCTTACTGTAAGAATTCTTGCTCAGTGTACTAATGAATAAAATATTAATGCATATTTATATTTCAGATGGTGTTAAATCAGTTCATCGGGAGATGACAAAGGACATGTTTCAAGACTTTATCATGCGCTGGCGTAAGTACGCTCCTCTACGAGCTAAAAAACCTTCAAAATAAATCACTCGTTGATAATAGATTTAATTAAAAGTAATTCTATATGTGTGTGTGTGTGTTATATATATATATATATATATATATATATATATATATATATATATATATATATATATATATATGGCAACTTTAAAATCTTAAATGGGAACCCCTATTTTTTATTGCAGATTCGTATTCCTCGTCTAAAAATACGTAAGGTTTGTCTGAGACATTTTTTTCCAATCCTAATAGATGGCGCCGTAATCGCAACAAATGACATTTTTGATATTTTTGAGGATCGCATCTCAGATCGAAAGCAATCAGGCAACAAAATTATACAGCGTATAGCTCTATTTTGTGCAGAACGTAATATTTCCATTAATACATTAGAACATTTACCGGGACTATTAGAAAATTGTTTTCCACACTCGAAAATAGCTGCTGAAATTGATATTAGTCGCACAAAGGGCACTGCAGTATTAACCAATTATATTGGAAAATGCCATAGCCAGGAATTATCCAAAATTGTTTCTAAACAAAAATTTAGTGTTATAAATGATGAGTCAACAGACATTGGCTCTATCAAAACATTATGTGTATACTTCCGCTTTTTTCACCACAAATTAAAAAGAATAAATCATTATTTCTTGAACTTAGTTCAAGTATTACATCCATCGGATGCCGATGAAGGTGCTACTGCAATAAAATTGTATGAAAAATTAATGAAATATCTTGCCCATGTACCTAAAGCAAAATTTAGTTGGATTCGCCTGTGATGGCTGTAATTAAATGATGGGGAGCCGATATTCTGTGATGAATAGATTGAAAACAGATTTTATATATAAAAAAACTACGGGACAATGTGGAACAATTTACAAGGAATATTTATACTTATTTTAAATATAGTTGTAAAAGACTCGCAGTAAGTTTTTTTACGAAGACAACATAAAATTCAAATATTTTGCATTATACATTTGTACATATTACAGAAGAGCTGAAAAGATTTTGGTACAAATCTGCCAACCGAAAATGATACTTTTTTAAAGAACTATCATATTTTTTACCAAAGCTTTGTAAAATATGAAATTTATTACAACAAACCGAAATATTAATAAAAGAATAAGTTAATTTCCGTAATATTTAATTGAATTTATTGATTTATTTGCTGGTCATTATCAATATTTTTGTACCATATTTATGTAATTTTGCCTATCAAGATTAGAGAAAAGATAAATAAAAATTTATTTTTTTTACTTAAATAACATATCACTGTGACCTTGGTGAAATGTCATAAAATATTATTCGGACAGTTTACTGAATATTAAAAACTTTCTTATCGGAAGTGATAGCTGTACTAACATGGTAACCCTGCCATGTTGATTTTTTTATTAAAACCGATGTGGCAACATGGCAGACTTGTCATGTCGGTACAATTGTTGTGTACGTTCATTTATTTTTATTTATAGAGTTACGAGAATAAATATCAAACCAGTCACACGCAAATATTGCCTCTTCTTCATTTAATCTATTAACTAACATATAATGTTACCCAATCAACGACGTAATATTATTGGTGATCCCGAACTAAGAACATGTTGAAATTTGTTTTGGTTTCAAAATTTCTACCATCGATTTGAATTTAAATTTCTACTACTCCTTCTGCTCTTAAAGAACTGCAAGTTGAATACATCTACTTCTACAGAACTACAAGTTGAATACATCTACTTCTAAAGACGACTTCAAGACTTTCCATCATTGTATAAGATACATCCACTAGATTCAAAACTACGAAATTTTAATGCTACGAAGAAGATTTACAACTTTACAAATTTCAACGCTACGAAGAGGATTTACAACTTTACAAATTTCAACACTATGAAGTGTTGTATATATATTGTGTGACCGAATACTAGTACTAGTGTGATGCTAGCACGCACCCGAAAGAGCGCGACTAGCGGACGCACTGAAAGATAATATACTGTAGTAATGGTTGTAAAAGATAAATGGTATTAAGATTAAAATAAAGCATTGATTAAAGTATCGTATTGTATTTATTTTAACTAAATACACAACATGAAGAGGATTTACAACTTTACAAATTTCAACGCTGAGAAGAGGATTTATTTTTACACTATAGTGACTTTTGTAACTTTTTAATTTTTTACATTCCATTTTTATTTACATCTTTTATATTTTTCTGTATATTTACCTATTTACTTGTTCTATTTTTTCTATTTATGTTATAGGTAGTCCTCGTTCCGGAGACGGCCTTCTTATCCTTTAGACCTTTATTAAAACATGTATCCTAACACAATTCTTCTTTCCGATTTTTTTATATACTGGTAACAGTTTACCAGACTCACTTGGCCTGTTACCAGTATATCCATTGCAACATTGAGCAGTATCAGACTCACTTGGTCTGCTCAATCTTTTACATATTACGACAAACTTTTCACATTCTAAATTAAATGTCTACTGTCAAATTACACTTTTATATATTTACCACAACTTTAACCTTCCACTTCTACTACCTGGACGCTATTCCATATAAAATCAATAGTTATTTTTATATCAAGTGCCGAAAAAGACTCGTTACGTGAAAGTGCAGAGTTTAACGCGCGAGGCTTGCCGAGTGCGGAAATCTGCATGTGCACGTAATCTTTTTCGACACGTGTTGTAAACAACATTTTTCCTACAACTAATAATATAGAAAATCACTTAAATATTATCAGGATTTATTAAATTTTAATGACACTCGCATTACATTAAAACTTTGTTTTACGACGTTGCTATGGTTTGTTTGTTGATTGCTTCATTTGTTCTACGTTATTGTAACGAGCGGCGCCTGGGTGGCGGCGGCCAAGCGACATGCACGGACCAGTTTGCATTGTCTAGCCGGCGCGCTATTGTGTTGATGACGCAAGAGGGGGATGATTCATCGGGTCACGCGATACGGTAATAAAATTTAATGACTCTCTGGAAGGAATTTATGGAATCTACCAGAATTACCGGCTGTGGATATATAAACACTACCCGAGCGGACGGTGAGTCAGTCTACGTTAGAATGGTGACATAAATAGAAGTCTACGGTTGAATAGTGACATAAATAGAACTAAATATTCATGTATTGTGACATAAATAGAGTTTAGTGTTATCTAGTAGTTAAATAAATAATTACAGTGTATAAATAAATAATCCTAGTAGTGTTAAGTGTGTAAATAAATATTCTTAGTGTATAATTAGTGTTTTAAGTTTAATTAATAGTGCGTGTTTATTTAATAATTATTAACTATTACCTTTTATTTTTCGTTATTAAACTTGTTATATAAATATTCGTGTTTTACTGATTTTACACTTCACCTAAATAAATAAAACCGTTACATTATTTAGAAATTTTTCGATATAATTTTCTTTTTTCAATCTTTGCTACAGTTGAAACAGAAATTGAGGTTAGTCAGTTAGTAGCGAAAATATGAACTAAACACTCCGCGCGAAATTTAAATCGCAGTCAGTTAAGTTCACGGACTGTTAAGTTTGGTTTTCACAGTTGCGTAAACGAAACGCACTTGTGTTTCACGTTTACAGAAAAACACTTGTTCTGCATTTGTCTTCTTTCCACCCATAACCAAGGCAATAATTGTTAGGTAATAACAAAGAAATCGAACAGTTGTAGGAAATAGTTATTTACGATACAAATGCGGGAAGATTATTGTCCCACATGAGCGAAGCGAGGGCTTCATTAACGCGAATGCTTTGACGGGTCTTCCCGCAAGAGTGTTGTACAATGTTTTTTGTAACGAATAAAACTATAATCAAATACATTCAAGTTGTAGTTGTAGTCTTGTCATTAAATTTGAGGTTACGATGCTTTTCGTACTCACTACTACCAACAGATGGCGCGCTGATCACACATTTTATATTTAAATATTGGCGGTTATTGATGATTTTTGTGTATTTAATATAGCGGGAAGTAACTTTTAAAAGAATAAATTAGATTATTTCCAAGATGATTTTACTTCACATTGTCCAGAAAGGCCAGTGTTTTTGCTAATTTTTCCCGTTTATGAACAATGGGAAATTGAAGTTCCCGTTTGTCAGTAACGTGTGGCAATTGTCATTTCCAATGTTATGAGTACAAAAAATTTATTTCAGTCTTGAATTCTTTGAATTTTTAATGGAACGTCGTCTCTTTCACTCTCTGTCTATTCTTAAACACATTCCCTTTTACGAAACCTTTTTGACAGTTGACTCCGTCTTCGGGAGGGGGATCTCTGTACCAACATGTCAACCCTGCCATGTTGATTTTTTATTAAAACCGATGTGGAAACATGTCAGACTTGTCATGTCGGTACAATTGTTGTGTACGTTCATTTATTTTTATTTATAGAGTTACGAGAATAAATATCAAACCAGTTACACGCAAATAATGCCTCTTCTTAATTTAATCTATTAACTAACATATAATGTTACCCAATCAACGACGTAACATAGCTTAGGCTTTATTTAAAATGCATAATTGAATACTAAATATAATTATTAATATTACAAACTTGTAAGTAATTATTTAATAATAATTTAATATTCAATATAAAAAATGTTATACGTTTTCTCATTATGCTTGCAGAATAAAATAGTTATTATAAAATGAGAACAAAGAAAAAATCTGTTAAGCAGAAAAATAAATTGATGACAGACATTTATCAGAACAAAACTGAATTCAGCATCACCAAATTGTAAAACATGAATTTAATTATAAAAAAAAATTTGGTAACGACGAAAATTTTAATGAAATTAACAAAAAACTAAAGAAAAATGAAATTGAACTTACTGGCGATTACTTACAATTAAACAAAAACATAATATTTAGCCAATTTGACAATATGAATAAAGAACAAGAATAAAGAAAAATGACAATAATTGTATGAAATTAACAAAAAAAATTAAGAAAAATTAAACTACCCTTACTGGCGATTTCTTACAATTAAACAACATAATATTATCCAAATTGAAAATAAGAATTAAAAAATTATACATACGAGCAAAGAACGTATGAAAAATTTACGAAAAAATGCAGAATGCAGAGAAAAATAAGCTTTGAATAACAAAATTAGAATAAATATGTTAAGACAACAAGAAACATAATATGCAAATAAAGAGAGATAAACATAGAGAGTATATGAAGAAACTACGAGAAAACCCAATTTATAAAAAACAAAATAAAGAATATAATACAAAATCGTACATGTGGTGCATGTGTGCATCAAAATATTTTACATGGATCACATATCTCCGAAACTGTACAACTGACATGAACGGATGTTGCACCAAATGATCCGGCGAATGGATGACTCTGATGAATCAGATTAATATTATATTATTTACATGTTGATACCTATTATTATATTCTAATTTCCGCATTTTAATTATATATTATCTTTTGCTCCTATAGATCGAGTCATCTATTTATATATTTTTTTACTTGTCATTGTTTTCTAAAAACAATACTGTTAATTTCATGTTTCATAAAAAATAAATATATGTTGTTGTCATTACTGAAGTGCTACACTATATTTGAACCTTTATATTTAATAAATAAATTAAATCCGATCTACGCCTTTTCTAACATTATATTTTTATTTTTGGTTAATTTTCTAATATTTCATGTAATATTTATGTTAAAATAAATATATATTCTCTTTCTACATCATATTTAAATTGTATTATTTTTCCGATTACAGAAAAAAACATGAATTTCGTTGCAATAACCGGCAACGTGCAATTTTTGTCTACCCTTGGCATGCCTATAAAAGTATTTAAAAATTGCTTTTTATTTATTAACTTATTCATCATATTAGTCAGAATGACAATTAATAATAAAATGTAAAAGAAATAACATAGGTAATTATTGATTTAAACACTTTTTTTATTTATGTCGAAGCTAAGTTTTTGCACCAAGCCCTTCATTAGAGAAATTAAAGAATACAGGCACATTGAAAAACAAAAAGATAAATTAAGATTTCGGGAAAATTGTTACAATAATCTTTTAAAAAGAACAACTGAGAGTGCAAATTTTCGACTCGAGATTATGAAAACCCGTGCAATGCTTCCAAATTTACTATGTTGCTTTTGTGAAGATTTATTTTTACACATTCTGTAGTTAAATTCAATGAAACAAATATTTGAGAGACAAACAGTGAAGATTTTTTCTAAAATTTGTAATTTTTTGTCTGAACATATTATTTGTAAAACATGTCAAAATTCGATTTCAAAAAGAATAATACCCAACTTAGCTACTTCTAATGGTTTGAAATTTGTTTATGTTCCTGATTGTGTCAAAATCTTATCTTCTTTTGAGCGTATGGTATTTAAATTTTATGCAGATTCGACCTTTAAAATCTTTTCTGGTAAATCCTCAATTAGGCATACAAGAAAGTGTCGTAAATATTCCCATAGAAGTGAACGATGTTTTAAAGTGTTACCTCGAAATTTCGACAATATGGCTACTATCCAAATAAAACTTAAAAGACACATGCTCCATTCTACAAATTATATGTTTGACACTGTTCGACCTGCTGTTGTTTGCGAAGCCTTAAAATATTTAATTAAAACTCCACTCTATCTAAAATATGAAATTTAAGTTGATGACTACTACTTTTTCAATATGAACAATGTTTCAGTACTAAAATTGATTTTATAGTTGATCCAAACGATACATCCTGTGAAGTAAATGATCTCCGCATTTCAGATTTTTTATCTTACGAAAACCAAGATGAGGAAAATGATAACTATAATGTTCTTTTAGTGGATCAAAATAACGATATTGTTAACAGCATTAAAATGATTTCTTCTGGTCAAGGGAAATTGCCTGTACCATGGCATATGATTGAAGATTTCTATGAGCTTTGCTTCCCGACAATATTTCATACAGTGATAGAGCAAAATCAGAGTGTAGAAGAAGGGATAGAAGGTCTTGTCATCCAACAAGTATTTTATTTATGACAAAAAAAAATTCGAACAAAGTCAATGCAGAAAATGTTTTAGATTCCAAATTTCTAGAGAACTTAATTAAATTAGACACGAGTTATAAATTTTTAAGTAATGTTCGATCTTCACCTTCTTATTGGGAAAGCAAAAAAGGATTAAATGGCAACGATCAGACAATTAGAACAGCCAACAATATTTTAAACTCTTTCAGCAGCAGAAAAACGGTTCCGTTATTTAAACACTTCCGCGCATGCAACGCGCACGCATTTACAACACAAATACACACACAGTCCCGTATAGATATTTCACACACATACATACGTTACAAATGGCGCTCACGAACAAGGACTACTTGATAAACAATAGTTGGGAAAGAAAATGAATTAAGTTGCATTTCGTAAAAATCATTTGTTTAATTCAATCGCATTGGCTCCAAAACGGAGATCAGCTACAAATATTATCATTACAAACAATGATCGCACAGATCATCAAATATTTTCTAAATTTGATTTCGTACAGAATTATAATAGAAATGAAATTCAAAAAGAATTCGAAAAACTTCAAGAGAAGTGGTCCTCCACAAGAGCGTCCATGAGAACCTTTCTTTTCAACAATATAAACCAAGTCAACAGAAGACGGCTGGGCAAATGGGACCGCCAGACATTCGAGAACCATTTGACTCTGTAAGTATCGATGTCATGGGTCCATTTCCTGTTTCCAGTAAAGGAAACATTGGTATTCCAAGATTGATTTACCAAATGAACAGAGTTACGTCATCACGAATGCTTTCCATGAAGACATCGTGACACTCTACGGAAGCCCCCGAGTCGTCATCACAGATAATGGTAAACAATTTCAAAATTAACTCTTCCTTATTCTCTTCAATCCAATCCCGTAGAACGGGTTAATTGTACTCTATGCCGATATTGGCCCAATTCGCGAATCAATGTCCCTAGAAATGGGATATTCATTAACAAGACTTTCGTCTCGCTTTAAACTCCAATAAACATACTTCCACTTACACCTGCTATGTTGAATTTAGGAAGAGAACTTTCTCTCCCATATATAGAGTTTCAAAGGACGGAAACAGGAGATATTCCAGAATTGTCAGACGAACACATTCAACGCCGAAAAAGGCATTTGTCAAAATTGTTAGTACAAGAACTGGTAAAAATTAATTTAGCAAGAGCTGCTAGTAAACAAGCACACTACTACAATTTACGTAGACGACTCATTACCTTCAAGGTAGGACAACAAGTATTAAGAAGAAACCGAGGAAGAAACCATCCAATTTCTTCAGCCGAAAAAGGTGTGCTAGCTAAATTAGTACAAGATGAAAACAAAGATCTCATTTCATATATACATGTTAAAGACATCAAACCACTTTTCAAATAATTTTTTAAATGCATTTCTTACTTGTAAAGATGAATTCTCCTGCAAAAACAAATAACCCCAAAGTCGGGCAGTTTTAGGAGAGAAGAATCTAATCTTTTCACTAGGTACACATGCTGGCAAGGCCTACATCTTTTAATCCAGATTGTACCTCAGCAGTTACCAAGGTAGTTTTACAACAATAATTCTCCTACACATTTTCACAGATCACTTTTTCTCAGATTTTCGTCCATCTGCCCATGTTCATTTATGACGGCTATTTTGGATCGAATTACTTCTTACTAATACTATCAGTCTTTCCACAAATTGAATCACGTTCGTTTCTTCGCCCATATTAATTTATGGCACTCATTTTGAACGAACAATTGATTTATTAAACTGTCAATTTTCACTCATTCGCCCATATTAATTTATGACTGCTATTTTGTGTGAATTATTTCTTAAATTCAATGTCTGAATCATTTGAGGTTACTGTTTGTTGTTTTCTTCTGATATCACATCCATTCACAACCTACAAATGTTCACATTTTCTCACTGTCCATAAAACAATGACTGTTGTCAAATGTCAATCACATCCAAAAAGTCACTAACCTTTATAGTCCGGTCGCAAAATGAGCAAATCGGCTTGGACCTGGAAGCTGGGTACAACAAATATTTTATGATTGATTCTAGTACTATTTGATATACTGAATCATAATGTGACGGGTGCCAGAGCGGCACCCCTGGGCAACTCCGGAAAATTCGAAAAGAAAATTGATTTTTTTGGTTATTTGCCAATAACTATTAAACGGGTAGTTCTACATTTAAGATTGTCCAGTGCATTTTTGTAGAGAATAAAATTTCCAAAAAAATGACACTTTGAACTGCTCTCTACGATTAACCGTTTCTGAGATACACGCGTTCAAAATTTTCTTCGAGAGAAACTTGATTTTTTTTTACTTTTTTCATAATTTTTGTGTTTAATGACCTGTAACTTCTAAACAAATTAAAATTTTGACATCCGGTTTCTTTTATTAAATTCTGCAAACAATTCTCTATAAGATAGATTATATGAAATTTTTCTTGATGGCCTTAGTTAAGCCAAAATTTTAAGATTTTCTTTGAGATAAACTTGATTTTTTTTTACTTTTTTCATAAGTTTTGTGTTTAATGACCTGTAACTTCTAAACAAATTAAAATTTTGACATCCGGTTTCTTTTATTAAATTCTGCAAACAATTCTCTATAAGATAGATTATATGAAATTTTGCTTGAAGGCCTTAGTTAAGCCAAAATTTTAAGATTTTCTTCGAGAGAAACTTGAATTTTTTTAACTCTTTTCATAATTTTTGTGTTTAATGACCTGTAACTTCTAAACAAATTAAAATTTTGACATCCGGTTTCTTTTATTAAATTCTGCAAACAATTCTCTATAAGATAGATTATATGAAATTTTTCTGGAAGGCCTTAGTTAAGCCAAAATTTTAAGATTTTCTTCGAGAGAAACTTGAATTTTTTTAACTCTTTTCATAATTTTTGTGTTTAATGACCTGTAACTTCTAAACAAATTGAAATTTTGACATCCGGTTTCTTTTATTAAATTCTGCAAACAATTCTCTATAAGATAGATTATATGAAATTTTTCTTGAAGACCTTAGTTAAGCCAAAATTTTAAGATTTTCTTCGAGAGAAACTTGAATTTTTTTAACTCTTTTCATAATTTTTGTGTTTAATGACCTGTAACTTCTAAACAAATTAAAATTTTGATATCCGGTTTCTTTTATTAAATACTGCAAACAATTCTCTATAAGATAAATTGTATGGAATTTTTCTTGAAGCCCTTAGTTAAGCCAAAATTTTAAGATTTTCTTCGAGAGAAACTTGAATTTTTATTACTTTTTTCATAAGTTTTGTGTTTAATGACCTGTAACTTCTAAAAAAATTAAAATTTTGATATTCGGTTTCTTGTATTAAATTCTGCAAACAATTCTCTATAAGATGGATTGTATGAATTTTTTCTTGAAGGCCTTAGTTAAGCCAAAATTTTAAGATTTTCTTCGAGAGAAACTTAAAATTTTATTACTCTATTCATAATTTTTGTGTTTAATGACCTATAACTTCTAAACAAATTAAAATTTTGATATCCGGTTTCTTTTATTAAATTCTACAAACAATTCTCTGTAAGATAGATTATATGAAATTTTTCTTGAAGGCCTCAGTTAAGCCAAAATTATAAGATTATGAAAAAAGTAAAAAAAATTCAAGTTTCTGTCGAAGAAAATTTTAAAATTTTGGCTTAACTAAGGCCATCAAGAAAAATTTCATATAATCTATCTTATAGAGAATTGTTTGCAGAATTTAATAAAAGAAACCGGATGTCAAAATTTTAATTTGTTTAGAAGTTACAGGTCATTAAACACAAAAATTATGAAAAAAGTAAAAAAAATTCAAGTTTTTCTCGAAGAAAATTTTGAGCGCGTGTATCTCAGAAACGGTTAATCGAAGAGAGCAGTTCAAAGTGTCATTTTTTTGGAAATTTTGTTCTCTACAAAAATGCACTGGACAATCTTAAATGTAGAACTACCCGTTTAGTAGTTATTGGCAAATAACCAAAAAATCCATTTTCTTTTCGAATTTCCCGGAGTTGCCCAGGGGTGCCACTCTGGCACCCGTCATATTATGATTCAGTATATCAAATAGTACTAGAATCAATCATAAAATATTTGTTGTACCCAACTTCCAGGTTACATGGCTCGGCGACCGGACTATTATATGTTTCCTTATGTTGCATGTTTATTGTCCACAAATAATAAATAAATAAAACCAATAAATGTTTCATTGAATTTCCCAAACTATTGTTTTTCAGCGACCGGATCACTTGGATTACACATACAGACACCACAATAATAATTTTCTCTTTGTCTGTTATTCATAAACAGACTGGCGCGGCGCCCGAACTTAAGCTAAGTTTCCATGCATGCGTTTCATCCGTAACTGCGCGGACACAATCGCACGCGTAATGACGTATGTAAAAACGGACGTTCCTATGCATACTGAACGTTTCATCCGTTTTGACGTTTCATGTCAACTAAATTAATTTATTTTATCTCATTATTATTCAGATTTACAATATAACAAATCATAAAATACCTTAAAAACACGGAATTTTATATGTAGAATTTACATAAATACACTGAACTGTCAAAAACACGACGTGGTACTGAAACGTATCCGTTCTACGGATCGAGTAGAAAGTAGACGAACTCAGTCCGTCGTTGATCCGTAACTGTCTTGATTTTCACGAATTTAAATTTAGCGAATCAGATCTCTCGACGGATCAAACGCGACGGATGAAACGCATGCATGGAAACTTAGCTTTAATCATTTTTGACAGTTTATCATCTTGTTATTTCACACAGTCAATTATTTGAAACACACTTTGATTCCAGTTCCATAATTTAAATATTTTCGGGCATGCAATGCGCACGCATTTACAACACAAATACACACAGTCAGGTCTAGATGTTTCACAAATACGTTACAGACCTAACAACCGAAAGCCGTGACGATTCCGCTGGACCCAACTGCACACATGAGTTAACAGCTTTGTGCTGATAATATAAATATTGAACAAATGCTATAATAAGCTTATTAAATTTAAAATGTTTAAAATAGTTGCAAATATTTGTTACCTACTAATATATTTAAGTTCAAGCGCAAACTGAACAAAAAATAATTGTTACGTAAATTGAATTTAAAGAATGATATGTCATGTTTTTATTTTCTGTTCATATTGTTTGAAATATTGCTACAATTTATTCAAGGAAATATTTAATTAAAGTATTAACATTAAACATATTATATTTGCAGCAAATAATTATAATGGGGTACTTGCATGGTACTGAAAATTAGATTTTTAACACTATACATATAATGTTAGGTCTAAAACATTGGTAAAAATACAAATTTTATTTAAAAAAAAATTATGTTTTTTAGTAAATTGAGATTAAATTTTCTGTGACGTCATTTGTGTGAACAGAAGGTAGGGAAGCATAGTTAAGAATGTAACCTGTAGATAGCGTGCGAGTCAGTCAACAAATGTTTGAATTTGACATCTGCTTGTCAAAAATACACATAAAATTTAGTAATAATACATTATTTTATAAATGTAGACTATTTAGTTTATGAAAACACAACTACTTACTTATATTTTACAGCATCAAAACATGTACGAAGTTCAAATGTCAAACACATCTGATCTGTCAGCTTGACAAACTCGTTCCCGCGCAAGCCGTAGTTAGGGGCGTTCACTAGTACAGCCGTTGCTATGGCTTAACGGCCATTCATTGGTTGGGTTAGTTTCTACGTCACATATTGAATATTTAAATTCAAATAATTTTTTTGAGCTTGTAAATAAATTTTTTGCCAAAAAAAATACGGGTCTTAAGTTTTGATCTCTTCTTCAAATATATTTAATTAAAAAATGCATGCAAGTAGCCCATTATAACCTAAAATAGTAATCAACAAGTCAAGAGTTAAACTGCATTTGTATTATAAAATTTACCAAATTGAGTTATTTGAACACAGTAACTGGTTGCTGATGATTATGAATATTTATGATTCAAATGTCACAAAAATAACCTATAGTTCGTTTTTTTAAAAGAATTCTGTGTGGAAAAGATAGGACTCATTTGACCTTGATCTCTGATTGGTTCAAATCGCGGGCAAGTTTACACAGACGAAATTTAGTTGTCCATCTAAACTTTTTCTATTTATCTCTCTCTCAAACCGTACTGTCAAGTTATTTGATAATGCATGCTACATACAATTTTTAATTATATTAGGACGTAATAATAAGTTTAAAAACTACTATAATGAAAATTGTTCATAAAGTAAGTTTTTAAATATCATTTTAATGAAACTTCCATGCATACGTTTACATCATCTGTCACTTGAATTTCGTTTGTCATTTTTTAATTTAATTTTTTAAACATTTTGAATTTCTAGTCTTCATTTAGCGATTTTATAATATTTATAAATAAGGTAATTACCAATATTGTATTCAAATGCACTTACATGACTATTATTATTTGAAATCGTTATATTTGAATTTAGCACCAAATTTTGTAACTAGATTGAAAGTTCTTCACAGTATAAATCAGTCTTTTAGTCACAGAATTCTTTAAAAAAAACGAACTATAGTTTACAAGTAAACAGTAGCCAGTAGGCGTAACCATAGAGTAAGAAGGTGATTTAGAAAACCAAGTACCGTTAAAAATGATGGAAACAAGTTTTGTTGCAACGCGTTGGTAGCGTATGGCCGTACTAGAATCTGTACAGTGCGGGTACACCCAGGTACACCCCGCACTGTTCAAAATTTAATATTAATGTTATTCAAATAAACGCAATAAGTATAAATATAGAAGTATAATTTATTAAACACAACATTTTAAAAACTTATTATAAGAGCTAAATTACATAGTATCACATTGTATCGCAAATATAATATTAAAGAAATAATACGAACATTCATGTTTTAACAAAAATAAACATTTATAAAAAAAATCTGACGTGGACACCACATGACTTCCTTGTACGCCTATTAAACTGTACATATTTTTCTTAATAACTAAAATGTAGAATTATAATATACAAATATATAAGTACTACTTACTACTGCTACTATATATTTTAGTCATTTTATTTAAACTGCAGAAGAAGATATAAACGATATTTTACTATACGCCAAGACAACATCCCATCATGGCGCGTGACGCGACATCTAGCGGAATCGCCGCTAAGTTATTCCGTTGTAATTTCGAACTCGTAGCATGGGCTTTAGCCGGAAATTTGTCATTTTTCACGTTTCCGAGTGTTTGTTGTGGCCCGAAGGCGGAGTGACTGAAATCATTTACCCTGATTATCGCGAATTGCGCGGTTCTGTTTTGAAAAAAAAACACCTGGTGGTTTGAGTAACCAGAAACTACAATATTAGGACGGAATGTAAAATTGGATACATGCTAAAAATGCGTTTTTTTAGAAGATGGTTTTTTATGCTGCAATATGACCTAAAAAAACAAAATTAGAGCGCGGAAGAGTATTTTTTACAAGATATTTGGATTAAATTGAAGTTTTTGTAGGTTAACCTCAAAGTGTCAAACTAACTACAAATTAAGCAAAAATACAATAAAATCAGTATAAATTCTTGTATTAATGAAAAATATATTTATTTATTGATATCTCCGTTACATAAATGTATAACAACGGTAAGTCAAACGTTTAATCAGTAAATTTTCAGTATAACCAGTGTTGAAACTAACCACACATTTCACCTTAAAAACTTTAAAAATCGCAATAAATCCTTGCTTCCGCGGCCTAATTATTTTAGGTCAGAGAATATTACTGAACCGATAAATACCAGGAAAACTGAAATTTAAGCATGTAACCTATTCTACAGTTTAGCCCAATCCATTTTTTCTTCCGTTATTTTTCCCACTCACGAGCAAGAAATGAATAAAATGACAGCTCCGGGTTTCTTTCGGCACTATTCTTGCACCCCACAACACTGCACATGTGCCGAGCGTAAGGTTTCTTACTCATTTTTGGATAAATAATTAAATTCCGGTCTCAGCCGTTCAACGTGACAGCTGTTTACTACAGACGTTTTTACACTGAAATCCGCTAGGTGTCGCCACGGGCGATGTTGTCTTGGCGTATTGTCCAGGCGGTCGACAGCTATATAGAATTTCATTTATGTGGTTTCATGTGCTGCCATCTATTGCTGCCCGAAATAAGTATTTAATTAAAATAATAAAAATAATGAAGGAAAATGTTAAGCGACTGTGCGTGTTGTAGTAGAAAGAGAGTACACAGGAATGCAGTCAAATTGAATCTTTATTGATCTAAGGCGAAACGTTGGCCTTAGATCAATAAAGATTCAATTTGACTGCATTCCTGTGTACTCTCTTTCTACTAATAAAAATAATGATCAGAGTTGCTGAATAAATACAAAATTTTAAAAATACATAAAAAATTGTACAACAGGCATTATTACATTTATGATTGAAAACTGAAAGTTGAAGTCGTTAAAGGTATTCATTATATCTATTTTAATATTTTTCTGTGTTAAAAGTGTGAATGATTAATATTTACTGTATTATTAGCAATGGTTATTTTACATTTACGAATTCAGTAACACGTCATGGAATCAGGAGTAACGAATTTTTGAGGGCGAAGCGAAAATAAACTGCTAGAAAAATCTCAATCGGTGGAATGATAAAAATTACAAGGTTCGTGATGGTATCCCTTTCGCCAAGTGACATTATTGAATACGCATTATTAATACCGATGTCACGAAAATTATAAAAAATATTTTTTGAGCAAATACCATTTAATATTGTAGAATACTATTAAAATTAAATATAAAAATTAAATCAGCGAAGAAAACTGTTTAACCAGGTGTTTAACTCTTTGTTCTATATAAATTTATATAAACATTAAAAATAAAAAATAACTTATTGTAAAACTTTTGAAATTAGTTCATTTGGGCAGCAAGAGATGGCGCCAGGAACAATTATATAAGTCGCAGATAGCTGGATCTGTCGCTTCTTCTTTGCGTCTCTTGTTCTGTGCTATTGTCACTGCTACTGTCACTGTCATGTCATAATCATTTAAATTTTACGTAGTAACAAAAAAATGTTAATCGATCATGGACTACAAGATACCGAAATACTAAATTATAAGTATATACTTTAATTATTCTTAAATGATAGAAGATACAGCAAAATTTATAAAATACCGATTGTAGATAATAATCACATAATCTTTCATTTAAAATAAAAAAAATTGTCTAAAATTAATTATTTATCAAAATATTTTTAAAAAGTACTACTTCCGGTTTATAGATTGAAACCAAAAATAGGAGGTGCACAACTAGATGCTATAACAGTCCTAAATACAAAATTTCAGCTTTCTACGTCTAACCGTATTTGAGTTATGCGACACACATACATCCGTACGTACATACGTACAGACGTCACGACGAAACTAGTCATAGTGGATTCAGAAAAGGTCAAAACGGATATTTCAATCAAAATCTGAAAACCGAAATTTTTCGGGATTACAATACTTCCTTATTACTCCGTACAAGGAAGTAATAGCTTTACGTATGCTTTAAAATTGTCATTTTCATCTCTATTTACCTAAAAAATTCAGTATTTTCTTAATATATATAAAAAACCCATGTATCGATTATATTTAAAATATATTTCATTGTACTAACTTGTCTAAAATTTGTTGAACTGGTGTTGGTAACGAGAAAATGCTGTTCATGAGACGTTCACAATTTTCTGTTACATTGTTACATTTCAATTCAAATCAAAATAAAACAAAACAGCTATTTTCAAACAAACGTCAAAAAAAGTCTACACTAGCGCTGCAGTGTTATATGGCCGAACTAAATTCATATGACGTCATAGTGCTGTCATTTTATTCAAGCAAGCTGATAGCCCCTGGGCGTAACATGAACATGGTCAGGCCGTCATGCGTCATGCCATTGCCAACCGCAAGATCGCGAAACTCACAATGAGCACAAGATTCAAAAACTTCTTCTGCCGTGATTTGTGCTATGATGCAGTCTTGTTATTATGTATTTAATATGTATGTAAAATTTGTGTTCTAATCAAAATGTAGGAATTTCTATAATATGAGTATTTTTATTTGATACCAGAAATGAAGTATTGATATGAGTAAAGAATCGAAATAAAAGTATCGTGTAAAAAAAGTACTAGTATCGAATCAAAAATATCGATATTAGTAAAGTATCGATACTTTTTATATATCCCTGTAGGCGGCTTTAAAGTATGTAATATGTTGGCCAGTGAAATAACAAATCCGGGCTTTACCCGTCGGAAAATATTTTCCAATTCGAAGGTTTCTTTTCACAAAAATCCCAAAAAGTTTGGATGAACAAATTATATAAATATTTGGGTTGATGTGCAGCAGTCGAAAATACAAACTACAGAAAGTGCAAACTACAGAAAATAAAGCAGCAGAAATGACAAAAACTAGACATTACAAACACCAGAACGTACTAACTACAGAATAGACAAACAACAGAACGTACAAATCTCGAAAGACATCTTCAAATACAAACAACCAAAAATACACACACTAGAAATTGCATACACCAGAACGTACAAACTACAGAAAATACTAACATCAGAACGTACAAATATCGAAAGACATCTTCAAATACAAACAACCAAAAATACACACACTAGAAATTACATACACCAGAACGTACAAACTACAGAAAATTCTAACATTAGAACGTACAATTCTCGAAAGATATCTTAAAATACAAACAACAAAATATACCCACACTAGAAATTGCAAACACCAGAACGTACAAACTGCAGAAAATACTGACATCAGAACGTACAAATCTAGAAAGCACATTTCACAGAAAGTAGTGGGGAATGAATGAGGATAGTCATGCTTGGGATAGTCAATGACACAAACACAATATAAAGAAACAATGCTTTTACTCTACAAAACTAGATGTCGCTAATTACTATAGTACAAAAAAAAATTTATAAATACCAGACAGCTAACAAATTTGAAACTCTAATATGAGTTTAGGAATATAAACCATGTATTAAAAATGAGTTACGTACTGAAACAATAAATATACTGAAATTTAATATATAGTACAATTATTATAACATCTTAAATTTAAAAATCATTCGAATATTACCTACAAAACTCGGCTGCGGCTTATGGTATGTTAACTTTCATTCTCGTGAGAATTACGCGGTAGTATTCGCGGTTACAGTCAGAAGTAAATACGAAATGCTTAATATTATAATATTTTCAAGGGTGACAGGAGGGCACCCTTCATGTTCTAAGTAGGGGCATTCCAAAAAATCTGACGTGGCCGGCACAAGACCTCTCGCGGACGGAATGTCGAATAGGGTAATGACTTAAAATGCGTGTTTTTTTTAGAAGATGGTTTATTATGCTAAAATATGACCTAAAAAAGCAAAATTAGAGCGCGTAAAAGTGTTTTTAATAAGATTTTTTGAATATAATGAATTTTTTTGTTAACCTCAAAATGTCAAAATTTCTAAAAATTGAGTAAAAACAATAAAACTACAAAATATTCTTGCCTAACATTTTTCTGACCTTAACCCCATCATACTCGAAGAGTATTTATAACAAGATTTTTTGAATAAAATGAAATTTTTGTATAGGCGAAAAAAATCAAAGTAGCTGACCTCTTGCGGCTAAAAAATAACTTACGAGTGTGGGATAGCGCTTGACATTTGTACATGTATTTATATGGGATTTATGTTGTACTTCTTGTGAAAAATTGATTTTGTGAGTTGTTGTGTGCAGTTATCCATTTTAAAGTGACAGTTTATGCATATCAGAATGACAACACTAATAAATTTGAAACAATATTTTGTAATAATGAGGTGCCTATTTCATTTAAAATGAAGTTGGAAGATATAAATCCTTCACAACGTCTTTTTCAATGATACCAGTATACGAATTCAAATTTGCTATCCCACACTCGACGCCAATTTGTGCTGCCACCTACATTTGGCTTTTTTCGCCTATATAAAACTCAAAATGGCAAAATTGTTAAAAACAATAAAACTAGAAAATATTCTTGCCTAACATTTTTCTGACCTTAAACCCATCATACTCGATGTTACCAATAATTGTAAAAAGTGCAAATATTGCATACCTAAATTATACTCATTTCCACACAACCCTTGAAGTAAGAGTACAGTATGTAGTGAGTTTTTTTTTGAAATGTGGTATCCCTAGTAGGCCTAATCCACAAAAAAAATTCATACCAGGCTGCCAAAGACATGAAACAATGTTTAAGTCAAAATATCCAAGAAAAACAAGTGGCAGCCTGTTTGCACTTAGACATGACATCTATTTTTTAGGTACAATTTTCGTTACATAAAAACGATTCAGAAATAGATGTCATGTCTAAGTGCAACAGGTCGTGGGTTCGAGTCCCACTGAAGAGCATGGACGTTGTGATTGTCAAACATTTAATTCGTATAAATATGTTTATCTAATACACAATGTTGCTGGCTGATAGGCACCGTAGCTAAAGCCATAGGGGTTTCCCCTTTTACTTAGTACATAAATTATAAATTAATTGTGTAATAATTACAACATGTAACTAAAATACAAATATTAGAGTTATGGCTGTTTTGATATCTGTACCCGCCAACGTTCCCATAATGGGACCACAAATTAAAACCGAGAGTATGTTACATAACTTTTTTTTTGTTTTTTCACTAAATATTTTATAGTAGTCTATATTAATCGGTATATCAAATTTGCATAATGAAAGGACCAGGGGCGGATCTAGGATTTTTTTACGGTGGGGGGGGGGGGGGGCAAGAATAGAACAAATTAATTATAATAAAAGAAATGCGCCGCAGGTGAATTTTTTTTTTCATTCAAGGTCAAAAGCCTTATCATTACAAGTTCATTATTTTGAAGGATGTGAAACTTTATGTTTTACCTTTTATTTATTATAAAAATAAACTGTCGAAAATGAAATATTGCATATTTTATGCACTCCTTTTCGACATTAACTTATTTCCGTTCGACAATGACAGAGGAAAGGGACTTGCTTTATTGTATATCCATCGAAATTTACCACTAGACCCCCTAGAAGTAATCAATAATTTTGCATTATCACACCCAAGAAGAATGAAGCTATGAAAACTTTAGATGCAGAAACATGGTCATGATGTCTGATGCGTTATATTTTTCTCTTATTTTTGTTTTATGTAGGTACCTACCTACTGTTGTTATCTTTATTGTAATGTTCTTGTTTATTTATTTTCTATACAAAAATTTATATTACCTACCTAATAAATTGTATTCATTACTTGAATTTTTTTATATTTGGGCCCCCAAATCCTTGTTGTTATTACTGAGTAATTAAAAATATCCAGCTTAGTATTTCGGGGGGGGGGGGGGGGGGCGGGCCCCTGTGCCCCCCCCTAAATCCGCGCCTGGAAAGGACCGGTAGAAAGCATAGCGGCAATATGGATTAATATAAAAAAAAATTAATGCCGTACATTGCTGCAATATAATTTCACTCGTGTACATAGAAATTTAAATTATCCATACACTATGAATTTTTAATTTCATATTTTCATATTATTTGGTTCTCTAAGTATTCAGTAGATATTCGTTATCATTGTATAAGCGAAGAGTGTTGGTGTTGCTATATTGTTTGTTTATAAAAAATTGCTGTTGCTTAGATACTTCATACGCGATAAAAGTCAAATTTCGCCCGCATTTTTGGACCAAAGCACAAGATTATGATTTCAAAATAAAATAAAAATATTAATTTACATTTCCGATATAAGTAGGTACCTTGATTTTTTACTGTTAAAGTTAATAATTTGCGAGATATTAACCAATTAAAAATACATAAGAGACAATGATAATATTAATTATGAGTAGTCTAGGAATTTAAGTTGATATTTTATGCGAGTTTACACTTAATAAAATTAAAAAAAAAAATTAAATGACTAAGTGACAAAATTTAATTAATACTACCATTTTGTGCAACATTTATTGTACTATTTTTAAATAAACTCTTTCGATTATATTTTTGTAACTATAATAATAAATAAACCTAAAATGAGCATAGATAATAACAATAATATAAATAATATACCCGTATAATAATAAATCATTTAATTCAACAAAAATTGTAGTATTATGCATGGAATACGGCGACTATTATTGACAAGTTAAATTTGCAGATTCCCAGAGATGGCTCTAATATATAATTTTCCGCGGTCTGAAAACTGTATGCGGGCAGCTCGTAGACGCCATAATCCGCCAATACCAAATACATTGGTAGATCTGGGCCTCCTTCTCATGGATCCCCAGTGGCAAAATAAATTTATTACGACGGTGGATGGGATCAATGAACCGTTCCTTAAGGAAATAGTAAACGTAGATGCAGGGCAAGCCCTCATTTTTGCTTCCCAAACGTTGATAGACAGAGTGGTTGGGGGAGTTAATGAGGTCCACGTAGATGGGACTTTTAAATGCGTGCCTGCGGCACCCCCATCTCATCAACTTTTGGTATTAATTATAATATTTCAAAACAAGGTAAATTTGTATATATTTTCCTTATCTATGTGAATATAAATTTACTTTTCGAAATATTTTAGACAATACCAATCGTTTACACTTTGATGAGTAACAGGACAAGGGCCTTGTAGGAGGCAGTATTTCAACGAATTACAGTTTTAGCTCCCACTCTACAACCTCGGCTAATTATGTCGGATTTTGAGCGGGCCTTAAGGTCTGCCCTTATAACTTGTTTTCCACAAGCCGAGGTTGTAGGTTGTTTGTTTCATTATGCAAGTGTAAGTATAAATATAGTTCGATTGCACGACTAGGGAATTTATGTTTTATTTTGATGTCAAGCAACTCTGATAATACATTTTGCACACCGCCTGATGTTACCAAGTTTACAATAATCATCTACTGATAAAATCCCGTGAAAAATATAAAATTGTGTACCAAAAAATTATGGACAGTAATTAGGTATAAATAATATAAAAAATAGTATAAAATTTTTATCAAAGGCAATGAACATGGTCGTGATCGTAGAAATAGTATAGTACTAGCGTCAGGCCCCGCTACGCGGGCCTTCGGCTAGGTCGCGCTGCCGCGCGACAAGGGGGATTCGCCCGCTTCGCGGGCTCAAGCTCCCCGGACCCTGAATGTGGGACGATTCGGCACTTCGTGCCTCAATTATAACGATTTTAACATTTAGACTCTACCGCTGCCGCGCGACAAAGAGGATTCGCCCGCTTCGCGGGCTCACGCTCGGCGGACCCTGAATGTGGGACAATTCGGCACTTCGTGCCTCAATTGTAATACTAGGTCCGGCTACCGCGGGACAAAGAGGATCTCAAGCTACGTGGATCCTGATTGTATTAGAATTCGGCACTTCGTGCCTCACATAAATCCACTTTTGCATTTAGACTTACCATTTGAATAAGTTTTTTCTGACGTCTTTTGATGTGATTATCGGAATATACCAAGTAGGTAGTCATTAGTGTTTTAAAAAGAAAATAACAAAATTTTGTGAAAACTAAAAAAATTCTTTTTGTCCGACTAAAAACAAAAGCCAAATTGTCGAAAGTCATTTTAATGCATACTGTAGATTTTTTGTCCTTATTAAGACATTTAATTTGATATCAATCGCGATATAATTTTTAAAATATTCAGAAAAAACAAATTCCGCTCACCGAGTGCAATTTAAATTTTTTCTTAGTAAACAGCCATAATTTTGGAAAACATTGGACGATAAGTTTGATACCAATCATAATTATTTTAAATTTATATTGAAATACAAATGCTGATCATTGAAGCCATATTTTGACCCCTTGGTGCTAATTAATACCATACATACTTTTGTAAAAACAGATTTGATACTTGATACAAGTGCAATAACAATGTAGATCATCTCTAGTCCGCGTCGTGTCTCGTGCTTGTCCAGTTGTTAGTTAGTGGGCGTATCCAGGATAAAGATCCCAGTAGGGCGGCTTGGGCAGGACAAACTCAAACTCAACCCAAACCCAAGTACAATAGATAAAAATCCCGATTATCGGACACCATTTTTAACACGTTTGTTAAATTTGTATATTAATTTGACATTTAAAACTTTCCGTAAAATACTGAGAAATAGTATTATCCACGGATATTATGGATATAGATACCTAATTTTAATTGAATATTTACAATTGGGTCAAAATATATTACTATAAATATTACAGTAATAAATAAAAATATGATTCAACTTCACAGTGCATTGTTAAATTGAATAAAAATTTTCAAAAAATATATTACAAATTTATACAAAACCATGTAAACATAATGCGTGCTCCATCTTTAAATACTCAATAAAATTTTTAAAATATTTCTACCTTATCAAATATAAAAGATAAATCCAAATAAAATTTCAAATTGGAAACGTCAAATCTGACACTTGACAAAAAAATCATTTTTATCAAAAAGAAAACAAAAATTCCATGGCCTGCTCCCATTTGCGTTCCGTGCATTTTTCAGTTTTTTCTTAATAACTTTCTTAATATACCCAATATTGGGTTGAAACATGCATAGAAATATAGTCAAATTCATCCTCTACCTATATGTCAAATGAAAAAAACAATCGAATAACGTATAATGCCCGTATCCAAGGAGTCAAAAAAATCACGGTTTTTCAACTTCCCTGCGACTACCACGCCATCTACAATATTCATATACCCAAAAGGCACTACTTCACATGAACCTGTATCAAATAAAAAAAAGTTCATAAAAATCGGTTGAACCGTTTAGGCTGTAGGCGATTCGAAAAACGGTTGCTAAGCTGCTGAAAATATAGTGATACCTAGCCTTTTAGTATATAAGACTAGCGTCAGGCCCCGCTACGCGGGCCTTCGGCTAGGTCGCGCTGCCGCGCGACAAGGGGGGTTCGCCCGCTTCGCGGGCTCAATCTCCACGGACCCTGAATGTGGAAGGATTCGGCACTTCGTGCCTCAATTATAACAATTTTAACATTTATGCTCTACCAAAAAAAATTGTAATCTTTTCTTATGATGAAATTATAATTATTTAATTACAACTTCAAATTATGTATCTTCCTTCTTCAATATAAATTTTAGTGGCTTTTACTTTGATATCAAAATCAATATGATTTTAACAATTATGATATAAATGACGATCGTCGGTCTCCATTTTGAACAATCTTTTGTATCAGCCCTCATCAAGACATTTAATTTGATATCATGCACAATAGGATTCTGACATTTTTTATAAAAACAAATGGCAATGTTCCGCCATCATTTTAAATTATTTAATTAATTAATTAGCCCTTATGTAGCTCTTTAATTTAACATCATACTCGATAGTATAATTTTATATTGTTTTTGATAAAAACAAATGCCAATCGTCGGTCACCATTTTAAGTATTTTTATTAATTAGCTGGCCTCTATTTATCCCTTTGATTTGATATAAAACTCGATTTGATTCAATAATTTTTAGATAAAAACAAACGAAAATCGTTGGCAGCCATTTTCAACAATTTTATAAAGTTAGTGCTCACCTGGTTGTTAAATTTAAAACAAATGCCGATCATTGAAACCATTTTATACACCTAGGTGCTAATTAATATTATACATACTTATGTAAAAACAGATTTATACAAGTAGTGTAATAACAATCTAGATCGTCTATAAGTTCGCGCCGTGTCTCGTACTTGTCCGGTTGTTAGTGTGCTGTCCCCTAATCCTCTGTCCGGGTGGGCCTGGCGTATCCAGGATACAATACCCAGTAGGGCGGCTTGAGCAGGCCAAATTCAAACTTAACCCAAACTCAAGTACAATTAAGAATCCCGATTATGGGACTCCTATTTTAATACTTTTGTTAAATTTAAAATACTGGGAATTATACATAGTATTATCCACGGAAATTTGATATAATTGTAATTGAACATTTACATTTGGGTCAAAATATACTATAAATAGGACAGTAATAAATAACAACATGATGCAACTTCACAATACATTATTAAATTGAATAAAAATTTTCAAAAAATATATTTCAAATTTATACAAAAGCATGTAAACATAATGCGTGCTCCATCTTTAAATACTCAATAAAATTTTCAAAATACTTGTATCTTATCAAATATAAAAGATATATTCAAATAAAATTTCGAAATGGAAACGTCAAATCTGACACTAGACTAAAAAATTATTTTTATAAAAAGAAAACAAAAATTCCATGGCATACTCCCATTTGCGTTCCGTGCATTTTTCGGTTTTTTTTAAATAACTTTCTTAATATACCCAATATGGGGTTGAAACATGCATAGAAATATAGTCAAATTCATCCTCCACCTATATGTCAAATGAAAAAAACAATCGAATAAAGTATAATGCCCGTTGCTAAGGAGTGAAAAAACAGTGAGTTTTTATTATTTCTCACGCAAACTGTGCTCCCTACAACAATAAAATATAGAAAAATCACTAGATAAAATAACCCTTTATCGTATAAAAAAAGTTTCATTAAAATCGTCCAAACCATACAAATTTTAGAGCAAAAAAACGTATAGTTGCTAAGGTGATGAATCACCACACTATGCCTTTTAGTATATACTAGCGTCAGGCCCCGCTACGCGGGCCTTCGGCTAGGTCGCGCTGCCGCGCGACAAGGGGGATTCGCCCGCTTCGCGGGCTCAAGCACCCCGAACCCTGAATGTGGGACGATTCGGCACTTCGTGCCTCAATTATAACGATTTTAACATTTAGACTCTACCGCTGCCGCGCGACAAAGAGGATTCGTCCGCTTCGCGGGCTCACGCTCGGCGGACCCTGAATGTGGGACAATTCGGCACTTCGTGCCTCAATTGTAATACTAGGTCCCGCTACCGCGGAACAAAGAGGATCGCCCCGCTTCGCGGGGCTCAAGCTACGTGGATCCTGAATGTAGGAGAATTCGGCACTTCGTGCCTCACATAAATCCACTTTTGCATTTAGACTTACCATTTGAATAAGTTTTTTCTGACGTCTTTTGATGTGATTATCGGAATATACCAAGTAGGTAGTCATTAGTGTTTTAAAAAGAAAATAACAAAATTTAGTGAAAACTAAAAAAATACTTTTTGTCCGACTAAAAACAAATGCCAAATTGTCGAAAGTCATTTTAATGCATACTGTAGATTTTTTGTCCTTATTAAGACCTTTAATTTGATATCAATCGCGATATAATTTTTAAAATATTCAGAAAAAACCGAGTGCAATTTAAATTTTTTCTTAGTAAACAGCCATAATTTTGGAAAACATTGGACGATAAGTTTGATACCAATCATAATTATATTAAATTTATATTGAAATACAAATGCTGATCATTGAAGCCATATTTTGACCCCTTGGTGCTAATTAATACCATACATACTTTTGTAAAAACAGATTTGATACTTGATACAAGTGCAATAACAATGTAGATCATCTCTAGTCCGCTTCGTGCCTAGTGCTTGTCCAGTTGTTAGTTAGTGGGCGTATCCAGGATAAAGATCCCAGTAGGGCGGCTTGGGCAGGACAAACTCAAACTCAACCCAAACTCAAGTACAATAGATAAAAATCCCGATTATCGGACACCATTTTTAACACGTTTGTTAAATTTGTATATTAATTTGACATTTAAAACTTTCCGTAAAATACTGAGAAATAGTATTATCCACGGATATTGGATATAGATACCTAATATTTAATTGAATATTTACACTTGGGTCAAAATATATTACTATAAATATTACAGTTATAAATAAAAATATGTTTCAACTTCACAGTGCATTGTTAAATTGAATAAAAATTTTCAAAAAATATATTACAAATTTATACAAAAGCATGTAAACATAATGCGTGCTCCATCTTTAAATACTCAATAAAATTTTCAAAATATTTCTACCTTATCAAATATAAAAGATAAATCCAAATAAAATATCAAATTGGAAACGTCAAATCTGACACTAGACAAAAAAATCATTTTTATCAAAAAGAAAACAAAAATTCCATGGCATGCTCCCATTTGCGTTCCGTGCATTTTTCAGTTTTTTTTTAATAACTTTCTTAATATACTCAATATTGGGTTGAAACATGTATAGAAATATAGTCAAATTCATTCTCTACCTATATGTCAAATGAAAAAAACAATCGAATAATGTATAATGCCCGTATCCAAGGACTCAAAAATATCACGGTTTTTCAACTCCCCTGCGACTATCACGCCATCTACAATATTCATATACCCAAAAGGCACTACTTCACATGAACCTCTATCAAATAAAAAAAAGTTCATAAAAATCGGTTGAACCGTTCAGGCTGTAGGCGATGCGAAAAACGGTTGCTAAGCTGCTGAAAATATAGTGATACCTAGCCTTTTAGTATATAAGACTAGCGTCAGGCCCCGCTACGCGGGCCGTCAGCTAGGTCGCGCTGCCGCGCGACAAGGGGAATTCGCCCGCTTCGCGGGCTCAAGCTCCCCGGACCCTGAATGTGGGACGATTCGGCACTTCGTGCCTCAATTATAACGATTTTAACATTTAGACTCTACCGCTGCCGCGCGACAAAGAGGATTCGCCCGCTTCGCGGGCTCACGCTCGGCGGACCCTGAATGTGGGACAATTCGGCACTTCGTGCCTCAATTGTAATACTAGGTCCCGCTACCGCGGAACAAAGAGGATCGCCCCGCTTCGCGGGGCTCAAGCTACGTGGATCCTGAATGTAGGAGAATTCGGCACTTCGTGCCTCACATAAATCCACTTTTGCATTTAGACTGAAAATTTGAATAAGTTTTTTCTGACGTCTTTTGATGTGATTATCGGAATATACCAAGTAGGTAGTCATTAGTGTTTTAAAAAGAAAATAACAAAATTTAGTGAAAACTAAAAAAATACTTTTTGTCCGACTAAAAACAAAAGCCAAATTGTCGAAAGTCATTTTAATGCATACTGTAGATTTTTTGTCCTTATTAAGACCTTTAATTTGATATCAATCGCGATATAATTTTAAGAATATTCAGAAAAAACCGAGTGCAATTTAAATTTTTTCTTAGTAAACAGCCATAATTTTGGAAAACATTGGACGATAAGTTTGATACCAATCATAATTATATTCAATTTATATTGAAATACAAATGCTGATCATTGAAGCCATATTTTGACCCCTTGGTGCTAATTAATACCATACATACTTTTGTAAAAACAGATTTGCAATAACAATGTAGATCATCTCTAGTCCGCTTCGTGCCTAGTGCTTGTCCAGTTGTTAGTTAGTGGGCGTATCCAGGATAAAGATCCCAGTAGGGCGACTTGGGCAGGACAAACTCAAACTCAACCCAAACTCAAGTACAATAGATAAAAATCCCGATTATCGGACACCATTTTTAACACGTTTGTTAAATTTGTATATTAATTTGACATTTAAAACTTTCCGTAAAATACTGAGAAATAGTATTATCCACGGATATTGGATATAGATACCTAATATTTAATTGAATATTTACACTTGGGTCAAAATATATTACTATAAATATTACAGTAATAAATAAAAATATGTTTCAACTTCACAGTGCATTGTTAAATTGAATAAAAATTTTCAAAAAATATATTACAAATTTATACAAAACCATGTAAACATAATGCGTGCTCCATCTTTAAATACTCAATAAAATTTTCAAAATATTTCTACCTTATCAAATATAAAAGATAAATCCAAATAAAATATCAAATTGGAAACGTCAAATCTGACACTTGACAAAAAAATCATTTTTATCAAAAAGAAAACAAAAATTCCATGGCATGCTCCCATTTGCGTTCCGTGCATTTTTCAGTTTTTTCTTAATAACTTTCTTAATATACCCAATATTGGGTTGAAACATGTATAGAAATATAGTCAAATTCATTCTCTACCTATATGTCAAATGAAAAAAACAATCGAATAACGTATAATGCCCGTATCCAAGGACTCAAAAATATCACGGTTTTTCAACGCCCCTGCGACTACCACGCCATCTACAATATTCATATACCCAGAAGGCACTACTTCACATGAACCTCTATCAAATAAAAAAAAGTTCATAAAAATCGGTTGAACCGTTCAGGCTGTAGGCGATGCGAAAAACGGTTGCTAAGCTGCTGAAAATATAGTGATACCTAGCCTTTTAGTATATAAGATTATAATTTTTAGTAAAAAAACTAATATTTTAAGTCCTATTATTTCTAATGCTAATAGTTTAACCGTATAATTTCCACATAAAGTAATATTTCAACTTACCTATATTTTTCATTGTTTAAAATTATTTAGAAAATATAATTTAATCATCGTATTTGAAATAAAAAGTCTAAAAATTATTTTCATTTGTCAAGAAAATTAAATAAATTTCCTTGCTTATGCAACCAATACAGCATTAGCATATCTAAAATCGCCCTATATTCACTATGTAAACGTGTTACATGCAACGTCATCACTTTTTCCGTGACGTCATACTATTCTAAGACCGTTTCTCCTATAAGTGCATTTTTAAAATTACGAACCACGCCAAAAAAATAAACAAATTATATTAATAATTCGATTCTTTATTCAAATATCTAAGTTGCCTCTGGAAACAAAGCACAAAATAAAACAAATTCTACTATTTGAGTGGCTACAAATGACGGTAAAAGTTTTTATATCAAGATTCTGTGAAAACAATAGTTATTTTAATCTAGAATCGAATTATTAATAGAATTGTTTATTTTTTTGGCGTGGTTCGTAATTTAAAAAATGAACTTATTATACATGGTTGAATTCAGAATAATGCGTAGAATATAAATTTTGAAAAATATACAGGATGTTCCATTTAAAATAAGAAAGTTGGGTTCACTTCCGGTTAAACCGGAAATATAGTATTTTCACTATTTATGTAGTTCAATGCGTTTTTTGAAGTAATTTCTAAATCTATAAAATGAATGTAATTGCTTTGAAAATAAATTAATTTTTGGGGGTGAGCCAGTTTTTTGGGACACCCGGTATAGTTCATGATCGTTTAACATTTGTTACTACGTAAATTTAAATTGATTATGACAGTGATATTGAATAAATAGTGACACATCGTTTATATCAGTGATTCCCAAACTGGGCCAGGTGGACCCCCAGGGGTCCACGGGAGACTCGACGGGGGTCTACGTTGGCGTGAATAAAAAATGGGGGTTCACAAGTTGTAATTGGGGGTCCACGAAAAAACGAAAATTTATCTGGTTTCAATAATAAAGAACAAAAATGTAGGCTTGGCTTTACCTATCAATGTAGGCAGATAATAAGATAATACACTACTCAAAAAAATTAAGGGAGCAAAACAAACGTTCCAATTTTTTTTAGTGATTTTTGACGGGCTATATTTCGGTGAAAAAATGGTCGTATTCAGACTTTAAAAAACGCATTTTGAAGCTTTTAAGATTCGAATTATCAGATTTTTTGGCTAAATTTTTTTAGGAACTACGGTTCTCATGCAATCCTAACAGTTGTTATTTATAGTGTTTTACAAGAATCTTGCATTTTTCTTGTTCTTGCCTTGCTCTTACACAAAAATGCAAGAAAAGAGCAACTTTAGAGTTAACTTTTTTTGCAAGACAAGACAAGAAATTGATTTGCAAGAAAAGTGCAATAATTGAAAGATTTTTTTAAAAATTCTTGCATTCTTGCACTCTTGCTTTGTCAAATGTTTGGAGTTTACTCCTCAAGAATCGATTTTCATATAAAGCGCCCGGTATTGAAATTTTATGAGGAGTGAAATCAAACGTTAAACGTTAACTAAAAGCGTAACATTTTTATTGATAAGGGTAAATTGTATGTGTATGTATTGTTAACAATAATTATATTCATATACAGTGAAGTGAATAATGAAAGTATATAATTAAAACAGCAATATAATTTATTTTATTTACCATCTTTGTCTATTGCATATTCAAAGACAATCGTACTTAAGGAGTAAACTCCAGTCGTGCGTCGGAGCTGACACAAACACAATTTTTTCATATAATATTAATAGTCGGGCAGCCAACCTTTTATTTATGGAACCTTGCATTGCGGTATAACAAAACTTTCTTCACGAGGTTGTTTTTTGGAATGCCCCTACTTAGAACATGAAGGGTGCCCTCCTGTCACCCTTGAAAATATTATAATATTAAGCATTTCGTATTTACTTCTGACTGTAACCGCGAATACTACCGCGTAATTCTCACGAGAATGAAAGTTAACATACCATAAGCCGCAGCCGAGTTTTGTAGGTAATTATTCGAATGATTTTTAAATTTAAGATGTTATAATAATTGTACTATATATTAAATTTCAGTATATTTATTGTTTCAGTACGTAACTCATTTTTAATACATGGTTTATATTCCTAAACTCATATTAGAGTTTCAAATTTGTTATCTGTCTGGTATTTATAAATTTTTTTTTGTACTATAGTAATTAGCGACATCTAGTTTTGTAGAGTAAAAGCATTGTTTCTTTATATTGTGTTTGTGTCATTGACTATCCCAAGCATGACTATCCTCATTCATTCCCCACTACTTTCTGTGAAATGTGCTTTCTAGATTTGTACGTTCTGATGTCAGTATTTTCTGCAGTTTGTACGTTCTGGTGTTTGCAATTTCTAGTGTGGGTATATTTTGTTGTTTGTATTTTAAGATATCTTTCGAGAATTGTACGTTCTAATGTTAGAATTTTCTGTAGTTTGTACGTTCTGGTGTATGTAATTTCTAGTGTGTGTATTTTTGGTTGTTTGTATTTGAAGATGTCTTTCGATATTTGTACGTTCTGATGTTAGTATTTTCTGTAGTTTGTACGTTCTGGTGTATGCAATTTCTAGTGTGTGTATTTTTGGTTGTTTGTATTTGAAGATGTCTTTCGAGATTTGTACGTTCTGTTGTTTGTCTATTCTGTAGTTAGTACGTTCTGGTGTTTGTAATTTCTAGTTTTTGTCATTTCTGCTGCTTTATTTTCTGTAGTTTGCACTTTCTGTAGTTTGTATTTTCGACTGCTGCATGCGTTCCCAAATATTTTCGTAACTTAAGCCTGGAACGTAACACAATAATTGAGGAAGTGGATCATAAAAATCGTCGAAATTTTCTTGCGCTAGAAAATGTATATTTCGGTGAAAATGTAAATATTTTTATAGAAAAAGAAAGGGAACGCAAGTGCAAGCATCAGAACGCGCAAATTACAGAATGTGCAATTTTCAGAAAATCGCACACAACAGAAAGTGCAAACGTCAGAAAGTGCAAGCGTCAGAAAGTGCAAGCGTCAGAAAGTGCAAGCGTCAGAAAGTGCAAGCGTCAGAAAGTGCAAACGTCAGAAAGTGCAAGCGTCAGAAAGTGCAAACGTCAGAAAGTGCAAGCGTCAGAAAGTGCAAGCATCAGAACGCGCAAATTACAGAAAATGCAATTTTCAGAAAATCGCACACAACAGAAAGTGCAAACGTCAGAAAGTGCAAGCGTCAGAAAGTGCAAACGTCAGAAAGTGCAAACGTCAGAAAATTCAAACGTCATAACGTGCAAATGTCAGAAAATGCAAACGTCAGAACGTGCATTGTCAGAAAATAGTAGGGATAAGGCAATCTAGTAAAGACACAAACCTAACACACAGGTTAGGTTAGGTCCGATGAAGTGCTTTGTGCAAATATGTGTATTTTTACTTATATTTTTTACAGCAAAATTCTTTCGTCCGCATGCTATAATCCAACTTATTATAAATTTAAAAAGTTTTCGTGACACTACTACTGCGCCATCGTACGTAACAATTGACATCCAAAAACATTCAACCTTTGTGTTAGGTTTGTGTCTTTACTAGATTGCCTTATCCCTACTATTTTCTGACAATACACGTTCTGACGTTTGCACGTTCTGACGTTTGCACGTTCTGACGTTTGCATTTTCTGACATTTGCATTTTCTGACATTTGCACGTTATGACGTTTGCATTTTCTGATGTTTGCACTTTCTGACGTTTGCACTTTCTGACGTTTGCACTTTCTGTCTCTTGCATTTTCTGACGTTTGCACTTTCTGTTGTGTGCGATTTTCTGAAAATTGCATTTTCTGTAATTTGCGCGTTCTGATGCTTGCACTTTCTGACGTTTGCACTTTCTGATGTTTGCACTTTCTGACGCTTGCACTTTCTGATGTTTGCACTTTCTGTTGTGTGCGATTTTCTGAAAATTGCACTTTCTGTAATTTGCGCGTTCTGATGCTTGCACTTTCTGAAGTTTGCACTTTCTGACGCTTGCACTTTCTGACGTTTGCACTTTCTGACGTTTGCATTTTCTGCTGTTGCATATGCACCCAAAAGAAAGACAACTATTACCACCATTCTGTATTGCATAATTTTCGACTATGTGGAAAGCATATCGCAAATTTGTCGAAGATATGATTTTTCGATGGCGCCTACTACGGAACACTGACTTAAATTATTCTTATGAAGATACAGAAGACTTCTGGAGGAAAATAGGCAAAATGGAGACGGGTAATTGCATACTTTTCCTACTTTAATCAAATTCGTCGTCAATTTATTGACGTTACCCCATTCGTCTGCAACTTGTGAAACAATATTTTCGAAAGATCATTTAATGAAGACATAAGTTCGAAATCGGTTGGGGAACGAAACAATCAGTGGGATTTTATTGACTAAAAGATTACTACAAGAAAAAAAGGGAAAAGGCAATGTAAAATGTTTTAATGATCCAGTGGACAAAAATATGTTGTCATTAAAGAGGTTGTAAACTAAAAATCAAAATTGTAGTACGAAAAATTCTAAGAATACATTTTCAAACCGCATATTTTTATTGTAAAAGGTTAAAAATTTATGAGAGTTTTAAATAACGCGTCCTCCACTTGTGACGTCATACCGACACGAGCCTGGGAAGCCAGCGTTGGCAATAATGCTGTATTATGCGTATGCGTTTCAACAGAAGCAATATCAGTAGCTTCCTTATATCATTATTACGTGTGTTCTGTCGTTAATATTATATTTCAACTATACACAATCGCATTTGGCTTTGAACCTAGGTATACGGAGAGGAAATGAAAGAAAAATCAAACAATAAATTGCGTATTCCAAAGGAAACAGCTAATATTGAACGCCTAGACAATGTGAACTGGTGCAATTGTACTAATTGCGTAAAATGCCTACTACCCAAGAATATGTTTGCTGTTGGGATAGCAAAATAATAACAGATGTAGGAAGCAAAAAAATATGTATTACGTTAAGCCGGGGCCAGACATGCGGCATTCGGCGAATCTCGAACGTTCGTGATTTGCCGAACGGTGTTCGCCTTTGTGTTCACACATGCCGCATTCGGCGATTAACGAGCAAAAATATGGGAAAAGGCCGAATGTTCGCCTAGTTGAATATTCATTTGCAAAAACAACATTTCTACATATTTCCAAATTCTTGTCAGGGGACAAAATGGATTTATTTCTTTCATTTATTTATACAAAATAGAGGACTGTAAGAATTTAACGAGATTATAAACCTTTTTGTAATATCAATCAATAAGATTAACAACAACAAAAATAGATAATCGATTGAGGCCGTGTGGAAGTCTAGACCAGTACCTACTTAAAAATTATTTATAGTAATAATTTGTATTTATAATAAAATATATTGCTACTACGAATAAGTTCAATAACTTAGTTACTCGCTACTGAGCTGGAACTGAAGTGAGTTATTCGACAGTTCGCTGTTCGCCGAATCCTGAATGTGTGATCGGTTGTCCGAAGCCCCTCTAAAAGAACGTTCGCCCACTTTGATGTGTGCTAGTTTACCGACTTTGGGCGGGAAGAGGCGAACAGTTCGCCGAACGATTCGCCAAATCACGAACTCCCCATACACACTGAGCGAAGTTCGGCGAACAGGTGCTCGGGATTCGCCGAATGCCGCATGTCTGGCCCCGGCTTTACATGATAGTTTTGAAAATATAGTTATAAATTTATACTCTTTAAATCTGACCAGACACAATGAAATTTTAAAATGTAGTGCTAATAATGAGAAACAAAATTACCTTCAAGTAAGAAACAAACTATGCCGACATTTTGCATATAAAATTTTACAAGTTGGGGAAATTCTTGGACCTCAATTGGAAGGTTCAACAGAATTGTCATACTTGCTTGCACTGTATCACAAATACGAGACTGTTACCCAGAAGAAAGTGGAATATACATTGATTTCAAGAAATGTGAAGACAACAATGAAGACAACAATGAAGACATAAACTAAGATTTATTTACTGTTGTATTGTACATTATTATTTTAAACAAAAAATTTAACATTCTGAAAAAGATGTTTCAATATAACAAACATAAAAAACATAAAAATCATTTCTTCTCAAACCTTGACAAATGTTTTTCTTTTGCTTCAATCAAAAATTAAGCCCCGGGAAAAGTGATAAGTAAATTTTAAGGACAAGTATGTAGCTAAAATTTAGTACATACACATTTACCCCTTTTAATGCAGATGGTATTTACGAAGATTCAGATGATGATGCTGACGAAGAATTTAGAGATGAAGAGTCACTTAACGAATATATGTTGGCAATAAATAAAAAACCTCTGCTTAGCCCATAAAGGACTGATACGAATATTAGCTGACAAAAATTAATTTCCTTTTATTATATTTTTAAATACAACCTTAATAATATAATATCGGGATGCCGATCTACGATCTGGTCTCATTAGCCAAACTCTTGCTTTGTTTTATATCTTATCTTATGCTATATTACTAAAAATTGCATGTATATATTTTTCCGGTCATCTTAACTTTTATCTATCCCCGATGAAAATAAATTATAAAATTTTCTTTAAACATCATTTTTGTGATTTTTTTTGTGAATTTATTTTTTGATCTACCTATTTAAAAGGATGTTGGAATGGTTACTTAGTTGAAATAAAATTAAAACATTTTTAACACAATAAATATTATTTAATAAATTATACAAAATAATAAATTTTAAAATAACAAATAATTAATAAATTTTTGAAAAACCAGCAGTAAAACATAACAAACAGAAGTAAATGATTTTAAGTATTAAAAGCTAATTTGAAGATTTTCTAATGTAAAAGGCTTCCAAATATTCAAGGAAAAAATCTTCATCTTGGTAAACATCTTGTACGGTATTATTCTGCATTAGGTATGGCCATAAGTACCATGCTGGACCACTTCACATCAGGTAAGAATTTATATGGGAATCAAAAATTTTATATATTAGGTATGGCCATAGGTAGAGTTTTTGACCACTTCACATAAGATAAGAATTTATGTGGAATAGGTATGACTATAGGTACTATTCTTTTCCACCTCACATCAGGTAAGAATTTATATGATAATAATTTTTTTAATTTAATATGTATGGCCATAGGTACCATTCTTGACCACCTCACATCAGGTACAAATTTATATGGGAATCAAAAATTTTATATAATAGGTATGGCCATAGGTACCATTCTTGACCACCTCACATCAGGTAAGAATTTATATGGTAATCAAAAATTTTATTTAATAGGTATGGCCATAGGTACCATTCTTGACCACCTCACATCAGGTAAGAATTTATATGGGAATGAAAAATTTTATTAAATAAGTATGGCCATAGGTACCATTCTTGACCACCTCACATCAGGTAAGAATTTATGTGGGAATCAAAAATTTTATTTAATAGGTATGGCCACAGGTACCGATTTTGACCACCTAACATCAGGTAAGAATTTATATGGGAATCAAAAATTTTATTTAATAGGTATGGCCATAGGTACCGTTTTTGACCACCTCACATCAGGTAAGAATTTATGTGGGAATTAAAAATTTTATTTAATAGGTATGGTCATAGGTAGAGTCACAGCGCGGCAATTACATACGCTCAGAAGTGTATACAGTAAAATATTCGAGTAGGAGTCGCCTAGTGTATTTTTGAACAACGAAAAACTCGCTGAAAACGAGTTTTCTGGAAAATTTGAGTTGGTCCGTTAGATTCCTATGGTAATCAAAAATTTTATTTAATAGGTATGGCCATAGGTACCATTCTTGACCACCTCACATCAGGTAAGAATTTATATGGGAATGAAAAATTTTATTAAATAAGTATGGCCATAGGTACCATTCTTGACCACCTCACATCAGGTAAGAATTTATGTGGGAATCAAAAATTTTATTTAATAGGTATGGCCACAGGTACCGATTTTGACCACCTAACATCAGGTAAGAATTTATATGGGAATCAAAAATTTTATTTAATAGGTATGGCCATAGGTACCGTTTTTGACCACCTCACATCAGGTAAGAATTTATGTGGGAATAAAAAATTTTATTTAATAGGTATGACCATAGGTACCATTCTAGACCACCTCACATCAAGTAAGAATTTATGTGACAATAATTTTTTTTATTTAATATGTATGGCAATAGGTACCATTCTTGACCACCTCACATCAGGTAAGAATTTATATGGGAATCAAAAATTTTATTTAATAGGTATGGTCATAGGTACCATTCTTGACCAGATCACATCAGGTAAGAATTTATGTGGGAATCAAAAATTTTATTTAATAGGTATGGCCACAGGTACCGATTTTGACCACCTAACAACAGGTAAGAATTTATATGGGAATTAAAAATTTTATTTAATAGCTATGGCCATAGGTACCGGTTTTGACCACCTCACATCAGGTAAGAATTTATGTGGGAATCAAAAATTTTATTTAATAGGTATGACCATAGGTACTATTCTTGACCACCTCACATCAGTTAAGAATTTATATGTTAATAATTTTTTTTATTTAATATGTATGACCATAGGTACCATTCTTGACCACCTCACATCAGGTAAGAATTTATATGGGAATCATAAATTTTATTTAATAGGTATGGCATGGCCATAGGTACCATTCTTGACCACCTCACATCAGGTAAGAATTTATGTGGGAATCAAAAATTTAATTTGATAGGTATGGCCACAGGTACCGATTTTGACCACCTAAGATCAGGTAAGAATTTATATGGGAATCAAAAATTTTATTTAATAGGTATGGCCATAGGTAGAGTTTTTGACCACCTCACATCAGGTAAGAATTTATGTGGGAATTAAAAATTTTATTTAATAGGTATGGTCATAGGTAGAGTCACAGCGCGGCAATTACATACGCTCAGAAGTGTATACAGTAAAATATTCGAGTAGGCGTCGCCTAGTGTATTTTTGAACAACGAAAAACTCGCTGAAAACGAGTTTTCTGGAAAATTTGAGTTGGTCCGTTAGATTCCTGAGGTTGAAAACCTCTCATATACCAACTCTCGAGAAAATCGTTAGAGCCGTTTTCGAGATAGCATGACCGTAAAAACATACAATTCCTTGCTCATTTAATAGAATAGATTTTTGGAGAAAAAAAATTTGAAAATTAAAAAAAAGCATGATTTTGGTACTGTCTAAATATTTATACACTAGGAGTGTTAACATATTTATTTAAAAATACAATTTAAATTACTTGCGGCTTATTGTCTGTATCGTACTTATTTTGCTGTATGATAAGGTTTGAAACACTCGATATGAAATGCAACATTACATTTACTACAAATATGTGTCACAGCTTTGTTGCATCTAGCACATCTGCGTTGAGTAGGGTTTTTTAGGGTCCAATGATCTTTACGATCAAAACGAACTTCGTGCAAAACATTACTGGACCGGTGCGGTGTTACCATACGTGGACGATGTATTACCGGTGTTGATAACAGTGGAATGGTGTTACGCCGAATAAACTCCAACTGAGATATTCCAGGCTCTATATTACGAAACAGTAGCCAGGCGTTGACAATGGAACCGTTTAGGCAAAAGCGTACAATTGGCCAATACCATTGTTTGCTTCTGATAGTAATTCTATGTGCACCCCTAAATTGATCAAACAAATCAACCCCACCCATACCGCTATTATACTCAGCAATAAGTGACGGTTGAGAAACGTCCACTTTCGTCTTAGACGCAGAAGTATATCTAGAACACTTTGTTTGTGTTAAAGCCAGTGCATCAGTGCGATTTGATGCCAATGTTACTTGGCTGTTATCGTGCCAACGATAAATATTAATTCCATTTTTATTGTCTCTCATGGCATGAATTGCACCTCGGGGTTGCTTCTTGAGATCTTTCAGGGGAGGTTTTTCAATTTGTATCTGTACGAATAGTCCCAGTGATGTATTATATAGTCTTGCGACTCATTTCTTTCAGTAGGGATAATGAATTAAAATAATTATCTATAAATACATGACTGCCTTCTGGGACAAAATTCGACACTAGGTTTTTTGTAACCCAACTGTCCAAAGACATACTATGGTCTCGTTCTTGTCGCCCTTCGTATAATTTGAATCGCACACAATATCCATCTGGAGTATTCAGACACCAGAACTTGTATCCGAATCGGATTGGCTTGCCTCGAATAAACTGTTTCATGTGATGCCTGCCGTAATACATTATATATGTAAATTAGTGAAAGAAAATAAATAAAAAAATAACTCTTTCATATCCTCATCAAAAGACCACACTTTAGGCAACGGTTGGGCATATTGTTCAAATTTGGAAGAAATACTGTCCAAAAGAGGCCTTACTTTACGACATTTATCGTGATTGTCTACTTCATTATTATCACAGAAATGGAGATATTTGAAAATGGACAAAAATCTATCCCGAGACATGGCTAAAGCAATAGCAGTATTATGAACATCGGCTTTCGTTTCCCAATACATTTTTCTATTTGGCAATTTATTGTAGCCCGAAACAAGTAATATGGCCAAAACTTTGTACATGTCTTCCTCGGTTACAGTAAATTTATTGTCACCATATTTATATTTTGCATATTTCTCAGTTTCTTCGCAAATATATTTTACTAAGTCACTATCCCAAAACAGTTGAAAAAATTGTAATGGTGAACCACCATTTTGTAACATATTTTCTATTATTGCATGTTTCTGACGTGAAATATTTTTTATTTTGCACTCAGCTTCGTCATTCGTTTCAGGTCGTAAATCAATATTTTTCCAAGTTCGTTCTACTTTTTTAGCCTTTTCTTTCTTCTTAGCTCCAGTGGGATTTAATTTTTGCTTCTTTGGCACTGTAGATTCTAAAGATTGCAAGGTGGTTGATGGACCTTGAAGATGTACATCTGACTCTGATTCTATTAGAATATCGTGTTTTTCTCTGTGTTTTGTACGTATTTGTATTTCAGATGTTTGTGCCAAAATACCTTTACCTAAATGGTGAAGGTTATTCTCGTTAGCTACTAGATCCTCTTCAGGTAAATCATCTAGATCCGTGTCATTTTCGGTTTCAGGTGGAAATAATGTAAAATTAATTCCTTCTGCGTTTGCAATTTCATCATCGTCTGACTCTTCTAATATCGTCATTAACTCTTCTGTTGTCAGTGGTCGTCTATTTGAGTAAAATAATAAATTATCAAAATTAAGTGCAAAGCCTAGAGTACGTTCTTAAACGCAGTGAAATGGTAGAGTGAAGGTAGAGGAAGTGTAATGTCACGTGACATTACTCTTCCTTTCCATTCTCAACGTACTAGGGCAGGGTACGTATTTGTCATCACGGACTAAGTCATACGTTTATCTAAAAATGCTTTGAAACCCTGTTTAAGAAACATTTAAAAAATGTTGAAATTAGAGAAAATAGGTAAAAATGAAATTCTTAAAATTTAATTTTTATCTTACTGTAATATTTGAACCCGTTGATATATAATTTTGTTATTTTATGAATTCATATAAAACTAGTCTAAACATAATGCAAAAGAAAATTTTCAAAAATAATTTAATAAACAGTAAGATATACAAGAAAATTTTATTTACATTTTTTTATGTCTATATGTTCTTGAGCTATATACGATATGAAATAATTTAAAATCCAAAAAATAAAAAAGTCCGCAAAACTATAGAAATCGTTAATAAATCAAATATGTTGAAATACACGGATAAACATTCCTATTGCGCATGACGGGTAAATCTTAACGCAGTGACCGAGTAGGGGAAGAAAAGTACACGCTGAGTGTACCCTAGAGCGTTCAGAAACTCACCGTTTTGTTACCCAGTAAATTTCACACTGCAATTTAGAACGGCTAGAGTATACCCTTACCTCGTTCCCCTACGTTTTAGAACGTACCCCTAGCGTATGCTAATTCATACGCCTATATTTGCATAAACAAATTATATAATAAATGACGCTTGATTATTTATGTTTTAGGTTATGTCATTTGCCTCACTAATATTGTGTAAAAATATGTGATTAAGGTAGTAAATCCATGGGTAGTGACAACCCAAAATATGACTTAAATTAATATACAGCATTCATTACAAGTCGTAGAATTTGAATAAAAATTAAAATTTATAGGTAACCGTTGAAATAACGAAGATAATTGAATTGAAGTTGACACAAAAACGCGCTAAAATACATTGCGTATATGGAGGTTACCAGTAGATTTACTAAACGATTAGAAAATTTTATATCATAACAACCCAACACATATTTGGAAAATAAATATGTTATTCTTTGATATTTGAGGTATTTATTAGAAAAATAAAAAATATGAGTCACCGCAATAATGGTTGAGAAATCGCATGCAAAAGGTTCCAATCTCAAGAAAAATTATGTTTTTGACGTACTACTACTGCATTTCAGTGTAAACTTAAATTTCAATTATATTTTTTATTTAATTGGATACCTATGATTTGTAATTTACATCCAAATCTACGATTTTTAATGATTTATTTCTGATTATTTGACTGCTTCGGCCTCACCTCACACCGAAATCTACTATTTGAGTGGCTACAAATGACGGTAAAAGTTTTTATATCAAGATTCTGTGAAAACAATAGTTATTTTAATCTAGAATCGAATTATTAATAGAATTGTTTATTTTTTTGGCGTGGTTCGTAATTTAAAAAATGAACTTATTATACATGGTTGAATTCAGAATAATGCGTAGAATATAAATTTTGAAAAATATACAGGATGTTCCATTTAAAATAAGAAAGTTGGGTTCACTTCCGGTTAAACCGGAAATATAGTATTTTCACTATTTATGTAGTTCAATGCGTTTTTTGAAGTAATTTCTAAATCTATAAAATGAATGTAATTGCTTTGAAAATAAATTAATTTTTGGGGGTGAGCCAGTTTTTTGGGACACCCGGTATAGTTCATGATCGTTTAACATTTGTTACTACGTAAATTTAAATTGATTATGACAGTGATATTGAATAAATAGTGACACATCGTTTATATCAGTGATTCCCAAACTGGGCCAGGTGGACCCCCAGGGGTCCACGGGAGACTCGACGGGGGTCTACGTTGGCGTGAATAAAAAATGGGGGTTCACAAGTTGTAATTGGGGGTCCACGAAAAAACGAAAATTTATCTGGTTTCAATAATAAAGAACAAAAATGTAGGCTTGGCTTTACCTATCAATGTAGGCAGATAATAAGATAATACACTACTCAAAAAAATTAAGGGAGCAAAACAAACGTTCCAATTTTTTTTAGTGATTTTTGACGGGCTATATTTCGGTGAAAAAATGGTCGTATTCAGACTTTAAAAAACGCATTTTGAAGCTTTTAAGATTCGAATTATCAGATTTTTTGGCTAAATTTTTTTAGGAACTACGGTTCTCATGCAATCCTAACAGTTGTTATTTATAGTGTTTTACAAGAATCTTGCATTTTTCTTGTTCTTGCCTTGCTCTTACACAAAAATGCAAGAAAAGAGCAACTTTAGAGTTAACTTTTTTTGCAAGACAAGACAAGAAATTGATTTGCAAGAAAAGTGCAATAATTGAAAGATTTTTTTAAAAATTCTTGCATTCTTGCACTCTTGCTTTGTCAAATGTTTGGAGTTTACTCCTCAAGAATCGATTTTCATATAAAGCGCCCGGTATTGAAATTTTATGAGGAGTGAAATCAAACGTTAAACGTTAACTAAAAGCGTAACATTTTTATTGATAAGGGTAAATTGTATGTGTATGTATTGTTAACAATAATTATATTCATATACAGTGAAGTGAATAATGAAAGTATATAATTAAAACAGCAATATAATTTATTTTATTTACCATCTTTGTCTATTGCATATTCAAAGACAATCGTACTTAAGGAGTAAACTCCAGTCGTGCGTCGGAGCTGACACAAACACAATTTTTTCATATAATATTAATAGTCGGGCAGCCAACCTTTTATTTATGGAACCTTGCATTGCGGTATAACAAAACTTTCTTCACGAGGTTGTTTTTTGGAATGCCCCTACTTAGAACATGAAGGGTGCCCTCCTGTCACCCTTGAAAATATTATAATATTAAGCATTTCGTATTTACTTCTGACTGTAACCGCGAATACTACCGCGTAATTCTCACGAGAATGAAAGTTAACATACCATAAGCCGCAGCCGAGTTTTGTAGGTAATTATTCGAATGATTTTTAAATTTAAGATGTTATAATAATTGTACTATATATTAAATTTCAGTATATTTATTGTTTCAGTACGTAACTCATTTTTAATACATGGTTTATATTCCTAAACTCATATTAGAGTTTCAAATTTGTTATCTGTCTGGTATTTATAAATTTTTTTTTGTACTATAGTAATTAGCGACATCTAGTTTTGTAGAGTAAAAGCATTGTTTCTTTATATTGTGTTTGTGTCATTGACTATCCCAAGCATGACTATCCTCATTCATTCCCCACTACTTTCTGTGAAATGTGCTTTCTAGATTTGTACGTTCTGATGTCAGTATTTTCTGCAGTTTGTACGTTCTGGTGTTTGCAATTTCTAGTGTGGGTATATTTTGTTGTTTGTATTTTAAGATATCTTTCGAGAATTGTACGTTCTAATGTTAGAATTTTCTGTAGTTTGTACGTTCTGGTGTATGTAATTTCTAGTGTGTGTATTTTTGGTTGTTTGTATTTGAAGATGTCTTTCGATATTTGTACGTTCTGATGTTAGTATTTTCTGTAGTTTGTACGTTCTGGTGTATGCAATTTCTAGTGTGTGTATTTTTGGTTGTTTGTATTTGAAGATGTCTTTCGAGATTTGTACGTTCTGTTGTTTGTCTATTCTGTAGTTAGTACGTTCTGGTGTTTGTAATTTCTAGTTTTTGTCATTTCTGCTGCTTTATTTTCTGTAGTTTGCACTTTCTGTAGTTTGTATTTTCGACTGCTGCATGCGTTCCCAAATATTTTCGTAACTTAAGCCTGGAACGTAACACAATAATTGAGGAAGTGGATCATAAAAATCGTCGAAATTTTCTTGCGCTAGAAAATGTATATTTCGGTGAAAATGTAAATATTTTTATAGAAAAAGAAAGGGAACGCAAGTGCAAGCATCAGAACGCGCAAATTACAGAATGTGCAATTTTCAGAAAATCGCACACAACAGAAAGTGCAAACGTCAGAAAGTGCAAGCGTCAGAAAGTGCAAGCGTCAGAAAGTGCAAGCGTCAGAAAGTGCAAGCGTCAGAAAGTGCAAACGTCAGAAAGTGCAAGCGTCAGAAAGTGCAAACGTCAGAAAGTGCAAGCGTCAGAAAGTGCAAGCATCAGAACGCGCAAATTACAGAAAATGCAATTTTCAGAAAATCGCACACAACAGAAAGTGCAAACGTCAGAAAGTGCAAGCGTCAGAAAGTGCAAACGTCAGAAAGTGCAAACGTCAGAAAATTCAAACGTCATAACGTGCAAATGTCAGAAAATGCAAACGTCAGAACGTGCATTGTCAGAAAATAGTAGGGATAAGGCAATCTAGTAAAGACACAAACCTAACACACAGGTTAGGTTAGGTCCGATGAAGTGCTTTGTGCAAATATGTGTATTTTTACTTATATTTTTTACAGCAAAATTCTTTCGTCCGCATGCTATAATCCAACTTATTATAAATTTAAAAAGTTTTCGTGACACTACTACTGCGCCATCGTACGTAACAATTGACATCCAAAAACATTCAACCTTTGTGTTAGGTTTGTGTCTTTACTAGATTGCCTTATCCCTACTATTTTCTGACAATACACGTTCTGACGTTTGCACGTTCTGACGTTTGCATTTTCTGACATTTGCATTTTCTGACATTTGCACGTTATGACGTTTGCATTTTCTGATGTTTGCACTTTCTGACGTTTGCACTTTCTGACGTTTGCACTTTCTGTCTCTTGCATTTTCTGACGTTTGCACTTTCTGTTGTGTGCGATTTTCTGAAAATTGCATTTTCTGTAATTTGCGCGTTCTGATGCTTGCACTTTCTGACGTTTGCACTTTCTGATGTTTGCACTTTCTGACGCTTGCACTTTCTGATGTTTGCACTTTCTGTTGTGTGCGATTTTCTGAAAATTGCACTTTCTGTAATTTGCGCGTTCTGATGCTTGCACTTTCTGAAGTTTGCACTTTCTGACGCTTGCACTTTCTGACGTTTGCACTTTCTGACGTTTGCATTTTCTGCTGTTGCATATGCACCCAAAAGAAAGACAACTATTACCACCATTCTGTATTGCATAATTTTCGACTATGTGGAAAGCATATCGCAAATTTGTCGAAGATATGATTTTTCGATGGCGCCTACTACGGAACACTGACTTAAATTATTCTTATGAAGATACAGAAGACTTCTGGAGGAAAATAGGCAAAATGGAGACGGGTAATTGCATACTTTTCCTACTTTAATCAAATTCGTCGTCAATTTATTGACGTTACCCCATTCGTCTGCAACTTGTGAAACAATATTTTCGAAAGATCATTTAATGAAGACATAAGTTCGAAATCGGTTGGGGAACGAAACAATCAGTGGGATTTTATTGACTAAAAGATTACTACAAGAAAAAAAGGGAAAAGGCAATGTAAAATGTTTTAATGATCCAGTGGACAAAAATATGTTGTCATTAAAGAGGTTGTAAACTAAAAATCAAAATTGTAGTACGAAAAATTCTAAGAATACATTTTCAAACCGCATATTTTTATTGTAAAAGGTTAAAAATTTATGAGAGTTTTAAATAACGCGTCCTCCACTTGTGACGTCATACCGACACGAGCCTGAGAAGCCAGCGTTGGCAATAATGCTGTATTATGCGTATGCGTTTCAACAGAAGCAATATCAGTAGCTTCCTTATATCATTATTACGTGTGTTCTGTCGTTAATATTATATTTCAACTATACACAATCGCATTTGGCTTTGAACCTAGGTATACGGAGAGGAAATGAAAGAAAAATCAAACAATAAATTGCGTATTCCAAAGGAAACAGCTAATATTGAACGCCTAGACAATGTGAACTGGTGCAATTGTACTAATTGCGTAAAATGCCTACTACCCAAGAATATGTTTGCTGTTGGGATAGCAAAATAATAACAGATGTAGGAAGCAAAAAAATATGTATTACGTTAAGCCGGGGCCAGACATGCGGCATTCGGCGAATCTCGAACGTTCGTGATTTGCCGAACGGTGTTCGCCTTTGTGTTCACACATGCCGCATTCGGCGATTAACGAGCAAAAATATGGGAAAAGGCCGAATGTTCGCCTAGTTGAATATTCATTTGCAAAAACAACATTTCTACATATTTCCAAATTCTTGTCAGGGGACAAAATGGATTTATTTCTTTCATTTATTTATACAAAATAGAGGACTGTAAGAATTTAACGAGATTATAAACCTTTTTGTAATATCAATCAATAAGATTAACAACAACAAAAATAGATAATCGATTGAGGCCGTGTGGAAGTCTAGACCAGTACCTACTTAAAAATTATTTATAGTAATAATTTGTATTTATAATAAAATATATTGCTACTACGAATAAGTTCAATAACTTAGTTACTCGCTACTGAGCTGGAACTGAAGTGAGTTATTCGACAGTTCGCTGTTCGCCGAATCCTGAATGTGTGATCGGTTGTCCGAAGCCCCTCTAAAAGAACGTTCGCCCACTTTGATGTGTGCTAGTTTACCGACTTTGGGCGGGAAGAGGCGAACAGTTCGCCGAACGATTCGCCAAATCACGAACTCCCCATACACACTGAGCGAAGTTCGGCGAACAGGTGCTCGGGATTCGCCGAATGCCGCATGTCTGGCCCCGGCTTTACATGATAGTTTTGAAAATATAGTTATAAATTTATACTCTTTAAATCTGACCAGACACAATGAAATTTTAAAATGTAGTGCTAATAATGAGAAACAAAATTACCTTCAAGTAAGAAACAAACTATGCCGACATTTTGCATATAAAATTTTACAAGTTGGGGAAATTCTTGGACCTCAATTGGAAGGTTCAACAGAATTGTCATACTTGCTTGCACTGTATCACAAATACGAGACTGTTACCCAGAAGAAAGTGGAATATACATTGATTTCAAGAAATGTGAAGACAACAATGAAGACAACAATGAAGACATAAACTAAGATTTATTTACTGTTGTATTGTACATTATTATTTTAAACAAAAAATTTAACATTCTGAAAAAGATGTTTCAATATAACAAACATAAAAAACATAAAAATCATTTCTTCTCAAACCTTGACAAATGTTTTTCTTTTGCTTCAATCAAAAATTAAGCCCCGGGAAAAGTGATAAGTAAATTTTAAGGACAAGTATGTAGCTAAAATTTAGTACATACACATTTACCCCTTTTAATGCAGATGGTATTTACGAAGATTCAGATGATGATGCTGACGAAGAATTTAGAGATGAAGAGTCACTTAACGAATATATGTTGGCAATAAATAAAAAACCTCTGCTTAGCCCATAAAGGACTGATACGAATATTAGCTGACAAAAATTAATTTCCTTTTATTATATTTTTAAATACAACCTTAATAATATAATATCGGGATGCCGATCTACGATCTGGTCTCATTAGCCAAACTCTTGCTTTGTTTTATATCTTATCTTATGCTATATTACTAAAAATTGCATGTATATATTTTTCCGGTCATCTTAACTTTTATCTATCCCCGATGAAAATAAATTATAAAATTTTCTTTAAACATCATTTTTGTGATTTTTTTTGTGAATTTATTTTTTGATCTACCTATTTAAAAGGATGTTGGAATGGTTACTTAGTTGAAATAAAATTAAAACATTTTTAACACAATAAATATTATTTAATAAATTATACAAAATAATAAATTTTAAAATAACAAATAATTAATAAATTTTTGAAAAACCAGCAGTAAAACATAACAAACAGAAGTAAATGATTTTAAGTATTAAAAGCTAATTTGAAGATTTTCTAATGTAAAAGGCTTCCAAATATTCAAGGAAAAAATCTTCATCTTGGTAAACATCTTGTACGGTATTATTCTGCATTAGGTATGGCCATAAGTACCATGCTGGACCACTTCACATCAGGTAAGAATTTATATGGGAATCAAAAATTTTATATATTAGGTATGGCCATAGGTAGAGTTTTTGACCACTTCACATAAGATAAGAATTTATGTGGAATAGGTATGACTATAGGTACTATTCTTTTCCACCTCACATCAGGTAAGAATTTATATGATAATAATTTTTTTAATTTAATATGTATGGCCATAGGTACCATTCTTGACCACCTCACATCAGGTACAAATTTATATGGGAATCAAAAATTTTATATAATAGGTATGGCCATAGGTACCATTCTTGACCACCTCACATCAGGTAAGAATTTATATGGTAATCAAAAATTTTATTTAATAGGTATGGCCATAGGTACCATTCTTGACCACCTCACATCAGGTAAGAATTTATATGGGAATGAAAAATTTTATTAAATAAGTATGGCCATAGGTACCATTCTTGACCACCTCACATCAGGTAAGAATTTATGTGGGAATCAAAAATTTTATTTAATAGGTATGGCCACAGGTACCGATTTTGACCACCTAACATCAGGTAAGAATTTATATGGGAATCAAAAATTTTATTTAATAGGTATGGCCATAGGTACCGTTTTTGACCACCTCACATCAGGTAAGAATTTATGTGGGAATTAAAAATTTTATTTAATAGGTATGGTCATAGGTAGAGTCACAGCGCGGCAATTACATACGCTCAGAAGTGTATACAGTAAAATATTCGAGTAGGAGTCGCCTAGTGTATTTTTGAACAACGAAAAACTCGCTGAAAACGAGTTTTCTGGAAAATTTGAGTTGGTCCGTTAGATTCCTATGGTAATCAAAAATTTTATTTAATAGGTATGGCCATAGGTACCATTCTTGACCACCTCACATCAGGTAAGAATTTATATGGGAATGAAAAATTTTATTAAATAAGTATGGCCATAGGTACCATTCTTGACCACCTCACATCAGGTAAGAATTTATGTGGGAATCAAAAATTTTATTTAATAGGTATGGCCACAGGTACCGATTTTGACCACCTAACATCAGGTAAGAATTTATATGGGAATCAAAAATTTTATTTAATAGGTATGGCCATAGGTACCGTTTTTGACCACCTCACATCAGGTAAGAATTTATGTGGGAATAAAAAATTTTATTTAATAGGTATGACCATAGGTACCATTCTAGACCACCTCACATCAAGTAAGAATTTATGTGACAATAATTTTTTTTATTTAATATGTATGGCAATAGGTACCATTCTTGACCACCTCACATCAGGTAAGAATTTATATGGGAATCAAAAATTTTATTTAATAGGTATGGTCATAGGTACCATTCTTGACCAGATCACATCAGGTAAGAATTTATGTGGGAATCAAAAATTTTATTTAATAGGTATGGCCACAGGTACCGATTTTGACCACCTAACAACAGGTAAGAATTTATATGGGAATTAAAAATTTTATTTAATAGCTATGGCCATAGGTACCGGTTTTGACCACCTCACATCAGGTAAGAATTTATGTGGGAATCAAAAATTTTATTTAATAGGTATGACCATAGGTACTATTCTTGACCACCTCACATCAGTTAAGAATTTATATGTTAATAATTTTTTTTATTTAATATGTATGACCATAGGTACCATTCTTGACCACCTCACATCAGGTAAGAATTTATATGGGAATCATAAATTTTATTTAATAGGTATGGCATGGCCATAGGTACCATTCTTGACCACCTCACATCAGGTAAGAATTTATGTGGGAATCAAAAATTTAATTTGATAGGTATGGCCACAGGTACCGATTTTGACCACCTAAGATCAGGTAAGAATTTATATGGGAATCAAAAATTTTATTTAATAGGTATGGCCATAGGTAGAGTTTTTGACCACCTCACATCAGGTAAGAATTTATGTGGGAATTAAAAATTTTATTTAATAGGTATGGTCATAGGTAGAGTCACAGCGCGGCAATTACATACGCTCAGAAGTGTATACAGTAAAATATTCGAGTAGGCGTCGCCTAGTGTATTTTTGAACAACGAAAAACTCGCTGAAAACGAGTTTTCTGGAAAATTTGAGTTGGTCCGTTAGATTCCTGAGGTTGAAAACCTCTCATATACCAACTCTCGAGAAAATCGTTAGAGCCGTTTTCGAGATAGCATGACCGTAAAAACATACAATTCCTTGCTCATTTAATAGAATAGATTTTTGGAGAAAAAAAATTTGAAAATTAAAAAAAAGCATGATTTTGGTACTGTCTAAATATTCATACACTAGGAGTGTTAACATATTTATTTAAAAATACAATTTAAATTACTTGCGGCTTATTGTCTGTATCGTACTTATTTTGCTGTATGATAAGGTTTGAAACACTCGATATGAAATGCAACATTACATTTACTACAAATATGTGTCACAGCTTTGTTGCATCTAGCACATCTGCGTTGAGTAGGGTTTTTTAGGGTCCAATGATCTTTACGATCAAAACGAACTTCGTGCAAAACATTACTGGACCGGTGCGGTGTTACCATACGTGGACGATGTATTACCGGTGTTGATAACAGTGGAATGGTGTTACGCCGAATAAACTCCAACTGAGATATTCCAGGCTCTATATTACGAAACAGTAGCCAGGCGTTGACAATGGAACCGTTTAGGCAAAAGCGTACAATTGGCCAATACCATTGTTTGCTTCTGATAGTAATTCTATGTGCACCCCTAAATTGATCAAACAAATCAACCCCACCCATACCGCTATTATACTCAGCAATAAGTGACGGTTGAGAAACGTCCACTTTCGTCTTAGACGCAGAAGTATATCTAGAACACTTTGTTTGTGTTAAAGCCAGTGCATCAGTGCGATTTGATGCCAATGTTACTTGGCTGTTACCGTGCCAACGATAAATATTAATTCCATTTTTATTGTCTCTCATGGCATGAATTGCACCTCGGGGTTGCTTCTTGAGATCTTTCAGGGGAGGTTTTTCAATTTGTATCTGTACGAATAGTCCCAGTGATGTATTATATAGTCTTGCGACTCATTTCTTTCAGTAGGGATAATGAATTAAAATAATTATCTATAAATACATGACTGCCTTCTGGGACAAAATTCGACACTAGGTTTTTTGTAACCCAACTGTCCAAAGACATACTATGGTCTCGTTCTTGTCGCCCTTCGTATAATTTGAATCGCACACAATATCCATCTGGAGTATTCAGACACCAGAACTTGTATCCGAATCGGATTGGCTTGCCTCGAATAAACTGTTTCATGTGATGCCTGCCGTAATACATTATATATGTAAATTAGTGAAAGAAAATAAATAAAAAAATAACTCTTTCATATCCTCATCAAAAGACCACACTTTAGGCAACGGTTGGGCATATTGTTCAAATTTGGAAGAAATACTGTCCAAAAGAGGCCTTACTTTACGACATTTATCGTGATTGTCTACTTCATTATTATCACAGAAATGGAGATATTTGAAAATGGACAAAAATCTATCCCGAGACATGGCTAAAGCAATAGCAGTATTATGAACATCGGCTTTCGTTTCCCAATACATTTTTCTATTTGGCAATTTATTGTAGCCCGAAACAAGTAATATGGCCAAAACTTTGTACATGTCTTCCTCGGTTACAGTAAATTTATTGTCACCATATTTATATTTTGCATATTTCTCAGTTTCTTCGCAAATATATTTTACTAAGTCACTATCCCAAAACAGTTGAAAAAATTGTAATGGTGAACCACCATTTTGTAACATATTTTCTATTATTGCATGTTTCTGACGTGAAATATTTTTTATTTTGCACTCAGCTTCGTCATTCGTTTCAGGTCGTAAATCAATATTTTTCCAAGTTCGTTCTACTTTTTTAGCCTTTTCTTTCTTCTTAGCTCCAGTGGGATTTAATTTTTGCTTCTTTGGCACTGTAGATTCTAAAGATTGCAAGGTGGTTGATGGACCTTGAAGATGTACATCTGACTCTGATTCTATTAGAATATCGTGTTTTTCTCTGTGTTTTGTACGTATTTGTATTTCAGATGTTTGTGCCAAAATACCTTTACCTAAATGGTGAAGGTTATTCTCGTTAGCTACTAGATCCTCTTCAGGTAAATCATCTAGATCCGTGTCATTTTCGGTTTCAGGTGGAAATAATGTAAAATTAATTCCTTCTGCGTTTGCAATTTCATCATCGTCTGACTCTTCTAATATCGTCATTAACTCTTCTGTTGTCAGTGGTCGTCTATTTGAGTAAAATAATAAATTATCAAAATTAAGTGCAAAGCCTAGAGTACGTTCTTAAACGCAGTGAAATGGTAGAGTGAAGGTAGAGGAAGTGTAATGTCACGTGACATTACTCTTCCTTTCCATTCTCAACGTACTAGGGCAGGGTACGTATTTGTCATCACGGACTAAGTCATACGTTTATCTAAAAATGCTTTGAAACCCTGTTTAAGAAACATTTAAAAAATGTTGAAATTAGAGAAAATAGGTAAAAATGAAATTCTTAAAATTTAATTTTTATCTTACTGTAATATTTGAACCCGTTGATATATAATTTTGTTATTTTATGAATTCATATAAAACTAGTCTAAACATAATGCAAAAGAAAATTTTCAAAAATAATTTAATAAACAGTAAGATATACAAGAAAATTTTATTTACATTTTTTTATGTCTATATGTTCTTGAGCTATATACGATATGAAATAATTTAAAATCCAAAAAATAAAAAAGTCCGCAAAACTATAGAAATCGTTAATAAATCAAATATGTTGAAATACACGGATAAACATTCCTATTGCGCATGACGGGTAAATCTTAACGCAGTGACCGAGTAGGGGAAGAAAAGTACACGCTGAGTGTACCCTAGAGCGTTCAGAAACTCACCGTTTTGTTACCCAGTAAATTTCACACTGCAATTTAGAACGGCTAGAGTATACCCTTACCTCGTTCCCCTACGTTTTAGAACGTACCCCTAGCGTATGCTAATTCATACGCCTATATTTGCATAAACAAATTATATAATAAATGACGCTTGATTATTTATGTTTTAGGTTATGTCATTTGCCTCACTAATATTGTGTAAAAATATGTGATTAAGGTAGTAAATCCATGGGTAGTGACAACCCAAAATATGACTTAAATTAATATACAGCATTCATTACAAGTCGTAGAATTTGAATAAAAATTAAAATTTATAGGTAACCGTTGAAATAACGAAGATAATTGAATTGAAGTTGACACAAAAACGCGCTAAAATACATTGCGTATATGGAGGTTACCAGTAGATTTACTAAACGATTAGAAAATTTTATATCATAACAACCCAACACATATTTGGAAAATAAATATGTTATTCTTTGATATTTGAGGTATTTATTAGAAAAATAAAAAATATGAGTCACCGCAATAATGGTTGAGAAATCGCATGCAAAAGGTTCCAATCTCAAGAAAAATTATGTTTTTGACGTACTACTACTGCATTTCAGTGTAAACTTAAATTTCAATTATATTTTTTATTTAATTGGATACCTATGATTTGTAATTTACATCCAAATCTACGATTTTTAATGATTTATTTCTGATTATTTGACTGCTTCGGCCTCACCTCACACCGAAATCTACTATTTGAGTGGCTACAAATGACGGTAAAAGTTTTTATATCAAGATTCTGTGAAAACAATAGTTATTTTAATCTAGAATCGAATTATTAATAGAATTGTTTATTTTTTTGGCGTGGTTCGTAATTTAAAAAATGAACTTATTATACATGGTTGAATTCAGAATAATGCGTAGAATATAAATTTTGAAAAATATACAGGATGTTCCATTTAAAATAAGAAAGTTGGGTTCACTTCCGGTTAAACCGGAAATATAGTATTTTCACTATTTATGTAGTTCAATGCGTTTTTTGAAGTAATTTCTAAATCTATAAAATGAATGTAATTGCTTTGAAAATAAATTAATTTTTGGGGGTGAGCCAGTTTTTTGGGACACCCGGTATAGTTCATGATCGTTTAACATTATGTTACTACGTAAATTTAAATTGATTATGACAGTGATATTGAATAAATAGTGACACATCGTTTATATCAGTGATTCCCAAACTGGGCCAGGTGGACCCCCAGGGGTCCACGGGAGACTCGACGGGGGTCTACGTTGGCGTGAATAAAAAATGGGGGTTCACAAGTTGTAATTGGGGGTCCACGAAAAAACGAAAATTTATCTGGTTTCAATAATAAAGAACAAAAATGTAGGCTTGGCTTTACCTATCAATGTAGGCAGATAATAAGATAATACACTACTCAAAAAAATTAAGGGAGCAAAACAAACGTTCCAATTTTTTTTAGTGATTTTTGACGGGCTATATTTCGGTGAAAAAATGGTCGTATTCAGACTTTAAAAAACGCATTTTGAAGCTTTTAAGATTCGAATTATCAGATTTTTTGGCTAAATTTTTTTAGGAACTACGGTTCTCATGCAATCCTAACAGTTGTTATTTATAGTGTTTTACAAGAATCTTGCATTTTTCTTGTTCTTGCCTTGCTCTTACACAAAAATGCAAGAAAAGAGCAACTTTAGAGTTAACTTTTTTTGCAAGACAAGACAAGAAATTGATTTGCAAGAAAAGTGCAATAATTGAAAGATTTTTTTAAAAATTCTTGCATTCTTGCACTCTTGCTTTGTCAAATGTTTGGAGTTTACTCCTCAAGAATCGATTTTCATATAAAGCGCCCGGTATTGAAATTTTATGAGGAGTGAAATCAAACGTTAAACGTTAACTAAAAGCGTAACATTTTTATTGATAAGGGTAAATTGTATGTGTATGTATTGTTAACAATAATTATATTCATATACAGTGAAGTGAATAATGAAAGTATATAATTAAAACAGCAATATAATTTATTTTATTTACCATCTTTGTCTATTGCATATTCAAAGACAATCGTACTTAAGGAGTAAACTCCAGTCGTGCGTCGGAGCTGACACAAACACAATTTTTTCATATATTATTAATAGTCGGGCAGCCAACCTTTTATTTATGGAACCTTGCATTGCGGTATAACAAAACTTTCTTCACGAGGTTGTTTTTTGGAATGCCCCTACTTAGAACATGAAGGGTGCCCTCCTGTCACCCTTGAAAATATTATAATATTAAGCATTTCGTATTTACTTCTGACTGTAACCGCGAATACTACCGCGTAATTCTCACGAGAATGAAAGTTAACATACCATAAGCCGCAGCCGAGTTTTGTAGGTAATTATTCGAATGATTTTTAAATTTAAGATGTTATAATAATTGTACTATATATTAAATTTCAGTATATTTATTGTTTCAGTACGTAACTCATTTTTAATACATGGTTTATATTCCTAAACTCATATTAGAGTTTCAAATTTGTTATCTGTCTGGTATTTATAAATTTTTTTTTGTACTATAGTAATTAGCGACATCTAGTTTTGTAGAGTAAAAGCATTGTTTCTTTATATTGTGTTTGTGTCATTGACTATCCCAAGCATGACTATCCTCATTCATTCCCCACTACTTTCTGTGAAATGTGCTTTCTAGATTTGTACGTTCTGATGTCAGTATTTTCTGCAGTTTGTACGTTCTGGTGTTTGCAATTTCTAGTGTGGGTATATTTTGTTGTTTGTATTTTAAGATATCTTTCGAGAATTGTACGTTCTAATGTTAGAATTTTCTGTAGTTTGTACGTTCTGGTGTATGTAATTTCTAGTGTGTGTATTTTTGGTTGTTTGTATTTGAAGATGTCTTTCGATATTTGTACGTTCTGATGTTAGTATTTTCTGTAGTTTGTACGTTCTGGTGTATGCAATTTCTAGTGTGTGTATTTTTGGTTGTTTGTATTTGAAGATGTCTTTCGAGATTTGTACGTTCTGTTGTTTGTCTATTCTGTAGTTAGTACGTTCTGGTGTTTGTAATTTCTAGTTTTTGTCATTTCTGCTGCTTTATTTTCTGTAGTTTGCACTTTCTGTAGTTTGTATTTTCGACTGCTGCATGCGTTCCCAAATATTTTCGTAACTTAAGCCTGGAACGTAACACAATAATTGAGGAAGTGGATCATAAAAATCGTCGAAATTTTCTTGCGCTAGAAAATGTATATTTCGGTGAAAATGTAAATATTTTTATAGAAAAAGAAAGGGAACGCAAGTGCAAGCATCAGAACGCGCAAATTACAGAATGTGCAATTTTCAGAAAATCGCACACAACAGAAAGTGCAAACGTCAGAAAGTGCAAGCGTCAGAAAGTGCAAGCGTCAGAAAGTGCAAGCGTCAGAAAGTGCAAGCGTCAGAAAGTGCAAACGTCAGAAAGTGCAAGCGTCAGAAAGTGCAAACGTCAGAAAGTGCAAGCGTCAGAAAGTGCAAGCATCAGAACGCGCAAATTACAGAAAATGCAATTTTCAGAAAATCGCACACAACAGAAAGTGCAAACGTCAGAAAGTGCAAGCGTCAGAAAGTGCAAACGTCAGAAAGTGCAAACGTCAGAAAATTCAAACGTCATAACGTGCAAATGTCAGAAAATGCAAACGTCAGAACGTGCATTGTCAGAAAATAGTAGGGATAAGGCAATCTAGTAAAGACACAAACCTAACACACAGGTTAGGTTAGGTCCGATGAAGTGCTTTGTGCAAATATGTGTATTTTTACTTATATTTTTTACAGCAAAATTCTTTCGTCCGCATGCTATAATCCAACTTATTATAAATTTAAAAAGTTTTCGTGACACTACTACTGCGCCATCGTACGTAACAATTGACATCCAAAAACATTCAACCTTTGTGTTAGGTTTGTGTCTTTACTAGATTGCCTTATCCCTACTATTTTCTGACAATACACGTTCTGACGTTTGCACGTTCTGACGTTTGCACGTTCTGACGTTTGCATTTTCTGACATTTGCATTTTCTGACATTTGCACGTTATGACGTTTGCATTTTCTGATGTTTGCACTTTCTGACGTTTGCACTTTCTGACGTTTGCACTTTCTGTCTCTTGCATTTTCTGACGTTTGCACTTTCTGTTGTGTGCGATTTTCTGAAAATTGCATTTTCTGTAATTTGCGCGTTCTGATGCTTGCACTTTCTGACGTTTGCACTTTCTGATGTTTGCACTTTCTGACGCTTGCACTTTCTGATGTTTGCACTTTCTGTTGTGTGCGATTTTCTGAAAATTGCACTTTCTGTAATTTGCGCGTTCTGATGCTTGCACTTTCTGAAGTTTGCACTTTCTGACGCTTGCACTTTCTGACGTTTGCACTTTCTGACGTTTGCATTTTCTGCTGTTGCATATGCACCCAAAAGAAAGACAACTATTACCACCATTCTGTATTGCATAATTTTCGACTATGTGGAAAGCATATCGCAAATTTGTCGAAGATATGATTTTTCGATGGCGCCTACTACGGAACACTGACTTAAATTATTCTTATGAAGATACAGAAGACTTCTGGAGGAAAATAGGCAAAATGGAGACGGGTAATTGCATACTTTTCCTACTTTAATCAAATTCGTCGTCAATTTATTGACGTTACCCCATTCGTCTGCAACTTGTGAAACAATATTTTCGAAAGATCATTTAATGAAGACATAAGTTCGAAATCGGTTGGGGAACGAAACAATCAGTGGGATTTTATTGACTAAAAGATTACTACAAGAAAAAAAGGGAAAAGGCAATGTAAAATGTTTTAATGATCCAGTGGACAAAAATATGTTGTCATTAAAGAGGTTGTAAACTAAAAATCAAAATTGTAGTACGAAAAATTCTAAGAATACATTTTCAAACCGCATATTTTTATTGTAAAAGGTTAAAAATTTATGAGAGTTTTAAATAACGCGTCCTCCACTTGTGACGTCATACCGACACGAGCCTGAGAAGCCAGCGTTGGCAATAATGCTGTATTATGCGTATGCGTTTCAACAGAAGCAATATCAGTAGCTTCCTTATATCATTATTACGTGTGTTCTGTCGTTAATATTATATTTCAACTATACACAATCGCATTTGGCTTTGAACCTAGGTATACGGAGAGGAAATGAAAGAAAAATCAAACAATAAATTGCGTATTCCAAAGGAAACAGCTAATATTGAACGCCTAGACAATGTGAACTGGTGCAATTGTACTAATTGCGTAAAATGCCTACTACCCAAGAATATGTTTGCTGTTGGGATAGCAAAATAATAACAGATGTAGGAAGCAAAAAAATATGTATTACGTTAAGCCGGGGCCAGACATGCGGCATTCGGCGAATCTCGAACGTTCGTGATTTGCCGAACGGTGTTCGCCTTTGTGTTCACACATGCCGCATTCGGCGATTAACGAGCAAAAATATGGGAAAAGGCCGAATGTTCGCCTAGTTGAATATTCATTTGCAAAAACAACATTTCTACATATTTCCAAATTCTTGTCAGGGGACAAAATGGATTTATTTCTTTCATTTATTTATACAAAATAGAGGACTGTAAGAATTTAACGAGATTATAAACCTTTTTGTAATATCAATCAATAAGATTAACAACAACAAAAATAGATAATCGATTGAGGCCGTGTGGAAGTCTAGACCAGTACCTACTTAAAAATTATTTATAGTAATAATTTGTATTTATAATAAAATATATTGCTACTACGAATAAGTTCAATAACTTAGTTACTCGCTACTGAGCTGGAACTGAAGTGAGTTATTCGACAGTTCGCTGTTCGCCGAATCCTGAATGTGTGATCGGTTGTCCGAAGCCCCTCTAAAAGAACGTTCGCCCACTTTGATGTGTGCTAGTTTACCGACTTTGGGCGGGAAGAGGCGAACAGTTCGCCGAACGATTCGCCAAATCACGAACTCCCCATACACACTGAGCGAAGTTCGGCGAACAGGTGCTCGGGATTCGCCGAATGCCGCATGTCTGGCCCCGGCTTTACATGATAGTTTTGAAAATATAGTTATAAATTTATACTCTTTAAATCTGACCAGACACAATGAAATTTTAAAATGTAGTGCTAATAATGAGAAACAAAATTACCTTCAAGTAAGAAACAAACTATGCCGACATTTTGCATATAAAATTTTACAAGTTGGGGAAATTCTTGGACCTCAATTGGAAGGTTCAACAGAATTGTCATACTTGCTTGCACTGTATCACAAATACGAGACTGTTACCCAGAAGAAAGTGGAATATACATTGATTTCAAGAAATGTGAAGACAACAATGAAGACAACAATGAAGACATAAACTAAGATTTATTTACTGTTGTATTGTACATTATTATTTTAAACAAAAAATTTAACATTCTGAAAAAGATGTTTCAATATAACAAACATAAAAAACATAAAAATCATTTCTTCTCAAACCTTGACAAATGTTTTTCTTTTGCTTCAATCAAAAATTAAGCCCCGGGAAAAGTGATAAGTAAATTTTAAGGACAAGTATGTAGCTAAAATTTAGTACATACACATTTACCCCTTTTAATGCAGATGGTATTTACGAAGATTCAGATGATGATGCTGACGAAGAATTTAGAGATGAAGAGTCACTTAACGAATATATGTTGGCAATAAATAAAAAACCTCTGCTTAGCCCATAAAGGACTGATACGAATATTAGCTGACAAAAATTAATTTCCTTTTATTATATTTTTAAATACAACCTTAATAATATAATATCGGGATGCCGATCTACGATCTGGTCTCATTAGCCAAACTCTTGCTTTGTTTTATATCTTATCTTATGCTATATTACTAAAAATTGCATGTATATATTTTTCCGGTCATCTTAACTTTTATCTATCCCCGATGAAAATAAATTATAAAATTTTCTTTAAACATCATTTTTGTGATTTTTTTTGTGAATTTATTTTTTGATCTACCTATTTAAAAGGATGTTGGAATGGTTACTTAGTTGAAATAAAATTAAAACATTTTTAACACAATAAATATTATTTAATAAATTATACAAAATAATAAATTTTAAAATAACAAATAATTAATAAATTTTTGAAAAACCAGCAGTAAAACATAACAAACAGAAGTAAATGATTTTAAGTATTAAAAGCTAATTTGAAGATTTTCTAATGTAAAAGGCTTCCAAATATTCAAGGAAAAAATCTTCATCTTGGTAAACATCTTGTACGGTATTATTCTGCATTAGGTATGGCCATAAGTACCATGCTGGACCACTTCACATCAGGTAAGAATTTATATGGGAATCAAAAATTTTATATATTAGGTATGGCCATAGGTAGAGTTTTTGACCACTTCACATAAGATAAGAATTTATGTGGAATAGGTATGACTATAGGTACTATTCTTTTCCACCTCACATCAGGTAAGAATTTATATGATAATAATTTTTTTAATTTAATATGTATGGCCATAGGTACCATTCTTGACCACCTCACATCAGGTACAAATTTATATGGGAATCAAAAATTTTATATAATAGGTATGGCCATAGGTACCATTCTTGACCACCTCACATCAGGTAAGAATTTATATGGTAATCAAAAATTTTATTTAATAGGTATGGCCATAGGTACCATTCTTGACCACCTCACATCAGGTAAGAATTTATATGGGAATGAAAAATTTTATTAAATAAGTATGGCCATAGGTACCATTCTTGACCACCTCACATCAGGTAAGAATTTATGTGGGAATCAAAAATTTTATTTAATAGGTATGGCCACAGGTACCGATTTTGACCACCTAACATCAGGTAAGAATTTATATGGGAATCAAAAATTTTATTTAATAGGTATGGCCATAGGTACCGTTTTTGACCACCTCACATCAGGTAAGAATTTATGTGGGAATTAAAAATTTTATTTAATAGGTATGGTCATAGGTAGAGTCACAGCGCGGCAATTACATACGCTCAGAAGTGTATACAGTAAAATATTCGAGTAGGAGTCGCCTAGTGTATTTTTGAACAACGAAAAACTCGCTGAAAACGAGTTTTCTGGAAAATTTGAGTTGGTCCGTTAGATTCCTATGGTAATCAAAAATTTTATTTAATAGGTATGGCCATAGGTACCATTCTTGACCACCTCACATCAGGTAAGAATTTATATGGGAATGAAAAATTTTATTAAATAAGTATGGCCATAGGTACCATTCTTGACCACCTCACATCAGGTAAGAATTTATGTGGGAATCAAAAATTTTATTTAATAGGTATGGCCACAGGTACCGATTTTGACCACCTAACATCAGGTAAGAATTTATATGGGAATCAAAAATTTTATTTAATAGGTATGGCCATAGGTACCGTTTTTGACCACCTCACATCAGGTAAGAATTTATGTGGGAATAAAAAATTTTATTTAATAGGTATGACCATAGGTACCATTCTAGACCACCTCACATCAAGTAAGAATTTATGTGACAATAATTTTTTTTATTTAATATGTATGGCAATAGGTACCATTCTTGACCACCTCACATCAGGTAAGAATTTATATGGGAATCAAAAATTTTATTTAATAGGTATGGTCATAGGTACCATTCTTGACCAGATCACATCAGGTAAGAATTTATGTGGGAATCAAAAATTTTATTTAATAGGTATGGCCACAGGTACCGATTTTGACCACCTAACAACAGGTAAGAATTTATATGGGAATTAAAAATTTTATTTAATAGCTATGGCCATAGGTACCGGTTTTGACCACCTCACATCAGGTAAGAATTTATGTGGGAATCAAAAATTTTATTTAATAGGTATGACCATAGGTACTATTCTTGACCACCTCACATCAGTTAAGAATTTATATGTTAATAATTTTTTTTATTTAATATGTATGACCATAGGTACCATTCTTGACCACCTCACATCAGGTAAGAATTTATATGGGAATCATAAATTTTATTTAATAGGTATGGCATGGCCATAGGTACCATTCTTGACCACCTCACATCAGGTAAGAATTTATGTGGGAATCAAAAATTTAATTTGATAGGTATGGCCACAGGTACCGATTTTGACCACCTAAGATCAGGTAAGAATTTATATGGGAATCAAAAATTTTATTTAATAGGTATGGCCATAGGTAGAGTTTTTGACCACCTCACATCAGGTAAGAATTTATGTGGGAATTAAAAATTTTATTTAATAGGTATGGTCATAGGTAGAGTCACAGCGCGGCAATTACATACGCTCAGAAGTGTATACAGTAAAATATTCGAGTAGGCGTCGCCTAGTGTATTTTTGAACAACGAAAAACTCGCTGAAAACGAGTTTTCTGGAAAATTTGAGTTGGTCCGTTAGATTCCTGAGGTTGAAAACCTCTCATATACCAACTCTCGAGAAAATCGTTAGAGCCGTTTTCGAGATAGCATGACCGTAAAAACATACAATTCCTTGCTCATTTAATAGAATAGATTTTTGGAGAAAAAAAATTTGAAAATTAAAAAAAAGCATGATTTTGGTACTGTCTAAATATTTATACACTAGGAGTGTTAACATATTTATTTAAAAATACAATTTAAATTACTTGCGGCTTATTGTCTGTATCGTACTTATTTTGCTGTATGATAAGGTTTGAAACACTCGATATGAAATGCAACATTACATTTACTACAAATATGTGTCACAGCTTTGTTGCATCTAGCACATCTGCGTTGAGTAGGGTTTTTTAGGGTCCAATGATCTTTACGATCAAAACGAACTTCGTGCAAAACATTACTGGACCGGTGCGGTGTTACCATACGTGGACGATGTATTACCGGTGTTGATAACAGTGGAATGGTGTTACGCCGAATAAACTCCAACTGAGATATTCCAGGCTCTATATTACGAAACAGTAGCCAGGCGTTGACAATGGAACCGTTTAGGCAAAAGCGTACAATTGGCCAATACCATTGTTTGCTTCTGATAGTAATTCTATGTGCACCCCTAAATTGATCAAACAAATCAACCCCACCCATACCGCTATTATACTCAGCAATAAGTGACGGTTGAGAAACGTCCACTTTCGTCTTAGACGCAGAAGTATATCTAGAACACTTTGTTTGTGTTAAAGCCAGTGCATCAGTGCGATTTGATGCCAATGTTACTTGGCTGTTATCGTGCCAACGATAAATATTAATTCCATTTTTATTGTCTCTCATGGCATGAATTGCACCTCGGGGTTGCTTCTTGAGATCTTTCAGGGGAGGTTTTTCAATTTGTATCTGTACGAATAGTCCCAGTGATGTATTATATAGTCTTGCGACTCATTTCTTTCAGTAGGGATAATGAATTAAAATAATTATCTATAAATACATGACTGCCTTCTGGGACAAAATTCGACACTAGGTTTTTTGTAACCCAACTGTCCAAAGACATACTATGGTCTCGTTCTTGTCGCCCTTCGTATAATTTGAATCGCACACAATATCCATCTGGAGTATTCAGACACCAGAACTTGTATCCGAATCGGATTGGCTTGCCTCGAATAAACTGTTTCATGTGATGCCTGCCGTAATACATTATACAGGGTGAGTCATCGAAATGCCCGTCGTCGATATCTCCCTTGTCGTTAAAAATACAGCATAATTTTTTTAACAGAATTTTTCGTCTACTCAAGGAGCATAACTTAAAATTATTTTCACATATACAGGGTGTTGCATAACGACTTGGCAATAATTGTTCGTCGTTTTTTAAATGAAACACCCTATATATTTTTATATATTTTGAATTGTATTTTATTTACCTATACGAACATATAAGTTTCATTTTAGTTTTCCGCGGCGTTGCCAAGTTATTCAATTTTTTCTCTAAAAAAAGCCGAATACACGTATTGTTTTATAAAAGCGTACTGAAGTTATTTTAATAGTAAAAATTATGAATTTTTTTTTCTGTACCACTGTAACTATACTCTTTGTTCTGACATAACTTTTTTTAAATGTTATTATACAGGGTGTTCAGTACAGAGAATCAAATTTACTCATTTTCAAATGGCTATAACTCGTCATTTTCAAATGGAACACCCTATATTTTATTATTCTGTTGTGTGTATTTTTGCATCTTTTTATGTTATACAGGGTGTCGTATGCATAAAAATATTAATTTAATTAATTTAGAAAATAATGTTTTTAGGCATAGGACATCCTGTATAACATAAAAAGATGCAAAAATACACACAACAGAATAATAAAATATAGGGTGTTCCATTTGAAAATGACGAGTTATAGCCATTTGAAAATGAGTAAATTTGATTCTCTGTACTGAACACCCTGTATAATAACATTTAAAAAAAGTTATGTCAGAACAAAGAGTATAGTTACAGTAGTACAGAAAAAAAAATTCATAATTTTTTCTATTAAAATAACTTCAGTACGCCTTTATAAAACAATACGTGTATTCGGCTTTTTTTAGAGAAAAAATTGAATAACTTGGCAACGCCGCGGAAAACTAAAATGAAACTTATATGTTCGTATAGGTAAGTAAAATACAATTCAAAATATATAAAAATATATAGGGTGTTTCATTTAAAAAACGACGAACAATTATTGCCAAGTCGTTATGCAACACCCTGTATATGTGAAAATAATTTTAAGTTATGCTCCTTGAGTAGACGAAAAATTCTGTTAAAAAAATTATGCTGTATTTTTAACGACAAGGGAGATATCGACCACGGGCATATCGATGACTCACCCTGTATATGTAAATTAGTGAAAGAAAATAAATAAAAAAATAACTCTTTCATATCCTCATCAAAAGACCACACTTTAGGCAACGGTTGGGCATATTGTTCAAATTTGGAAGAAATACTGTCCAAAAGAGGCCTTACTTTACGACATTTATCGTGATTGTCTACTTCATTATTATCACAGAAATGGAGATATTTGAAAATGGACAAAAATCTATCCCGAGACATGGCTAAAGCAATAGCAGTATTATGAACATCGGCTTTCGTTTCCCAATACATTTTTCTATTTGGCAATTTATTGTAGCCCGAAACAAGTAATATGGCCAAAACTTTGTACATGTCTTCCTCGGTTACAGTAAATTTATTGTCACCATATTTATATTTTGCATATTTCTCAGTTTCTTCGCAAATATATTTTACTAAGTCACTATCCCAAAACAGTTGAAAAAATTGTAATGGTGAACCACCATTTTGTAACATATTTTCTATTATTGCATGTTTCTGACGTGAAATATTTTTTATTTTGCACTCAGCTTCGTCATTCGTTTCAGGTCGTAAATCAATATTTTTCCAAGTTCGTTCTACTTTTTTAGCCTTTTCTTTCTTCTTAGCTCCAGTGGGATTTAATTTTTGCTTCTTTGGCACTGTAGATTCTAAAGATTGCAAGGTGGTTGATGGACCTTGAAGATGTACATCTGACTCTGATTCTATTAGAATATCGTGTTTTTCTCTGTGTTTTGTACGTATTTGTATTTCAGATGTTTGTGCCAAAATACCTTTACCTAAATGGTGAAGGTTATTCTCGTTAGCTACTAGATCCTCTTCAGGTAAATCATCTAGATCCGTGTCATTTTCGGTTTCAGGTGGAAATAATGTAAAATTAATTCCTTCTGCGTTTGCAATTTCATCATCGTCTGACTCTTCTAATATCGTCATTAACTCTTCTGTTGTCAGTGGTCGTCTATTTGAGTAAAATAATAAATTATCAAAATTAAGTGCAAAGCCTAGAGTACGTTCTTAAACGCAGTGAAATGGTAGAGTGAAGGTAGAGGAAGTGTAATGTCACGTGACATTACTCTTCCTTTCCATTCTCAACGTACTAGGGCAGGGTACGTATTTGTCATCACGGACTAAGTCATACGTTTATCTAAAAATGCTTTGAAACCCTGTTTAAGAAACATTTAAAAAATGTTGAAATTAGAGAAAATAGGTAAAAATGAAATTCTTAAAATTTAATTTTTATCTTACTGTAATATTTGAACCCGTTGATATATAATTTTGTTATTTTATGAATTCATATAAAACTAGTCTAAACATAATGCAAAAGAAAATTTTCAAAAATAATTTAATAAACAGTAAGATATACAAGAAAATTTTATTTACATTTTTTTATGTCTATATGTTCTTGAGCTATATACGATATGAAATAATTTAAAATCCAAAAAATAAAAAAGTCCGCAAAACTATAGAAATCGTTAATAAATCAAATATGTTGAAATACACGGATAAACATTCCTATTGCGCATGACGGGTAAATCTTAACGCAGTGACCGAGTAGGGGAAGAAAAGTACACGCTGAGTGTACCCTAGAGCGTTCAGAAACTCACCGTTTTGTTACCCAGTAAATTTCACACTGCAATTTAGAACGGCTAGAGTATACCCTTACCTCGTTCCCCTACGTTTTAGAACGTACCCCTAGCGTATGCTAATTCATACGCCTATATTTGCATAAACAAATTATATAATAAATGACGCTTGATTATTTATGTTTTAGGTTATGTCATTTGCCTCACTAATATTGTGTAAAAATATGTGATTAAGGTAGTAAATCCATGGGTAGTGACAACCCAAAATATGACTTAAATTAATATACAGCATTCATTACAAGTCGTAGAATTTGAATAAAAATTAAAATTTATAGGTAACCGTTGAAATAACGAAGATAATTGAATTGAAGTTGACACAAAAACGCGCTAAAATACATTGCGTATATGGAGGTTACCAGTAGATTTACTAAACGATTAGAAAATTTTATATCATAACAACCCAACACATATTTGGAAAATAAATATGTTATTCTTTGATATTTGAGGTATTTATTAGAAAAATAAAAAATATGAGTCACCGCAATAATGGTTGAGAAATCGCATGCAAAAGGTTCCAATCTCAAGAAAAATTATGTTTTTGACGTACTACTACTGCATTTCAGTGTAAACTTAAATTTCAATTATATTTTTTATTTAATTGGATACCTATGATTTGTAATTTACATCCAAATCTACGATTTTTAATGATTTATTTCTGATTATTTGACTGCTTCGGCCTCACCTCACACCGAAATCACGCACGCTTATGACCGACGGATTTTCTACCTTAAATAGATTTTTTATGAACATACAGATATTAAAAATTATATAACAATTACCTTGCCTTCCATTTTGTCAATTTCGCCGTACTGCCCTTTAGTTTTCTATAGATTGCATCCATATCTCACACAATTTATATGAACACTTTGCAAAATATGACAGTTCACACATAAGGTAAGTGATAAATGTTGCCAACAGTCCTCCTTGCAACAGTCTAAAAATTAAATCGTTGTTTAAAATAAAGCCTTGCACAGTTGCGCACAAAATAGTATGAATTTTTAGACACTAGTCTTTAATGGGTTAATTGTGTTATTTTTTATATTGGTAATCCGCATGTATTATATTTTTGAAACAGGAGTCATCAGTGCCTTAGTTTTTACTAATACAAATTCGAATTCAGGTTTTTTAATTTTTAGAGACAAATATTATTAACTTTATTGAATTAATTATATTACACAAATGAGATTCTGTTTATCTCAATGTTTTGACAGATAACAAAATTACAATTTCATTTTTTATCATGGCTCTCTTGACGCCCGCACCACACACTCCCCGATATTGGATACACTAGTTTGAGAAGAGCATGTCATAATTGTTGGCTGAGCTACATCTGCGATTTTATCGGCCATCTCTGCAAGTTGTTCGGTTGGTTCTTCACTAACTTGAAGAATTGCTTGCATTGACAATGGTAATTGTTTCAACCAAAGTTGTTTAATAATATCATCTGCAGTGTTTGGTGTCGAAAGAGACTTTATCTCACGTAGCAATTGGGGTGGTTTCCGATCTCCCAACTCAATTCCTGCTAACAATTTTTTTAATTTCGATTCTTGACTGTCTGTACATCTTTTAATTAATGCAGATTTTAATGTCTCATAACTGGGAACAGAATCTCTCAGAAGATCTGAAATAATAATTAATTAATGACTGTCTAATGCCGCTAATAAATAGTTGTATTTTGTGCGCTCATTTGTCATTTGTAACACTGGCCAATTCTAACTGTGCTTCAATTTGACGAAACCATAATACTGGGTCTTTATTCCAAAACGTAGGCAATTTGACTGTTACAGGGGCCAAATTAGAAGATTGAACTTGACCTTTCAAATCTGCTATTTGTTTTTCGAGTACAGTTAATTGATTTTCCATCGAGCGATCGTCGGGGTCACCACTTTAGAGACAAATATTATTAACTTTATTGAATTAATTATATTACACAAATGAGATTATGTTTATCTCAATGTTTTGACAGATAACAAAACCCCCAATTGGCTCCGGTACACTTTCCTGTCACACGAATTTCAATACATTTTTGGTATTATAAGGTGTAGTTACTCATTTGGAAATATAATATGAAGTAAAATTTGCGGTATTTTCATAAACAAATTTAAAATTAAATAAAATCATTTGGGATTATTTGTTCATTTTCTGGCGTATGTATACATGAAGATTATGCATGATTTTTAATTTAATTGCTAAATTACATTAAATGTGCACAGTAACACAGTTAATTACAGATATATTTAACTTACAAGTACAATAATTATTAATGTATATTTCTAAATAACCTAAATTTATAATATGAAAATTAAAATTACTATTTTCGTACTTTGACACATGTGTGCGCGTGCGCACATACTACAATGTGATCAATGTGATTGACTTTGTTGACGATGGCGGTTGACAGTAATATGGGATCAAGTGTCGTAATGTTGACTTATTTTATTATTGTGTGATTTTGTTAATATTTGTGTTTCGTGTGTGGGTCAGTATTTTGTTTGCTGGTTCTGGTTTTGGACTCTAAGGGCCAACCATGCCCAGTTGCCCAGTTCAAAAACGTACTATGTGTCGGGTGTTAGACCACCTATTCGCGACTAAAGTTACCGTTGGCGGCGCTGTTGTGCTTCGAAAATGGTGGCTGTAATACGTATTGTCTTCTAATTCCATGTATAACCTTATGAGTATTTTATAAGTTTATAAGTATAATTACCTTAATATTGAAGTACAAGATAAAGATTGAAACTTGTTAAAAGCAAGTTTATACGTTCTAGTTTCGTGTTATGAAGAAGCATTTGTATAGTTAGGTCTTTAAATTTATAAATTTTTAGAGAACCATGAACATAATATCAGTGCAACCTGGTAATATGATTTACATAATTTCTAAAATAAAACATACCTGGCAAAATGAAATCGTATTTTTGAATGTAAACTGCATATTTTCATTTATTTTGTTATAACTGTACCAAGTTTTACGTCGTTGACAATCTCAACTTGTTTTTTGACTACATAATTTTTTGTTTTTGAAGTAGTAGTAAATAATTTTATCTATCTGGTTTTGGAGCAGCAGTAGTTAATATTATCAATCGAACCCTTTTGATTCATTTTGTTTATAAAATGAGGAGGAAAAGCCAAGATAGGAAAAATAAACTAAGAATGGAGGTTAAGTTTTGTTAGGTAAATAAGGAAAAATAGTCTTCAAAGAGACTAGTGTGATATAAAATAATATATCTTAGGAAAGAAAAACATTAACAAGATAGGAAAACTGCAATATATCCGTAAAATATAATAATTGCAACGAATCCAAACACTACAGTTGTAAACACAAAATCAAATGCAATACGTATTTGAAGAGTTCTGTTTTTCGCCGCAAGGAGGCTACGCCTTAACTTTAGTCGCGAATATGAGTATCTGTAAAACAACGTTAGAAGATAAACTCAGACAGATTGAAGACAGTATAGGTAGGTAATTTTAATAAAGATAATATTACTATTTTTACTATAGTAACATACAATGTAATTTTATGTAGGTTCGCTTATTTCGTTGAAGTTATGGCCACGTGACTGCAGCCATGGTTGTCAGTGGAGCAGATTTATAGTAGGTATTTACGTATCGACCTATATTTATAGCAGTTTATACAAACTTGTGGTAAAATTATCATCATTATTATTTACTTTTATCCGCCTGTTAATTAGTAAATTTTTTAGAATTTGATACTATGTGTCAATTTTCAGAAAAATCTTATCAATGGATCTTCGTTATTGATAGGATTTTTCATCCGAGTTCCTAATAAAATCGAATTATTAAAACTTGTTTAGCCGAAAACGATAGTGAGGCGGAATAAAGTATAAATATAGATACGTAGTTGTATTTTTTGGAGGTGAAACCGTGAAGTCTAACTGAAGGGAGCCTTTATCAGAGTGCTGTAAAATAATTCGTAAAGTATGATAGCGCGGGCGTGCTTGATGGCCCTTCATTATTAAATGTAATTCAAAACAACTCGCAAGAGAAAATAAGCTTGAGTTCGAGGGAGCGCGCGCAGAAGAACCCAAGCTTGGCCCGCGGGTAAAGTCTACTTGGCGGCCAAACCTGAAGTTGACTGCAAGTTGTCAACTGAACAACGCGTTGTGGCCGTTTAAAAAACGAGTTCTGTTGGACTCAAGAAGGGTTTTGTTAGCATAGATTAGTTTATGTCAAAAAAAACTGAGTCCTGTTGGACTCAAGAAGGGTTTTGTTAGTATAGATTAGTTTATATATTAGCCAGAATCCGATTTTTTCCGCAGGCAACTTCAGGTTTGGCCGCCAAGTAGACTTTTACCTGGCCCGCTAAAAACGAAGTGTTCTACACCACCGAAAACCATACCTCCTAATAACCACACGTCCGAAAAACCACAGCGTATAAAAGTTCCCCCACCACAATGTCCACAGAGTATAATTTACTCCTACTTAACTTAAGTTCTGTTGGACTCAATTAGGGTTTTGTTAGTATTGATTAGTTTATGTCAAAAAAACGGAGTTCTGTTGGACTCAATAAGGGTTTTGTTAGTATTGATTAGTTTATTTTAAAAAAAACGGAGTTCTGTTGGACTCAATTAGGGTTTTGTTAGTATTGATTAGTTTATTTAAAAAAACGGAGTTCTGTTGGACTCAATTAGGGTTTTGTTAGTATTGATTAGTTTATTTAAAAAAACGGAGTTCTGTTGGACTCAATTAGGGTTTTCTTAGTATTGATTAGTTTTTTTTTTTTAAACAGATCTGTTGGACTCAATTAGGGTTTTGTTAGTATTGATTAGTTTGGGTACAAATGTGCAAATCGAAGTGTGAAAATTGGTATATGGGTAGCTGGACATTGTGGTGGGGGAACTTTTATACGCTGTGGTTTTTCGGACGTGTGGTTATTAGGCGGTATGGTTTTTATACGCTGTGGTTTTCGATGGTGTGGCATTTACTCGCTAAAAATAAAAATATAATTCGCAGAAGTAGGGTAAGCTTGGGTTCTTCGGCGCGCGCGCGCCGAAGAACCCAAGCTCGGCCCGCCAAAAATCAAAATATAATTCGCAAGAGTAGGTAAGCTCGGCCCGCTAAAAATCAAAATTTAATTCGAGGCGCGCGCGTGCCGAAGAACTCCTCAGCCCTTTAAAAGTCATAAAATATAATTTGCAAGAGTTAGGATATCAAATGCAAGGGATCGAGGTGTGCAGATTCTCTTTAAAAATAATAGTGGGAATCTTTATCAGAGTTCTGGAAATTTTGTAGGTACAACAATATTCTTAAAATTTACCAAAAATGTTTTTACCCAAATAAAAAATGAGAAATGATCGTACATGCATTCATAAATACACAAAATAACACTATTAATTATTTATATTTACTATATTGTATATTAATAGAATGTTAATTCTTTTTCAGAAAGAATTGGTGGCCCTGAAAAGGGCCTATTGAACCAAACCAAAGTGAATAAACTATTGGGATCACTAGACAACATATCTATCACGAATATGCTGTAGGATATGAGAAAAAGGTGTGTATTTGCCCCACATTTGCCACCACATAAATTCGTCTATATGTTCTTGTAACAAATTTGATTGTAGAACATTTTTTTGGCGACAATACCGCTTTAAAAGGGACCAATAACCTTCCACCATTTTTGTACAAGTACCAGTCAAAGGATCTACAAAATTTGCAGAGTGGTTTACAGTTTTATGAATAAAAGGAGAAACGCCACCAATACTAAACAATGAACTATAACCCCTCCACAAATCAGTCCAAATTTCAGTTCCCGGAAGTACATGTTTTAAAATAATGTTCACAAGAGTGTCACTGCTTCTGTCCGGTACATAAACAATAAGTCCTCTTTTCAAAGTAACATCATATATTCCCATGACCCATCTTGCAGGGACAGCCCTTCCTGCGTTGTATTTGCGTTTAGTCACAACACTTTCATCAATTTGTACGATAACTCCCGGTCCTCCAAATTTAAATAAATCATTTTCTTCCAACAACTTCCAAGAGCAAATATCTCTTATAAAGCGAAATACTTGAACGATTGTTCCCTTTCTAACGTTTGTGGCGCCTACTACGTGCTGTACCGAGCATTTAATACTCCAAAAGAATAAAATCAAAAATACTGACTCAAAAGGCACGTGTAGGTTTTCAAAAAAGGTATTTCTGCATAAGGAGGATCCGAACTTCTTGCATCTGGTACAATACGCACCATATCCACCCTTGAATTCCTTTTTTACCCGCAACACCATCGGACGTCTACAGCCGCGCGTCAAGCAACGTCCACATTTGCGAATAAAACCATCTTCTTGTAAGTTCATAAAAAGTTCTTCCGTAGATTTGTTATGAAAAAATAAAACTACATCTTTCACAGTACCGCAATCTTTTATTGATTCCATATTGAATACAAAAGCAATAATAAACAATAAATAAATGCAAACAAGTGTTGCCATGGTAACAGTATTCCTACGCCATAAAATAATACAAAAGTAGTGGCAAATATTCACAAATAACAAAAAATAGATCCAATTAAAAATTAACTTTAAAAAAATCTGACGTGGACACCACATGACTTCCTTGTACGCCTTGTGTGTTCATACTTTTCTTAATAACTAAAATGTAGAATACTATAAAAATTCTTTTAACTTATTATACTAGTATACTCACAAATATATTTTAGTCATTTTATTTAAACTGCAGAAGAAGATATAAAGCATATTTTACTATTGTCACTGTCATGTCATAATCATTTAAATTTTACGTAGTAACAAATGTTAATCGATCATGGACTACAAGATTAAGAAATACTAAATTATACATATATACTTTAATTATTCCTAAATAATACCAGATACAAAAATATTTATAAAATACCGATTTTAGGTAATAATCACATAATCTTTCATTTAAAATAAAAAAATTTGTGTTAAATTAAATATTTATCGAAATATTTTTAAAAAGTACTACTTCCGGTTTATAGATTGAAACCAAAAATAGGAGGTGCACAACTAGATGCTATAACAGTCCTAAATACAAAATTTCAACTCTCTACGTCTAACCGTATTTGAGTTATGCGACACACATACGTCCGTACGTACGTACAGACGTCACGTCGAAACTAGTCATAATGGATTCAGAAAAGGTCAAAACGGATATTTCCGTCAAAATCTGAGAACCGAAATTTTTCGCGATTACAATACTTCCTTACTTCGTACAAGGAAGTAAAAATGTATGTGAATATACCGCAATTTTTTTTTAGAATACCTCAAAATAGACGTAAATACACCTATTGCAGTAAAAATCGCATCAAAATTCGTGTGACAGGAAAGTGTACCGGACCCTTACAATTTAATTTTTTATCATGGCTCTCTTGACGCCCGCACCACAAATTCAATCTGGCATTGTCACTTTCTCTGAGTTAATTATCACTACTCAGATCACTTATCCACTTACGTTATTTTATAGAAGTATTCATACCTAACACTATATCATCATCATCATCGCCACTACAATCTTATCCTGAAAAATCAGTTAAATGTATTGATTCATCACTATTCGATTTATTTTCAAATATATTTGAATTTCTGTAAAAAAAAACTTCAGATCCAAGTTCAAACTGCACGCCCATGTTCTCAGTTTTAGAGTAGTATATTTATATCCCCCCTCTGTTGATATTTTCATTATTTTACGTTGAAATAATAGTGCGATTCTGTGCACATCTGTAGCATCTGTAGTATGAATTTATAGAATCTGTAAGAGCTACAGATAATTTGGTATTACAAGTAGCTTACATATTTACAAATATCTGTAGTTACTTAAAGATTTCACGTAAATGTTACGGACGTCAGTTTGCTGTCCGTAACAAATATTTTCATTGTAAAATAATGAATAATAATAATAATAATAGACTGGTTTTGCTAACTGGGATTTTGTTAGAAGAAGATCGTAAGCAGTAAGTATAAAATCTGCTGAATTTAAAGTAAATAACCTTAAAGAGAACGATGAGAACTGAGAAGTGACGTTACAATGAATAATGAAACCTTCAAAATTTAGGCAAATATTTCAGCTCGATAAACAAGGTGTACAAAATCTTATTACAGATATATGATGATTTTGTAAACAACTAGTATTTGCCAACTTTACCATTCCAGTGTATAGTAAAATACAATAATATTATTTTATACATATAAATAAGTATCTTGTTTTATTATTAATCTTATTCTTCATTTCATCAATTTCTTGTGACAGATATAACAAACTACTGAGACTGAGAGTAATATTTCTTAAAATGACAGCTTAGAAAGGATCATGTTTGCAAACAGTATAATAATATATAAATATGACAAAAACTATATATTTATGAAATAAATTGCAGAATGGCTTTAATAATCACATCATGTTATCATATCTTACATACTCATTTAAAAATCTTTAAAACAAACCATTTTTAACAATTTCTAGTCCGAGAAAAATAAAAAATTCTACACCGTTGGTAACATTGTACCTTTTCATCTGTAAATAAATGTACCAAGACCTATAAGATCACATCTGTAAATGATTATATTACAGATGACATCACAGAATCCCATTTTCTACAAATTTGTAAATATCATTTCCACAGAACATTCTATAAGCTACAGATCTACGGATCTGTAATATTTGAAAGAAAAACACAGAATCCCATTATTAGTTCTTCTTGGTAACTACACTTTTCGTTTCTGTAATTAGTTTTTGACGTACATATTTTGAATTTCTCGTTGTTGTGGCATTCCTTTATCTATTTTCAATGTCGTCAGTTCTAAAATGTAAACTACAGACAACATGGTTGTGATTGGTAGTAAAGTGCTTCCGATTGATACAGTTTTTCCATGCTATTATTACATTATTATATTATTATTATTATATTATTCTTTCCGATGAAAATTATGTAATGTTTGAATTTTTAAGTTGTTACAACCAACTAAACAACAATTAGGCATTTTAAAACTACAAATAACACCTGACTGCACAATCCAAAATTTACGCGACTGCACTCATATACAGCGGGCTAGCTCAGCCGACTAGTGTCGTATGTAGTGATGGGTCACTGGGAATTTCCTGTGGGGAATTCTTTTTTATATTCCCGGGAATTTCCCTAGACACGTTTCCCGGGAAAAAATCGGGAATTTCATTTTGGAAATTTCCCGGGAATAAATAGGGAAATTCCCGAACGGAAATTCTCGAAGGGAAATTCTCGAACGGAAATTCTCGATAGCGATAATAAACGGAGAATTTTAAGGCATGCGCAGCATTACCGACATGCTTCAACCTGTTCAGACCTATTTCTTGGAACATTTAGCAACGTTCCATTATTGTTTAAACTTGCTTAGTAGTTACTGCTCACTGCTCGTCTGCTTGGATGAGGATACCGAAGACGATGATATTCACTCTCTGTCCGACATAGATGATTCTGATCACGTATAATATAAATATAATATTGATATTATTATTATTATATAGTAAACATTATGACATAATTGTTATTTAATTTTCTTTATTTTTGAAATACAAATTTTGTTGTTCCTTTGATTTTTATAAGAAAATTTTTCGTAAATTTTTTCACAGGAATTCCCCGGAAATTCCCCAGAAAACATCCCGGGAAATATCCTGGGAAATTTCCCGAAATATTCGTTCCCGGGAATTTACCCATCACTAGTCGTATGACATCACGCGCTACTCTGTTATATATCTCAAAGAGTATTGTCCGTAGCAAACTACGGTTTTCATTTTTGTTCGATTTTTCTTCTATTTTTTAGTGTAAAATTGTTTTTTTATTTTCTTTTATTTTTAGTTTCTTTCGAAAGAAACCGGAAGACAATATTTTTATTCGTTCAGAAATTACAGTTAATTATAGGTACACAAAAATTACGAAAAAAGCAAATAAATTCAACTTTTATTTTTTGGAAAAAATTGTTCATTTTTTAAGTGCCATATCTCGAAAACTATTAAACGGTATTTGGAGAGACTTTATTTTTTCTTATTCGGGGGACTCCTCCCTACACATTCCTGAAGAAATTGGAACTAGTATTTTTAGTTCCTCTGATTGCCCATTTCTGGTCTAGATTGACTGGACTAACTTAAGAAATCTTTTTGTACTTTTTATCTCCACAATATCTTTCATATATTGGGAACCATATAATTGAACCAATTTAGAACGAACGAGTGAATAATATAAAATGATGAGTGTTGCAATATTGGTAAATTGTTTACAATTTATGAAAACCAGTGGTTCTTAAGTTACAACACAAAGTTATATTTTTTCAAATGGGAATATACATATTTTTTAGGCCTATTCGGTAGAGTATTTTTTTCTGAATTCAACCATGTATTCGTTTTATATCCTTACATAATAAAAATATTGAGAAAAATTCAATTGAAATTTATATGTTTTAACTTTTAATATTAATGTGCAGTAATCTATGGATGAAAAACAAGTGATAAATTTAAAAAAATAAATAAAAATACCATACAAGCTTGCGATATTTATGCCACGAGATATCCAAAGAAACCACGTCCATATTTAATTTATCACTTGTTTTTCATCCATAGATTAATATTAAAAATTTGAAATTATTTAAATTTCAACTGAATTTTTCTCAATATTTTTATTACGTAAGGATATAAAACGAATACATGGTTGAATTCAGAAAAAAATACTCTATCGGATAGGCCTAAAAAATATGTATATTCCCATTTGAAAAAATATATTTTATTCTTTAATCAGATGTCCCCCTTGGTCTCCTACAACTTTGCTATTTAACATTTTTTTGTAACTATAATAATAAAGAAAATATAGGCGTTGGTTGGTTTCGCTGTTACACCTATATATATATATATATATATATATATATATATATATATATATATATATATATATATATATATATATATATATATATATATATATATATATATATATATATATATTATATACCGGGTGTTTTTTGAAAACTTTCCACCGAAATATCTCGGGAACCGCGGTACGGATCAAAAATCGGCGAAATACGGGTTTGATGAATTTGAGGGGGAAGAAAAACCGTGTAATTAGTTTTCTGCCCAAAGTGGGCATACTGCCCATATTGGGGTCAACTTTATTTTTTTAAATGGGAACCCTACTTTTTTATTTTGGCAACGTGTTCTACGCGAAAAAAGAAGAAACTTTTGTACGAATTGTTTTTTCCCCCACCCCAATATTTCGAGTTATCAGCGCGGGAAAGTGAAAAAATTTGAATTTAAAAATGTGTTTTTTCAGAAACCGTGGAACCCAGCCAAATATGCTGAAACACGGGTTCAATGAATTTGAGGGGAAATAATTATCATATAATTTTTTTGACCCGGGTCAAGGTAAGTGTCATCCTGGAATCAACTTCATTTTTTTGAATGGGAACCTAATTTTTTATTATTGCATCGTGTTCTACGTGCAAAAAAACAATCTTTTGTAGATATTATTATTATTATTATATTATTATGTTAATCTGAGATATTAAGCTGGAAAGTTTTCAAAAAAACACATTTCAAAATTCAAATTTTTTCACTTTCCCGCGTTGATAACTCGAAATATTGAGGTGGGAAAAAAAAACGTTTCCTACAAAAGTTTCTTATTTTTTGCGTAGAACACGTTGCCAAAATAAAAAGTGGGGTTCCCATTTAAAAAAATCAAGTTGACCCCACTATGGGCAGTATGCCCACTCTGGGCAGAAAACTAATTACATGGTTTTTCTTCCCCCTCAAATTCATCGAACCCGTATTTCGCCGATTTTCGATCCGTGTCGCGGTTCCCGAGATATTTAGGTGGAAAGTTTTCAAAAAAACAGCCTGTATATATATAAAATAACAACTATTCCAGAATTTCCATGTCCGAAAAATGTCACTGAAATTAAGGTTTTCGCCGGAATGGTAAATTATTATTCAAAATTTATACCCGAATTATCTGATAAACTAAAACCATTCTACGATTTAGTTCAGAAGGATAAAGTGGACAAATAAATAAATAAATTGTTCGAAGAAGATCGTAGTTTGCCGCAAATGGCTGTGGGAGGAATTCAAAGACGGTCATTGTTTCAATCTAGTTCTGACTACACTTTAAAATTTATAAAGGGCAAAGATAATGTAAAAGCAGATGCTTTATCAAGATTACCTGTACCTGAGGATAATGAGCGTGATACCAGTTAAGAGTACGAATACATTAACTTTGTAGAAAATTTAAATCCCGTAGATATTTACAAAATTAGGTCAGAAATAGGACGTGATCCAATGTAAGGAAAATTATTTAATCTTATAAGATATGGTTTTCATGAAAAGATTGATACGACGAAAGGTATTAAACCTTTTGTAATGCGTAAAAATGAATTAAGTATAGAAAATGGTGTAATTATATGGGGGTATAGTTATTATACCAATTAAATATAGAAAACCAATTGTTATACCAGAGTTGGATTTAACTGAATTAAGTAAGTATAATAATAAAGAAGTTAATAAAGAAATTATTGCTGAAAGTTCATCAACAATTCAGTCTGTTTTAGAGATTGTAATAATACCTGCACCTACTGTTGAAAAACCGAGTTAAATCTGAATTAAATATTCGTGAAAGACCTATAAGAATGATTAAACCAGTTAAATTTATGAAGGGAGTATTGTCATACTGTATATTACAATAATTAAATAGATACTAAATTTAATTGATTTTTATTTATGTATTGAATTCGTTTGTTTATAAATAAACATGTCATGAATTTTTCACGTTGAGTGTTGAATTAATTAATTGTGAGAGGCGAAGGAGCCCGCCTCCCCTTGAGGGAATTTTTTTTACATTGAAAAAAATCAATATCCATTAATTGGGTTCAAGCTCTATATATTTATGTAAACCAAATAATGTGTTTTGTCTTGTATTTCTATTATAGTAATTTATTGAACACAGCTCTAGCAGATAAGAATTCAACATTCATCTATTACAATATAGATATAATATTTTAATAAGTGTGCGGTTACCAGAAGCAATAATTTTTTAAAATATTTTTATTAAATATTACATAAAAATTATTGTATGGCGCTAAGCCCATTGTGACGAAGTAATTTCGTATGACTTCGCACAAGCCGAATAGTTCAGACTGAGCTCAGACGGTAGAGCCGAGGTAGAGCGCTTGGCTGTCACGCTGCTGCCTGGAGTTCTATCCCCAGCGTTGTTATGTAATTTTTTTTTTTAGTTTTACTGTTAACCGCCAAAATGTCCAGACATATCTTTCATTAAATCTCAATTTAAACAATTAACTTCTTGATATAAGTAATAAGTACCGGCTCGGAACAGTAGTGAAAGCAGACGGTGTGTGCCGTCTGCTACTGTAACAAAGTAGATTTGTTAGTAATTTTCCGTAATCGAAATTATTGCTAAGTTGTGTTTTGTTAAGTTATTCACCTTTTGGCCACGCGCGGTTGTTACACGTGCCTTGCGTTTCAGCGAAATTATTGCGATCTTGCATTTAGTATTAGAATATACTTAGGAAATTAAGTGAGTAGTGAGTCATCAATCGATCTAGTAAGTAGTCAGTACTCAGGCAATGAAGCAAGTAGTCATTGAGAAGTCAGTCATCAAGGAGCGATCGAGTTAGTTAGTAGAATGAACGAGTGAGAAGAACTTAGTAAGTGTCTATCGTCACGATAGATATAATTTGTTAATCGTTTTGTTTGTCATTTCAATGTAATGTTTGTAATTTTAACTTTTATTATTCACAGTAATAAATATATTTTGTTTTCATGTCTTATTTTACTTATTAAACATTTCCAGCACGTCAACAAGCGGATTGTTAAGATTCGAGAATTTCGAGAATCAGAAACAACCCGATTTGTTTGTGTGCTGTCTGCTTCGAGAAGGTGTGTGCCTTCTGCCTAGAGCGATACTACTCCAAAAAGGTGTGTGCCTTAGGACAACTTACCACAACTACATCACCGGTAAGTTCACTACATCACAGTGAGTGCTGAAAAACCTTAACTAACTTTGTGTTAAAATTTTCTCATATTTTAGAAAACATACTTAAACCTCACTACAAACTCATATCAATATCAATGATCTGTTAAACGAAGATTGGACCACAGTTCTCTCTTGTAACGATTTAAATGTAGCTTTCGAGAATTTCTATAATATGTTTAAAAAATGTTTTGATAATTCTTTTCTCTTAAAATCATCTATGTCTAAAAAAAGCCAGAAAAGCTGGATTACTAGCGATGTAATAAATTCTAGCAATAAACTTAATAATCTATTTTATTTACAGAACTCATTCCCTATTTTAAAACCTTTATATCAATCGGAGAAGCATAAAAAATTCAATTAGTTAACAATACTAAGAGAAATTATTATGAACAAGAAATTATGTTATCTGATAACATTAGTAAGACCATCTGGAGTATAATCAATGAACGTTCGAACAAGGGAACCTAAACAACGGAACTTTTCTGTTAGAATTCAAGACAAAATCATCATTGATCCAGATTTGATTTGCAAGGAATTTAATTGTTTCTTCCGTGATCCTTCTCTAACCTTTCATAGAGTTGGAACTTCTCGCTCTCATTAAAAGTAAAATTAAGAGTAAAAAGTCAAGTGGTCCAGATTATATTCCTTGCTTTTTAATTAAATCAGTTGCTCTGTATATTGCGAAACCTTTAGCCTTTCTTATAAATCTATCGTTTGAATCAGGGTTTTTTTAAATAAAGGACGACACCAAAGACTTTAATAATTACAGACCTATTGCGCAAACTTAAGTTTTTTCAAAAATATTTGAATATGCATATCACAGTGGGCTAGAATCTTTCTTAAATAAAAATGATGTTATAACTAATAATCAATATGGATTTCGCACAAAGAAATCTACTAGTGACGCTGTTATATTATGTTTACAAGACTTAGTTTCAGCTCTGGAGAGGGGTGAAAACCCAATTGGAGTTTTCTGTGACCTCACGAAGGCTTACGATTGTGTCGATCACAGTCTTCTCTTATGGAAATTAGAAAAAGTTAAAATCCGAGGTGTTGCACTTAAGTGGATTAGGAGTTTTCTACAAAACAGAAAACAATATGTTTCCCTTAAACATTCAACAGATTATATTTCTAACTAAAGAACATTACGACGAGAACAGATGAAAAACGAACGTTGCCGAATTAGAAGAAGGTGAAAATGCGCAAAGAGTGACGCCAAGGTTATATATTTATATATTATAAATTATACTTTAACATGTTCAACATATGTTAATAGAAAAGCTTTTATTATAAGAATATATGTATTTTGTTGCGCCATAAAGTGTTATATCGTTTGCATGAACGGCGGCTAAGTGAACTAATTAACTAATTGATTGATTGATATGATAAACCGGCAAATTTGCACATCCGGGACTTTGGCATATACCTATGTGTGATGAAATGGCATATTTATTAATTTTATGTTATTTCTTTTATTTTATAGATCAGTAATGGACGGTGCAGATGTGCAGACCCCGGGACCATCGTTGATGTAAGTAGTATTATTAGTAGGCCGGATTGTGAAAGTGTAGTCTCTAGTCCTCAGTTTCGGAGCGCGGTTCAAATGCGTCGCACGGTTGAAAACTGTGTCTTTTGTGGGAAAAAGAAGAGAGCCGAGAACATCAGTTTTCACAAGTAAATGAATTGTATATCTCTTGAGTTTAATTATTGTTTTATGAATATTATTTCATGTTTCTCAATCTTGGAAACAAAATTCGCTGTTTTAGACTCATTGAAGACTCAATTTAGCGACGCCGCTATTTGACAAGCAATTCTCATCAGGATTATTCAGAAGCATGAAAGGATCTTCAAAGAATCCATGTGTGAACAAGGCTTAAGTAATAAATTACCTGCATCAAAAGATTCATTTACAGGAACATTCAAATTCAAGTAATATAGATTTGGCATTTATGCACCACCCCAACGACGATACACCCACCCACAAGGACCAAGAAGATCCAGGTACACAGCAACGTGGTCATCCGGCCGACCACGTCGCTCTTCAAACCACCAGTCCGCCTAACGTCACCGCCGAGCAGTCCACAACACCCCCCGCGGCAATGGGTGCCGGAGGTGGGAGGTGAGGGTCTCCGTCGCACCCTAACCGACCGCTTTGGTCCATATTGGGCACCAGGTTCGGAGGTCGACGTCATCGACTTCACCAATACCGTCGGACGAGGAAGATGGAGAACCCACGGTTAGAGAAGCGGAGTTAACCAACCCACCTGAAACCCCACCGGTCACCGACAGCAGGATGGAGTTAGAAGACGCTCGTAGGGAATTAGAGGAGGTGTTGTTCGGCCACTCATCAGATCCCAACAAGGGCGGTCCTCCCGCAGTCGCCATCGTCGCGCCAGAGGCTAAAATCCGGGAAACCGTATCATTGCCAGCAACGAAGTCCGTTCCAGTTACGGCAAGGCCTCAGGTTAGGGTCCTCCAGCCGCGACCGTACGAAATTGCCCGGGAAGTGCAAGCGCTGCTGGAGCCGGGTCACCCAACAACTGGACGGACATTAATTTCGAAATTAATTAAATTAATGTTTTTAGGCATAGGACATCCTTTATAACATAAGAAGATGCAAAAATACACACAACAGAATAATAAAATATAGGGTGTTCCATTTGAAAATGACGAGTTATAGCCATTTGAAATTGAGTAAATTTGATTCTCTGTATTAAACACCCTGTATAACAACATTAAATAAAAGTAATGTAAAAATTCTTAATTTTTACTATTAAAATAACTTTAGTACGCCTTTATAAAACAATACGTGTATTCGGCTTTTTTTAGAGAACAAATTGAATAACTTGGCAACGCCGCGGAAAACTAAAATGAAACTTATATTTTCGTATAGGTAAATAAAATACAATTCAAAATATATAAAAATATATAGGGTGTTTCATTTAAAAAAAGACGAACAATTATTGCCAAGTCGTTATGCAACACCCTGTATATGTGAAAATAATTTTAAGTTATGCTCCTTGAGTAGACGAATAAATTTGTGCTGTATTTTTTACGACAAGGGAGATATCGACGACGGGCATTTCGATGACTCACCCATATATATATATATATATATATATATATATATATATATATATATATATATAAGCAAAAATAATTTCACAAGTATGCAGTCAGTTTAATGTTGTTGAAGAAACCCATTTCTGTAATTAGAGTTGGAAAATGATCACGACTAATCAGTTAAGGAAGCAAAAATAATTTCACAGGTATGCAGTCAGTAGATGGGTAAATAAAAGAAGTAGGCTCTTTTAAGTTACTGTCAAGCTTTCGGAATTAAATTTATTCCTTCTTCAGGACGCTACAATATGAGATTGTAGACAATTTAATCTAGTTTAAAAATGTATAGAATGTTTTTTTGTCGAAATCGTGCTCCTTCATAGTCAAAATGGTAAGAATCCGAAAAAAGTGTAAAAATTTAGCAGTTTTTGAGATATTCAAAAGTGTTCCGGAGGGTTGCCGTGGTCGAAAACTTGGATTTTGCATCTCAGTCACATCCTATACAAGAAAAAAAATAGAAACCTACTACCACCACTTGATGCAACTTACGATGTACTAGGTTACTGGACTAATATATATATATATATATATATATATATATATATATATATATATATATATATATATATATATATATATATATATATATATAATATTATAAAATAAATTGAATTTTTATGTTAATATTATAATGTAAATTGAATTTATATTATAACATTATAATAACAATTCAAACTAGGTTAGCGCCATCTAGTAGACACAAGAGGTATTGCAAATTAGTACCTACAGTAGAATCGGGGAGACAGCCGAGGTACGTCATCATTTGGTGAAAAACTTTATAATATTAAAGTAACTGAAACGAAAACAAAAATTGTACCAAATGTACACAAAAATTAATAATGAGTTTTATAAATATGCCTACGTGTTATATTATCATTAAATCAATATAAAATAGTTTATATTATGTATTTAAATTACCGTATATGAATCCATCAATTTTAATTTTTTTTCTTCGAGTGGTAACACTGAATTATAGTACGTTTATATGCTTGATTTACTGTGTGAGTTTCTGATTTTCTTTTGACTTATTTTTTACCAGTTTGGTTTATATCTTTTTTCTTAAATCTGTCTTTTTCAAAACAACATTTCGTGATTGTTGCAACATTGTTGCAACATGCAAATCATATTACATTACGATTCATAGAACTAATGTAAACATGTTCACAGCTGACGTCACATAATTTAGTTACATTTTTTGATGACGTACCTCGGCTGTCTCCCCGATTCTACTGTACGTCAAATTTCCGTTTTGTCACTTATATTTCAAATGAGAACTTAGACCGCCAATTTAAAATTTTAAAAAATAAATAAATGGCCTAAAAACAAACATTTTTCTCTTTATTGTGGACACATTTAACTTGTACTAGATGTATGATCTCTGGCCTTTCCGAGTTTTTATTCTTATATTGAATAGCGCATAAACAATTAAGAATGCTTTTAGCACCCATTTCTACACTCGAAAATTTTGACCCATCACAATACCTCCCTTATAATATATAAGGCGGGAGGTAAAGAATAAAGAAACTAATGCAAATTATATTTTTCTCGGCTACTCTTCTAACTCTCTTTTTTTGAATTACATTAGACTTAATTGTATTATTGTGATAAATGCAGGGATAAATGCTAAATAACAAACTTTTATTTTAAACCTCATATTAAATTAAAAATTTAAAAACACGATGTACAGTCAAATGTTCTTAATACTACAAATACCGAGAAAATCAAAGAATAAATTAAGTATTCCAAAGGAAACAAATATTGAACGGTTAAATAAAATAATATTAATTGGATCAAATTGTACGAATTGTGTACAAATGCCGCCTAGTTCCCGAGAATGCAAATTTTAAGAAAAATAAAATTATTTTTTTCGGTACAATTTTGAAGGATTTGAAAATACAAACTTGTTCCTTTTCAGAGAAAAATAAAAGAATAAATATGATCATTTAATTTAATTTATTATTATCCAGTGTTCCTCTAGAGGGGAGCCATAGAAATAATTAAAAATATAGGTAGATACTGTTAAATAATGGAATATTATTAGTATTTAGTAATTTAATTATTCAAGAATTTATGACATTGCATTATTTTATAACAGCATACAAAAATATTGATAATCAATATAAAACAATTAATAATACTAATGCTTCTGCGACAACAGAAAATTCAGGTCAATAACTACGTATATTTCACTTTATATTGCAGTTATATATATTCAAGTGTGTTATTTAGCTAACAATGACAGACGTATTTTCATCTTTTGAAGTAGTCTATTATTTGTCTCTTCTTACAGGAACAGTTTCATTTAAAGTGATTAAAAATAATGGTGTATACGATTATAAGATTACCAAAGTAATAACAACAATAAGTATAGCATTATTAGGTTCATGTTTAGCATGTATATTATGTATGTTCAGTGTACGCATTATGTATTATTCTAACAAAAACAATACCGAATACAGCATTGTTAGTTTTCTTCAATTAATTGGAATGACAATTTTCTTATTTTCTATTTTACTATCAATTCCGGATCGATCAAAAGGACTAATTAACATTATAAAACAAATAAATATCATTGATGCAGAATTAAATTTGTTAGGAATATTTATAAGTCGTAAAAACGTTGTAAAGCATAGTATTATGATCCTTGCAATGGAGTTTATAGTTAATATAACATTTTTCATTTATCAAATTAATTCAAAAACTGCAAAAGATATTAATACGGATGCGATAATATTTCTACTTATTCAAGTTTTCAATAATTTTATAAGAATATCAACAATTTTACAAATTCATACCGTAGTAATAATACTGAAAGAAAGATTCATAGAAATAAACAAACATCTAGAGGAACGTTTTGTTGAGATCCACATGCAACCAGAATATGTAAAACATTATGTATTAGTTTTGATTAACAAAACATCAAGTATTTATGAAAAATTATACAGAGTCACAAAATATTTTAATGATATTTTCTCGTTTGTTCTGCTCACATATACGTTGATGACGCTTATAGTTTTAGTAACACAATTATTTGTTTTGTGTTTCGTAATACAGCATATAATTGAAGGAAAATTTACTGAAAATGAGAATAAATTATTTATTCTTGCAATGTTTTGGATACTGTACTTTACAATAAAGTTACTTGCCCTTACAAAATTATGTGGAAATCTAAATGAGGAGGTAGATATTGTCTGTTTATTCTAATTGAATATTTTAATTTACTTTGTTTTAGGCCGCTAAAATAAGGGAAACAGTATGTTATATTGAATTACAATATTGTTGTCCTGTTTTAAGAACAAAGGTAACACATTATAATTATAATTTAATATGCAAAAAGTGTGAATATATCTATTTCTACCTTATACACACTCCCTAGGCTGTTTTCTTCACATTTAATTTAAACATTATTTTTTATAAATTATTTCAATAATATATACGGTGGAATGCAATTTATAATAAAATTATGTTTTTATAAATAAAAACAAAAGGAGTCTTAGTTGCCTCACTTTTCCAAGAAAATCTTTTAGCACATTTACCTTTCTATACGAAACTGTTTCGTATCTTTTAAAACACAAAAAAGCACTGGTCCTTGTATCAACCAAATTTTCAGTAAAATAAAAGCCAAGTGTAAAACTTCTTTAATAGAAACAATTATTTTAGGTCATGAATTTAACGGTTCAATTATTACACAGCGAAGTTAAAATAAATCCCTATGGAATTTTCGACATGAATTTTACTTTATTATTTAATGTAAGTAGACAAGGGGTAACATTAACATTTATTAGTTTAATGTAAAAACTTATGGGTTGCAGATGGCAGGAGCTATAACAACGTATTTAATAATTGTTTTACAATTTTTTTTTGGCAATAAGAATAAAGAAGCGGCACATAGTAACACGACATTATTGGAAAAATAGCTATTCGAAACCTATGTTTTGACTACATTTTTGAAAATAATAAACATAAATCGCACATGAAAATTAATATTAATTATTGCTTTACCAATAAAGACTATACTTGATTTAATAACTAAACGGACAAACTTGAAGTTGTCCCGCTGCGCCATATTTACACTGTGTAAATACGAGAAAAATATAACTAGATTTTTTTTGGCGGCAAATTTAAATTTGACATATTTGCGGGAAAACTCGATACAGTCACTGACAACAGCTGACCAGACAAGATGAAGAACATTCGTTTGTTTACATTACAAAGTTTGTGTGGTGTAAAACTGGTGTTACATCAGCCAATCAAAAACGATCAGTTTTAGTACTCCAATTTCAGATTTGTCTGATTAGATTTTAAATAGAGTATATTGATGTTTGGCATAAATAATATTGACGTTGTATTTTCTTAACTGGAACAATTGTAGGATAGAAAAAAAATACTTGTAGTAAGCAGAATTATATTTACTTATATCTGTTCCATAATAAATAAACATTTAATTAACATTTTGATACAGTTTATGGTCCAATGGAAAGACATACAACATAATATTAATATTTTCTTTGAAAAATATCGTTTGCAAGGAACATTTGATGCTGTTGATGAACACATATAACATATAGCAATAATTATATAACCGTACACTAAATTATAATCTAATAAACAAATAAACGCAGCAAACATAACAAACTTATGTATGTGGTGTCCTACATAATATTGCATGATACTTTAATGTGCCGCTGCTGTGTGATTATGAAGAAATTATTGAAGAAGATGATGACCCGGACGCTTATGTCGTAGGGAACAATAATTTCTTTCAGCAAGGAACAAGAAAACTAGATTGAATTATTGTAGTTAAATGAATCAATATATTTTTAAAATTAAACAATATCTCTTTGGAACATAGAATATGACATAACTAACTAAAAATCGATGTACTACCATTAATAATAATTGTAATAATAGTATGTTTTAAAATAATAATTTATTTTGCGTAACGTTCTCTCTATTGGGTTCTATAATTATGAGCTCTTGCAGATTGATTTGTCTTCAACAGCGCCCAAGCAATTATATTTAGTGCTTTTGCAATATTGTTGTTACTTTGGACTAAATCTTTCATTAAATTGTTTACATTACTATATTATATTTTGTAAAAATTTTCGTTTTTGTTATAATTTTTTTTCGTGGTTTTTGGTTTTCTGTATTACTATTATTATTACTGTGATACTACGTAGAAGAGGGTCGTCGTTACGGGTCGCTCTGTAATACGGCTGCAACGCCCATAGGGCACGGGTTGCTGTGACGAACTTTCTGGTTGGGCACAAGTGTTTGGCGCAGATTCCTCGGGCTCCAAATGGTTCCGGATAACTGGGTCGGCTTTTTGGTCCAGTGGACATAAATAAAACAAGGAGTTTGAACACAGGGTTGATTTCATTTATGTGTATTGAGTAATAAATAATAAAAAACTCGTAATTCCCCGAGTCTGCAGTGTACGATGGAGCCGATACGGTGCAGGGCGCCGGCCAGGGCCGCCCTCTCTTTAATCCGGTGGTTTTTGGAAAACCGACGCCGGGACGTCGGTCGGTCCGGGGGTCGTAATCTGAGTTTTCTAGTCGGTGCTAACGACAGAAGCACGATTCGACGACTCACTTTAGAACGACGCTTGGCGTCGCAACGGCGACCGGTGCTGGACCCTGACAAGGGTTGTCGAAGTCGATTTCTGAGCAGTGAAACTTAAAACCCGTTTTATCTCGAAAGCGACGTCGTCTCCCGGAACTTCTGACAGAACCGGGAATCGATTCCCGGTGCTAACTCTAAACCGACGCCCGGGCGTCGCGACGGCGGTGCTTAAGTATGTAGTTCGGGTGGCCCCCCGAATGACTTTGGCGGGGTCGAATTTAAGATTCGAGACGTCGGGACTGAGTAATTCGGTTAAACGTACTAATGACGTCACAATTATTGATGGCGGTATGACCTGGTGCTCTAATATTGTTACGGGCTCGCGTCGAGACCTAGGATTTACCCCCCCCCCCCCAGCCCGAAGGCGAAGGCTCGAGGATGTCGTCGCGGATTCCCTCCACTCTTACGAGTCGAGGATGCTGAACGCTCGAGGTTGCTTCCCACCAGCCTGAAGGCTCGAGCATGCTTCCCACCAGCCTGAAGGCTCGAGGATGCTTCCCACCAGCCTGAAGGCTCGAGAATGTCGTCGGAGGTTCCCTCCACTCTTACGAATCGAGGATACTCTCTAGCCGAAGGCTCGAGGATGCGGCTCGAGTCCGAAGACTCGAGGATCATTCGCAGATGGGGTCGGCAAATCTCAACGTCAACTTTTATTGGGCTAAACTAATAGCCTGATGGGCTAAAATGGAAAACGAAAGTGGAACGGTACGATATCTATTTCAGAACGGTGTTTCTTACCCTGGTGCACTCTTCCGGTGGCGTCTTCTAGGCTGTAACTCTTAGCTCGTGGTTCTCTCTGCTCTCAGAGGATAAGTCACATACACTGTGTCTTTCTGCCACGAAATCGCCGGTTACTATAAGCATGTAAAACACCTTTTGGTTGAAGGGTTGCAAGTGGCCCTACGAGGTTCATGACACCGCCACATCATAAAATCTTCGTGCCGAAACCTAGTTGCGTCACATCTTCTCGGTACATACACATAAAAAAAGGATTGTACTTTATTAAACCCTGTTACAAACTTTACTAAATCAGAAAACTTAACCTTAACCGTCAACACTACAGACGGCATTCGATTGCATGTTTAATTTTCAGACGATTATCGTACCATTACTGCGCTAGTATCATTTCACAGCTCTTCAAGAGAACAAGCTTCTCTAAATTGTCTTGCGTGGTAATCCATTTCGGAATCTATTTTTGGAAATGTTGCACATCAGGGGCGATTCCAACAACATTAATGCAAGAACTGATATCCAAGGATTGAGCAACGTGTATTTTGGTGTTTTGGAAAAATTCAAAAAGGAGAAAGCGAATTTCAGGCAAAACTGATTTATTTTAATCTTTACATTTTACTTAATTTGTGCTAAATGTTCTCTCTACTTCCTGATTGGTCCGCGCCGTCCACCAATACCAGTCCATTCCTATGACATCATCGCGGAATCTTCTAGGATCTGGTTCACAAGCTGTTCCGGTTTCATTCCGTAGTTAACGTGGGGAGTATTTCGATGTGTATGTTTTATGCTTATGTACGTACGAAGTTTGCCAACTGAATGTTTGTTAACGAATGTATCTGATACATGAATTTTTGTAAGATCTTACTAGTAAGTGTAATGAATGTTTTTGTAATGATTAATGTATGTTTGTAGACTCTGAAGAAGGTTTAAGTGTAAACCGAAACGTCGGTTATGTAAGAAGAAGAATATATGTTGAATGACTAATATTTCAAGTAATTTTCTCAACCTTATCTAAAGATTACGGTGGAGGGTGGCGTCTAAACACCCACAGATTTCCATCAGTCAGTGCCATAGATGCCAAATCTTTGGGCCGCAATGCTCCAGAACGTTGTGTGAGATGTGGTGACGAGCATAGCATCAAAAATTGTCCATCTAAACAACAAGCAGACCTTCTCTGTGGTAAGAACCACACAGCCAATTATAATGGTTGTGAGTTTTTCAAGAAAGCTCTTGAGAAACCTAAGCAACCTGTGACCTCACAACGGAGAGTTACTCCGAATAAAAAAGTGAGCAAAGATGTCTCATGCACCTGCTACATCCGACAGCTGGCTTAATTTAATAAGTTTGTTGCCAAATTTGTTCAATAATATAATAATAATTGATGATATGATAGGTCTAACTTTAAGTTCGGCTTACCGAAAATTCACATGGCCGAACTTAAAGTTAGACCTATCATATCATCAATTTTAAGTCCAACTTCTAATATCTGCGGTTTTCTAACCAAAATTCTATATCTTTCTGTCGAGAGTGACACTCGTTATTTTATTAAACACAGTTTTCTGAAATAATTCAAGATTTCACCTTACCAGATGATATGCTAGATATGCTCAGTTTATTCACTAATATACCACTTGCTCTAGTTACTGAAGTAATCAGTGTCAAGTGGGAAGACATAATATCTTGAATCTTGCCATACTAGTATTCCTAAACACAGGTTCATTGATATCATTAGTCTTATTTTTAATAACACCTACTTCATTTATAATAAACAACATTACCAACAAATTTTTAGTTCACCAATGTGGAGCATTATTAGCCCTATTCTTAGTAGATTGGCCATGGACTGGGTTATCGATCAGTGCATTCCTCTTTTGTCTTTTCAAATGCCTTATATTTATAAATACATCAATGACATTATCTGTGCGGTGCCGAATGATCAAATTGTTGAAACACTCAACATTTTCAACAGCATTAACACCAACATTCAATTCACAATTGAAGAAGAAGAAACCAACAATTGTGTTCTTTTTTTGGACACAAAGTTATCAAACTACCTAATCAAACAGTAATCCTCGACTGGTACCAAAAGCCTACGTCGTTTGGTAGATATCTGCATTTTCATTCGAGCCATACTTACCGCACCAAAATCAACCTCGTTCTCTGTTTAAAACATAGAATCGAGAAAATCTGCCATCCAACGCTTCGATTATCGGCATTGAATAGACTTAGAGATATACTGATGGAGAATTCTTATCCAAAACAAATCTTAAACAAATTGTTAGTACACCTAATTTAGAAGTTGACAATAATAACAATGAACCTGTACGTCTAATTTATATGTCTTTACCGAATATACCTGAACTCACACCTGATTTGTTTAAAAACTAGAAACATTTATTTTTTGCACAAAAAATTACGAAAACTGTAAACTTACTCTACTCAAAACTTAAACATCCTACTCCAACCTTTCAACAATCCAACATTATATACAAAATACCGTGTAGTGGTTGTAATATATTCTACATTGGCCACACATCACAAAAATTAAAAGAGTCTATCAGCATCAGCAAGGAGAAAAAATGTTAAACGGTAATAATCAATGTGCTCTTGCAGATCATGCTCAAGAATCTAAACATCTCATTAACTACGATGAAGCCACCATCGTTGATAGAGAAAATAACTACAAAAAACGTATTTCTCTTGAAATGTGTCACATTAAAAATAATCATATGATTGGATTGGATATAAAAGGGAGGGTGGAGTAGAAACTCCACATGCACTTAGGCCGCTCAGACGGGCCCATTGTACATCCTCCGGGTAGCACAGCTCCTTGCTACAGATCCTGAAGCCATTCCACACTCAGGAAGAAAGCCAACAGGTCAGCAGCGGGAGTTGTGCTTAGGGTGGCCATGTCCGGCCAGAATTCCCCTAGTATGGATCCTCTTTTTGAAGACAAAGCAGGGCATTCACATAGGATGTGCTCCACAGTTTCATCTTCTTCTTCGCAGCCTCTACATAAAGGACTGTTGACGATTTTCATGCGGTGCATGTGTTTGTTTAAACGACTGTGTCCCGTCAAAATGCCGACAAGAAGTTGAAGGTTATTTCGAGAGAGTCGAGTGAGATAGTTTGCCAGTTTAATAGTTGGCCTCGCAATTAGTCTCTTTGCATGTCTGCATTGAGGTGTGGTAGTCCAGTGGACTAAAAATTTTTCAAAGCTAAAGTTTTTGACAAAGTCATGAAGAGTTGAAGTTGCCAACGGAAGTATTGGTTCCGGGCCACAAGGCAGGGAAGACGAGCCTTGCCTAGCAAGTTCATCAGCCTTAGCGTTACCTTCATTACCGCTATGCCCTTTAACCCAAGTGAGTTCTACGGCATTGTTCTTGGATATGACGGACAGTGCTTGTTGACATAGCTCGACAAGCTTTGACGTGACTTTGCAGCCATTGAGAGCTTGAAGAGTTGCCTTGCTGTCTGTTGTTATCCTAATTGACTTGCTTTGAACCTTAAGTTCATTCACAAGTATTGCGCTCTGCATAATCCCCATAATCTCAGCCTGGAAGACAGTGGTGTGGACACCAAGGGGTATGCTAACGTTAAGGTTCAGTTCTTCGGAGAAGATTCCCGAGCCTGAGCCTGTGGACGTTTTGGAGCCATCTGTAAAGATGAAGATGTCAGGTCTGGAGGCTCCCTGACCATCTAGTATAACACGATAGGGTTTATCGAAGTTAAATTTGGGAGGTATGCAGTCCGCATTCATCTGCAAAGGAGGAGCAGAACGAAATGCTTCTTGCAGTATAGAGCTGTGTTTGCAGCTTACTCCTGATTTTGGTAGGAAACCTGAATGTGAGAGGCGTAGAGCAGTCTTTAGTGCTACCTCCTCTATATAAAGATTAAGAGGAGTGAGACACAGAAGGACTTCCATAGCCGCTGTCGGTGTAGTGCGCATTGCACTAGTAATTGCTAAACATGCCAGTCTCTGTACATGTTCTAATTTCGAAGATGCTGTTGATTGCCTGACTTTAGGCCACCAGACCAGAGCACCATACGTAATCATTGGCCTAATGATCGCTGTGTAGAGCCAAAATGAGAGCTTGGGAGTTAGCCCCCAAGTTCGACCCATAACACGATGGCATTGCCAGAAGGCAATGCAGGCTTTTTCAACTTTTTGGTTTAAATGTTGACCCCAGGTCAATTTACAGTCAAGTGTAACTCCCAGATACTTAACTGTATCTGAAAAGCCTACAGTTTGATTGAAGAGTTTCGGCATGTTGAGTCTGCCGATTTTACGTTTTCTGGTAAAAAGGACCATCTCAGTTTTGGTTGGGTTAACTAAAGAGAGTGTTCCTTGCACCAAGATTCAAGAAGTTTGAGAGCATTGTTGGCCACTTCACAAAGTGTGTTCTCAAATTTGCCATTTAGCAGAATTGTAATATCATCTGCATAACCAACGGTGTAGAAACCATTGCTATTGAGTAGCTGTAAAAGGCTGTCAACTACAATGACCCAAAGGAGAGGTGAAAGGACTCCTCCTTGAGGACAACCTTTGGTAACGTAACCCCTTATGGTTGAGTTTTCTGACGAAAACTTAACGGCTCTATGTTCAAGCATGAACTGAATCCACATAATTAGTGGTTGTTCAACGCCATGTTCACTTAGAGCGTTGACTATGGAGTTAAAAGTCGCTTTGTCAAAAGCTCCTTCTATATCAATGAAAGCACCCAGGGTGGAATTTTTACATTCCATCGATCTCTCGATCCTACTAACTACAGCGTGAAGTGCAGTCTCGGTTGATCTACCCTGGATGTAGGCATGTTGATTAGGGTGAAGAGGATGGCGAGAAAGCGCAGTCTCTCTAATGTATCTGTCGCACAGTCTTTCCAGAGTTTTAAGAAGAACTGAGGTAAGACTTATTGGGCGATAAGATTTAGGAGATGAGTAGTCTGACCGTCCTGGTTTAGGAATGTACACTACTTTCACTTCCCTCCATTGTAGAGGTACATATGTGAGGGTTAAACACGCCTTAAAAATCCAAACCAGATGAGGTAGCAGTTGCTCACATCCCCACTGAAGAAGGGAAGGTACTATGCCATCTATACCTGGTGATTTATATGGCTTTAAAGAGTTTATTGCCCAGGTTGTACGTGTCTCATCAACAATTTTGGAGGATAGCGTGAACGCTTCCTCCGAGGAGGTGTGTTCGCGTGCTGCCCAATTGTTGGTTTGAGAAATTACACAGCCTGGAAAATGAGTTTTTAACAAGATTTCATTATTTTCTGTTAAAGAAGAAGCATAAGAGCCGTCCTCGTGTTTGAGGCAGCCAAGCTGTAAGTTTGGATCTTTTGAGAAAACCTTTTTCAAGCGAGAAACAGGAGCAGTAGTCTCAATGCTGCTTGTAAAGTTTTGCCACGCAGATCGTTGTTTTTGACGAATGGTTTTCTTATAAACAGATTTGTGTTCTTGAAAAGAACGCCAGTCTGCTTCGTCTTTAGAGTTTTTTGCTTTGTTGAACAATTTCCTGAGATTTGTTCTCATTTTGTCTAGCTCCTTGCACCACCATGGTGCGTTTTTAGGGTTGACTACACTTAAAGGACAAGCCTTTTCATATGAGTTAATGATGACGCTTTGAAGATTGTTGACGCAATTTTCAAGTGTTACAACATTTACTTCATCAGGTATCTGACATTTTTCAAGTCCTGAAGATAGAAGGTCTTGAAATAAGTTTCTGTCAGTTCTCTTAGGATTACGAAAGGTCCTTTTCTCAATGTTTTTAGCATTCAGAGTAAAACATATCCATTTGTGATCAGACATAGACAGCTCAGGTGATACACACCATCCCGAGATGTCTTCGGATATTTTTGATGTAGCAAGGGTGATGTCGATCCTAGTTTGAGCACGAGAAGTGACAAAGGTAGGTTCGTCGCCCTTATTAAGAATTTCCAGGTTAGTACTGGTGATATATTCACATAGCGATCTGCCTCTAGGGTTAACGTCTTTGCTGCCCCAGATAGGGTGGTGTGAGTTAGAGTCACATCCAACAATAAGATGCTTGCGATTGCTTTCACAGAACTCTACCAGCTTAGCCAGTTCTGGACTGGGAGGAAGCTGTGCGGAGTGGGTAAGTAGCAAGAAGCTACGACAATGTCTTCGCTTTGATCAGTGACTCCACTAAGAAGAACTGTAGTGAGGTCGCGTGAGCAAAACTGTTGTAAGACTACAGTTTGGATGTGTTTAGGTACCACTATACACGTCCTTGTATTCTCAATACCAAAACCATTGATGATAGAATTGGTGCTGTCGCCTAATCCACACACCTTGGATTTAACAACCCAAGGTTCCTGGATCAGGGCTATACTGTTCTGCTTATTGACTAGGTGGCGTCTCAGACAGGAGCTTGCCGCCCGACAATGTTGCAGATTTACTTGGACAAAGCAAATAGGATTAGTGGTTTTAGGATGTGGAAGGGTCATGTTGGGAGATGTCCGAAAGAATCAGGGTCTCGAGCTCTTGCAGTTCAGCATTCACCTTGGATTCCGTCTCCATAGGAGTTGCAGCCTGCGGCAACTGAGGTTTCGAGTCACCTGATGGGCTTTGGTCTAGCTCGCTAGACTTTAACCTTACGGTGAGTTGCGAGAACTGGTAGAAAAGTTTCTTCCCACGACTCGTTATTATGTTGGCATCTGTGTCGTCGATGCCGAAAACAAGGACTCTACCCTTCTGTTCCTCCTTGATAGCATCGTGAAAGATGCACCAGTTTGGAACCTTGAGGTGGCCGTTATGAGCCGCCAACCTCCGGACGACAGTCTCTCTGTCTTCGGCTTTACCCGGAATCCAGACAGCTGCCTTCACTAGACGTGGCAACTGGCTCACCGGTACCACCTCTAACTGGGCGTTGTCCCACAGTTGGGGGAGTTTGCTCACTGTGGTTTTTAGCCATTCAAGAGAATGGCTATTGACGCAAGTGATGCGAAGAATCTCCCCTGAATATTGCCACCCGTTGAAGATTGGGGGCTGTTCTCCTTCTTTCAAGGCGAACAAGCAGTTGTCAAGACATTTTGACAGCTGCTCCTGAAGAAGCTCAGCCTTGGAGGAGGATATTTTGCCAAGAGTGTTAGTTCGGCAGATGACAGCAACTCGTAGTTGGTTTGTGGCCACCTTCGAATAGCTATCCCCTGCTTTCCTGAACACTGTTGGCGGGGGTTTTGATGGTACTTGCTTTCCCACCTGTTTTTTGGTCTGTTGGGGTCTGTTCTTCTTCCTAGCGTTGCCGCTGGGCGAAGGTTCAGACGATCCGTTAGACCGGAGACGTTTGGCACTACCAGAACTGCCAGCCGAAACCACTGGTTTGGACAGTTGTCCAGAACCTGAGGGGTTAGCATTTTTCTGATGCACCGAAGACACGGGAGCAGGCACCTTGGAAGAGTTAGCTTTCGCCAGCTCAGCCAAACGCGCCTTCCGTCTGCGCTTTTGCTCAGCACCACTGATTCTATGCCTACGAGGCTTAGTTTCAGCGGGTTGAGCTGGAGTGTCCGGGTTTAAAAGCCCACCCGGAGGGACTGTAGCCACCTGGATCTCATCCATGGGGACAGAAGACTTCATCCCCCCAGCGCCTCACCCGCCACGGAGCCCCAAGAGGGGACGTTGAACTTCAACGCCAAGGCATACTGAAGGGATATAGCCCCCAGAGGTGGCAAACAACACGCGAAGGTTGCCAGTTGTCAAGCGAGGTGGGCTAGACACTCACCGACGCCTGGGCCCCCTGTGTGCCCACCTTCCTCCAAGGACTCACCCTGGCGACGGTCTGACCCGACGCCGCAGCCGATTGATCGAGGTGGGTTAGTCTCGACCGCCCGTCTAGGTGAAATCCAGACCAAAGTGGAGTGTTGTCTCGCGACTCAGCCACCAGGATCCCTTCATCCAACCGACACGGGTCGCCACGCACGGCACAAACACGTGGGAGGGTGGTCCACGGCAATGACCTTAGCGAGACGCGTGCGAGGGTTTTAAGCCCCGAGCGGCCGCACATAGTCACCACTAACCATAACCAAAGGATATGGCCGTTCCCCTATCCGCCACCTGGGGACGCGCCTGGTAGTTACCCCCAACCCCAGAATTCAGTCCTAGGGTCGGTTCTTGATCTCGGTAACCGATAACTAACGCATGGACTACTATGCATACTCAACATGTAATTCCGTCCAAGTTCGTTTATTGTTGATTTCTTAACTAAACGGAGCAATCTGAAGTTGGAATGCTAAAACTGATCGTTTTTGATTGGCTGATGTAACACCAGTTTTACAACACACAAACTTTGTAATGTAAAGAAACGAATGTTCTCCATCTTGTCTTGTCAGCTGTCGTCAGTGACTGTTTCGAGTTTTGTTTCACTGTAGGTTTATTGTGAATATTTTATGAAACAGTTCTTTTCAGAACTAATTTCGCGTTATCACGTATTATTTCATTTGTTATTTTTCTGTGACTTGAACTTTTTTGGTGACGAGTGACGATTACACAAATTTTGTGAGTCTGGACTTTTTATAATATAAATACCTATCCAGTGTTGATCCAAGACCAAGTACAAGTAGAATGTCTCCACCAAAGAAACGTAAACGTTTGGATTTAGGCTATTTATCTGTTGGTGAAAAACAGTGCATAATCAATATGTACAAGGATTTTAATGAATACTTCAGCTATTGTAAATAAAATTGCCAGCACAGCAGGCCACGGCATCAATGGATGATGCATTCATTCACGCTTTAACTGCGTAGCCACGCTGTTCACCCGTCCAACGATACATTGTAAACTAAATGGTAGCCCACGCTGTTAATGTTGAGTCGGAGATCTTCCTTCCCACCACCTCCCTACGAGCTCTAAGCCCCACATCAAATCTTTCCATTTAACTGGCGAACCCTGTACAAGAAATTGATCATAGCATCTTTGTCCTGCTATTCTTTTAAGAATAAGACGTTTTTCAGTTCTTCGGATCTTAGGCCTCGTAATATTTGTTGCTTGTACTCAAAATTCAAATTAAAATCTTAACAAGGTACTGTTTTTTCATAGAAATATCGCCCTATATCTTCTCCTGATTATTGATTTATTTTTGTACGACCTAAGAAAATACAACTTGTACATATTCTTTTTTTGTTTAACACATATGCTTTTCATAAATTGGAACAATAAACGTAGCGGCTAGGAGCGTGGCCTAAGCTCCCAATGACAAGCCAAGTTAGCAAGTCATTTGTTTTAAATTCTGTCAAACTGATGTTAACAATTCGAAATTTCAGATATATTTATCCGAGGTAATATAAAGAAAGGAGCAATTTGAAAATTATTTTAAGTAATAATAGAGAGAGCACAAATGTTTTAAATATTTTAATCAATTATGTTTTTTTTAAATTTTTTTTTATAATTTTGACAGTATTTCATAAACCAGTTTTCGCCAAATCGACTAAAATAGTACCTAACTAAAATTTTAAATTTGAATCATACGATTATTTGTGACGTCACGAAGTCACGTGGGTGTCAAGAAAATTTGAAAATACTAAAGTAGTAAACAATTGAAATAAAAATACAAAATTGACAGTACAAGATACCAGAAAATTTATTATAACTATCCTCTTTGAATCATGTCTCGTGTAAATAGGAAGTGTTAGGTGCCTAATTGTAAGACTGGTTAATAATAAAATCAATGACGTTTGAAATTTATCTTCATGGAATGCTATGTGGGCAAAATATTTTGATAGTTAATTAGAAGTCAGGAATTGGGTCCCGGTAAGGAGACATGTAGCGGTTAAATATCTGACCTAATCCATTGTGTAATACAATTAAACTGATTTCTTGGGATTTTTGAATTTGACCGTTGACTCGTTCACACGATGTTTAAAAGCAAACTTTTTACTTTCGACTCCACTTTTTGTGGTTTTGTTACATTATTGATTACCAATTGTCTACAATTTTGTTTTTTACCTTCTATTGTTTGAAACTGACCTAAACTTAAAGGTCGAAACGTCACGAAAATATACTATATTAAATATTATTTAACTTAATTTTTCTAAAAAACTGATCGTCAAATCCAATAAACTTTTCCCATCTATTATACGGCTCAAGACTACAGCTATTAATAACCAACTTTTCCCATTGTGTAATACACTGTGACTACAAGTAAAGTAGCTCGTCTACCTGTGGACACCGCTCCAAGTCAAGCTGTAGATGTCCAGGAGACGGCTGCGGCTGGCTGAGTTCATAGCCCGCCGCCATCTCGAACAGAACGTGTCCGAAGCAGATGATGTCCACGTGTTGTGGCGATGCGCTCGCTCGACGCCATACGACTCCGTGACAGCGAGACTTGTAGCCCAGCAGGGTGTTCTCTAGGCCTGCCAACCTACAAGTAAATAAAAAAAACTATTAATGAAAACTCTGATGTTGCTAGTGATTACAGGTCACACTCTGAGTTCGGTGTGAGAGCGAGAAAGATGGCAGTGCTATTTTTATGCACGAGCGTTTTATGTACTTATCATATTTTCGAATATCTCTCTTAAAACATTTTTTCAATCTTGCAGAGTGAAAGTAGTGAGATATAGAATCTCTGTAGTACTTAATGAGAGTTTATATTACAAAAAGGATCTATCCCACATTTACATAATTTGAAACAAAGGCTAAAACTATACTTTGCATGTTTGTACAAATTTTAATATTTGAAGAATATCTATACATGAATGTAAGATTCAGGATTTAGAAATATGTATACAGTGAGCTCTTATTGTAAATAAATGAATAAAATATAAAAAGAAGAAACTGTAGAAAAGTAATAACTATGAATAATTAAATTCTTTATTTTAATTAACAAAATCGGAAGTGACTATTCACTCCCGGAATTTCCGTGCGCACGAAAATTTCCGTGGAGAAAATTACTAGATGATAATTCCATCCGAATATTATATCCGTGCGCACGGAAATTTCCATGCAGAAAATTACTAGATGATAATTCAATCCGAATATCACGTGCACGGTATACCTAAGTGATAACCCCCGCACGGGGGCACTCCGTGCTGACCAAATTTCCACACAATCTGCCCGTACGTTACGGGGGATTTTTAATTTAACTTTTTTGAGGCATCTTTGGAGCAAAGACAGGACGTCATTACAATTTATGAATGGGAAGCCGAGAAGGGTTGGGACGACACTGCAGCTTTAAACGCCCTCATTCCAGACATCTCCCTTCAGGAAGACACAAACAACGAGAACGTCATAGACAGCGATAACAGAAAACATGCACATTTATTGTCAGACTTGATACAGTCATTCCAAGCTTACATTCTTGACGAACCCGAAGACGAGAAGGTATCGGTTGTCAACGAAATTTGCGAACAACGCTAAATTCATGCTGGTGCCATTTCAACAGATGGTAGACGAGTCTATTCAAATAGATTTAAACCTAGTAATCACAAACCAAAATAAGGCTACACCGATGCATGACTTAAATTTAATAGAAGCAGGATATGATAGTTATTTCATCTCTAGTTTGTGCACCGCACGTTATCGTATGGTTAACCGCGCGATTTAATTGTAACGCATGCATAATTTCTATTTTGACGTTTGATTGTCATCATATCACTTCCCGCTACGCCGCGGACCGCCGCCCCCTGGACTTGGCGTATGTCATACTCGTGCGCATGCGTCCGCACTTAGAAATAAATCATTGCGTAGCTGTCAATGTCACCGTTGTATTCTTTTTTTTTTCAATATATTTACAGTACGTAAAATTATACAATCTTTAATTATTAAACGAAACGACGTGCCTATTCTTTCCCGGAGGTTAGCTAACAACCTTGTCGGATCAGTGGTTAAGTTACCTGGCACCCATATTTCTTCTTCGTATTCTTTCAGCGGATCTCCCCTTCCCACTGATCAAACCATTACACTGTGATTGTGTGTGTTTTATTTGTATTGCTAACAATATTATAGAGCACTTCAGTAGCTAGACTATTAGTGCTCTGGCATTGTAATTTACATTTGGTACATGTTTATAGTAGGTATAATAAGTGTTTATATTTTGTTTAACATATTAATGCATTTTAAGTATAGTATGACTTTCTTGGTGTTTTCTTCGTTTCCAAGGCAATCTGTAAGAGATGCAGGTAGATTACAGAGTGCACGTTCCTGGTTATAGTTATTGCAGCTTAGTAATAGGTGTTCCACGGTAAGTCTGGTGTTGCATGTCGTGCATTGGGTTGGTTCCATTTTTTAAAATATGTAGTCGTGTGTGAGGAGTGCGTGACCTATTCTCATTCTTGTTATTGTTATACGTTCTCTTCTGTTCGCCTTTATTTTCCATCCTGATGTGTTTGCCTTAATTTGCCTCAAGTAATTGTTGCTTATTTGCGTCCATTCATTGTGCCAGTTTTGTTTTATTTTGGTTTTAATAGTGTTAATTATGTCTCTCGGTGGTATGGGTATGGTTTCTTCTTCTTCTTCGGTATTTGTAGCTTCTTTGGCGAGTGTGTCTGCCTCTTCATTTCCTCTAATACCGCAGTGGGATGGTACCCAAAGGAGAATAACGGTTGGGATCGTTCAGTGCACTTATGGAGAGCGTCTTGGATTTGTTTGTTTAATGTGTCTTTGGGGTAAGGACCTAGGATATTGAGTATGGTACTTAACGAGTCAGTACATATTACATATTTTGATTGAGCTGTTTCGTATATTTTTTTGTTCTACAGCTTTTAGGATACAGTAGGCTTCTGCTGTGTATATAGACGTGTATCTGGGGAGGTGGAACTGTTTTTTGCACGTGTCTGATGTGAAGGCTGCTCCTGTTTGATGATTTATTTTTGACTCATCTGTATATATATATATATATATATATATATATATATATATATATATATATATATATATATATATATATATATATATATATATGTGTGTGATTTTTATATTTTTCCTCGCAGATTTCCCTAAATTTGTTACGTATTCCTATTGTTGGAGTATGGTTTTTGTTGAATTCTGTGAGTTCTAAGTTAATTTTGGGGGGTTTTATTGTCCATGGAGGGTAATGTGACTTGTGATCTTGCTGGATATCGGATATTGTTATTTGCATCTCTTTTATTGTGTTGTTAATGTGTTTTTGGTACGGATTGTCTTTTTTAGTTATTATATCATTATTTCTTTGAGTGTAAATCTGGGTATATGTAGGATTATTTGTGTTAGAAGCGAGTTTAGTGGTATAGCTGAGCAGGAATTTCTGTCTTCGGTAAGTTAAAGTCGTTTCTCCGGTCTCTGATAGAATGCTGAGTATTGGGCTTGTTCTTAGTGCCCCTGATATTATTCTTAGCGCCGTGTTATGTACAACTTTAAAAAAAAATGTAGGTTTTATTACAATTTATTATTACTACAGAATAAATGATTTTTTAATTTGGCGTTAAAACTTTTGAGGTTTAGATGTTTTAAATTACTGGGGATGCTGTTAAATTAACGGACACTGAAAACTGAAAGCACTTTGAAAGAGTGTGGTCTTATGCTTGGGAATATGCAACATACCCTTATCTCTAACAGAACGATTCAGCAAATCATTTCGAAAATTAATTTTATTGAAGAGATATGGAGGTGTTTTTGTGAGAATCGTGCGGTGTATTGAACAAGCCATGTGCAAATGCCTCCGTCCCTGCATATTTAGCCAACCCAATGACCGTATGTGTTCAGTATGTTAATAGCAATTAATTTTTTTAAATCGTTCCAGTTTTGTATTAAAGTATAATTAATTTCTAATATAATTAAAAACTTGACGAAACTATCGAAAATACAACAATCTTCATTAAAATTTAATAGCATTTTGATGCAAAAACATAAAATTTCAAATAATGTTTTAAACCGTTTCAAACCGGTTCACAACCATCGGTTGCAATAGCCGGCTTTAACTAAATTATAAAATTTAAGGTACGCTACTACAATAATTTAACCAGGACAAGAAGAGAAAATGTCGGAATCAAGGAAAAGATCAATTGATCCAGACACCCTTGCTGAGGCTCCCAGTGCCACATATAATAATAATAATATAATTTTATTCGGCAAAGATTTCAGCCAGAGGCTGCTCTTCCATCTAACCTTTACATCAAATATACAATAGAAATATCAAAAATATGGAACACACATACATTTCCAACGAAGTGGAGAGAGGCCACATTGATACCTATACTAAAACCGAGAAAAGATAAACCAAACCCTGAAAACTACAGGCCAATTGCACTTGCAAGCACACTATTCAAAATTCTAGAAAAAATAATTAACAAGAGACTATTATGGTATCTTGAAAAAAACAACATCCTCACTGCACAACAACGGATTCAGATCCCAAAGAACTACAATCGACCAGCTAGTATGCCTAACATCAAACATACACACTGCATTTACAAACAAACAACACCTCGTAGCAGTATCTTTTGATTTGGAAAAAGCCTTCGATACGACATGGAAACACAATATAATCCTAACAGCAAAAAAATACGGACTCGAAGGAAACCTATTACATTTTATAAAAAACTTTCTCGAAGACAGAAAATTCAGAGTGAGGCATAATACATACACATCCAGCATAAAAAAAACAAGTAAACAGAATTCCACAAGGATCCATTATCAGCCCAACACTTTTTCTAATTGCAATCAACAATATCAGCGAATACATATCTCAAGATACAAAATTCTCCTTATTTGCAGATGACCTCATCATATATATCGCAAACAGAAATCTGAAAACCATAGAAAATAAACTACAAGAAGCAATAGAAAATATCATAAACTGGGTAAATAACACAGGTTTCAAATTTAGTTAAACCAAAACTAAAGCAATACACTTTTGCAGAAAAAGGAAAGATAACGACAACCATCCAGTCCTCATCCTTAATAATAGATCCATAATGTACGAAAAATCCATAAAAATACTGGGAATGCACTTCGATAGGAAACTAAGTTGGAAAATACACCTAGAACTTCTTAAACAAGAATTCAACATAAGGTTAAATCTACTAAAAGCAATATCGAGCAAAGATTGGAGCTGATAACGACACATTAATGAAGATATACAAGTATAGGTATCAATGTGGCCTCTCTCCACTTCGTTGGAAATGTATGTATGTTCCATATTTTTGATATTTCTATTGTATATTTGATGTAAAGGTTAGATGGAAGAGCAGCCTCTGGCTGAAATCTTTGCCGAATAAAATTATATTATTATTATTATTATTATATGTGGCACTGGGAGCCTCAGCAAGGGTGTCCGGATCAATTGATCTTTTCCTTGATTCCGACATTTTCTCTTCTTGTCCTGGTTAAATTATTGTAGTAGCGTACCTTAAATTTTATAATTTAGTTAAAGCCGGCTATTGCAACCGATGGTTGTGAACCGGTTTGAAACGGTTTAAAACATTATTTGAAATTTTATGTTTTTGCATCAAAATGCTATTAAATTTTAATGAAGATTGTTGTATTTTCGATAGTTTCGTCAAGTTTTTAATTATATTAGAAATTAATTATACTTTAATACAAAACTGGAACGATTTAAAAAAAATTAATTGCTATTAACATACTGAACACATACGGTCATTGGGTTGGCTAAATATGCAGGGACGGAGGCATTTGCACATGGCTTGTTCAATACACCGCACGATTCTCACAAAAACACCTCCATATCTTTTCAATAAAATTAATTTTCGAAATGATTTGCTGAATCGTTCTGTTAGAGATAAGGGTATGTTGCATATTCCCAAGCATAAGACCACACTCTTTCAAAGTGCTTTCAGTTTTCAGTGTCCGTTAATTTAACAGCATCCCCAGTAATTTAAAACATCTAAACCTCAAAAGTTTTAACGCCAAATTAAAAAATCATTTATTCTGTAGTAATAATAAATTGTAATAAAACCTACATTTTTTTTAAATCCAAAAATATCTTAAATATTAACAGTCATATTATTTAAATTATATACTTTGTTGTTAGTTTGCTTTGCTCGATTATGTTAATTTGTATTAATTATATTATTATCTCATACTGTATGTATTAATGTATTGTATTGTCACACATTGTTTTACCCGAAGTAAGGGTTAAGTGTAAGAACAGCTTTAAGCTGAACTTTTGCCAAATAAAATAGATTTATTATTATTATTATTAGTTATTTTAAAAACTCGTTGAACCGAAACCAGAACTTGAACCGCTTTTTACATAACCGGTTCAATCAAAGAAGAAATATGAAAACCGGAACAAAACCGAACCCTATGAAACACAGTGAACCGGGAACCGAACCTGAACCGTTAATTTGTGAGGTTTGAGTCCCTGAATAGCATCCATTATAGCGTAGTTGTATAATATACTATTAAATTGACAAAATCACAGTTTGCTATCGGTAAAAAAGGAAGAAAGGAAATATGCAAATGGATACATCGGATATATTTTTTAAATTTAGCTTCACCATGGCAACACATTGTTTTTTGTTTTATTTTATTTCAAGATTACAAGTAGTCCAGGCAACGAAAAAGTATAGAGGGAAATGCTTGGAACACAATTTTTGACTTCGTAACTTTGTTTGGACTAGTTAGGAGGTCAACATATCAAAAGTCCCCGCCCGTAGCCCTTAAGCCGAAATGTGGGGAAGGGCTTGAAAGTCTCATTTTCGGTTTTTTGCTTATATCTCGGAAACTATACGTGCTACCGACATGAATAAAATGAAAGCTGATTAAATTTGCAACAATTTAAGCCCAACTGCAGCTCTGTATGTCTTAAGGTTTCAGAGATACGACACTTCTAAAATTAGCAATTTAAAAAAAAAAATGAAAGTTGAGAAATTTTAGCTTTTTTCGTTATTTTTGTGTTTAATTAACTGTAACTTCTGAATGAATAAAAATATTGTCTTCCGGTTTCTTTCATTAAATTTCACGAACATTTCTCTATAAAATACGTTATTTTAAAAACTTTTTAGAGCGTTCATTAAGCCAAAATATCAATTTTTTTTCGGGAGAAGTATTCAAATGTTTAAAATGTTTAAAGAGCTGTAACTTCTGAACGGATAAAGTTATCGACTTCCGGTTTCTTGCATTAAATTCTACGAACATTTCTCCATAAGATACATTATGCTAAAAAAATTTTAGGTGTTCATTGCGCCAAAATATCAAATGTTTTTATAATAAATACGAAAAATTTGAATACTTCTCTCTCGAAAAAAATTGATATTTTGGTTTAATGATCGCCCTAAAAGTCAGAATGAATAAAAATATTGTCTTCCGGTTTCTTTAATTAAATTTCACGAACATTTCTCTATAAAATACGTTATTTTAAAAACTTTTTCAGGCGTTCATTAAGCTAAAATATCAAATTTATTTTTCGAGAGAAGTATTCAAATATTTTGTATTTACTGTGTTTAATGAGCTGTAACTTCTGAACGGATAAAGTTATCGACATCCGGTTTCTTGCATTAAATTCTCCATAAGATGCAGTATTTATTTACTCAGTCAAGTTTTTTGATATCTTGTAGGGGAAGTGCGGGAACATTTTTACAGGGTACACAGTGTTCAAATTTTCTCGTATACTAATCGAGTGAATTTAGTTGTTTAACTTTTATTTTTCTGCTTTTATGTATATATGGCTAACTTCATATGTGTTTGACATTATTTGTGCCCACTCATTTGAAAACTTAGGTAAGAAATTTCATTTTTATCATGTTGAAACCTGAAAAATAATTTCATTTTATTTTTTTACTCCTTTGTATGATCATGTACACATGTTTTATTGTTCATGTTTTGTTAAGGTTTAATTAGCTTCTGTTTCATAGATTTTATTTGACATTTAAATTGTTAGGTTAGGAATAAAATCAATTTGTTTATTTTTATAGGGGATTGGGCACAGTGTTCCCACCCCCCGTTAATACATCAAAAAATGAATTCATATTTAATTCAAAATTTGAATCGTTCAACAAACCACCAAATTCTTTAGTTTAAGTTATTATTATTATACCTTTTTGATATTATTTACTCAATTATTTATAAAATATATTTTATATTGTTTAAATAAATATGAAAATCATATTCAATTTCAAAAGTACGGATTTTCATTACAATAGTCTACCTGTTACACTGTTCCTTTCCCTCTGCAACACTGTACCCTTCTATAAGGCAACAGTGTTACAAGTTGCGCCTGTCTTCCCTTATATTTTACCAGATATCTGCTCTGAGGGACGCCACGCGGCCACCGACTTGTTTTTTTCTTTCGCATTTTTAGTGATTTTTTCCACTTTCATTTGATTTATTTATTGCAGAAAAGGCTGAAGAAAGAATACTGTTGGACAACGAACAACGTTTTATTTGTAATTTAGACTGTAACTCGATCCCTAGCAATTTCGCAAAATTACGGCTTTTGAGGCTGTACAAGGGAAGGGTTAGAAGTAAACAAACCCTTCCGTGACCATTCGGGCACGTTAAGTATTTAATTTTTTTTCTTTTCTTTTTTTCTGAATTTATAGTGCTAAAATGAGCAGCAAGTGTTTTGTTTGTGATGATGAAGTGACTGCATCGAGTCCTAATGTCTCTAAAGTGGGTGAAAAAGGGATAAATTCCCTTAAAAAAACAGTAAAGAGAGGGGTGACGGCAAAATCAGCCAACTAGCCAATGTGACTTCACTTCTCGTCCACACGTTGTGTAGAAAAAATTACACGAGGTCCCAGTCGATTGCGGCTTTTAAGAAACAAGAGGCATTAACATCTACTCAGCCTGAAACAGCAGTGCTGCGATCTGTATTACCCAAGTACAATTTTAAGAAGAATTGTTTCATTTGTGGAGAGTTCATTCAAGATGAAACTAAGAAGAGTAAAGACAAAAGAAGGAAGGTACATCCAGTCCGAACTCTTGATTTCCATAAAGTATGTATGTCTGCAGCCTCTGTAAGGAATGATAGTTGGGGTGAAGAAGTGATCCTTCGCCTTGCCCGTGTTAATGACCTCGTCGCCGAAGAGGCAGTTTATCACAATGATTGTCGTTTGAAATTCATCAAGCCCTTATATGCTCATGAGAAAACAGGAAGTTCATCATCCGAGTACGTAGCAAAAGCTATGGATGATATTTATGCCTTTATTGATAGTAGTACAGACTGCCAATTCTCACAGACTGTTTTTTGGGTTTTGCGCACCATACCACGAAGCACAAAGGTTGGAAATGTCTGCTCTTCTAAATGCTCAACCAAATGTCAAGCCGAATTCATTCAGTCAATTCGTGTTTGACAACGCCGACTTTAATGCATGTACCATAGACGGAGTCAATTCTTTCCATGCCATAGGTGGCATCAAGTGTATCACACCTGCCACTTCTCTGGAGCGTTCAGGATCAGGTTTCCCTAGACTGACCAAGATGCCTACGTCTCTGGAGACTGGAAAACTTGGAATTATTCCACTTGAAACGCCAGAGGTCAAGGAAGTGGGATTGCAGTCCGTCATTGTACAAGAATTGGTGATCCCAGATGAACCTACTCATCCTGATCCTCATGAAATCCTGTGGTACATTGCTAAACAGCAAGGTTTGCAATTGCCCGGGTGGAAAGGGTACATGCAGTCCATAACCACAGGACAATTCAGCGAAAAGACGAGAGTTATAACGCTTCCCTTCATAAACGCTCCTCCATCCAGCTACGATACGATTTATACAGCGCTACATTACGCAGGAAATTTGTGTCAAAATTCGTTGATAGTAACGTTCGACCAGCCGCTTTACTGGAAAGCGAGAGAAATAGTCGCAGGTGCTCCTGCTGGGTCATTACTATCAAAATCCATCATTCGCTTGGGTGGCTTCCACCTACTAATGTCCTACTTGGGGGCCATAGGATATCTCATGTCTGGAAGTGGCCTAAAAGAACTTTTGAGCACAATATATGCCCCTCTGTCAGTGGAAAAAATGATGCAAGGTCATGCTTTTGCGAGGGCAGTAAGAGGCCACCTGCTTGCAACAGCTTCACTGGCTACAGTGATTTTAGAAGGCGTCCAGTTGACTGAAAATGAAGTGGATTGCATAAAAAACATGACAATGCGTTTAATGGATGAGCCCCCCTCTCTGCTTGAATTAAACCAAAACACTCACATCAAAGCACTGTCTGAGAAATTTGGTGCCGCCATGGAGCTACTGGGCAGCAAAGGACCTACCGCACAGCTATGGGTACAGTACTTCAAAATGGTAAGTCTCATGAAGGAATATATTCATGCAGAGAGATCCGGGGACTTCAATGCCTACCTTGAATGTGTGAGACGCATGATCCCGTACTTCCATGCGGCGGGACACTTCCCATATGCAAAGTCTTGTCACCTCTACATACAAGACATGGAGAAGTTACACGAAAAACTATCACCCGAAGAATATCACAAATTTGTTAACGACAGCTACTTCACGATGCGCCGATCAGACCGATATTGGGCTGGAGTCTGGTCGGATATGACAATTGAGACCACCTTAATGCGTTCTTTTTCCAGCCAAGGTGGCATGACTCGTGGTAGGGGAGTCACAAACAGCACGCTTAGCAAATGGGTGGTAGGAGTGAGTGCAACTCATGATATCTGCACCTCTTTAGAAGAGTTCGGTGGAGTTTTATTTTCCACCAGTGAGCAGCATGCAGATTTCGGACAAGCCCGCCAAAACAGGGATGCAGCTGACATTGTCAAGCTCACCGATTGGTTTGAGGAATTTCCTCCCTTCCCAGAGACCAGAGACATCATATCTATCGCGACAGGAGTTGTTGGAGATACAACGATCACCTGCTACAATGCTGTAGCAGTTGGTAAGCAAGCAATGGCTAAAATGGTCAATTCGACATTTTCTAACATCAAATTGGCTCGAAAAGATCGAGCTCTTCCCCTTTCGACAGTGAGCTCATCGATTCAAATCAACAACGAAAAGATTCCTGTGGACCCATTCTTGCTATTCCGACGTATATCCATCAGCAAAAAAACAGACGAAGATTTAAAGCTATACATGGAATACGAATTAGCCCCGTTCCCATTAGCCCTATTCAGTGAGAGTGGGATGAGGAAATCGACTAAGTCAGCGTTGTACAAACTATTTAACTCTACGACCAAGGATGTACATGTCGCACAGCTACACATCGTAATTGACGGAGGGCTCCTCCTCCATAAAGTAATTTGGCAAAGAGGTGCCAAGATATCGGCAATCTGCGAGAGCTACATCCACTTTATCACGAAGAACTACCACGGAAAGAGATGTACTGTAGTGTTTGACGGCTATTCCTCATCAACCTCAAGCACGAAAGTAGCAGAGCAGCAAAGGCGCTATCGACTCAGGAAGTCTGCTGACATCCATTTCACCGAAGACAGCGAGATAAACGTCAAACAAGAAGATTTTCTGTCGAACAAGTTCAACAAAAGCAGGCTCATCAACATGCTTAAGGTGAAGCTTGAGGACAATGGGATCAGGACCCTTCAAGCAGAAAATGATGCAGACGTTCTGATTGTGCATACGGCTGTGGAAATGTCGGAAACAACAGCTGTCGGCATTGTGGGTGAAGATGTCGACCTCTTAGTCCTTCTAATGGCTAAAGCTGATGTGCATAAGGACATTATTTTCATCAAGCCTGGACGTGGGAAGACAAGGGATTCCTTATTCTCGTCCCAAGAGCTTCAGCAACAAGGTTTCAAGGACGTGCTGTTCTTGCACGCATTTACTGGATGCGACACAACATCTTCCGCATTTCGAAAAAGCAAGGTCGCATTTGCGAAATTGTATCTGAAGTCACCAGAGGTCCAGAAAGCAGCAGCCGTCTTTTCAGACCCTTCCTCTACCACCGCCCAAGTACAAAAGGCAGGTGAAACCTGCATCTTGAGGTGGTATGGGGCTCCAGCGAAAGAGGTCTCCCTCAATGCCTACAGGTACAAGGCATTCTTAAAATCGGTGGCCACCATCAAGCCTGATATCTCTTGTCTTCCTCCCTCAGAGGGAGCAGTAAAACAGCATTCCCTCCGAACATTCCACCAAGTTCAGCTGTGGCTGGGAAATGACCTGGCTCCTATGATGTATGGGTGGAAGATTGAAAACAACTGCCTGGTCCCAGTGCACAGCGAGTTAGCAGCTGCACCGGACGATATCCTCAAAATGATTTTCTACCGATGCAAGAAAGACTGTGCCAGCGCGAAGTGTGGCTGCAAAAAAGCTAGCCTCAAATGTTCCCCAGCATGCCAAAATTGCCAAGGGAACTGCCTGAATGGGGTCCCTCAAGTTAACTCCGAAGATGAAGAAGAACAGGAGGATCTTCTGACCGTTTCCGATGGAGAAGATGATACAGAAAAAAAAGATGAAAACGAAGACGAGGATCAAGGTCCTTCCCCCCTCAAGAGAGCAAGAAATTGATTTTTAGATCGATTTTTTTTTTCGAGAGATAAATATTCAAATTTTTCGTATTTATTATAAAAACATTTGATATTTTGCGCAATGTTTTTAAAATAACGTATTTTATAGAGAAATGTTCGTGAAATTTAATTAAAGAAACCGGAAGACAATATTTTTATTCATTCTGACTTTTAGGGCGATCATTAAACCAAAATATCAATTTTTTTCGAGAGAGAAGTATTCAAATTTTTCGTATTTATTATAAAAACATTTGATATTTTGGCGCAATGAACACCTAAAATTTTTTTAGCATAATGTATCTTATGGAGAAATGTTCGTAGAATTTAATGCAAGAAACCGGAAGTCGATAACTTTATCCGTTCAGAAGTTACAGCTCTTTAAACATTTTAAACATTTGAATACTTCTCCCGAAAAAAAATTGATATTTTGGCTTAATGAACGCTCTAAAAAGTTTTTAAAATAACGTATTTTATAGAGAAATGTTCGTGAAATTTAATGAAAGAAACCGGAAGACAATATTTTTATTCATTCAGAAGTTACAGTTAATTAAACACAAAAATAACGAAAAAAGCTAAAATTTCTCAACTTTCATTTTTTTTTTTAAATTGCTAATTGTGACGTATGGTAATAAATGTGTAGTTTTGCGCACCTCCTACTCCAATGGTAAGGGGAATAAAAACCCCGCTCTTTGTAAATCTCTTTCTTGTTCGTATGTTACTACTTGCTGGTGTGAATAAACTATTTGGTGTGTAAGTCATTATTTTAATATCCTACATAAACCTGGCGACGAGGATTAAAACTAAATATCTAAATTTAAATCTAAATAATATAAAAGTAAATAAATTAAAATAAATTCTACAATGTCGGAGACCGTCGTGATAAACTCAGCTGGTCATCTAAGAGAATTCAATCCGGACATTGATAATTGGACGATTTTTCAAGCACGTGTTGAAAATTATTTCACAGCAAATGAAATAACCGATGAAAATAAAAAACGAGCAGTGCTATTAAATATATTAAATGAAGGTGCGTACAAACTAATATATAATTTGTGTTTACCAACGAAACCGGAAGCAGTAACGTACGCAAATCTAATTAAAACCTTAAATGAACATTTTGCGCCACGTAAATCAGTATTCGCGTACAGATATAGTTTTTATCAAGCTATAAAAAATAAATCAGAATCAAGCCACGAGTGGTTAGCAAGAATTCGAAATTTGGCTGCAGACTGCGAATTCGGCGTTGAACTACCGGTCATGCTACGAGATAAATTCATCACGGGCTTCGAGAAAGGCCACATCTTGGACAGACTTCTGGAAGAAGCCAAGGACACCACCCTGGCGAAAGCAGTGGAGATCGCGGCAGCCAAAGAGTCTACGAGGAGATTCAACTCAGGGTCATCGTCGGGAATAAGCGGAATCAAACAGGAACCCGCCGATTCCGGACTCAACCACATGCGACACAATCGAGGCCGAGCGAACTACCACCGCCCCCCTCAGCCAAGAGGTACAGCGAACTCAACTCCGCAGACTCACAAGTGTGAAGTTTGTGGCAAATCGAATCATGCAAAAGATAAGTGTTTTTTCAAAAATAATTCATGTTTTAAATGTCACCAAAAAGGTCACATAGCTTCAAATTGTAATTTTAAAATTAGTAACGCAACTAAGCATGTTCGCAAAGTGAATTTTCTAGAAGTTGAAGATGATGCAAATTCTATTTATCACATAAAGGATAACAATTCCTCAAACTTAGAACCATTAGTAGCTCATGTGGAAATAAATAACATTCCATTACAATTTCAAATTGATTCAGGTGCTCGAATATCTGCCATTTCAGATGAAATGAGAATTCGAATATTTTCTGACTCTAAATTACAAAAATTTTCTAATAAATATTTTTATGCATATAATAATAGTAAAATTGAAGCTATTGGAAAAATTAATGTCACGATTAAATATAATAATGAAGTCAAACAACTAGATTTAACGATTATTAAAAACGGAGGTCCACCGATTTTAGGACGAAATTTTATGTCACTTTTTAACTTAGGAATTGGTGATAAGAATAAACTCAATTATATGAACAATCACAATATTGAAATTAATCATTTATTGAATGAATTTAAGGAACTGTTCAAGCCAGAACTAGGTAAATTTACAAAAGGTGTCATATCCTTAAAATTAAATGACAGTAACATCACACCAAAATTTTTAAGGGCTAGACCATTACCCTTTTTGCTAAAACAAAAAGTTGAAAATGAATTAATTAGATTACAAGAATTAGAGGTCATAACACCCGTAGATTTCAGCCCATGGGCTACGCCTATCGTGCCTGTTATTAAAAAGGATGGCTCAGTTAGAATTTGTGGCGATTATAAAACCACTGTTAACCCACATATTGAAATCGAACATTATCCTTTGCCCAAAATTAAAGAGTTATTTAACCAGTTACAGGGAGGAGAATGCTTTTCAAAAATCGACCTAGCCCAAGCGTATCAGCAGATCGAACTGGACGAGGCCTCTAGAGAATTGTTGACCATTTCAACCCATAAAGGACTTTTTAAATACAACCGTTTGGCGTATGGTGTGAATACTGCTCCAACAAAATTCCAAAAAACTATCGAGGCCGTGTTGCAAGGAATACCGGGGACAATTTGTTTCTTGGACGACATACTGGTAACTGGTAAAAATAAATTTGATCACTTAAATAATCTTAAATTAGTTTTTCAAAAGTTGTTAAATTGTGGTTTAAAGTTAAATGCTAATAAATGTTCTTTTTTTCAAAAATCAGCTGAAAATTCAGTAAAAATAGTTAAATCTGCCCTGAAAAAAGCATTATATAACAAAGATAACAACAATTTAAATCTTGCCCTAAATAATTTTCTATTTGACTATCGCAATTCAGTACATAGTACTATCGGGGTCCCTCCGGCACAGTTGGTGTTCGGAAGGAACTTGAGGAACAGATTTTCCTTGGTATTACCAAATAAAAATAAACAAATTGAGATCAATGTAGAAAAAGCCCAAGCTAGACAGAAACGATACTTTAGAGGTCGACGTAAAGTTCGCTTTGTTGAAGGCGAGGTGGTGTTAGCTAGAGATTATAAAATAGCTTCAAAACCGATTTGGAAAAGAGCTAAAATTGTCCAAAAGTTAAGTAACACTGTATACATTGTAAAGGTTCCAGAATCGAACGAAACGTGGAAAAGACACATAAACCAGTTGCGAAAATATTCAATTAGTGATCTGCCACATAATGTTGATTCTGACACCTCACAGAATGCTGAAGAGGCAAATAATGTACCATCAGAAAACAGCTCAACGCAGTTACAAACTGAATCTGTTGTAAATAGTCCTACTAATGTAAATAGACCTAAAAGGAAGGTTAAACCTCCTAACCGTTTAGGATACCATTGTAAATAACAATAAGTAATATTGTAAATAAATTATTAATTAATAATGTAGTTCAAATTGTCATGTAGGAGGGGAGTGTGACGTATGGTAATAAATGTGTAGTTTTGCGCACCTCCTACTCCAATGGTAAGGGGAATAAAAACCCCGCTCTTTGTAAATCTCTTTCTTGTTCGTATGTTACTACTTGCTGGTGTGAATAAACTATTTGGTGTGTAAGTCATTATTTTAATATCCTACACTAATTTTAGAAGTGTCGTATCTCTGAAACCTTAAGACATACAGAGCTGCAGTTGGGCTTAAATTGTTGCAAATTTAATCAGCTTTCATTTTATAGAGTGGTCATGTCGGTAGGACGTATAGTTTCCGAGATATAAGCAAAAAACCGAAAAATGAGACTTTCAAGCCCTTCCCCACATTTCGGCTTAAGGGCTACGGGCGGGGATTTTTGATATGTTGACTTCCTAACTAGTCCAAACAAAGTTACGAAGTCAAAAATTGTGTTCCAAGCATTTCCCTCTATACCTTTTTTTGAGCATTCGTTGCCTGGACTAAAGTTTTTTTTATGAGTATGTGTCACGAGTATACTCAGCTATAATTTGATTTAGGTACATCAATGATATTCAAAAAAAATCTCGGTTTAGAAATATTTCTAATTAAAATATTTAAACTGAAATGAAAATACTGTGCCAAAAAATACAGCAAGAAAAAGTCAGAATTGTTATGGTGTGGGTGTTATATAATTTATTTAAATACACATTAGGTATTTAAATATCTATAAGTAAGGTTTATTGAATATCACGTCTTACAACATATTATCATCAAGTAGAAGTAGAACCAAACAACAACTGTTTTACTATGTTTACATTTACTTGCTAACGTTTATAGACTTTCTACAACGTCCTCCTTTTTATTTTAAAATGTAATATTTTTGCCACGCAGGACGCTTATATCTCTTTGAGACCGACAATGATGACTGTTCATTATTATTGTTAGGTACTTTTACATGATTACTTAATTCATTATTCTCAGTTTCATTGGGTAATACACTCGAGGAAAATAAAAACGCACCACTTGAAAATGCACCAAAAATGACAAAATTTCAAAGTGCGATATCTCGGCTGCATTTCGACGAAATTGAATGAATATTTGAGTTCTGAAAACTTTGAAGTCTTATCTTTAATGTGATGATAGCCAATGTTACAAAAAATCCACTCCACCCTCTCCCGCCCCTCTAAGAAAAACGAATGTATCTGATGTCCAAAAAGGTCCAACTTTGGCAACTCATACGGTGTGACCAAAAAATCGTGGACCTTATTGGCCAACAGGGTAATAAAAATCAGACTTTTCCTGTAAGGTACCTACGATGATTTGGCGCGAAGTTATGAATTTTTGAAAAAAAAGTGCCTTTTTGAGATTTTTGGCCATAACTTGGCGAATTTTGCACGAAAATCAATAAATTTTGGATTTCCGAGAACGTTGAAGGTTTCTCTATTCGGCCCTGTAAGTTAATCTGCCACCAAACCCGATCCACCCCCTTCCACCCCCGGATAAAAAAACATGTTTTTGACTGAAAAGTTTTCAATTGTAGCAACTTGTAGCGTGAGTAAAAAAAATCGTGGATCTTATTGCCCAACAGGACAATAAAGTTCAATCTTTTTCCTTCAATTTTCTCAAAATTTCAAGTACGTGCGATAATTTGGCACGAAGTTATGAATTTTTGAAAAAAATTGGTATTTTTGTGCTTTTTGCCAACAATTTGTCCGATTTCGCACCATATTCGTCTATTTCTTAAAACATCTAAAAAATAAAGGTGTTTAAAGAAATAAAAATTTTAAAGTCACTTTTAGATAATTGTTAATGAAATTCAAAAACCTCAAAAAGGCACTTTTTTCCAAAATTCATAACTTCGCGCCAAATTATCGTAGGTCCTTGAAAATTTGCGGACATTGAAGGAAAAAGTCTGATCTTTAATGTGATGATGTCCAATATGACGAAAAATCCACTCCACCCCTTCTCTCCTCCCTTAGAAAAAAAATGTACCTGATGCCCAAAAAGGTCCAACTTTGGCGCTCATACGCAGTGCCAAAAAAATCTTGGACCTTATTGGCCAACAGGGTATTAAAGATCAGACTTTTTCCTTCAAGGTCCGCAAATTTTCAAGGACCTACGATGATTTGGCGCGAAGTTATGAATTTTTGAAAAAAAAGTGCCTTTTTGAGGTTTCTGAATTTCATTAACAATTATCTAAAAGTGACTTTAAAATTTTTATTTCTTTAAGCACCTTTATTTTTTAGATGTTTTAAGAAATAAACGAATTTGGTGCGATATCGGACAAATTATGGGCAAAAAGCACAAAAATACCAATTTTTTTCAAAAATTCATAACTTCGTGCCAAATTATCGTACGTACTTGAAATTTTGAGAAAATTGAAGGAAAAAGATTGAACTTTATTGTCCTGTTGGGCAATAAGGTCCACGATTATTTTTTACTCACTTTACAAGTTGCTACAATTGAAAACTTTTCAGTCAAAAACATTCAACGTTCTCGGAAATCCAAAATTTATAAATTTTGTGCAAAATTCGCCAAGTTATGGCCAAAAATCTCAAAAAGGCACTTTTTTTTCAAAAATTCATAACTTCGCGCCAAATCATCGTAGGTACTTTAAATTTTGTGGACCTTGCAGGAAAAGTCTGATCTTTATTACCCTGTTGGCCAATAAGGTCCACGATTTTTTTGTCACTCCGTATGAGTTGCCAAAGTTGGACCTTTTTGGACATCACATACATTCGTTTTTTTAGGGGGTGGGAGAGGGTGGAGTGGATTTTTTGTCACATTGGCTATAATCACATTAAAGATTAGACTTCAACGTTTTCAGAAATCGAAGATTCATCCAATTTCGTCGAAATGCAGCCGAGATATCGCACTTTGAAATTGTGTCATTTTTGGTGCACTTTCAAGTGGTGCGTTTTTATTTTCCTCGAGTGTATATTAGACTTATCTATATTATTGTAGTTTGCATTGCGACATGATATGGTCTGTGTCCTGATGTCAAACTTTGAGACTAACTCCTTAGACCAAAACATGAGAAACATTGTAAACTACAATGGAATCCATTAACTAAGACAGGTACAAATAATATAGAAAAGGTACAAAAGAAATTTGTAAGAACATTACATTGTAAAAAATATGAAGCATACCCATTTAAAATTTCATATAGTGACCAACTAAAAGAAACTAGTTTATTAACGTTAGAGGATAGAAGAAGTATAATTGAAGTAGTTTTCATATATAACTTAATTAATAATAATCTGGATGTTGGTGACTTATTACAGGAAATCCCTTTTAGAGTTCCTTATCGGCAACTTAGAAAAAGGGATGAAATATTTTATGTGGACAATAATAACTTGTCTCCACTAAACAAATGTTTGCAGACAGTAAATAAGTTTATGTGTTTAGATAATACAATTGATTTATGGCATTCTAAAAAAAATGTTATTGTAGTTAAAATAAGGGAAATATGTAAAAATATGTAACATGAATTATTATTTAATTAGCATTATTGCATGACTGGAGACATGTAAAAGGATGTATATCTGTATGTTCTTTCAGTTTAAATAAATTATTATAAAAAATAGCCGGCTCAAAAAAACAAAGATCGTAGAAATGTCAGAATTCAATACCTTATTATTCCATCGTGATCTGTACCCTGTGGACTTTATAAACTGCTGGGGAGGTTCAAGCGCACACTGGCGGCAAGAGAGTGAAAGAAAACGAGAGCTTGCATTGCGACATGATATGGTCTGTGGTCTGATGTGCAACTTAGAGACTAACTCTTTAGACCAAAACGTGAGAAACAATGAAAAATCGAGTAAGAGACGATGGGAAACCTCAAGTATCATATCCGGGGAAACGTCAGAGAAGAGAATCAAGCCTTCGCACCGAAAGATCATCAACACCGGAGGATACAGGAACGAAAGAAATATCCTCGAGGATACTATTAAGTTCTTCAGGAGACCAATCATCAAACAATAAGTAGTGGGAAAATACAGGACTTTAGCTCTGAAGACAAAATGACAAGACAAAGACAAAATGAGATCGCTGATGACTGGAAGTGTGAACGACCAGATTCACAATGAGACATTATTGACAGCAAGGAAAAGAAGTTTATAGAGGTTAAAGTCTCATGCAATTTAGCCACATCACTGTAATATGCTGGTTATGCATTTATAAACACAGTCTTTTAATAAACAAACTAAATATATTTTCAATATACTTCTTTTACAACATGTGACACATCATTAACCTTAAAAACTAGAACTATATCTAACCTGAGTGTACCAAATATCCCTAGCGTACTAGCGTTTGTATAGAGTAAAAGTTACTAGGTTTTTGCGGGATTATTTGAATACTACAATCACGACTCAAATACTATGAGAAGTCACATCTCTCTAGCAGTAGTACATCCAGACATTGGGACACTATGAGAGTGCAGTGGGTGGATCGCAATGGAGGGTTGAGAGGCAAAGAAAAAGTGCAGAAGATCATAATAAATAGAAAACAGATCATGCTAGAACTAGGTATCCAAGATTCGACATTCCATGAAGTTGATGATCTGGCAAAAACTATATTTTTCTATAACCTATATAAAATGATGACATTTCGTATCTCCTGTCAGTTGTAGAAACGTCACATTTTAGCTCACTGGTTAGAAATACTTCTACTCTTTGAGGTTGAAATATTTCTAGCCCTTGAGGTTGAAATACTTCTCCCTGAAGATTTTAATATATTAAATTAACATGTATTAAATTTGGCAGTACCTATTTATTATTATTAAGGTGTCTTACAGACTATCTACAATAAGAATTCTATTTGGAACCAATTTTGTGATTTCTGCAAGAAGCGAAATTTTGATATAAATAGTGTACAACCGATTGAAGACGTGGCAAAAATGTTGTGGATTGGACATTTATTGTGAAAAAAAGAAATGGAGATGAATACAAAGCACGTGTAGTTAAAACAATGTGGAATTCTACTGCCAAAATGATTAAAAACATGTATTTTGAAAATTTTTAAGTTACTTCTTGGATACTAAGGTAGGTGCGGGTAATAAGGCCTAGCTAAGGGAGATTTGAAATAAAATGAAAACTATTTACTTGAATCAACAAATTTGAATGTTAGTTAAACCTAAACATCAAGTGCTGTCATATATAAACAAAAAATGGCAACTTCTGCCGTAAACAAAAAGACAATTAAACATTTTTAAAAACCTCGTCAGTAGGCCTTATTATACTATGGTAGGATAATAAGGCCTAAGACTTTAACATACGTAAATTAACAAAATAGGCTTTTTATATTTGGTAATTGAGATCAATAATTAATAATTATGCATTATTCAAGCTAAAGTCTTAAAATTAACAACAAATTTTTTTATTTAATAGCCATAATTCCTTGTTTGTGTGAAGAAGGTCTTTGGTCACTAACATTTTGAAAAATATATAAATAAAACTGTAAAACAAGCAAATGTTGATTTAAAAAAAAGGAGGATAATAAGGCCTACAGTTGAATTTAGTAGGCCTTATTACCCGCCGACAACATAAAAAGAAAAACTGAAAAGAACATTATTCGGACCATGATATATTATTCAAACATCAAAGGCCGTAGAAGCATTAAATAATAGAAAACTATAGCCTAAAATTATATATAGAAGTGTAATATTCCAAAAACTAATTACGATTGATTTGGACGATATCTTATTATTTGAGCCGCGCGATCGTCCCTCAAACTGAATGACTTCGCACTGGTGACAGTATGCGAACTAACGTGTCGCGACAGGTTTGAGGCGCCATTATATGAATGTTAGCTACCTACGAGGGTGACTTTGAGCGACAACAATAATTTTAAATTGTATTTTTGTTACTTAGGCCTTATTAGCCGACAGGCCTTATTACCCGCACCTACCTTATATTTATTTTCAAAACGAAAACAATTACAAAATATTTTATAAAAACGAAGAGAGAGAGAGTTCTGTTGCGTTATCGAAGGAAGAAATTAATAAAATGGCATTCTTATGGGATGAGAATATTCCGATAGGACTTTTAAAGAAATTTTTCATATTGCAGCTTATGAATTACGAGTAGCTTCGCGAGACCGTGAAGTCGCAAACTACAAAATGTATTATTTTAAAGATGAAAAAAATAATGACGGAACTGAAACGGGTCAAATTGAATATAATACCGTGTTCTCTAAAACTTGCCAAGATGGTTCTAAAAAATGCTGCGATAGTAAATGGTTAATTAGAAATGAAGAAAACACAGATTTGTGCCCTGTTATATTATTTAATAAAATAATTATGCACAGAAAAGAACATATTGTAACAAATAGATTATTTCTTATAGCCAATTCTTTTTGGAAGAACGGCAATGCAAAAGGTTGGTATAAAAATGTACCAATTGGGACGAATTAGATATTTAAATGGACTAAAATATTGGAAAAAATAGGGCTAACTATAAAAGAAAAAATATCGAATCATATCCATCGTTCCAGTGCTGTATCCAATTTAATCAAAGCAGGAGAACTAATTAAAATTATTGGCCATTCTACATCAACTTCAATAAAACCTTATTTACAGCTTGACAAAGATCTTCTTTTCTTTTAATTTACCAACAGCAAGAGCCAACAATAATGTTCAATCTCATGAATACGCTGTCACAACATTTTCCACTCGAGGTATCCTCCGTGTTGGTATAACTACTGTCGATTTTGAAGGTTCAACAAAAAAAACGATCACTGATATTTCACGATGATATCATCTTACCACATTTGAATTTATAGTAAAGTTAGATTGTCATCAACTCACGTTCAATTTGTAAAAGCGAACGTTCGCGCTCTATAAGTTCTAGTTCACGGCGTAAACGCTCAAGCTGGATTCAGAGATTGCGTAGTAAACACAACATAGGAATACACAACACAGGAAAACAGAAATATAGAACCAATTCAGAGATATATATTTTATATGATACTATAATGATTTATTATTATGACTAAAGGTCGGATTTATATGCGGTAAAAAACTTCAATATAAATTTTTTATATGCGGTTAAAATTAGTCAATATATGGATATTATATGCGGTAAAAAATAATATTTTACAAAATAGTTATTTGTGTATCAAGGCTGTAAAAGTGATCTTTTTCGGCCGAATCTGAAGTTTGCAGCCGAGGCGTAGGCCGAGGCCAGCAATTCAGGTGAGGCTAAAAACACTTTTAAGCCGAGGTGCACACAACATTTTTTAGGTGGCTATCAAAATATATATAATTTTATGTCTAAAAAAAGTTTCTTTGTATCATAAATAATTTTATTTATATAATTTAGGCTAACTAAGTTGTAGGTAATTACTTCTAAATATATTTACCAATTAAAATTAAATAAATTTGTTATTTAGCGGCCGTGAAGTAAATGCGGCCGTGAAGTAAAAGCGGCCGTGAAGTAAATGCGGCCGTGAAGTAAATGCGGCCGTAAAGTAGTCATTTTGACAGATGTCAAAAAATGTGACACTTTACGGCTGTCAAAGGATACGTAAAACAACTATTTATGCAATAGCCACCTAAAAAATATATTGTTACATTTTTTTTAATACTTCTCTCGAAAAAAATTGATATTTTGGTTTAATGAACGCCCTAAAAAGTTCTTAAAATAATGTATGTTGAAAAACTAAAGTTATGAGCCAAAAACTTGCAATATCCTGCTAAATGTCAATGTGTGGCTTAAAATGTCATTTTGAGAAACATTTCCTAATTTTGATCGCCTGTCTCTCGTACGTTTAACCAGTGGATTTTAACGAAAATTAATGTTCTTTCCGAAAATGAAAACAAAAAGTTCGTAGGGCCCATAGTTTTTGAGTTACAGGCGAAAAATCGAAAAAAGGTAATAAAAATCGTTTTTTCCCCCACCCCAAGTTAGCACAGGGCCCTCGAGGTCGAAAACTCAGATTCGACATCCCAGAGTACCCCTAAATGACGTGTCAAAATTTCATTATGTTTGGAATACTTTCCAGGTAGACGCCTTTTTTTCGTTCTGCCGACTGGACTATTAATTATGCGTACCTACTAATTTTTGGATACGAAAAAATTTACAATATATGCGGAAATATGGGATAATATGCGATTATATGTATAATAAGTTTTTATGCGGTAAAAACCTAAAATCAGGGACCTGAACCGAACCGGAACATAAACCGAAACCGGAGTGAACCGGCTTATTTTTATGAACCTAAACCGAAACTTGAACCTTTTTCTAAAATAAAAAAGAACTTTAACCGGAACACAAATACTGAACCGGTTCAGTAAACCGGTTTTTTAATGTTTCCTTCTTGTTACTTAGTTTAAATTTCTAGTTTTCAAGTTGCCTAGTACTTTGTTTTGTTTGTGTTTGCATTTTGCAATAATAATTTGTTTGATTTTCTATTGTTAATATAAATGTAAAAATTATTTATCTTCATTAAACTTATAATATTGCATTTGAGTGTATTTAAAAAAAATTTAAATATTAACTGTTCAACCCAAATTGAACCGGTTCGCGAACCGGACAAAAATAAAAATTTCGAACCGGAACACAAAACTGAACCAAATTTTTTTATTGAACCACGAACCGAACCCGAACCGTTATTTTCAACGGTTCAGGTCCCTGCCTAAAATAATAAGTTATATGCGAAATAAAATTTCCTATTTAAAGGAAACGTATAAATACAATTTATAAACTTCATATGAATAATCAAATAAAACATGTAAAAACATATAAATCCGACCTCTAATTATGACAGTTGTAAAAATATTCAGATTTGAGAACGAATAAATATCCTGATTTCATTTGTAATTACTCGTTACATTTAAATAAACAGTTCAATTTAATATCTATTGCGTTTCTGTAGTAAATCACAGCGCAGTCGCGGTAGGTGTGGTTTTCCATGTTGTGCTGTGCTATGTCTGTATTCTATGAATCAATGCATGCATTACCGTATGTTCATTTTCTATGTTACGCTGTGCTATGCTATGCTGTGTTTACTACGCAATCTTTGAATCCAGCTTCACACGAGTAGGAGTAGACACAGCATTTGGCGTTCCTAGAGTCTCTCCATATATCAGGTCTTTATTCATTAATGTTTTCGACGCAAAAACATACATTTTGTCAAACACAGGTACACCACTACGTTTCTGGCTATGGCTGCCACTTCTTTCAATAGAATTGCTTTCTATGTTCTACTGCTGCTTTGTTAAGAAAAAACACTGACACTTTATTTCGTTACTATTTACAAAAACAAAAACTCAATATTCTTTTATTTTCCAAAACCTTCATACTGTCAAACTGTCCATAACCTTACTTCGTTCCTGCTTTTGTCACGCTTTCTCATATTAGCCTTTTGCGCAACACCAGCACTTCAGGTTGCACTTGTCGCGTTTAGGCCTAATAGTTTGTTTTTTGCCAAGCGCGGGAAATGAATTCGGATTACTTGCATTTATATACAGTGAAGAAACACTATTTTTATCAGAATTATAAATGTATACAGTGTGTAACAGAAATAAGTGCTTTAAATTTAACCACTAATGTCTCTTTTCGATAGGAACGATTATTCGCAATCACTTTATTCCTAACTCTTCTAGATTTCAAGTTAAAATCTTTAAGATTTGTTACAAAGTTGGTTACCCACGTTCCACGTATGAAATTGTCAATTGAAGATAGCCTGAAATGGTTAATTGTTGAACATTTCACTGGTAATATAATTAAATAACTGGATTTATTTTGAGATTTGAATTGTACGCACAATTTATTACTTTGTCACAATTATGAAAAACATTCCAGGTGAACATTATTTAACATTTGTGATGAAATTGTTGCAAATGCATCTAAAATTTTAATTTGCTGTTCATCCAGGGTTGTCGCTTTTTCTTCTTGACACTTTTTCGTTCTGCTCGTACACATTCATTATCATGCAAAGAAAATATTTTAATGAAAATAAAAATTTCAATAATATGCCAACTACTTTGACATTGAGAGTACTTATTCCATGTATAGAGACAATTTAAATCCATATAGGAGTGACGTCATATCAGATAAATTCTATCCACCACGTTCACTAAATAAGCTATCTCTTACACATTTTACTCGTATAAATCTATTCGCATATCGTATATCATAAGGGGCGGGGCTTATCAATTTGTGTCTTAACGGCAGTAGCAGAACATTTATTTATATAATATGGTATTCATTACATGAAATATATTTTCTTACATATTATTGTTATCTTTTAGATTCACAAAAGTTCGTTATATACCATGTATTGTGTACTGCTGACAACTTGTCAATTTTCTGCTTATTGTTGTGTCAAGTGTCAACATAAAATTTTGAGGTTAACGTGTTTTGTTATTTAGTTTTGTTCTATTTTATTAATCTTTGATTATTTCCTACAGAATCATGCAATGTATTAAAATGGTAGAATAATGATTAAGTTTTAAAATAGAATTAAAAACTATTGCTTTTAAATTTCGCGTATAAAGAAAGACTGCCAGCACCATCTACCAAACTCATGCTGTACTAAAAATTAAAATCTTGATTCATACGAATAATTTGCTTGTTTTTTATGACGTCACTCCTATATGGATTTAAATCGTCTCTATCAAGATGCCTAGCATTAAAACTCCATTATCATATATTTCCCTATGTTCGCATTTCACCTCCACCAACCTGTATAAGCTTGATTGACAATTCACATGACACGTAGTCACACTTTATGTCGATGATCATAACCTACTATTTACGACAATTACCAACTCTTTGATTTGCGATTGGCAAAACAAAAAATAACCAGAAATACCAGAGTGATTCTAGCGGCCAATTCTACTAGCGGCCACTTTGGGCAAGCAGTATATTGTGAACAAACATGGCATCAAGTATGACCAAGGCCAACTAGATATGAAATTTAGTAATTTTTATTATAAATAAATTCAAATACATTCAATAAAGCGTATATTAACTGCTATTATGCTCAAATAGATTATTTCTTATATTACAAATTTTAGTTATAAATAATACTGATGAAATGAATTATAAACTTCAACATAACCTCCAAATTGTGACGTTTAGTTCTAACTTATGCCCTGTTCACACGTTGCTACTTTGAAGACGCATACGTGCTACTGTAGCATGAAAAGAAGAAGTTTTTGAAGACGCAAATAATAAAAAATATTCAAATCGAAACAATAACCGCAAAAAATCGCTATCTACACATACCTTGACACATACAAAGATCAACGATGTGAAATTATCAACGAGTAGTTCTTGATACTTTGATGCTACAAATTAGCAGCGCTGCTATTTGACAAGCGACTCAGATTTTTTCTTGCTACAGTAGCACGAATGTGTCTTCAAAGTAGCAACGTGTGAACAGGGCATTACATGTATTTATTTGTTAACAAAGATTAACTATAAATACCAAATAATAAAAATAATAGCATAAACAATGCAACAACAATTACATAAGGTAGTAATCCAGTAAATAATAAATATTTTATATATCAAAGTATAAATATTAAATAAGTATGTCCATGAAAAAATTACTTTTTATATAATACATAAGATCCTATTCTGTCATATAAAAATAGTAACAATATAGCGCCAACCGTAATAAGGGTAGAAAATTAAATATTTATATCAGTCTGTGTATGCAACATACAATTCGAATGCAATGTTTAAAAATTATTTTCACCCCCTAAATTTATATGTCCGTTGAAAAACTTTTTTTTATTTTATACATTAGACCCCCTCCTTTCATAAAAAAGTAGTTACAATACAGCGCCACCCGTAATAAGGGTAGAAAATTAAATATTTATATCAGTCTGTGTATGAAACATACAATTCGAATGCAATGTTTAAAAATTATTTTCACCTCCTAAATATATATGTCCGCTGAAAAACTCTTTTTACTTCCTTGTACGGAGTAATAAGGAAGTATTGTAATCGCGAAAAATTTCGGTTTTCAGATTTTGATGGAAATATCCGTTTTGACCTTTTCTGAATCCATTATGACTAGTTTCGTCGTGACGTCTGTACGTACGTGCGTACGTACGTGCGTACGTACGTGCGTACGTACGTACGTACGTACGTGCGTACGTACGTACGTACGGACGTATGTGTGTCGCATAACTCAAATACGGTTAGACGTAGAAAGTTGAAATTTTGTATTTAGGACTGTTATAGCATCTAGTTGTGCACCTCCTATTTTTGGTTTCAATCTATAAACCGGAAGTAGTACTTTTTGAAAATATTTTGATAAATAATTAATTTTAGACAATTTTTTTTATTTTAAATGAAAGATTATGTGATTATTATCTACAATCGGTATTTTATAAATTTTTCTGTATCTTCTATCATTTAAGAATAATTAAAGTATATACTTATAATTTAGTATTTCTGTATCTTGTAGTCCATGATCGATTAACATTTGTTACTACGTAAAATTTAAATGATTATGACATGACAGTGACAGTAGCAGTGACAATAGTAAAATATCGTTTATATCTTCTTCTGCAGTTTAAATAAAATGACTAAAATATATTTGTGAGTATACTAGTATAATAAGTTAAAAGAATTTTTTATATTATTCTACATTTTAGTTATTAAGAAAAGTATGAACAAACAAGGCGTACAAGGAAGTCATGTGGTGTCCACGTCAGATTTTTTATTTTATACATTAGACCCTCTACTGTCATAAAAAAGTTGTAACAATATAGCGCCACCCGTAATAAGGGTAGAAAACTATTTCTTTATATCTGTCTGTGTACGCAACCCACAATGCAAATGCAAAGTTTAAAAATCATTTTCATCCCCTAAATATATATGTCCTTTGAAAAACTTTTTTTTATTTTATACATTAGACCCTCCCCTATCATAAAAAAATCTGACGTGGGCACCACATGACTTCCTTGTACGCCTTGTGTGTTCATACTTTTCTTAATAACTAAAATGTAGAATAATATAAAAAATTCTTTTAACTTATTATACTAGTATACTCACAAATATATTTTAGTCATTTTATTTAAACTGCAGAAGAAGATATAAAGCATATTTTGCTATTGTCACTGTCATAATCATTTAAATTTTACGTAGTAACAAATGTTAAACGATCATGGAGTACAAGATACCGAAATAATAAATTATAAGTATATACTTTAATTATTCTTAAATGATCGAAGATACAGAAAAATGTATAAAATACCGATTGTAGACAATAATCACATAATCTTTCATTTAAAATAAAAAAAATTGTCTAAAATTAATTATTTATCAAAATATTTTTAAAAAGTACTACTTCCGGTTTATAGATTGAAACCAAAAATAGAAGGTGCACAACTAGATGCTATAACAGTCCTAAATACAAAATTTTAACTTTCTACGTCTAACCGTATTTGAGTTATGCGACACACATACGTCCGTACATACGTACATACGTACAGACGTCACGACGAAACTAGTCATAATGGATTCAGAAAAGGTCAAAACGGATATTTCCATCAAAATCTGAAAACCGAAATTTTTCGGGATTACAATACTTCCTTATTACTCCGTACAAGGAAGTAAAAAGTAGTCACAATATAGCGCCACCCGTAATAAGGGTAGAAAATTAAATATTTATATCTGTCTGTGTGCGCAACACACAATGCAAATGCAAAGTTTAAAAATTATTTTCACCCTCTAAATATATATGTCCGCTGAAAAACTCTTTTTTCTTCCTTGTACGGAGTAATAAGGAAGTATTAGGTCCGTGAAGTTGGCGTATACATTAAAAGATATTGGATAAACGAATAGTTATATTAAATTTGCTCATTTTTTGCTAAAAATTGCTAATAGTTTTACATTTTTTGCTCTGCCCGTTTTAAAGTTATTGCCCATTTAACCTATATATGCTAACTTCACGTGGCGTATACATGGGGTGAAATTTCAAATTTGTTAACACTATCAAATTTTGCTCATTTTTTGCTATTTATTGCCGTATTGATGACATTTTTTGCTGTTCTCCTTCATTAGTTATAAACAAAAAATCTGACGTGGACACCACATGACTTCCTTGTACGCCTTGTGTGTTCATACTTTTCTTAATAACTAAAATGTAAAATAATATTAAAATTCTTTTAACTTATTATACTAGTATACTCACAAATATATTTTAGTCATTTTATTTAAACTGCAGAAGAAGATATAAAGCATATTTTACTATTGTCACTGTCATGTCATAATCATTTAAATTTTACGTAGTAACAAATGTTAATCGATCATGGACTACAAGATACCGAAATACTATAAATTATAAATATATACTTTAATTATTTTTAAATGATAGCAGATACAAAAATATTTATAAAATACCGATTGTAGGTAATAATCACATAATCTTCCATTTAAAATAAACAAAATTGTCTAAAATTAAATATTTATCGAAATATTTTTTAAAAGTACTACTTCCGGTTTGTAGACTGAAACCAAAAATAGGAGGTGCACAACTAGATGCTATAACAGTCCTAAATACAAAATTTCAACTTTCTACGTCTAACCGTATTTGAGTTATGCGACACACATACGTCCGTCCGTACGTACGTACATACGTACGTACGTACGTACGTACGTACGTACAGACGTCACGTCGAAACTAGTCATAATGGATTCAGAAAAGGTCAAAACGGATATTTCCGTCAAAATCTGAGAATCGAAATTTTTCGCGATTACAATACTTCCTTACTTCGTACAAGGAAGTAAAAACCTGTGTATACGCTAACTTCACGTTGCGTATACATAGCGTAAAATTAATGTTTTTTCTATACTATAATAATTTGCTCATTTTTTGCTATTTATTGCTGTACTGATGAAATTTTTTGCTGGTGTCCTTCGTTTGTTATAAACAAAAATCCATTGTATACGCTAAGTTCACGTTGCGTATACATAGTGTAAAATTAAAACTTTTTTAACGCTATAATATTTTGCTCATTTTTTGCTATTTATTGCTATATTAATGACATTTTTTGCTGTTCTCATTTATTTGTTATAAATTAAATTAGCTGTTGTATATGCTTTTTCTCGGTTCTCTAATGCATAAACTAAATACACAGATAGTATAAAATTAAAACTATCTTAATGCTATATTTTGCTCATTTGATTTGCTATTTCTATATTCATGAAAAGTTTTGATGTTTTCATTTATTTGTTATAAATTAAAGTAGCTAGTGCAAGTAACGGTTTTCTACCGCGTTCTCTAAATATATGTATTCTCATTATTTATTAGTTAAGTACTAAAATAATTATAATTTTAAATATAATTCTTCATTATTTTATAACATTTTGCTCATTTTTGCTATTCTCATTAATTTGTTATAAAATAAAATATGCATTGTACGCGCTTTCTCAATACTGTAAGTAGCTATGCAAAATGCACGCAGCCATGGTGTAAAATTAATACATTACTAATATTAAGCTCCTTTTTACTTCCCTGATCTATGTAATCGAGGGAAGTATTATAATCGTGATTTTTTGACAGTTCGAGATTTTGATGAATCTTCACGTTTTAGACCCTACTGAAGCCAAAAAACATAATTTTTAAAAAAGTCGGTTTGTTAGTCTGTCAGTCTGTCTGGATGTTGCATAACATAAAAACGCGTTGGAATTTTGGATTGAAATTTTATATTGAAGATCTTGATCCAAAATCTGACTTCAAGTTCGTTACTGAGCTTTATTCAATCAGTGGTACCAACTTTATAAACATAACTTTTTTTATTTTTTCAAAATACTATCGTGTGTGGTATCAAATTAATGCTCTCAGGAAAAGAATTCTAGTACAAAAACAAAAATAACATTTTTTTAAAATCTTGAATTGTGTGTTTTTTTTATAAATTATTCAAATTATACCGAGTTTTGTGTCAATTTAAAGCACTCGGGGAGATAAATTTAGTAAAAATGTAATAAATGACATTTATGCGATTTTCAATTGTTTTTCAAAAAATTGTCCAAATTTTTTTATTCAACCAGTGGTACTAACTTTATAAATATAACTTCGTGCACTGCGCACACTATGTTGTTATATTTTGTTTTTAAACTTGAGGAAGTAAAACCTAAAGCCAGCTTTTTAGAAAACTACCAGGATTTTCTTTCTCTTTAAATTTTTACTTTTATTGACTTTTTAAAAATTTCTGGTAGATGGCAGCATTGACGTTTTCACAAGTTACCAGTGGCACTGAAACAGACCCCAACATAGAGGGGCGACTGAAAGAGGTGCACTGTACTCCAAATTTTGTACTCGTATGTATACATTGTACCAGCGCATTAACCACGTACTATATTTTAACGAGAACATTGTTTCAGTACTGTTGAGATGCATTGCTGTGGGCTTACCTCTAGTACAACAATTTGCCACTAGCGCAACGGACGATTACGAAAAATTGCGTTTATAGTAAAATTTACGAATAGGAATAATTTCGAGTAGGAATAATTATGTTTAGGTTAAATTTCGTATAGCAATAACTACGTCTAGGAATAATTGTGGTTTGATATTTTATTTTTAGGAATAACTACGGTTAGGACGAATTGCGTTTAGGAAAAATTAAGCGCTTCCGTAATAAACAAGTCTTTTAATCTAATAATAATTACCTTGTACATTAAATTCTTAAATGTAATTTTGGCAGTTAAACAGAAACCTTACAGTTCAATCTGACATTTAGATGTTTTTGGTGTAAAATCGGCGGTGCTCCAGCCAATCACAAGCAAAAAATCTGATCCCTAATATCCCGCCAGAAATTTTTCTCTACTAATTCAAATAAACACTAACAAATATAATTTTGTCATTTTATGTAAATTGCGGTATTTCACCGATGCAAACTATTACTCTGTCATCGTTATTACAATTTCAATATTACGTTATAGCAGACAGTTTATGGATATAACAAAAATTTAACGATCATAGATTACAAGATATACATTTTCAAACACAAAATAATAAATTGAATGGTACTAGACACAGACTTTATAAGAAGCTACTTTGTAGATAATAACAATAACATTAGGTACATTATCTTTAATTTTTAATATAATAACAAATTGTCATATATAATACCATTAGTGACTATGATTTTGCCGGCAAAAATTACCAAAAAATCATAGTCACGTATGGTATTCGGCTTGACAATTTCTCGAATTGGTATTTAGTACCTTTTCTTCCAGAAATATTAGTTTATAAATTATTACTGAAATGCCAAAATAAAGTCAACTGACATAATATCTATAGCAACGCTTCGTGGAGTGAATATTGTCAGTGTAATTTTCACTAGTGAAAATTGTCAGTATAATTCGTCTGTGATTGGTTCAATTCAGCAAAATACTGTGTTTTGATTGACTGAAAAACTATGAGTGGAATTGTCATAATTACCTACTTCTTTATTTATTTTCAGTTATCGTTGGAAAAAAAATTAACAAATGCGTGTGTGAAACACACACAAACGCGCGCGCGCGCGCACGCACAGGCATCATCTCGAAAATACTTTATTCGTATTCTATGGATCGTAAATCGTGCTTATTCACTAAAAACTCACACTCGAAAATTTTAACTCGTCACAATACCTCCCCCTATAGAATATAATGCGGGAGGTAAAAACAACTGACGATTGTTTAAATGTTGTTATTGATTTTTCGACTAAATTAAACTAAATACATGAACTAATAATAGAAATATGGAGAAAGGAAAAAATGCCTAAGGAATGGGAAACTGGTCAAATAATAACAGCACATAAGAAAGGAGACCAACAAATATGCCAAAACTATAGAGGAATCACATTATTAAGTACAACTTACAAAATAATGTCGACATTGATACAGAGAAGAATAACAAGCGTAGCGGGAGACACCACAGGGCAGTATCAATGTGGTTTCGTAAAAGGAAAATCAACAACGGACGCCATTCATACTTTAAAGCAAATAATTGAAAAGACTATTGAGTACAATCTAAGCGCTGAGATACTTTTCATCGACTTTAAACAAGCATTCGACTCAATTAAAAGAGGAAAACTAATGGCAGCCTTAGAAGACCTACAAGTACCGGGAAAATTGAGGAGAATGATAGCAATGAGTATGAGGAGAACAAAAATAAGTATTAAAACTCAGCCACACTATTTAACTTAGCCCTGGAATATGTGATGAGAAATCTAATAAAGAGAACCCTTAGGAAACGAGGAGGGCAAATAGTAGCATATGCAGATGACATTGCAATAGTAACAAAAAATAGAAAAGTGATGAAAGAAATGCTAGATGAAATAATAAAAGAAGGAAGAAAAATAGGACTAGAAATAAATCAAAAGAAAACCAAAATAATGATTATAGGAAAAAATGTACAGGACAAATTAATCAAAATAGGGGAAACTGAATACGAGCAAGTAGAAAAATTTAAATACCTAGGGGTGATGTTGACAAACAAGGGGGATAGGGATACAGAATTAAAGGAGAAAATAACGGCGACAAACAAAGCATTTTACGTCAACAGAAAATTACTAGAAAGCAAAATTATAACTAAAACAACAAAAATTAGAATATACAAATCCATTATAAGGCTAATAACACTATACGCGGCAGAAACAATGACGATGACAAAAAAAGATGAAGAAAAGCTAAGAATAACTGAAAGAAGAATAATAAGAAAAATATTAGGACCTATCAAAATATCAAGCACTGAGTACAGAAGCAGAACAAACCAGGAAATTGAAGAAGAACTAAATGGGGAAAATATAGTAAAGATCATCAAAAAGCAAAGAATAAAATGGCTCGGACACGTATGGAGAGCTAAAGAAACAGACCCAATAAGGACAATAATGCTATGGAACCCTAGCAACAAAAGAAGAAGAGGAAGACCAAGATCAACTTGGATACAAGAAGTTGTAGAAGATTTAAGGACAGCGGGAATAAGAAAATGGAAAACCAAAGCAGAAAACTGAAAACAATGAAATAATATTGCCAAGCTCATATAAAAATGGAACGGAGACTGATCCCCTCCAAAAAAGCGGCGCAACTCCCCAAGGAGTGTTAAGCCATATATATATATATATATATATATATATATATATATATATATATATATATATATATATATATATATATATATATATATCTCTCTCTCTCTCTCTCTCTCTCTCTCTCTCTCTCTCTCTCCCCGAGTGCTTTAAATTGACACCAAACTCGGAATAATTTGAATAATTTATAAAAAAAAAACACACAATTCAAGATTTAAAAAATGTTATTTTGTTTTTGTACTAGAATTCTTTTCCTGAGAGCATTAATTTGATACCACACACGATAGTATTTTGAAAAAATAAAAATTATAATTATAATACTTCCCTCGATTACATAGATCAGGGAAGTAAAAAGGAGCTTAATATTAGTAATGTATTAATTTTACAGCATGGCTGCGTGCATTTTGCATAGCTACTTACAGTATGGAGAAAACGCGTACAATACATATTTTATTTTATAACAAATTAATGAGAATAGCAAAAATGAGCAAAATGGTATAAAATAATGAAGAATTATATTTAAAATTATAATTATAGGTACTTAACTAATAAATAATGAGAATACATATATTTAGAGAACGCGTTAGAAAACCGTTAGTTGCACTAGCTACTTTAATTTATAACAAATAAATGAGAACATCAAAACTTTTCATGAATATAGCAATAGCAAATCAAATGAGCAAAATATAGCATTAAGATAGTTTTAATTTTATACTATCTGTGTATTTAGTTTATGCATTAGAGAACCGAGAAAAAGCATATACAACAGCTAATTTAATTTATAACAAATAAATGAGAACAGCAAAAAATGTCATTAATATAGCAATAAATAGCAAAAAATGAGCAAAATATTATAGCGTTAAAAAAGTTTAAATTTTACACTATGTATACGCAACGTGAACTTAGCGTATACAATGGATTTTTGTTTATAACAAACGAAGGACACCAGCAAAAAATTTCATCAATACAGCAATAAATAGCAAAAAATGAGCAAATTATTATAGTATAGAAAAAAAATTAATTTTACGCTATGTATACGCAACGTGAAGTTAGCGTATACACAGGTTTTTACTTCCTTGTACGAAGTAAGGAAGTATTGTAATCGCGAAAAATTTCGGTTCTCAGATTTTGACGGAAATATCCGTTTTGACCTTTTCTGAATCCATTATGACTAGTTTCGACGTGACGTCTGTACGTACGTACGTACATACGTACGGACGTATGTGTGTCGCATAACTCAAATACGGTTAGACGTAGAAAGTTGAAATTTTGTATTTAGGACTGTTATAGCATCTAGTTGTGCACCTCCTATTTTTGGTTTCAGTCTACAAACCGGAAGTAGTACTTTTTAAAAATATTTCGATAAATATTTAATTTTAGACAATTTTTTTTATTTTAAATGAAAGATTATGTGATTATTACCTACAATCGGTATTTTATAAATATTTTTGTATCTGCTATCATTTAAAAATAATTAAAGTATATATTTATAATTTATAGTATTTCGGTATCTTGTAGTCCATGATCGATTAACATTTGTTACTACGTAAAATTTAAATGATTATGACATGACAGTGACAATAGTAAAATATGCTTTATATCTTCTTCTGCAGTTTAAATCAAATATTTGTGAGTATACTAGTATAATAAGTTAAAAGAATTTTTAATATTATTTTACATTTTAGTTATTAAGAAAAGTATGAACACACAAGGCGTACAAGGAAGTCATGTGGTGTCCACGTCAGATTTTTTGTTTATAACTAATGAAGGAGAACAGCAAAAAATGTCATCAATACGGCAATAAATAGCAAAAAATGAGCAAAATTTGATAGTGTTAACAAATTTGAAATTTCACCCCATGTATACGCCACGTGAAGTTAGCGTATATAGGTTAAATGGGCAATAACTTTAAAACGGGCAGAGCAAAAAATGTAAAACTATTAGCAATTAGCAAATTAGAGAAAAAGCATATACAACAGCTAATTTAATTTATAACAAATAAATGAGAACAGCAAAAAATGTCATTAATATAGCAATAAATAGCAAAAAATGAGCAAAATATTATAGCGTTAAAAAAGTTTAAATTTTACACTATGTATACGCAACGTGAACTTAGCGTATACAATGGATTTTTGTTTATAACAAACGAAGGACACCAGCAAAAAATTTCATCAATACAGCAATAAATAGCAAAAAATGAGCAAATTATTATAGTATAGAAAAAAAATTAATTTTACGCTATGTATACGCAACGTGAAGTTAGCGTATACACAGGTTTTTACTTCCTTGTACGAAGTAAGGAAGTATTGTAATCGCGAAAAATTTCGGTTCTCAGATTTTGACGGAAATATCCGTTTTGACCTTTTCTGAATCCATTATGACTAGTTTCGACGTGACGTCTGTACGTACGTACGTACATACGTACGGACGTATGTGTGTCGCATAACTCAAATACGGTTAGACGTAAAAAGTTGAAATTTTGTATTTAGGATTGTTATAGCATCTAGTTGTGCACCTCCTATTTTTGGTTTCAATCTATAAACCGGAAGTAGTACTTTTTAAAAATATTTCGATAAATATTTAATTTAACACAAATTTTTTTATTTTAAATAGATACTAGATATTGTTACTATAGATACTCTGTAACAAATAGCACGTATTTACTTGACAACGGGATTAAATATGAAAAATAATCCCTTGGGATCAAATTAAGAACCTTAGTCCCTAAAAATAAAGACTAAAGAAGAGTTTTAGTCCCGGAAGTGCAAAAAAATCATTTTCACCCCCAAAATATATATGTCCGCTGAAAAACTTTTTTAAATTTTATACATTAGACCCTTTCCTGTCATAAAAAAGTTGTAACAATATAGCGCCACCCGTAATAAGGGTAGAAAACTAATTCTTTATATCTGTCTGTGTACGCAACACACAATGCAAATGCAAAGTTTAAAAAATATTTTCTCTAAATATGTCCATTAAAAAGTATTGAACATTAAATATTTTTTAAAATATAGTAACAATATACCTCCAACTGTAATAATAGTCCATGAGTCAAACCCGAAAATGAGCTAAATTGGTACCACCTGGGGTGGCAAATGCTGACTATGATTTTTTTGTTCAGTTTTATGTGTAGACCAAGAATAAATGTGATAGCAATGTCTAAGTAAAGTCCGTCCCAAACTTCTTTGCCGTTACGTCATTATTTTATTTTCAAGAATAACTAAAGAATACATTGTCTTACTCTTTCTATCTTATTACAGTCATATATTTAGTTGAAACACGTATGTCATTCGAAATTTGCGAAGTATTGATACTGTTACGTGAAGTTTTGTTCTTTGTTTTTATTATGAAGAAGAAAAAGAAAGAAATAGAAAACGTACGTTGATATACCAGCAATTATAACTTGTTATTTGAGTAGGCTGTTTTTCATGTTGTTTTATGAAACACATTTTGAAACTGTCAAACAAATAAAAACTATTTTCACTGTGATTAAATAATTTAACATACGTATATCGTTGTTTTATGCATACATATTAGCTGTTTACATATAGATATTTATAATAATATTTATAAATATGCCCGGCAAACGCAATAATAAACAAACAATGTAGATTGTCTTAAATTTGTACCAATATTTTACTGCTGAAAAAGAAAAAGGAGAATTACTTATTCCCGTGTCAGCTGTTCTAGAGGTATTTATTTATTATTAAATTTATATAGTTATTCCAAATATTCACATAATATAGATTAAAAATTTTTGATATCAAAATATAACTTTCCCGCCATAATTTCAAATTGATTCATACGAACTACAGGTATGACGTCACGGCAAAGAAGTTTGGGACGGACTATTTATAGTAGCTTTATGGCACAAAATAACGATTTTTATAGTAAATAGTGATTTTTCATCATCAAATTATAAAAAGGTACCAATCAAGGTGGTACATGCTATCAATGTTTTTATTTTTCAGTTTTGTGTTTAGATTAAGAAAATATATGATAGCACGGACTATGGAGTAGCTTTTTGCAGAAAAAAACAATTAAGAAAAAAGAAAGAAATTTTAGTATTTTTAAATTTTTGAGTGTTTAATCAACTCTAATTTCTAAACGGATAAAGATATCGACTTCCGGTTTGCAGCGTTGGATTCTTCAGTAAATTTTGCGTAAGATACATTATATTAAATTTTTTGTTAGGCCTTTGATAACCCAAATTTTAATTATTATCTTGAAGTGATAATTGCAAAATTTAAGAATTTAAAATATTTTTTTTGTTTTATCAACTTTACTTTCTGAACGGAGAAAGATATCGACTTCCGGTCTGCGGCTTTGGATTCTTTAGTAAATTTTACGTAAGATACATTATATTGAATTTTTGTAAGACCTTTTTAATAACCCAAAATTTAAATATTATCTTGAAGTGAACATTGAAAATTTAATAATTTTAAATATTTTCTTGTGTTTAATCAACTCTACTTTCTGAACGGGTAAAGATATCGACTTCCGGTTTGCGGATTTAGATTCCTTAGTAAATTTTACGTAAGATACATTATATTAAATTTTTTGTAAAGTCCTTGATAACCCAAAATTTAATTATTATCTTCAAGTGAAAATTGCAAAATTTAAGAATTTTAAATATTTTTTGTGTTTAATCATCTCTACTTCCTGAACGGAGAAAGATATCGACTTCCGGTTTGCAGCGTTGGATTCCTCAGTAAATTTTGCTTAAGATACATAATATTAAATTTTTTGTTAGGCCCGTGATAACCCAAAAGTAAAATAAAAGTTGATTAAACAAAAGAAACTTTTAAAATTCTAAAATTTTACAATTTTCTTTCGGAGAAAATAATTAAATTTCGGATTATTAGAGGTCTTTAAAAAAATAGTACAATGTATCTTACATAAAAATGTCCCAATGCTGCAAACCGGAAGTCGATATCTTTATCCGTTCAGAAAGTAGAGTTGGTTGAACACAAAAAATATTTTAAATTCTTAAATTTTGAAATTATCACTTGAAGATAATAATTAGATTTTGGGTTATCACGGATCTAACAAAAATTTAGTATCATGTATCTTACGCAAAATTTACTGAGGAATCCAACACTGCAAACCAGAAGTCGATATCTTTCTCCGTTTAGAAAGTAGAGATGATTAAACACAAAAAATATTTAAAATTCTGAAATTTCGCAATTTTCACTTGAAGATAATAATTAAATTTTGGGTTATCAAGGACCTTACAAAAAATTTAATACAATGTGTCTTACGTAAAATTTACTAGGGAATCCAAATCCGCAAACCGGAAGTCGATATCTTTACCCGTTCAGAAAGTAGAGTTGATTAAACACAAGAAAATATTTAAAATTCTTACATTTTGCAATTTTCACTTGAAGATAACAATTAAATTTTGGGTTATCAAGGACCTTACAAAAAATTTAATATAACGTATCTTACGTAAAATTTACTAAGGAATCCAACTCCGCAAACCGGAAGTCGATATCTTTATCCGTTCAGAAAGTAGAGTTGATTAAACACAAAAAAATATTTAAAATTCTTAAATTTTGCAATTTTCACTTGAAGATAATATTTAAATTTTGGGTTATCAAGGGCCTTACAAAAAAATTAAATATAATGTATCTTCCGTAAAATTTACTAAAGAATCCAACGCCGCAGACCGGAAGTCGATATCGTTATTCATTCAGAAAGTAGAGTTGATTAAACACAAAAAATATTTTAAATTCTTAAATTTTGCAATTTTTACTTGAAGATAATAATTAAATTTTGGGTTATTAAAAGGGCCTTACAAAACTTTAATACAATGTATCTTACGTAAAATTTTCTGAGGAATCCAAGAAACCGGAAGTCGATATCTTTATTCGTTCAGAAAGTAGAGTTGATTAAACACAAAAATTAATTTAAATTCTTACATTTTGAAATTATCATTTGAAGATAATAATTAAATTTTGGGTTATCAAGGGCCTAACAAAAAATTTAATACAATGTATCTTACGTATAATTTACTGAAGAATCCAACCGGAAGTCGATATCTTTATCCGTTTAGAAATTAGAGTTGATTAAACACACGAAAATTTAAAAATACTAAAATTTCTTTCTTTTTACTTCCTTGTACGAAGTAAGGAAGTATTGTAATCGCGAAAAATTTCGGTTCTCAGATTTTGACGTTTTGACCTTTTCTGAATCCATTATGACTAGTTTCGACGTGACGTCTGTACGTACGGACGGACGGACGGACGTATGTGTGTCGCATAACTCAAATACGGTTAGACGTAGAAAGTTGAAATTTTGTATTTAGGACTGTTATAGCATCTAGTTGTGCACCTCCTATTTTTAGTTTCAGTCTACAAACCGGAAGTAGTACTTTTTAAAAATATTTCGATAAATATTTAATTTTAGACAATTTTTTTTATTTTAAATGAAAGATTATGTCATTATTACCTACAATCGGTATTTTATAAATATTTTTGTATCTGGTATCATTTAAAAATAATTAAAGTATATATTTATAATTTATAGTATTTCGGTATCTTGTAGTCCATGATCGATTAACATTTGTTACTACGTAAAATTTAAATGATTATGACATGACAGTGACAATAGTAAAATATGCTTTATATCTTCTTCTGCAGTTTAAATAAAATGACTAAAATATATTTGTGAGTATACTAGTATAATAACTTAAAAGAATTTTTAATATTATTTTACATTTTAGTTATTAAGAAAAGTATGAACACACAAGGCGTACAAGGAAGTCATGTGGTGTCCACGTCAGATTTTTACTTCCTTGTACGAAGTAAGGAAGTATTGTAATCGCGAAAATTTTCGGTTCTCAGATTTTGACGGAAATATCCGTTTTGACCTTTTCTGAATCCATTATGACTAGTTTCGACGTGACGTCTGTACGTACGTACGTATGTACGTACGTACGTACGTACGGACGGACATATGTGTGTCGCATAACTCAAATACGGTTAGACGTAGAAAGTTGAAATTTTGTATTTAGGACTGTTGTAGCATCTAGTTGTGCACCTCCTATTTTTGGTTTTAAGCCTCATTCCCACCTCTATCATAGTCGTAGTCGTAAGTCGTAGTCGTAGTCGTAAGGAAAACCGACCGTTCCCAGCTCTTATCATAAGGGTAATGTTTTGTTCACAACTAAACTAATAAATGAGTCAAATACATTTCAAATAATTGATAATTAAATTTTACTGTTATATTGGAAACAATACTAATTTGCCCAGGAAGAAAATTATAGTATTAGGACAAATAATAAAAATAAATGTATACATAAAATGTATTCAATTTCATGTGAACATACCATGATTTTTAAAAATGTGTAATAAGATATATGAAATAAATCATAGTAATATTGAATTACCTTAAAAACTATAAAACATTCAGAAATATTTAAAACAGTATTATTTTTATTCATATTTATATTTCTATAACCTTTCTTTTGACGAGTATTGCAGTGACAGTAGTGAAACCAGCAGCACTACATATCTCCATCTCTTTCTATTTATGATTACGACAAAAAGTTTGGCAGAGCCAAATCCTTACGAGTACGACTAACGACTAAAGACTAACGACTTGCGACTACGACAAGAGGTGGAAACGCTGTAACATTGTTTCGTATGTCAAACTCTCAAGGTTACGACTAACGACTTACGACTACGACTATGATAGAGGTGGGAATGAGGCTTTAGTCTACAAACCGGAAGTAGTACTTTTTAAAAATATTTCGATAAATATTTAATTTTAGACAATTTTTTTTATTTTAAATGAAAGATTATGTGATTATTACCTACAATCGGTATTTTATAAATATTTTTGTATCTGCTATCATTTAAAAATAATTAAAGTATATATTTATAATTTATAGTATTTCGGTATCTTGTAGTCCATGATCGATTAACATTTGTTACTACGTAAAATTTAAATGATTATGACATGACAGTGACAATAGTAAAATATGCTTTATATCTTCTTCTGCAGTTTAAATAAAATGACTAAAATATATTTGTGAGTATACTAGTATAATAAGTTAAAAGAATTTTTAATATTATTTTACATTTTAGTTATTAAGAAAAGTATGAACACACAAGGCGTACAAGGAAGTCATGTTGTGTCCACGTCAGATTTTTTTTAATTGTTTTTTTCTGCAAAAAGCTACTCCATAGTCCGTGCTATCATATATTTTCTTGATCTAAACACAAAACTGAAAAATAAAAACATTGATAGCATGTGCCACCTTGATTGGTACCTTTTTATAATTTGATGATGAAAAATCACTATTTACTATAAAAATCGTTATTTTGTGCCATAAAGCTACTACTTAGACATTGCTATCACATTTATCCTTGGTCTACACCACTGAACTATATAAAATAACGGGAAGGTCGATCTCCATAAGACATGTATATTAAAAGTGCTTCCACCATGGAGCCCTTTTATTTTTTATGTTGCCTAAAGTTAGTGACTTCTGTAACGATACGTCACGTCGGGTCGTCGACAACCGTTTTTATTTTGTATTTTTGTCGTACGGTTTGTTCGTCTTTTTCATTGTTTTTGTTTTATCCTTTTTTGGTTTACTATATTCTATTTTAGAATATTTTATTTAAAATGCCCGCCATTATATCAGCAATACAGGCAACTGCTAAAATAAAAGACACTAGATTAAAATGAAAGACACTAAATATGGGGTTAGCAGTGCAGCCAATTTTTCCAAAATGGAGGGGTCCATGCTGGAAGTACATCTCTGTGGTGATCGTCCTTCCCGTTATTTTATATAGTTCAGTGGTCTACACATAAAACTGAACAAATAAATCATAGTCAGCATTTGCCACCCCAGGTGGTAACAAAAAAGTAATTAGCTCATGGACTATAAGGGTACCGAACAATACTTTGTTTGCGGTCTGCGCACACAATCCAAAGTTTAAAAATTATCTTCGCTTGACAAATATTGGTATTTTTATTAAAAATATTTTCTTCAATTTCTAGAAAAATACCGAATTGTTCAAGTTTACAATATACAATCTTATTTACCAATTTAAAAAAAAATAAATTGTGCAAGTTATTTTCAAATCGTATTATTTATGGCGCCTAAGTTTTGATTTTTATCCGTATAGCGGCGCGGCCATCGCTGAGAAGTAGAGATCGTTCTGAAAATAGTTAAGTATTTTGCCCTGTTCACACGTTGCTACTTTGAAGACACATACGTGCTACTGTAGCATGAAAAGAAATTCAAATCGAAACAATTACCGCAAAAAATCGCTATCTACACACACAACGATCAACGATGTGAAATTATCAACGAGTAGTTCTTGATACTTTGATGCTACAAATTAGCAGCGCTGCTATTTGACAAGCGACTCAGATTTTTTCTTGCTACAGTAGCACGAATGTGTCTTCAAAGTAGCAACGTGTGAACAGGGCATTATTATATATGAAATAATGTAGTTTGTGTATACGAAAGTAATTTATTATTTATTTATTTAAAAAAATGTTTTTACTCATTTTTTCACTTTACTGTTACAATTACTTTAAAAAAATTAATACATTTTTAAATCAGATTATTTAATTTATTGTATAACAGTTATACAATAAAATATATGCACATTCATTAATTTAATTTATATTGAAAATATTTATAATAAATATTTTCTTTAAAATAGCGAATTTTATTTTTTTTTGTTTACCTCACTGACTGTCATCTGTCACATTTGTTAGACAGAAAAAGGGGATTTCTCGGTTCATATTGACCGTCTTTTTTCGACTTTTAATGAGCAAGGATACTATACACAAGTTTATGCCGATGATCTAGCTATCCTTGTTGTAGGTAAGTTCTCAAACACTGTATACGAACTCGCTCAGCGGGTTCTTATAATGTTGTAGAGATCTGGTGTCGTCAGAACGGGTTCTCCATAAATCCCACGGAACTAGTTTTGTTCACTAACAGGAGGAATATTGGAAATCCACATATTACCCTCTTCGACCGACTGGACATGGACAGAGCATTTTTTGGACGCAATCATAAGGAAGTCTTGCGCTATTTGGTGGTCGTGCAGACGTACTTTGGGTAAGACTTGGGGAATTAAACCTCATATAGCCTATTGGCTGTATAATGTATTCATTAGACCCATAATAACTTACTCGACCGTGGTTTGGTGGCCTAGAACTTCTGTGGCAACAGTAAGAACTAAACTAAACTACGTCCAAAGAATTGCATGACTAGGTATCACCGGGGCAATGCGTACAACTCCAACGGCGGCAATGGAGGCCTTGCTAAATCTTGCACCATTTTATCTTGTTGTGAATAGAGAAGCAATGGCTGTGGCAGTGTGATTAAAACACACTAACCAGTGGAAATGCAAATGCAGTCCCCCGTGTACATCTCCGAGAAATCCTACATCATATTACCTTTTTCTAGGGAATTATGGAATAACAACCCTCGAATCTCCTTCAGGTCACATGTCTGGTAAACCGACGGATCTTTAATGGATACAGGATCAGGAGTCTACGGAGAATCGTCAAGAGTAAGGATGACCTTCTCATTGAGGTCTTATTCTTCTACCGTCTATTGTTCAGGCTGAGTTATTTGCAATCCTAGCCTGTTGCAAAGAAAACATCAGAAGGGCCTACAGTAACAGGCACATCTATATTTGCTCGAATAGTCAAGCGGCTCTAAGGGCCCTTGATAACATCAGAGTAAACTTAAAGCTAGTCAACTCTACAGGAATTGAGACAATCAAAGTTCTTTATCCCAGGACCCTCCCCTGAGAGAGCTAAGTATATTTTATATCTTAAGTAGGAAGAAACTGAGTATATGCGTGGGTTTGTTCACAGGACATCTCCTCCGAAAACATCTAAAAACAATCGTCGTAGTGGACGACGACTTGTGCAGAAAATGCGAGTCGACGGAGAAGCAGGCATCTACAGGTTCTATTTCTAGAGCCACGTAACATTCAGAGCGTCTCTTGCAGCAGGCTAGCTAGTTTCATCGAAACACGGGTAGCACAATGGGCCTTAAGACATCAGTGCGCGTGGCTTCAACTAGAGGCCCTCCCGTTGAAACAACAACAACATTGTCTAATTGATATTATGTTTTTTTTTATTATACCGTATTATATAATAAAACCAAAACGAAAGGTAAAATTAAAGGTGTTTCATTATGTATACATACCTAATAAATATATATTTTTTAAATTATTCTTCAAAATTTGTTGCTTACAAAATATTTTACAGAATATTTCTTTTATTTGGCAACGAGTAAAGAAGTACGAAAACTTATAAAATTATAGGTAGAATTTATTCCAACAAGCTACAATTTCTTAATAATACAAACATTATTCATAGAAGCCTCATAATTTTTATCTATAAAGTATATTCACTTTCTTTCTCTTGTAAAGGAATTTTCGCTACTATATAGACATCTCATGATGTTAGAGGCCCGTCTAGGTTTCTTCCGAATTCCTGGAATACTCTCGATTTTTTTTCTATTCCATTTTCTGCGATTTTCTGTCGCACGACTATTATAGTCGCACAAATAGAACACACACAGTTTTAAACGCTCTTTCATTTTTATAAAACTATGTGTTCTACGCGTGCGACTTTATAATCGTGTGACAGAAAATCGCAAGTGCGCGCCTACGGTTAAAGCAATAAAAATAAGTTTTAATATTATATTATTGATGCTCATTATTATTTATTTTTACATAATATATTATTTTGTTCATTTTGAATTCTATATTAAATTGCTTACTCTTGTATAATGGGAATTTCCTGCACGTGGTATTATACTATTGGAATAACATTTACAATTGACACTTTGTGAATTTCAACTGAAATATGATTTATAATAATTGACGCATTCTGAAGTACAATAAGTGATTATTTCTGAATTTCAATTGGAAAGGTAAAAAACAAGGTTTAAATTAATATACGTATATTTATAATATCTTTTAATATTTATGTTGAGAGTTAAAATTATATAAAAATATTATTATTATTGAGAAAAATTATATATATTTTAACAATTTATAAGTTATTAATTACATTAATTAAGAGATCTAGCCCATTTTTATTTAAATGGACTAGATCTCTTTTTGGTTTTAGATGCCGTTCATGTCTTGCCCGGATGTAGAATCTAGAAAATGACTATTATTAATAAGAGACCCATGTTCAAATGCTTATAATAAACCCACTTTTCGAAGTATTGGAGTGGGTCTGGGCCGAAGCATTGGACCCAGTCCAAAACCTTAACCCCTGAAAACAAATAGTAAATTTACAAATGAAAAAATAAAAAATTGTTCAATTTTACCTTTTAAGGCCCTAATGGCCTCGTTAACTTTGCCCCACAATACCCCACGACTGGACTCTCTATGGTAGAGAGGTATTGGGGGCAAAGTTTACACCACAACATTCTTCTTCTTTTTTTTTAACAAATTAATAATTTGTTTTATTACTATTTTAATAGTTCGGATATTAATTTTCTAAAACAAAAAATGTAAATATCATAAATGGTATTCTATAGCAACTATTAAAATGGGTTGTGCCTAATTTCCTGACCAGGTATAAAGAGTTAAGCGATTCGTTCGAAACTTTATATCCTAGCTAAGGGGCACCTGTTACGTCATACACCAGCATATGAACCACGTGCCTTCTTCAGAAGGCTTAACTCTAAATAGCCAATCAGCAAGATTTTGCGATATTTCACTAGAGTAAAGTACCCTTCTGAAAAAGACTACTTAGCTAGGATATTAAGTTTCAAGCGAATCGGTTAACTCTTTGTATCCGGTCAGCAGCTCTTTTTTCTGGTCAGCAAATTAGATTTACCCATTAAAATGTTCTTACATTTTGTATAATATCGTTTGTTCCTATCATGACTAATAGGTTTTTGTGAGTGGGCAGGGTATTTTTTAATCGTTTCAGAAGTTTTCGGGTACCCTGCCCACTCACAGAGTACCCAAACTAGTTGGCTCCTTTAGCTAAAATTTGAAAATATAGATGATTACAAAATTGTAGTAAAAAATATTAAAGATTACCATTTTTATGGGGACGCACATTTTAAGCCGCACAAAGTTGCTATCCCCTAACAGTTGATAATTGTGGTAAATCTAAACAAAAGAATTGCATTGAAAATAAATTCAGATATTTACAAACAAATAATGTTGAATAAATACTTACATCAGCCATGTTCAACAGTTCAACTTCAAGTAGGAAGTAGGAAAAGCTACAAAACCGTTTATTACTTCCTTGTACGAAGTAAGGAAGTATTGTAATCGCGAAAAATTTCGGTTCTCAGATTTTGACGGAAATATCCGTTTTGACCTTTTCTGAATCCATTATGACTAGTTTCGACGTGACGTCTGTACGTACGTACGTACGTACGTACGTACGTACGTACGTACGTACGTACGTACGGACGTATGTGTGTCGCATAACTCAAATACGGTTAGACGTAGAAAGTTGAAATTTTGTATTTAGGACTGTTATAGCATCTAGTTGTGCACCTCCTATTTTTGGTTTCAGTCTACAAACCGGAAGTAGTACTTTTTTAAAATATTTCGATAAATATTTAATTTAAGACAATTTTTTTTATTTTAAATGAAAGATTATGTGATTATTACCTAAAATCGGTATTTTATAAATATTTTTGTATCTGGTATCATTTAGGAATAATTAAAGTATATATTTTTAATTTAGTATTTCTTTATCTTGTAGTCCATGATCGATTAACATTTGTTACTACGTAAAATTTAAATGATTATGACATGACAGTGACAATAGTAAAATATGCTTTATATCTTCTTCTGCAGTTTAAATAAAATGACTAAAATATATTTGTGAGTATACTAGTATAATAAGTTAAAAGAATTTTTTATATTATTCTACATTTTAGTTATTAAGAAAAGTATGAACACACAAGGCGTACAAGGAAGTCATGTGGTGTCCACGTCAGATTTTTTTTAGGTCTGCCAACATTTGAAATAAAAAAGTAACGAGTTCCTAATTTTAATGATTGGATAATAAAAATGAGTGCAAAACAAGAATTATATTTTTTAAATAATATTGTACAATTAAATTAACAATAAAGACGTTGCAACTTTACTGTTATTGAGTGAATGTATTTACTCATAAAAAGCGCGAGTTTCAAGTATTGGGAATTACTCACTTTTGTGTTGTGGTACTTGGTTTTCCGATTGCTTGTTCGTATTTTAAACGACTTCCGCTTTTACCGACCGTTGTTTATAATAACTTTCTGTACTATACTGTTCATGGTGATATTTCCATTAATAGTTTGTGAATTTGAATTGCTGTTAAACTGATCAAAATTCATTAAACATGAAGAAATCAAAACAGGAAAGTACCGTAGAGTTACTTTTATCGTTTATTAGGTGCCATGAAGATATTGGTAATGTTGTTAGCAAGCTAAGTACGGAATCGTATTGGTCTGCTAACGGTGTATACTACCAACTATGTAAGTATAGCAAAATGAAAGATAATACTACTTGCAGACGTAAGTTTCACATGTGCTGGGCAAGAAATAAATCTACCCTTATTAAAGATCTACATCTAGAGACCACACCACCACGTGCTTCATCCACCGAAGAAGTTAGGTCCTGAAAAATTTAGGAAAAACCGGAAAATTAGGCGTTTTTTCGAAAATTCATAGCTCCGTCATTTTTTGCAAACTTTGAATCGCGATTTCGCGAAAACGAATAATCCGACAGCACCTACATTTGGCACATATAAAGAACATTATAATCCCTACTTTCTCTCCAGCTCAAAAAATGACGGAGCTATGAATTTTCGAAAAAACGCCTAATTTTCCGGTTTTTCCTAAATTTTTCAGGACCTAATTATCCGATTGAGACGTTCGACCTCTCATTTTGTAGATATTTTAATTCTCTACAAATCATTTCATTGGGGCATTCCGATTGCTCCATTAATTTCAAAGTTACAAGCAAAAATAGACAAAAATCGTGTTCTTTTTGCAATAAATTGTTAATAACTAACAAATGGACCGGAAACTCGAGTGAAGAACACATACCTATACATCTGCTTATTATCTTTTATATCATCGCACACTCGGTTTGCTACTAGTTTTTATGTCAAGCAAAAATGCTATACAGCTTGGCCTATGAAGTGGATTTTTCGTCATATTGGATATCATCACATTAAAGATCAGACTTTTTCCTTCAAGGTCCGCAAAATTTCAAGGACCTACGATGATTTGGCGCGAAGTTATGAATTTTTGAAAAAAAGTGCCTTTTTGAGGTTTCTGTATTTCATTAACAATTATCTAAAAGTGACTTTAAAATTTTTATTTCTTTAAAAACCTTTATTTTTAGATGTTTTAAAGAAATAAACGAATTTGGTGCGAAATCGGACAAATTATGGGCAAAAAGCACAAAAATACCAATTTTTTTCAAAAATTCATAACTTCGTGCCAAATTATCGCACGTACTTGAAATTTTGAGAAAATTGAAGGAAAATGATTGAATTTTATTGTCCTGTTGGGCAATAAGGTCCTCGATTTTTTTACTCACGCTACAAGTTGCTACAATTGAACATTTTTCAGTCAAAAACATGTTTTTTTATCCGGGGGTGGCTCGGGTTTGGTGCCAGATTAACTTACAGGGCCGAATAGAGAAACCTTCAACGTTCTCGAAAATTCCAAATTTATTGATTTTCGTGCAAAATTCGCCAAGTTATGGCCAAAAACCTCAAAAAGGCACTTTTTTTTCAAAACTTCGCGCCAAATCATCGTAGGTACTTGAAATTTTGCGGACCTTGAAGAAAAGGTCTGATCTTTATTACTTTGTTGGCCAATAAGGTCCACGATTTTTTTGTCACCCCGTATGAGTTGCCAAAGTTGGATCTTTTTGGACATCAGATACATTCGTTTTTCTTAGGGGAGCGGGAGAGGGTGGAGTGGATTTTTTGTAACATTGGTTATAGATAAGACATCAACGATTTCAGAACTCGAAGATTCATCCAATCGAAATGCAGCCGAGATATCGCACTTTGAATTTGTGTCATTTTTTGTGCATTTTCAAGTGGTGCGTTTTTATTTTCCACGAGTGTATAAAACTGTAATCTCATAAGAAATTTTAAATATATCACAGCGTCAGTCTATCGGCTGGTTTTCTGGATCTGGTGGATCGCTTTGGTGGAAGTGCCGTACCACTATCTTGCTTATTCACTGTTGAGGTTGCTGTACGCTGTACTGGTTCTGGATCTTCATTTCGGATGACGAATTCTCGAAGTCTGCTTCTTTCCTTAATTTGGTAGAATTGTAATTATCGATGACTGTAATTTAACATTAACTGAGATATGATTAGAAGTGACTACGTACCTGGTTCTTTCTTCGCTGGCAATATCGGTTTTCTTCAACTGGTTTACATGTTTCTGCATAACCTTTCTTTCAACAACAACCATGGAATGTAGTATTCCATTTCTCTTTTTTAGAATCTTTCCAAACATCCATTGCTTTTCGCCTACACAATTTTTTACCATAAATCTTTCGCTTGGTTGGAAAATTTGAATTTGATTCTTTGTTTTCATCAGCTTTGCTTCTAATCTTGTCGATTCGGTTTGATTTTATTAGATCTATACAAGATCTCATTCCAAATTTCAACATTTCTGCTTGTTTGCGATTGTACAGTTTGGTTCTTTTCTCAGTTGCATCAAAATTCGACTTAATTTGATATTCATATATCTCCTGGTTCATTGGCTGCTGCTTTTTTTGTCCGTTGGTCGCTGGATGATACGTTCCTGTCAATTTAAATTTTATAAAGTTCAGGATCTTTCATTGTTGCTTTCTTGATTTCTTCTGTGTTGACTGGTAGTACGTCGATTTGATTCATATAAATTACTGATACAACATTTTCCTTTCCTTCAATAGTTTCTTGCGTTATCATGTTTTTACGTAACTGCAGATGATGATGGTAGTCTCTTGTCTGGGCCATTATATTTTCTTTTAGCTTGAATGAACACCCTGTGTTTGATACCGCATTTACACATTCGCGCTCGTGATTCGCCTCGTCACTCGCCGACATTCGCGAGTGGCATTCGCACATTCGTCCCCACAACGCGAATGACCATTTTCACACTTGCCGAGTGTTCAGATCACTAAGTCGTTGCTATAGAAACCTTTGACTCGTCCCAAAAAACCGCTCCCGGCGAGAGCGCCACGAATAGTGAGGCGAATGACGAGTGAACCGATTACACATTTGCCTCGCCACTCGCCTCGCGATTCGACTCGCCTCGCGATTCGACTCGCCATTCGTGCGAATGTGTAAATGCGGCATGAAATTTCTAGAAATAAATCTCCATACTCGTGTATTAAAGTTTTAATTTCTTTTAAACTTCTTTTTATTGTCTGAAGGTATCGCACGGCTACACTTTTATTGTTAAAATAACAAATAATGAGTAAGATTTGCACTTACCTCAAATTTAAATGTATTTTGAAATACAACAAAAACTGACATAAGCACTGACAGATGACTGACAGCCAAGGCACAGTATAATAGGAGCTACTTATACTGTGGCCAAGGGTCCACTTGCAGTAGTGCCATCTAGAATTACGCGAAACTAAAGTGTATTCATTCTGACCGCGAAATTCAGTGAAGTGGAACTACCTATTCTACCGTGGTCTAGACCACAGAGGATTAAGAAGGAAAGAGACACAACTTAATGTATAAAAATAGCAGTGTCGACACGAGCGCACCACAACTGCCTGGAATGAACTAAAATGACAGGAGGCATATTGTACCGGCATATTTAAATTAAATAAGTACCTACAGTATTTTCATTTTAAACAAAAGCATGTTATCAAAATTTTCTTTTGTAAAAAGTTCCTAAAGAGAAAAATATTTCAAATAAAATTTTAAGAAAATGTAGCAATTCGCACTTTTATTTGAAATTTATTTTCGTTAAAATAATTTCAGAACTTTTTCAAAGACAAATTAATTTTGATGACATGTTCTAGCTTAAAATGAAAATTACTATTAATACATACATACTATATTTTTTATATAACTAAAACTAAAATTTATTTGAAATAACATATCACATTTTGATTACAATAATTAGGAACAAATAAATGTAGTACCTAACAGAAAATTTAAGTAAGTAAATAGTATAAAATGTATAAAATATATCGAACAAAAACATAATTACACAAAAAATTTGTTTATAGGAATGTCGTTAAGTACGTTTAGCTTTTTTAATTATTTTTGAATTCATATCATCAAAATATTTTCGAATAATTAAGAGAGAAGATTTTTAAAAATCTCTGTTTTAACTTCTTGTAAATGAATAAGACAAGTATGAAAAGTAAAATCGAATTTTGTTTGTTACTGGTAGACAAAACCAAAATCTTTTAATAAAAAAATATATAATATATATTTGTGCTAGAACCAGACACAAATTTCCTGATACATTTTTTAATCGCTTTTTATCGTCTACTTACTTATTCATAGTGAAAATATGATGCGGTTGGTTCTAAATTCTGTGACAATAAACAACTTTTACAATTTTCACAGTCTGAACTGAAACATATGTTTCATTTTTTAATCGCTTATTTTCTTTATACATTTTTAAATCTCTAGGTGTAAGATCTGCCAGTTTTCTAATTCCAAAATCGGATAATGTGAATCTTTTTATTTGTCTTGGTTCCTTAAAATACAAATTTCTATCTTCTGAACTTTCAATATTGAACAACTGCTTTGGAATCTATGAAATTAGATGGAGTAGGAGTAGATGATTTTGTTACTTTAAAAGGTAGAACCGATTCAGAGGATGTGCCGCCAAGCGGTTCATAATCTGGTACAGATATAGTAGTAGAGTTTGTGACCATAGGAGTTGTAATCAATTCACATGATGTTTCAGGAAGCGAACCATACTCTGGTAGTGTTCTAGTAGATGATGGTATTTAATATCGTTGGAATCAATTCGGAAGATATTTCAGGTTCATAATTGAGTACAGGAGACAATTAGTTTTGAATATGTTTCAGGAAACGATTTTAAATCAGCCAAGGTTCTAGCAGTTGAATTTGTCAGTGTAGGAATAGTATTTCTATGCAATTTTTTTAGCGTACTTGTGAAGCAAGATATATCAAAGTGATCTTCGCAAATATATAATTTTGTTGTAATTTTCTTGTAAATTTATAAATTGAAACCACTTTTTCCGCGTGTCTTCTTTTTGGGGATATTTGAAGAAATGTTTATTGGAAGTATTTGTTTTTTAACATGATTGGCGTTGACATTGTTCAAGCAGTTCAAAATCCTCTGAAATAATATAAAACTTAGACATTTAAATTATAATTATAGAGATAAACTTACATCACATCATCAAATTGGCAAGTTGTTGAGTTCGGGGGCTATATATTTAAATTTAGTGCGTACCGCGTGCTTGGTGCTTACTCAACGCACGTGTTTGTGTTTGACTGTCAAACTTTCACAACATAAACAAAGGCGTAAACGGTGCGTTTCTTTTACTAGATGAGAGTTACACACAAAAAACGTAGATTTTAGTTCTCCAGGCAGTTGTGGCGGCGCTGTTGCTAACAATTTAAAACCACATTTGAGTTTTATCCCCGTGGTCTAGACTATGTAAGGTCGTTGGTAATTGCAATTTAAACTCTACGAGTATATAGTCCATTCAGCGAATCAACCGATGCCGTCACAATTAAGTAACTATAGTAGAGCTCGCGCACTGAGAGATGATGCCACCGACGTCACATGCGCAGAAACACATTTTTGTCGTTGCCATAGCAACCTCTCCGACCTTGTACGCCGAAGTCAGTGTAGTTCGTGCTAGAGTGTAATTTTTTCTTTATGGCATTTGTGCGGTTCGCAGTTGTTTGGTTTAGTTTATTTTTGTTTATATTTGGTACGATGTCAAAAAAGTGGGTATACAGGGTGTAATCATACATTTTTAAATTGTAAATACTGCATGAATTCATTATAAAATAATGTGGTACGCCACTGGTCACAGGTTAGGAGAGAGATTCAATGCTTACGTCATCAAGTTCGCGCATGTATTGATGACGCAAATGGCATCTTCTGTCAGTGCGCGAGCTCTAGTGCATTTGATTCGCTAGATGTTCGTAAATAATCTACCTTATCTACAGCTATCTTTAATAATTAAATTATTTTATAAAGTAAACTAGAAATGACACTTAGTATTATTGTTCCAAAACATTAATACAACAAATTTAATTGGTCAGAAATACAGTTGAGTTCAGTTGAGTACTAATAATTTAAAACAATCGGTTAATTAATCTATAATTTATACTCGTATATAAAAACATTGTACTAATCGATTTATTTATTATTTATGACTGTACTCTAACTTCGTGCATATATATTTTAATGGTGTATAGTACTCAACTTACTGATCATGGAGCAAAAATAATTTATTAAAATCTGTAAATTTAAGAGCAGTTTTCGCAAGCAGCACATTTTTGAAACCACTTACCTATTGTTGATTGTATAATGGTTATCTGATTAAATTTATGAAATTCCATTTAAAAACAGTGATCCAAAACTTTTTGATTAAAAAACTTGGAAACTAAAATTGCAAATACTGAAAAAAATATTTCAGTTCCGTGATAAGTGAGTAAAGCATTATATGCCATAAAAACATATGCACGAAGTTGTGAATCACCCAGCATAGTTTACTGTGTGCGCGTTTATGATCCGTCAATTCACGGGTATTCATAGCTGTTTATGAAAGGATATTATTTTCGTGCAGTTAAACCAAAATGTGCACCCGACTGAATTCGAACCTGAATTGTCAAATCCACATTTGGCAAACGCACTTGACTAACTCGAAAAGTTTTTTAATCACATATTTAAACCTCACCTGGATTGTATCTATCACCACACGTCAAGAACCCTCCATGGTGGCACTCGGTATTGTTTCCACCCCATCTGTCATTAACTACAATTGTATCTCTGACAGTACTGTTGTTGTACAACCACGCCAAGAAGTGTTTAGAAGTGTAATAGTTGTCAGAAGCTGTATCTGACCCATCGGACCACAAGACCTCAGGTTTGTACTTCTGTATAAGGTTTAGCATTTCTGGAATCATCTTCATAGTTGGATATTCTCGGGTGGTGAAATTGTTGGCTTCGTCACTCAAGTACATGGGGTGGAACCATTCGTATAAAGAGTAGTACAATCCAAATCGGAGGTCTGTTTTAGTTCTTATTGCGGTGGCCAGTTCGCCTGGAAAAATATAACTGTATTGTGATAAAAAGAAAACATAATTAAAACGCCATTTTCTGTGAAGACTGACACTGACTTATCAAACTGCCATCGTATATCTATCACGCTTTTTATACAAATTGGGTGTGGTATTTACCTACCTACTAAATCCCGGTGCGGGCCAATATCTACAGCATTCCATCCAGAAGTGTGCTTTGATGGAAACAAGGTAAAGCCTTCATGATGTTTGCTTGTTAGAACAACATACCTAAAGATAAGTAGGTAGTACATTTTATACCGATACCGCTATTAAAAACCTTATATTTTATTCTCAAAATATCCTTAATTATTGGGAAGCTGCATACACATGGATTCTTTGAGGATTCTATCATGTTTCTGAATCTTGGAAATAAAAGAAATTATTTTCCAAGACTCAATGAAAATTCGATTAATCGGCGCCGCTATTTGAGAGGGAATTTTCACCAGGATCGTTTTTCTCAAGTTCAGAAACATGAAAGTATCCTCAAACAATCCTTGTGTGGTTGTGTGAACAGGGCTTTACTTACTTGGCACCGGAGCGTTTGAAAAGTTTAGCCCATTTTTCAGGATCGTAAAATTCCGCCGTAAAATCTCTTCCGAAATCTTGGTACTTAAATCCGGGAGGATAATTTGCCTTTATGAATTTTACATATTCTGGAGTGCTTCCTGTGAAAATGAAGTTGTAGAAAATAATAAATCAGATGATTTTTTGTCTTTACTGTTCCAATATGTCCAAAACCATTCGCTACCGAAACTAGGAACCAAATAAACGCCCCAATGTATAAAAATGCCAAATTTCGCATCATCGAACCAAGAGGGCAGCGGCCTAGAGTCTAAACTGTTCCAATCTGGCGAATAAGTTCTTTGTTTTTGCACTGAGTCTGATATAACTGAGGTTATTAAAAGAATTGGTGTAAAAAATTTAAGAAACATATTGACAACTAATAAAACAATTGTCTGTTTTGATATCAGTCAACTATATATTTAACATATGAAATAGTTGTTTATAGTGGAGTGCCGTTGCCGTTAGACGTGAAAACTACAAAACATTTGAACCCAATACCTATGAATTAAATATTTATGAAATCCTGAAATTTGGAAATATGGGCAGTAACCGCCGGTGCTGCCATCTTGAAAAGTGGCGACCGATTTGATTATCTGGGAGTTGATTCTATAACTTTACAAGACCATAACTGTCATATTTACAAGACCGGCGATGCTGGAGCGCCTAGCGGATTTTTGTAGAACCTATATAATGACGTCATGACTTGCGATATCTTGTAAATAAGGGTACGGTCCGAATCACGCTACCAGTGCTCGCAGCGCCAAGACCGCTCACAGCTGGGGGTTGATTCTGTAACTTGCGTGAGTATTTGCGTGACTACATTTGCGTTAGAGTTAGTATGACGTCACTGTTCCTAATCTGGTGACTTTCATGGGGAAATTAGTTCGTTAGGTTTTCACGCTGTTTTGGTATTGGTGGTACCTGTCTACTGTCATTCAGAGATTTTAAATGAACGTTACGGAAGAACAAATACAAATAATAATCAATTTCATGGAAGATAATGTTGATTTTTTGTATTCCGAAGCCCTACTTCCAAATGCGATTGCATTTGGTCTAATAAAATTTGGCATGCTTCTTTGCTCAATATAAATTTTTTTACAAATTCCGAATTTTTAATTTCGAAGGGATTTTGAACGTCTCTTAGCTGCCTACGTATAAGACGTATGTTATGTGGTCTTTCCTCCAATACTTCTTCATCAATTGCAATAACAATGTCCGCTAAAGCCATTATTTATCCTTAAACAATTTTATTGATATAGGTAGATCTATTATAGGTAAATATTTACGGGTATAACGTGGTATAACCCTAATAAAACTAAACTATAATAAAAACTAAAACTGAATTAATTAATAAATATAGAATTGTAATACTTAACTCAGCAATATAAACCAAAAATTTTAAATCCGCAAAATGACATAATAATAAATATGAATATAGTGTTAGAAAGAGACAGATAGTGACGCAAGTAGATAACAGTACCTCCGTAGGTCACGCAAAAATATTTGCGTGTCTCGCAACAAGTGACGTCATATGCTGTAGTTCTTCAAATTCCCGGCAGATGTATGTGCCAATTCTCTGTTAGTTTTGGTGTCGCAAGTGCTCACGCAAGTTACAGAATCAACCCCCTGGTCCGATTCACTGAGCGCGCTGACAACGACAACAATTCGGACCGTTCGCGAGCGCGCTAACTTTTTGCTTGTGTTTTTGACAACCAGATTATGAACAATTTGATAATGAGAAACAATTACTGGTGTATTTTATAATTAAAGTTATAAGATTTGTAATAATTTAATTTTTATATTTATTGAATAATATAGAAATGGAAAAAAATCCAATTTATTTTAGCAACATGTAAGAAATAAAATAAATTATGAAGTAAAATAAATACAAAACATAAATTGTGTTCAATTAAATACAAATATTTAAAAATAAAAAATATAACACAGCTGTCAACCTGTCAAGTGACTACCCACGTGACCCACGCTCACACTGCCTTACCTCTTGACTGCGAGCAGTGTGAGCATAAACGGTGACGTCATCTATGACGGCACAATTTCTCACAACGCAAATTTTGAGCACTGTAAATGTAAATCGGACCGACTGTAAGCGCGCTGTTCGTGCTGTAAGCGTGATTCGGACCGTACCCTAATATTGGGATTCTATGCAATTCTATAACTTCTATAAGCGTATCTATAGTAACTTATAGACCGATCTTAAAAAATGCTATTCTGGGCAAACCTATAGCTTACAGATTTCTATAAATGTCTTATAGATTTCTATAAATTTATAGACAGCTATTGACTCACCATAAGTCGTTATGAAAATATTGGCATGTGTCTGAAATATTGAAAAATTATATTGGGATTCTATGCAGTTCTATAACTTCTATAAGCGTATCTATAGTAACTTATAGACCGATCTTTAAAAATGCTATTCTGGGCAAACCTATAGCTTACAGATTTCTATAAATGTCTTATAGATTTCTATAAATTTATAGACAGCTACTGACTCACCATAAGTCGTTATGAAAATATTGGCATGTATCTGAAATATTGAAAAATGAATCAAAACTAGCGAATATTACAATTTCAAACCAATTATCAAAAGAATATTATTGTTGAGAAGTATATGTGTATAGAATGTGTTATATTTTATTTAAAATTTGCTTCGTAGTTTATAAAAATGTCATCATGATTGGAAATCGCTTGGAAATACTACAGTCAAATTTAGGAGTTCTACTGAATTCGTTCAATATGAATGACAATGATTATTTTAAACATAGTTTGATTAATTAAAATCTCTGATAAAATATTATCAGTAGTAGTAGTTTACAAGGTTCTTGCACCATCCCCTATTGCATTTAATTTATTCTCTAGGTATATTTGTCTTCGAGTGTGTAGTATTAGCTTGAAAACTATAATTATGATTTTTATTTTCCTTTAACTGTAAATAAAATTAATTAATTTCATTATTGTGTTTGCTATATTTTCAATTTTTCGCTAAAAAATCTTTAATTATGTAGCATATTATGTTTTACCTCATATTTTCGAAATATATTCTGAAATTTTATCAGCACGTGTCATGTGTATTTCATTGTGTCAAATTTGTATAATCATTTGTCGCGTCAATGTGTCAATGGCCTTCTTCAAAATTAATAATAAAATAGAAATAACAAGAAAATATTTCATAAGATTTTGCATGTTTTGCTATAAATTTTGTTAAGTATGTCTTTATTTTTATACCAAAATATTATTTCTTTTCAAGAAAAGCAAGGTACAACAATTAATTCATTAATTTTACATGTTACAAAAATAATAGTATGGAACTATTGGTAATACTGTTTTTAAGATTCTATAAGAAAAATTTACAGATGTCAAAAGTTATAGACATGCAGTCAGAATACCATTTTAGCGAAACCTATAAGACCGTCAGTTACGGATTTTCCATAACTTATAGATCTATAAGTTTATAGAATTTTAAGATAATGCCCAGAATCCCACCATTAATCAAAACTAGCAAATTTTACAATTTTAAACCAATAATTATCAAAATAACATTATTGCAGAGAAGTATGTGTATAGAATGTGTTATATTTTATTTAAAATTTGCTTCATAGTTTATAAAAATGTCATCATGATTGGAAATCGCTTGGAAATAATACAGTCAAATTTAGGAGTTCTACTGAATTCATTAAATATGAATGACAATGATTATTTTAAACATAGTTTGATTAATTAAAATCTCTGATAAAATATTATCAGTAGTAGTAGTTAACAAGGTTCTTGCACCGTCCCCTATTGGATTTAATTTATTCTCTAGGAATATTTGTCTTCGAGTGTATAGTATTAGCTTGAAAACTATAATTATAATTTTTATTTTCCTTTAAGCTGTAAATAAAATTAATTAATTAATTATTGTGTTTGCTATATTTTCAATTTTTCGCAAAAAAATCTGTAATTATGTAGCATATTATGTTTTACCTCATATTTTCGAAATATATTCTGAAATTTTATCAGCACGTGTCATGTGTATTTCATTGTGTCAAATTTGTATAATCATTTGTCGCGTCAATGTGACAATGGCCTTCTTCAAAATTAATAATATAATTGAAATAACAAGAAAATATTTCATAAGATGTTTTGCTGCAAATTTTGTTAAGTATGTCTTTATTTTTATACCAAAATATTATTTCTTTTCAAGAAGAGCAAGGTACAACAATTAATTCATTATTTTTACATGTTACAAAAATAATAGTATTGAACTATTGGTAATACTGTTTTTAAGATTCTATAAGAAAAATTTACAGATGTCAAAAGTTATAGACATGCAGTCAGAATACCATTTTAGCGAAACCTATAAGACTGTCAGTTACGGATTTTCCATAACTTATAGATCTATAAGTTTATAGAATTTTAAGATAATGCCCAGAATCCCACCATTAGTTACAACAGCTCGGTAGGTGTTGTACTACGTACGCTGCAAGATATCTGTCTCTCTCTTTGAAAGTTTGGCTGTCATTGTTTGTTGAGAGTTAACCTCTTCGTGTATTTGTATTATTATTTAAATATCAAAACGTTTTCTTGTGTTAAGTGTAATGAATTTTTATCTTCATACAATAATATTTTTTTGTATATACATCATTTAAAATTTAAATTGGCTGTCAGATTTGCATGCTAGTAGTATAGCCAACATAAATCTAGTAAGTAACGGGGTCTTGCCAACACGATGGTTAAAAATTACTAGACAGTATGACGTCATTATTTACAATAGCTGCGTTCGTACAACAGTCTTGTAAAGTTATAGAATCAACCTCCAGGTCTATTCTGTGAAAATACCTACCTCTAAGCAAAGTTTGTAACTGTAACTTTTTAATGCATAAAAATATCAGCGCTTTCAATTTGTATACAAATAATGTAAAATATCAAAATTTTTGAATAATTCGTTATCCGAGCAAAAACATCTTTTCGTCGAATATGGCCAACCAGTTATATAAATGAACACGGGACCACGGGACTAGCACAAAATTTAAAATATTATACTTTACTCGGCGCTAAACCCATCTGTGATTATTGCCGTAACTATACACACTATGCTTTTATTTGACCTTATTTTTCTGTGCCGTAAAAAGCTAGATAGAAATATTTGAAGATAAAACATACAGTAAAAATAAAAATATATTTCCGTAAAAAATCGATGTTCATAATCTGATTAATAAAATTGATAAGCAGCGAAAAGTAAACAAGAAACACTTCAACCAGTTTTATCTTTTCTGCAATCAGTTCTTCAAATTATTCACTAAATGTAACAATTTTATACCATAAGTTGTCATGGCACGATTCGAATTGGTTCTTCTCGTAGCTACCTGTGTTTTAGGTATATACTACTATATTTGTTAAAAAATTCTATAAAATTTTAATAAACCTGTTTTAAAATAAGGTTTTCCCAAGAACATAAGGCTCAAAAGTGCAAAAATAGTAGGAGGAACGGAAGCAACATTGGGACAATTTCCATACCTGGCGGAATTGTCGGTCAATGGAGGGCGAAGACACCACTGCGGAGGATCCATCCTGAATGGGAGGTGGATTCTGACAGCTGCACACTGCGTAGACGAGTAAGTTATAATAATTAGTATATTAATCCTTTCGAGACGAATGGGACATATAGTCCCAAGAAACTTTGAGATTTGAAAAGACGACTTTTTTCTTTTGTACTTTTTAACGTAAATTAGCCATATAATATCCAAGGGACAACTATCCGTAAATTTCATATTTTTCCACATATTCATAATAGTGATATTAAACGCGGGACATTTATGTCCCAGTAGTATAATGTTGTGGGACAACTTTGTCCCAATAGTATAATATTGTGGGATAATCTATGTCCCAATAGTATAATGTTGTAGGAACATATGTCCCAGTAGTGTGAAATGTTGGGACAAAAATGTCCTATTTGGTGTGAATAAAACACAACACGAAATTTATAATTTTAGTTTATTTATCACATGGTCACTTACGCAAATCTCAGAGTATCGAATGCGAATAGTATTTATAAACATATATAATTACCTATTCAAAAAATAAATATTACTATAAAAAAATGTCACGTTGCTTACGCAATCCGACAATCCGAGTAGTACCTACTTATTAAAATTATAAACATTCAAAAAGTGAAAAATAAAATCAGATACCTACAGTAAGTAAATAATTTCAAAATATAAAAATTATGAATGAAACGGCTTGAAACATTCATTACATAAAGGAATATCACAACCAGTACACATAATTTTTGTTCTCTTTTCTATATTCTTTATTTATTTATTTTAATTTTTATTTTATTTATAAAATATTACTTACTGAGCCATAATTGCATGCTTCTGCAGCAAACAGTATTGTCTAATCGTAAATAACACACCTATAAAATTTCGAGCACTTCTGTCTACACGCGGTCTGGTGTAATTTTATTCTAACCTATACAATAAAGTTGATCTAATACAAAATACAACATAAATCTGAAAACTAGGTCTGTTTGTACCGTTGGGACAGCTTGCAATGTAATTTAGATAGAAATTAAAGCCAACAGAATATTTTGAAAACTCTTTGGAACATATATAATCCAATAGTATTTTCACGACACTAAATTCTAAAATAAAGTCGTCGCGAAAAGGTTAAACACCAAGGGAGGGAAGCACGCGACTATACACGCAGATGGAGTCGAGTGCTGCAACTTTACCAAAGGGAATAGTCGCATCCTTCCCGGGGTGCACGCGAAGCACGCCGTAACTTCCAATTTAGTAGAGGGAACAATACACGGTTTTGCTCCCTGTTTAGAGGAACGGCGTGCTTCGTGTGCACGTGTGACGAAATCGTTATTTGTAACACTATACTTCCTTCCAGTGGAGAATAATAGTATATTAAAGAACAAGTTTTATAAGACATGATTTTTTCGCACGCGTCTAAAAGTAAAACGAGCCCTCGAGTGAGTTTACTAAAGGACAAGTGCGAAAAAGTCTTATGAAATGAGTTCTTTATACTATTTTTTAGATTTGGTGTCTTTTTAATAATAAGGCGAAAATGTATCTGTATATAAAGAGGAAAAACAGTGCCCTACGGTTTGTAAAATATTGAATCTAATGTAAGAACATTGGAATTTTTTTACGACAATATTTAATATTCATTCTACAGTGCGCCGCATCGATTTTTTCAAATTTTGCCATAGTATTGTTTTAAAAAAATGCCGAATAAAGAGAAAAATACTACTTTTCCATATTTAATTTAGGGCATTTTAAATACAAAATGTATTAAAATTTATGCGTCGCACTGTAGGTAACATGTTATACAGTATATAAATAATGCGTTTGATTATTTCTTTTGTCTTATAAATACAATATAATACAAATACGAAGCCACTTTTAGAGCGCGTTCGCTATTCCTGCTTTTCACTAAATCTGTATATCTCTCCATTTTCCCGCGATTTAGGGAAATTTATGTGTGTAACGTTTTTGTTGGTCACTGTCAGACTGTCACTGTAAAAGTATATAATTAAAAACGGTTCAAAGTATTAATTAAAATTTTACGTTTTTTTATGAAGCGCCGTTCGGGACAAAATTAAATGTCGAAAATATTTTGTTTTCCTTGGGAAGAAATATTTTTTAGTTAGAAATAATAAAATTTTTCCAGAAATAAATATATTTTTCTAGAAATAAATATTTTTTTAGCAGCGTAAATATTTTTTATGCTGATTTATTTTTATTCCCGAAAAATATTTTTTTCTCCAAATTTAAAAATATATTTCTCTCAAACTAAATGTTTCTTGCGAAATAAATATTTTTACAAAATATATTTTCTCAATCATAACAAAAAAAATTCTCATAAGGAAATATTTCTTTCGTGCGTAACAAAAAATATTTCCTGCGCCAACCAAATAATATTTTATTTTCTCCAGCAACACAATAGTATATTGTGTATCTAGTGCGCAAAGTAAGTAATTGCGCGAGGCGAGTTGCAGCCCGAGCAGTAGCGGCTCGAGGCCTACCGAGGCGAGCCGAGGTGGCCGAGGGTCGCTACGGCGAGGGCTGCAACGAAGCCAAGCGCAATTGCGCCTTTGCTCACGAGATGCACACGATATTTTTTGTCATTACTGCACAAAAAGTAACCTTTTGAGTGACCTTAGTTATCAAAAGATAAAATAAATACTTTTAAAATTAATATGTATAAAATAAAAAAGTAACTAATATTTACCTACATGTAAAAGCATAAGAAACTAATTATTAACAGTAAAGAAAAGAACATTAAAATATAAGAATAAAATATTATTGTCCATTAGATCCAATATCCAATGCACAATCTGCACAATAGTCGACAGTAGAAACTATGCATAGAGAAGTAGGTACTACAGCTGTTCATGTGCTTGTAGTATTAGATTATCACGTGTGTGGCGCTAGTGCACGCGCACATTTCGTGTCGGTAACTACAGAAAACTGTGTGAGTGTTAAATTTGCGTGCGCAAAGTGAAATTTTGCGCACGCTATTCCCGCACGCTTGTACTTTGCGCACGCATTTTTTGTCTAGTTAAAAAATAAGCCACTTTGCGCACGTAAAACAGGCACGAAAAAGGTTACTTTTTGTGCAGGTATGACAAAAAATATATTTCTCGCAGAACGCGACACTTCACTTTAGCTACAGTAGATGGCGCAAGCTGTTGTCGGTAATATCGTTAACTACTGTTTGAATAGCCAGAACCCAGAACGTCGCTGCATGCATTTAGCTATCATACGTTCATAATATCAGTGAGGGCAATTAGTCTAAAAATATGAATTTCTTATAAAACAAAGAGCTGAGTCTAATTATTATACATATTTTAAGTTAAAATTCTATAATTTTTAATGAAAATTATTGTATTAACTTCAGTAGTTTTACAAATTTATTATATTTTAGTCCAAAACTCGAACGAATATTCTTAATTAATCATTTAATTAATTGCTACTTAAAAAATGTTGAACCGAAACCGGAACTTGAACAGCGTTTTTGAAAATCGATTACCGGTTCATTTCGAGAAGAAATAATATAAAAACCGAACCCTATAAAGCACAGTGAACCGTGAACCGAACCTGAACAGTTATTTACCGCGGCTCGAGTACCTTTTAAATATTATTTTAATACTTTTGACTCTCGATTTCGCTTATAAAGCATCAGGCAGGTTACGTTTTACGTTACTTACAACTTTACTTATATAATTTTTATAAATTTAAGTAAATGTTTATAGCGTTAAGAAATAAAGTAAATATAAGAGAGATGAGTCAGTGATCATCCTCAGATCAACAATAAATTTCAAAAAGTTTGGGATTGCATGAAATATAAATAGCATTTATAAGGAATAAATAAAGTAATGATTTATGTATTTAAAAATTAATAATTCTAAATATAATAGAACGAAGCTCTAAGTATAATATAATATGTTATCAATTTCATCATTGATATATTTCAAATTTAATCTCAAAAGATATAATTTACTTCATCGTGTGATATCAATTACATAATATTTGCGAAACTTATCTCAAATTAAATTTATGAATATGAATAGCGGATAGATATATTCGTAGATTTATTGCTGGTAAATGTTGTATTTTGGAATAGATATAATGTATTAATTTGTCCGTCTGAGTGCTCGTGCAATCTTTATCTATGCATACATATTTGATATATTCTTAACTGAGTAGGTACTGTTTTTCTACGAAATTAATTTGAAGAGGAATTAAGTCAAATTTCTTCGGCATACTTCTGTATTTTTCAAAAAAAAGATTTTAAATTTAGGAAAACACAGTGTGTTACAATTTTACTATAAAAAATGTTGCCCACTTTCAGTTTTTATTTTATTGGCCCACCTAAAAAAAATCCCCGTTACGTCCCTGTGGCTATTAGCTTTGATTATATATACTTCGTATTCAGATTGATTTTTACTGTACAAATTCAGGCAACTACTGCTGCGGAAATGTACACCAGAGTTCAGCACTGTTTCTATAATAGAAATAATATTTTTTTAAATGCCGGGTAGTGTGTGTCAATACTATAATTGTAACGCAAGGCAACAAGATTCACCAAACATAAAAATGTACAGATTTCCAATAAATGATAAAGAACGATTACAGAAATGGCTTATAAATTCAGGTAGGTAAAGTAATATTATGTCGTAGATTGAAAGCAATTTTCTGAACTCATAATGTAATAAATAAATTTTTCTACAGTCGCAAAATGTCACTTTGCTGCTTTATGCGGGACAAAACACAAAAATCTAATGAAGCCAGCACATAAACTCCCGTCCGTATTAACATTGTAATATTTGAACTTGGTAATAGCCTTTCGTTCCAACTATACGTATTGAATTTTATATTTTATTTGTATTTTTTGTAGAATAGAAATTTTATATTACAAATATCTTATTTATTACAAAATAATGATTCAGTTATACGATAATTATTTCTTTTAAAAAATCACGACATCTAATTTTTTCACGCTGCGCGGTAGCGGCCATGGTGCCCTTCCTTAGATTGCTGGTTCTGCGAATTTTTAACTTTGAATTTAAATTAGGTCTTTATTTTATACCGTGAATTTATTTTAACATGAAACATTTGCAAGCAACATTTGAATTTGTAAATTGGAGTCAAACTGATGCTACCTAGAAATACGATGTAGGTATAGTTTGGAACTTGTTACAGCTGCCCAAATATGTTATATTGGTCAAGAATAATACAGTTATATTGATTCCCTATGTTCGATTTTAAAAAGAACGCTCTAAGAATACATTGCTGTCAAATTCGTAACCATGGATATGAAAAATCCCATGTTTCACGTAAAAATAAACTCACGGTATATGCATTTGTTCATGTTGTTACGGAAACGAAATTTTTTAAATTATTGTTTATTGTTTGTTGTAAATTATTTGTTATCTAATGATGGAAACACATTGTTTCCGAAACGTCGTAGGTAGATAAATTTCTAATAAATAATTTATTGTAATATCATTTTGTTGTAAGTAAATACTTTCTAGTATTTTTATTCTAATAAAAATTATACAATTTGAGCTGCACTTTTATATAAACATATTAGATTCATGGCAATTTTCACATTTACATTTTTTAAATATTCTCAGAGTTGGCATTGTAAGAATCATCCGGAGCCTTAATAGACGAGTAATTTTATAATAATAAAAAGCAAGATTATTTGATTTTAAGGTCTGTAATAATAATTTATTTATTTCAACATTTTAATTGCAGAACTTAAAACCAGGAAATTATTTATTATTATAAAAAAATTAGTTCTGAAAGTTTCCAGTAATTTTCTTACCTAAAAGGGAGGTTATAGGTATACCTTGCTTCAAATAATGGGGTAGTTCAAATGACAAAAACTGAAAAAGATCGAAAATATTGCAGTTTTTTATTTTTGGCAAAGATCTGGAGGTCTGTCGTGGTCAAAAACTTGGATTTTTCATAAGGCCTCCGTCATTTATACAATAGCAAACAATCATAACTACCCTATTTGGTGCAATGTTGAAAATTACTGGCTCTCGTGTATAATTACTAATTAGTTAATATTTGAAAATAAAACAATGTCTTATTTCCAGGAAATATAAATTTATTATATATAGAAAAAGAAAAATTAAAAAACAAATATATTTGCGAAAAACATTTTTCCCAAGAGTCTTTTGTTAATGAAACAAGACATAGATTAATTAAGTCAGCTATACCGCAATCTCATAAAAACTCTGACACAGGATCACTATTATCGCCATCTTCAAGTTTTCAGGCTTCAGCTTCAAATATACCTAATATTCCGTCGACATCTAAAAATATACCCGTATTCCCGATAGAAAATGTTCAACAATAACAACAATCACCCGAAACATTTATGATAAAAATTCCGAGAAAAACCTATTCCAGGAATACTCAAATACAATCTACAGAATTTCTTCCAATTTCACCCGTTATTTGTGATTCAGATACAGAATTTTTAAAAACAGTAACAGATATGCCAACACCAAAATCTTCAAAAAGAAAATTAAAATTTAATGATGATGATACACCGAGAAAAAAGAAATTGAAAGAAGAGATTATTACCAAAAAGAAAACAATTCAGAATAAACGGTCACAAATATCAAAATTAAAAAGAAAAATTAATTCTTACGGAAAATTAAGTAGAGTCGACAATATTTTAGGTCAAATGCAATTCCCGTCAACTTTTTCCAAAACATTAGTCAAAATGCAATTGAGGAAAAAACGCTCTAAATGGACCATTTCGGAAAAAAATTTAGCACTGATGATTTTTTATAAATCTCCTACTACTTATAAATTTTTGCGCTCATTGCGAATTATTTTGCCAGCGCCATCTACAATTAGAAAGTGGATTGGTGCGTCTAAATTTAAACCTGGCTTTAGTCCGAAATTATTTATGCAGTTGAAATTTTTTTTTTTCTATGAGTTCAATAAGAGAAAAATCATGTGTAGTTTGCTTCGACGAGATGTCACTTATGACTAATTTGGAGTATTCTCCAGAAATGGACATGATTGAGGGATTAGAAGATCTTGGACCTCTAGGGAGAAAGCCTCAGACTGCTACTCATTCTTTAGTGTTCATGATCAGAGGATTATATTTCCCATGGAAGTTACCTCTTGGATATTTTTTGTCACATTCTGGCATAAAAGGTACAGAATTGGTAGAGCTAATTAAAATAGTCATAAACAAATTAATTGATGCAGGATTACTACCAAAAGCAATTGTTTCTGACCAAGGCACCAGTAACCAAAGTGCATATAAAAAATTAAATATAAGTATTAATCAACCATATTTTTTACACAATGGTCACAAAATTTTTGCATTGTTTGATGTTCCGCACTTAATAAAAAGTGTTAGGAATAATTTACTGACGGGAGATTTCATTTTAAATAATAACAAAATATCTTTTTCGGACATTAAGAAAACGTATGCAATTGATAAAAACAATTAAAAAAGTAGGGCTTTGTCTAAAATTACTGATGTACATATTTTTCCGAACTCATTTCAGCGAATGAATGTAAAAATGGCAGTTCAAGTATTGAGTAATACAATGGCTGCAACAATGAAAACATGTATAAGTACTAAAGAGCTTGAGTCAGAGTCAGATACAGCAGAACATACTGCAAATTTCATTTTATTTATGAATAATCTCTTTGACTGCCTTAACAGCAGAACACGATTTACTGCTAATCCTTATAATGCTGCACTATCTGATAACAATAATTTAGTAAAAGAGACATTGATGGAAGCAATAAATACATTCAATAATTTAGTGAAACTTGACCATAAAAATAAAAAATTAAGTAAACCACCTTGTTTTACAGGTTTAATACAAACTATTAAAGCAATATTAAGTCTTTTTGAAGAAGAAAAAAAATGTTTTGATAAAAAAAATTTACTTACAAACAGATTGAATCAAGATGGTTTGGAAAATTTATTTTCCATATACAGACAGAAAGGCGGTTACAATCGAAACCCTACTTGTAAAACATTTCGGACAATATTTAGATCAAACGCAATCAATTCATTTATGAAACCTACAACCTCAACTAATTGCGAAACAGACTCAGATATTTTACTAAATTTGACAACTACTAGTGATAGCGATAAAAATGAAAAATATACTGACACAACAAATAATGAAGAAATAAATGAAACATTTAACTCCGACTCTGACGATTCTAGTTCAACATCTTCCAATTCTCAAGTATACATAGAATCTGTACCAAAAGACACATTGGAAGAGTGTTCAGTTACATATTTTGCTGGCTATTTAGCGAAGAAATGTACTGACTATTTTAAATGTGAAATTTGCAATTCAAAATTAATAATCCAATCGGAATTAACTGACAAACACGAAATTTTATTATTAAACAAAAGTTATAAAAATGTTAATATTGCACAAGGTGCAGGATTAAAATCTCCATCAAATGAATTTAGAATTATTATAGACATTATATTACGACTTTTTGAAAACACGTTTTATAAAATATATTTTAAAAATAATATAAAGAAAACACTTTTAAAGAAGATTTTACAAAACACTACCATTACATCTTGGCTACAAGAATGTAGAGATCATAAACTATTTATAATAGATAAATTATTAAATACAAAAATTCATTACAATGCCAGGCTTATTTGTTCGGAAAAAACTAAAAAATCTGACGTGGGCACCACATGACTTCCTTGTACACCTTGTGTGTTCATACTTTTCTTAATAACTAAAATGTAGAATAATATAAAAAATTCTTTTAACTTATTATACTAGTATACTCACATATATATTTTAGTCATATTATTTAAACTGCAGAAGAAGATATAAAGCATATTTTACTATTGTCACTGTCATGTCATAATCATTTAAATTTTACGTAGTAACAAATGTTAAACGATCATGGAGTACAAGATACCGAAATACTAAATTATAAGTATATACTTTAATTATTCTTAAATGATAGAAGATACAGAAAAATTTATAAAATACCGATTGTAGATAATAATCACATAATCTTTCATTTAAAATAAAAAAAATTGTCTAAAATTAATTATTTATGAAAATATTTTTTAAAAGTACTACTTCCGGTTTATAGATTGAAACCAAAAATAGGAGGTGCACAACTAGATGCTATAACAGTCCTAAATACAAAATTTCAGCTTTCTACGTCTAACCGTATTTGAGTTATGCGACACACATACGTCCGTACGTACGTACGCACGTACGTACAGACGTCACGACGAAACTAGTCATAATGGATTCAGAAAAGGTCAAAACGGATATTTCCGTCAAAATCTGAGAACCGAAATTTTTCGCGATTACAATACTTCCTTACTCCGTACAAGGAAGTAAAAACAACAAACAAATAAGCCAAATCCTAAATTAAGGATTTTACAAAATAAATAAACGTTTTTTTAAAACTGCTATTATTATTTTAATTCTTTTGTTTTCTTGTTTTATTTTTGTAGAATGATGTAGGTATTATTTATCTACCTCTTTATTTATATGTATAATTTGTTCTTTGTTATAAAATAATAAACTCTCTAATGTTCTTTTATTGAAAATAATTTTATTATTTACTTTATTGTAAGTAAGTTTTAAGTGCAAATCTAAATGTTGTACTTAATAATTCATCGTATATGAACTCAAAATTTCCCTTTTCAATATTTATTATTCCGAATCCTGACACTAATATTTTTCCATAAAGCCAAAGTATGAAATTATTTCGTTGGTCTCTTGTCCCTCGTCACGATGATCTGCTACCTTGAGAAATACGATAAGACTTTCGAATACACTAGTGACATCTAGCGGATGAATTTTAACTACTTTTATACTTTCCAAGAGCGCCGTAAGAAGTGTCAATCTGCATACGAAATATATATAATCAAAGCTATTACCAATGAGGTCATCCCAAAAAAAGGTACCGATTTTTTTTTGCAAAAATAGAATCTATGACTCTTACCGTGATATTACGCTAAAGAATATCCAAAATTAATTTTCATTCTAATTTTATTAAAACATTTTCCCGGTATCTTTTTCGTGACGTCACTCATTTGATTCACACACAACGACAATACTCACACATGCATCTACAATTTGTAATGTTATACAACGTCGGTAATGTCGGTCGCTAAGTTCACCCGCACCACCGTAACATATGTAATCTAACTTTTTAACTGTCAGTAGTCGATAAAAATTCGAATGTAGTGTGATTGATAATCGTTAGTTTATTAATTAATTAATGATATTTAAGTAAAATCAAAATAAAATTCCAACGTGATAAATAAAAATTAATTTTGCCCGCTAGGCTGAGAGTAATCGTTCGAAAATGAGTGACGTAGTGCTTACGTCAGCCAACTAAGATTTAAAATTAAAGCCCATTTTCAAAAAATTATATCTCTTAAACGAAACAAATATACGGCGTGAAAACTTTAGGTATGTATAATTTAACAGGATCTCTTCTAAAAAAAAATCAGAAAATGTGGGATGACCCCATTGAAATGATTACGACACTCGCTTGCGGCTTGTGCGTTTAGTTTAACTTTAACCTAATTATAATATTTAACTTCTGATTGTCTATGTCTAAAATTAAAATAAAATAATGTTCAAGGCTCGAACCAGAAGACTTCACAATCAAACTGGGCACAATTTCTCTAACCTCAAATTTCACGTCTTACCTTCCATCAAAAATCATCTCCCACCCTTCCTACAATTCTACAAACAAGCAAAACGACATCGCATTAATTTACACTTCATCTGCAATCAAATTTTCCTGCCTAATTCAACCAATACCACTCCTGCAATCATCCCCTCCAACCGGTTCTGACGTCATCGCCACGGGATGGGGCTACCTCGCATGGGAGTCCGATGCACGAGTTCCGGATGAGCTGCATTACGTCACACTGAAGACGATAGCCAATGACAAGTGCGCAGAGAAGATGATAGAAGTGAACGTGGTTTCTGATTGGCAGATTTGTACATTGACGAGGAGTGGGGTAGGTGTTTGTGGTGGGGACTCAGGGGGGCCGTTGGTGTACAAAGGAGAACTAGTGGGCGTGGTTTCGTGGGGGATTCCTTGTGGGGACGGATATCCGGATGTGTTTACTAAAGTGGCGGCTTATTTGAAATGGATAGAAGAAAATATTAAGTGATTTATGTTATTGTCTGTAGCAAAATTTTAATTGAATCGAATATATTATTTATAAAAGGTATTAAACTTGTTAATAATTAAATACCTTAAAAGAAAATAAACAAAAATTATTCAAGATAAACAATATTTTTACATTTTATACACAGAATGTTTAAATGCAATTACCGGGTTCTGCATGTAATGCTCACAAATGAATAATAATTTACATTTTGTGACTCATTGTAAGTCAATAAATGCTTTTTCATATTATTTTGTTATTAAATAGCGGTAATCATTTTCCTCATTTAATGAATAAATGAACAAACTAATAACTAAATGTCTGTAAAGCGGCAGTACGATTAATAAACCCAGTGTGGTATACAAAAAATGTGCTTGCTAATTTTTCGAAAATATTTTTAACCGCAATCGGTATACTCTTCAATTTTTTTTGACACCAACGTGACTTTTGTACGTTCTTAGAAAACACATCTTGTACAATATATTCTGTCTGTACACACTTTTCATATAATATACTAAAGCAGTAAATGGAGCGGTATAAAGGCAAGGCCTAAAGTCTCAGTGGCAGACCTAGTTAGCAAGTTCAAGTTACTTAAATCAATTGTTTCAAATTATGTCAAACTGACGCTTACAATTCGAAATTTCAGATAAATTTATTCGGAGTAATAAAATAACAGAGAAATTACAAAAAATAATAGTAGAGTGAGCACAAATATTTTAAATTTTTTCATTGATAAGATCTATCTTTAAAAATTTGACTCATCCAATTTTTTATGACGTCATCAAGTCACGTGGGTGTCAAGAAAATTTGAAAAGATACATTAAAATAGTTGTAGTTTGTAGTGAAAATCTACTTGATTGCTCAACTAAGAAAAAAGAAACATTACGGGCAGTCATTCGGTTTTTAAATTAAGTATTTATTTCATCTCCATAGCCGGTTTCTACCCCACGTAGATCTTTTTGTAACTTTTCCTCTCAAAAAGACCCATGTGGCGTAGAAATCGGTTTGAGATGAAATAAATAATTTAAAAACAGACTGATTTACAGTAATATTGCTTTTCTCAATTTCATGTTTATAGTATTTATCTTTTTATTTCTTTCCTAAAATATCAAACAGTTCTATTAAAATGAGCTGCGTATTAAAATAAATTATAAGCAATTATACATTATGTATTTAAATGAAATATGAAAATATAAACTATAACAAAATACGAATTACAAAACATTTTAAAGATAATAGATTCCATTTTGAATTAATTTACAACTCTACTTACAGTAATACAAATAATATCATCCTCCGATCAGCTGCTTGACTCCATCTTGATGACGTAGGTGCACAACCTTATTGATGTAGGATGAAGGAATAATAATGAACTGCACAAGATCCTTTTATTTGTTTATAATATTATGTGTTGATAAAATAAAGATTATTCTTAAACTTTGAATAACACTAGAGACAAGAACAAAAAAATTTTAAAAATCAGTTACTTTTGCAATTTAAAAATAGAAATAGAAATGTCAAATTCACATGTCTGCGAGGGAAAGTCTTCCTTTATTTCAATGTGCCAGTCACACCAGTTCTTGTACGTGATGTCAGGTGTGTATGTGTGTGTGAGGCCCGTGCTGAGCTGTGTGACGCGAATCTCACAGCGGAACTCACACAGCCGCTCACTCGACACCGGGATGTACACACTGAGGTTAAACTCTGAGTCGTTCAGCCTGTACCCGCACACCGCGGTGCCTGCAGGACAAGTCACGAGACAACACCGCCACAGCCCGCGTGTAGCCCGCCATGTGGAGCCGGCGCTGTGCGTCACGTCCCCGTGCCTCGAGGTGTAGTGCGTGGACAACGTACCACGTGACACGTCCATGTCGCATATCCAACACTTGGTGCTCTGCTGACAGAAGTACACCTCGTGTTTGTCGCACTTGTCTAGGATGCCCTGGTGTGTACAGCCCTGGGCCTGGTTCTCGCAGGCTCGCCTGGTGGGGGCGCAGCGCTCGCACAGCCAGCCGTCCTCGTCACGGTACAACTTCACCGTCACTTTCGCCCCGCACCCGGGGCACTTCTCCTGCCGCTCCACCGCCACAGGCTCTGGCTCCTTCATCATCACGGTGCTGGTACTACTTGCCGTTTCCCATCGGTTATTGGTCTATAACTACCACATAATACACTGGGCAATGCTTGGCCAGTTTTACTTGCCACCGCGCTCCCAGACTTCTGGCGTATCTTTGGTTTTGTTTTGTTACCTTACCATATTGTGTGGCAAGATTTCACAAGCATATTGGTCAGTAAGCACAACACAAGTACGAGGTCTGACTATTAAATAACGACACTGCGCGCGCAGAAGGCGTCCTAGAGGGGCAGGAGGAGAAAACGAATGCAGCGTTGGATAGCTGTAAGTGTCTACTATTCCGGTACGAAAACACGATTTTGTCGCTGTAGTAGTATTTTTTCTTTAAAGGTTAGAAACGAACGTGTTTTCTTCTCGTGCCGATAACAATGTATATTATAACAATGGATTTTGCACCTGCCCATAACGCGCTGTCTGTGAAGCGTTATTTAGCCGCTAGAGGTACTCTAGTGCTCGAACACGCGCCGTACTCGTCTGATTAAGCACCCTGTGACTATTTTCTATTTCCGAAGATCAAGTCTGCCTTAAACGGAACCCGGTTCGAATCGATGGAAGAGGTGAAGCGAAAATCGGCACGAGAAGAAAACACGTTCGTTTCTAACCTTTATAGAAAAATCTGACGTGGCCATCACACAACCTTCCGCCATATTAGACTAGGAAAATAATTTCAAAAGACGTCTATAAATCACTCCTAGAGGCTAATCATGTAACAATTGATTAACAGGTTGAATCTTATGATTTGATACCCGCTGAACACGCCTAGGTATGTTATTTGCTCGAATTTTCACTCCTTGTGCCCCAAATTCAAGATGGCGGACGACAATTGTGTCCGAAAATCAATTTTTTACATTTTTCTCAGAAACTATTCATATTAGGTGAAAAAGTGTAAAGAAAATGTAGATTATAAAATTCTTTATAAGATAGGTTCTAAACGATTTTCATGTAAGTGACACAGTTTTCGAGAAAATTATGTCTCCCTTCATGAAAACGGTTGTCATTTATGAACTAATAATAATATCAACTTCCGGTTTCTAAAATTAAATTATATGAATTTTTTTATAAGATATATTATTTTAAAAACTTTTTAGTGCGTTTATTGAGCCAAATGTAAAATTTTCTTCCGAGAAATTTTACCATTTTTTGTATTATTTTGTATTTAATGAATTGTAACTTCAGACCGAATAAAAATATTGACTTCCGGTTTCTTTTATTAAATTCTACGAACATTTCTCTATAAGATACATTATGTTAAAAACAGTTTAAAGCTTTCTTTAAGCCAAAATATTACATTTTTCCCCAAGAAAAAGTTGAGAAATTTTTAAATTTTTTGTATTTATTGTGTTTAATGAACTGTAATTTCTAATCGAATAACAATATCGACTTCCGGTTTATTTTATTAAATTCTACGTACATTTCTCTATAAGATACAGTATTTTAAAAAGTTTTAAGGGCGTTCGTTAAGGAGGTTCCCTACACATGCAGTGGCGTACTCAGATATCAGCCTTTAATTAATAAAAATATTTTTATTAATGTAAAACAAAATTCGGTCAACGGGTGTTAGTTGATATTGCAATTCGTTCAGTTGCGGTGATATATTTTTACAATAATTTCTAATTCACTAATCAAAAAATGCTTGAAGATTTTTTTACAACAACAACAATATTGTTACAACTATGTTGTCAACCTTCTTCAAATTTTGGGAAATTGATGTCCGTGCTTGCATACGTTTATATACCAAAAATTAAGTAAATAGAACATTTCTAACATCATTTTATTTAATCAATTAATGGAAAGCCATAAGAGCCCATGTAAAATATTAAAATTTAACAATTAATTTCGTTCAAACTACGTGGTCAAAAATTTCCAAAAAATTCAGGTATCATTTTTATGACACAGACAACATAAATTCAAAGTTTGGTTGCATTAGAACATTTTTAAAAATGTCTAGGGAACCTCCTTAAGCCAAAATATTAAACTTTTCACCGAGACAAAATTTAAAAAAAATTTAATTTTATTTATTTATTTATTGTGTTTAATGAACTATAATTTCTAAACGAATAAAAATATCCATTTCTGGTTACTTTTATTAAATTCTACGAACATTTCTCTATAAGATAAAACATTGTAAAAAGTTTTAAGAGTGTTCGTTATGCCAAAATATTACAATCTTTCCCGAGAGACAGTTGAATTTTTTTTAAATTCTTCGTATTTATTGTGTTTAATGTAATGAACTGTAACTTAACGGATAAAAATATCAACTTCCCGTTTATTTTATGAAATTCTACATACATTTTTCTATAAGATACATTATTTCAGAAACTTTTTAGGGTATTCATTTAGCCAAAATTATCACTTTTTGCGGGAGAAAGGTGATAATTTTTTTAATTTTTCATAATTATTGTGTTTTATGAACTGTAAGTTCTAAACGGATAAAAATATCGACATCCGGTTTCTTTTCAAAAAAATTTTCAACAACTCTAGAATAACCTTCTATAGGTACCTATGTATTTTCAAAATACATAAAGTCGATTTTTTCTCATATTTAAAAGTTAGATTACCAAATTTTTTTATAAGGAACATTGATTTCAAAGTGTGGATGATCTGGTTTAGCCAATATTTAAGGATATTCTCCAAAGACAACTTTGGTAAATTTATATAAAATTGCTCTGATTTGCCCCTACAAAGTTAGCTATCCGAATATCTAAGAAAATATTCGTTCTTAATAATGTTCACTAACTTTTGCAACCCCGAAAACATAAATAGACATTTCTTTCTAGACGTCTGTTGAGATTTTTTTCCATAGTCTATAAATCTAGTGCCTCCAAAATTTTAAGAACAACGTTCCTAAAAATAAGTTTTCTTATAGAGAATGTTGTGATTTTCTTATATAACAGTTTCTTTTACCTAATATTAACAATTTCTGCGATAAAATGTTCTGAAAAGAAACCGGAAATCCATATTTTTATCTGTTTAGAAGTTAAAGTTCAAAAACAGAATAGTTACGAAAATTTTTAAAAAAATCAACTTTCTCCAGGGAAAAATTTTGATATTTTGTCTTAATGAACGCCCTAAAAAGTTGTTAAAATAATATATCTTATAGCAAAATGTTCGTAAAATTTGATAAGAGAAACCGGAAGTCAATATTTTTATCCGTTCAGAAGTTACAGTTCATTTAACAAAATCAATACGAAGAATTAAAAAATTTCTCAACTTTCACTCAAGAAAAAATGTAATATTTTGACTTAAAAAAAACTCTAAAAGGATATTAACATAATGTATCTTTTAGAGAAATATTCGTAGAATTTAATAAAAGAAACCGGAAGTAGATATTTTTATTCGTTTAGAAGTTACAGTTCATTAAACACAATAAACAATTAAAAAAAAAATTCCCAATTTTGTCTCGGTGAAAAGTGTAATATTATGGCTTAACGAACGGCCTTAAAACTTTTTAAAATATTGTATCTTATAGAGAAATGTTCGTAGAATTTAATAAAAGAAACCGGAAGTCGATATTTTTATTTGATTAGAAGTTACAGTTCATTAAACACAATAAATATAAAAAAATTAAAAATTTCTCAACTTTCTCTTGGGGAAAAATGAAATATTTTGGCTTAACGAACGGTCTTAAAACTGTTTTTAACACAATGTTAAATGCACTAAAAAGTTTTTTAAATAATATATCTTATAAAAAAAATTCATATAATTTAATTTTAAAAACCGGAAGTTGATATTATTATTAGTTCATAAATGACAGCCGTTTTCATGAAGGGAGACATAATTTGGACTTGGTTTTTAATGATTGAAATGTTCGAAATACATTTTCTCAATTTTCTCGAAAACTGTGCCACATACATGGCGTATTCAGCGGGTATCAAAGCATAAGATTCAACCTGTTAATCAATTGTTACATGATTTGCCTCTAGGAGGTATATTTTCGAAAAAATTTCCTAGTCTATATCTAGACTTTAAACAGAAATGTATACGTACAATCCGGTGTCCATTTAAAATATACAAATAAAAATCTAAAATATTCAAACACAGAAATTTGCATCACCTGAATCAAAAGATTCATTCATAGGAAAACTCTTCTGTGTTGAAGCCATCCTCTGTTCAATGACTACATTTAAAATCTTACTTATTACTTATATGACGTTAGTATGCTAACTTGTCACCCGTCTCACCTGTCAATATTTTTTACGCAGAAACAAAAATCAACTGAACATGGATTACAAGATTTCAACGTTTTATCTGATAAATTTAGTTCTTAAATTTTACTGCAGTTCTTTAATGCTACCAGATAAAGACAATTTTTTTATAACGTAAGTTGCAAATTACTTTTCCTCTTATTCTTATTACCAATAAATACTATATTTATCCAAATTTATATAAATTTTTGACAATTAATCTTTTCAATCTTCAAAAAATATCACTTCCGGTGAAGATATTTGTACCAAAATCTAATGAGCTCTTCCAATTTATATACAAATGTTAAATAGCAAATATCAAAATTTTTGGGTAATTCGTATTTGAGTTATCCGACTGACAGAAATCCGGTCATGACCACATAGCTACACACATACACACACACACACATACATACAGACATCATCGTGAAACTATTAAAAATGAATTGTAAGGACCCTAATTCGTGCTCATCCACTAAAAACTCACTACCCGATTTTTAGCATGATTCCAATACCTTCCTTTACAGGTAAGCGGAAGGTAAAAAATACTACTACAGCGACAAAATCGTGTTTTCGTACCAGAATAGTAGACACTTCCAGCTATCCAACGCTGCATTCGTTTTCCCTCCTAAGCCTCTAGGGCGCCTTCTGTGCGCGCAGTCTCGTTTTTTAATAGTCAGACCTCGTATACGCCAGTAGTGTGGGAGGTCGAACTAGAAACGTAGTCATTAAAATATTTGTGAATATTTGTCAAATACACTAGCAAACCTATTCTAATTCGTTGGCGACTGTAAATAGCGACTGTATGACGTCATAGTTAGCGACTGTATACTTATGTCATCTGTTGGTAGAGACAATTTAAATTAATATAGGAGTGACGTCATATCAGATAAATTCTATCCACCACGTTCACTAAATAAGCTATCTCTTTCTTACACATTTTACTCGTAGAAATCTATACGCATATCGTATGTCATAAGAGGGCGGAGTTTATCAATTTGTGTCTTAACGGCAGTAGCAGAACAATTATTCATATAATATAGTATTCATTACATGAAATATATTTTCTAACATATTATTGTTTTCTTTTAGATTCGCAAAAGTTTGTTATATACCATTTATTGTTTATTGCTGACAACTTGTCAATTTTCTCCTTCTTGTTGTGTCAAGTGTCAACATAAAATTTTGAGGTTAACGTGTTTTGTTATTTAGTTTTGTTCTATTTTATTAATCTTTGATTATTTCCTACAGGATCATGCGATGCATTAAAATGGTAAAATAATGATTAATTTTGAAAATAGAAATAAAAACTATTGCTTTTAAATTTCGCGTATAGAGAAAGACTGCCAGCACCATCTACCAAACTCATGCTGTACTAAAAAGTAAATTCTTGATTCATACGAATAATTTGCTTGTTTTTTATGACGTCACTCCTATATGGATTTAAATCGTGTCTATAGTCAAAAAGTTCGTATATGACGTCATAGTTCACGACTAGTCGATTCAGGCTTGGCGACTGCGAAGTAGAACTGTCAGTCGCTTAGTGTTTTTACTTCCTTGTACGGAGTAAAAAGGAAGTATTGTAATCGCGAAAAATTTCGGTTCTCAGATTTTGACGGGAATATCCGTTTTGACCTTTTCTGAATCCATTATGACTAGTTTCGTCGTGACGTCTGTACGTATGGACGTATGTATGTCGCATAACTCAAATACGGTTAGACGTATAGAAAGTTGAAATTTTGTATTTAGGACTGTTATAGCATCTAGTTGTGCACCTCCTATTTTTGGTTGCGATCATGCCAAAAGGGCACTTTACTTTAGGTATTTTTTTGGTATTTTCCGCATAAATCAAATACGGTTATTATATTTTTATATTATTCTACATTTTAGTTATTAAGAAAAGTATGAACAGTTTAATAAGCGTACAAGGAAGTCATGTGGTGTCCACGTCAGATTTTTTCTTTGGAAAATTAAAACATGGTTGAGTAATATATCTGTTATACATAATATATAATAACTCGTATAATAATAAGGTTAGTACAATATTATCTAAATAAATTTCGCATTCTTTTAAATAAATTGTTATTAAATATATATCGAAGTCATCGACAGAGAGAAGAATCTACAAAAAAGATTGATTCTGGAAATGCTCCACATACAAAAGGAAGAAAACTGTGTCAATTCCCGCAGCGATATACAAGATCTGAGCGACATATATTTAAATATTTTACAATTATTCAATACATAACACTACAATAATTCTTAGCTTTAAGTTTCACATTCAAGTTGCACGGTACATAGTTCCGCTGTTTTTTGATTCATGCGTACTTTCGTCATTATACTCCAGTCAAAATACGGGTTTGGTTGTATTATTATTGGCAATGATCAGATTTGGTCTAGTATAGGTTTTTTGGGTCGCTGAACACGAATTTCGGGGTCATTTTGTAAAGAATTGTGCGGAACACCCTTAAATTTGCAAAAACTACCCCCAAAATGGTTTTTTTTTATATATTCGCACTTTGAGTGCCCAGATTTCGCACAAAGGGGTTTTTTGGGTCGCTGATCATGAATTTTGAGGATTTTTTAAATAAAAATTAATATTTCACCCTTAAATTAGCTAAAACTACCCCCAAAAAGGGTATTTTTGCTATTTTCGCATTTTGAGCGTCCAGATCTAGTCCATATAGGTTTTTTGGGTCGCTGAACAAGATTTTCGGGGATTTTTTTGATAAAAATTAGTATTTCACTCTTAAATTACATAAAACTACCCCCAAAAAAGGGTGTCTGTTATTTTCGCACTTTGTGCGTCTAGATTTAGTCCATAACTAAGGTAGGTGCGGGTAATAAGGCCTAGCTAAGGGAGATTTGAAATAAAATGAAAACTATTTACTTGAATCAACAAATTTGAATGTTAATTAAACCTAAACATCAAGTGCTGCCATATATAAACAAAAAATTGCAACTTCTGCCGTAAACAAAAAGAAAATAAAACATTTTAAAAAACCTCTTCAGTAGGTCTTATTATACTATAGTAGGATAATAAGGCCTAAGACTTAAACATACATGAATAAACAAAATAGGCTTTGTATATTATTTGGTAATTGAGATCAAAATTAATAATTATGCATTATTCAAGCTAAAGTCTTAAAATTAACAACAAATTTCTTTGTTTAATAGCCATCAAGACACTCAAAATTATCTGTATCATCCGATGACAAACCGACGCACCCCACTTGTCGCTAGGGATGGGAAAATATCGATATATCGATAAATATCGACATAAACATCAGTCAATATATTACTTTTAGTTTGGCGTCGATGTATCGATAACTCGATATTATCGAAATTTTCCGATAATTATCGACATGTATCAACAATATCGAGTTATCGATATCAAAAGAAAAGTGATGTTCATATCGATATTTATCGATATATCGATATTTTCCCATCCCTACTTGTCGCATTTAGAACATTTGTTCATATCAGCCATCTTATTCTCTTTACAACCGTGATATAAAAAAACTCACCTGGTTCTCTTTAGTATCACTTCTACCTTTGGGGATTGATGTCTTTTTAATTTTTTTCTCTTCCTTGTATTTGCCAAGAAGGTCTTTGGTGACTAACATTTTGAAAAAGATATAAATAAAACTGTAAAACAGGCAAATGTTGATTCAAAACAATGGAGGATAATAAGGCCTACGGTCGAATTTAGTAGGCCTTATTAATCGCCGACAACATGAAAAGAAAAACTGAAAAGAACATTATTCGGACCATGATATTATTATTCAAACATCAAAGGCCGTAGAAGCATTAAATAATAGAAAACTATAGCCTAAAATTATATATAAAAGTGTAATATTACAAAAAATAATTACGATTGATTTGGACGATATCTTATTATTCGAGCCGCGCGATCGTCCCTCAAACTGAATGACTTTGCACTGGTGACAGTATGCGAACAAACGTGTTGCGACAGGTTTGAGGCGCCATTATATGAATGTTAGCTACCTACGAGGGTGACTTTGAGCGACAACAATAATTTTAAATTGTTTTTTTGTTACTTAGGCCTTATTAGCCGACAGACCTTATTACCCGCACCTACCTTATATGGACTAAATCTGGACGTACAAATTGCGAAAATAGCAAAGATACCCTTGTAGGGGTAGTTTGTGCTAATTTAAGGGCAAAATATTAATTTTGCATAAAAACACCCCGGAAATTAATGATCACCCAAAAACCCATATAGACCAAATTTAGACGCACAAAGTGCGAAAATAGCAAAGACATCCTTTTTTGGGGGTAGTTTTAGTTAATTAAAGGGTGAAATATTGATTTCTATTTAAAAAATCCCCCAAATTCTTGATCAGCGAGCTAAAAAACCTATATGGACTAAATCTGGACGCTCAAAGTGCTAAAATAGCAAAAATACCCTTTTTTGGGGATAGTTTTAGATAATTTAAGGGTGAAATATTAATTTTTATAAAAAAATCTCCAAAATTCTTGATCAGCGACCCACAAAACCCGTTTGTGCAAAATCTGGGCACTCAAAGTGCGAATATATAAAAAAGAACCCATTTTGGGGGTAGTTTTTGCAAATTTAAGGGTGTTCCGCACATTTCTTTACAAAATGACCCCGAAATTCGTGATCAGCGACCCAAAAAACCTATACTAGACCAAATCTGGTAGTTGCCAGTAATAATACAACCCTCCCCCGTATTTTGACTGGAGTAATAAGGATAACATCGAAACGTTGGCAGTGTAGAAAATAAAGAAAATTGACTGCATTCCCGACTATTTACGTCCCACATTAAATATATAATATAAGAGACACATTTTTGATCCATCGACATCCTACTCTCAATCTCACGCTCACGTGCACTCATAATAATCACAAAATTACAAACGAATTGCAAAACAAAATTCAAAAATTGACAATTTTTTGACAAATTAATATCAAAAAATCTGACGTGGACACCACATGACTTCCTTGTACGCCTATTAAACTGTTCATACTTTTCTTAATAATTAAAATGTAGAATAATATAAAAAATCTGACGTGGCCACCACAAGACCTCCTGCCATACCTACTTTATTCTTTTAACTTATTATACAAATATATTAATATATAAATACTACTACTACTACTACTGCTACTATACTCACAAATATATTTTAGTCATTTTATTTAAACTGCAGAAGAAGATATAAAGCATATTTTACTATTGTCACTGTCATGTCATAATCATTTAAATTTTACGTAGTAACAAATGTTAATCGATCATGGACTACAAGATACCGAAATACTAAATTATAAATATATACTTTAATTATTCTTAAATGATACCAGATACAAAAATATTTATAAAATACCGATTGTAGGTAATAATCACATAATCTTTCATTTAAAATAAAACAATTTGTCTTAAATTAAATATTTATCAAAATATTTGAAAAAAGTACTACTTCCGGTTCGTAGATTGAAACCAAAAATAGGAGGTGCACAACTAGATGCTATAACAGTCCTAAATACAAAATTTCAACTTTCTACGTCTCACCGTATTTGAGTTATGCGACACACATACGTCCGTCCGTCCGTCCGCACGTACGTATGTACGTACAGACGTCACGACGAAACTAGTCATAATGAATTCAGAAAAGGTCAAAACGGATATTTCCATCAAAATCTGAAAACCGAAATTTTTCGCCTACCAACACAAAATAATTTTTATACCAACATAAAAAATTAGTTTCCCAAGATTTTGACTTGCTAAGAATTAGAATAAGTCTACTGCTGCTCAGTAGTGTGGGACCGGCATTAGCTTTAAATATCACTGACTATTACTTCCTTGTACAGAGTAATAAGGAAGTATTGTAATCGCGAAAAATTTCGGTTTTCAGATTTTGATGGAAATATCCGTTTTGACCTTTTCTGAATCCATTATGACTAGTTTCGTCGTGACGTCTGTACGTACGTGCGTACGTACGTACGGACGTATGTGTGTCGCATAACTCAAATACGGTTAGACGTAGAAAGTTGAAATTTTGTATTTAGGACTGTTATAGCATCTAGTTGTGCACCTCCTATTTTTGGTTTCAATCTATAAACCGGAAGTAGTACTTTTTAAAAATATTTCGATAAATATTTAATTTAACACAAATTTTTTTATTTTAAATGAAAGATTATGTGATTATTACCTAAAATCGCTATTTTATAATTATTTTTGTTTCTGGTATCATTTAGGAGTAATTAAAGTATATATTTTTAATTTAGTATTTCTTTATCTTATAGTCCATGATCGATTAACATTTGTTACTACGTAAAATTTAAATGATTATGACATGACAGTGACAATAGTAAAATATGCTTTATATCTTCTTCTGCAGTTTAAATAAAATGACTAAAATATATTTGTGAGTATACTAGTATAATAAGTTAAAAGAATTTTTTATATTATTCTACATTTTAGTTATTAAGAAAAGTATGAACACACAAGGCGTACAAGGAAGTCATGTGGTGTCCACGTCAGATTTTTTTATAAAGATAAGGTAAATCCACCGGAAAACTTAAATTGTCAAAATATTTCAACTTTTGGCAACATTGCTGAGAATAATGTCAGCAGTACCGTACCTATTTCTAAATTTCGGACAATATTTCCATTTTTAATGTTACCGAAATTTGGTAACTTTTAATAAGACCCTTAGTAACTTTTCAAAAATATTCCCTAAGTGGAATTATGCCCATTAGCAATATTGCTGATGTCACATTACTACCTACCACGGTCTCCTGATGTAAGTAAAGTTAGCAAAACACTTTTGGAAATTGACCTTGAAAAATATCTCATAATATGGTGTGAATTTGGTGCTAATATGGTGTGAAAACCAAAAATTTGGTGCGCGCTTTTTATTACTTCCTTATACGGAGTAAAAAGAAAGTATTGTAATCGCGAAAAATTTCGGTTCTCCGATTTTGACGGAAATATCCGTTTTGACCTTTTCAGAATCCATTATGACTAGTTTCGTCGTGACGTCTGTACGTACGTACGTATGTATGTCGCATAACTCAAATACGGTTAGACGTAGAAAGTTGAAATTTTGTAATTAGGACTGTTATAGCATCTAGTTGTGCACCTCCTATTTTTGGTTTCAATCTACAAACCGGAAGTAGTAGGTACCTACTGTAACAAGTCCTAGTCATCACAATTAAGTAGGTGCAACGTCAGTCATTAGTTTAACAGGTCAGAGTTACCAAATAAATATAAATAAATATGTTTGTATTGCTAATACTAGTTTTGCTGACTAAGGACTTGTACATGAGTATAAATAAGATACAGATAGGGTAATAGACAGTTCCAATTCAGTTGCGTTCCGATTCCAGTATGTGACAGCATAGAGATAAGTGGTTAACGTAAGATGTTATTATTATTGTTATTATATTATTATTATTATTCATTAAATATACTTTTATACTTTTGTAACCTTTGAGTATTAATTGATACTAGTTTCCCAGTCTCGACAAGGACCCACAACTTATTATTTGTACACCCAATTTGGGAGGTACATAATTGGTGGCAACGGTGCAATCTGTTGTCAACCCAATTAGGGTGTTACATATTGGTGGCAACGGTGGAATCTGTTGTCAGCCCAGTTTGGGTGGTACACTACTTTTTTCAAATATTTCGATAAATATTTAATTTAAGACAATTTTTTTTATTTTAAATGACAGATTATGTGATTATTACCTACAATCGGCATTTTATAAATATTTTTGTATCTAGTATCATTTAATAATAATTAAAGTATATTATATTTATAATTTAGTATTTCGGTATCTTGTAGTCCATGATCGATTAACATTTGTTACTACGTATAATTTAAATGATTATGACATGACAGTGACAATAGTAAAATATGCATTATATCTTCTTCTGCAGTTTAAATAAAATGACTAAAATATATCTGTGAGTATAGTAGCAGTAGTAGTAGTACTCATATATTAATATATTTGTATAATAAGTTAAAAGAATAAAGTAGGTATGGCGGGAGGTCTTGTGGTGGCCACGTCAGATTTTTTTATATTATCCTACATTTTAGTTATTAAGAAAAATATGAACAGTTTAATAGGCGCACAAGGAAGTCATGTGGTGTCCACGTCAGATTTTTTTAAAAACTGGGATATTTTGCTAATTTTACGTAAAGTTAGCAGAACAACTTTTTAAAAATGCCACAAAAACAAAGTTTTAGACAAAAAATCTAACGTGGACACCACATGACTTCCTTGTACGCCTATTAAACTGCTCATACTTTTCTTAATAACTAAAGTGTAAAAATATAATAATATAATATTATACAAATATAATAATATATAAGTACTACTACTACTGCTACTCCTACTCACAAATATATTTTAGTCGTTTTATTTAAACGGCAGAAGAAGATATAAAGCAAATTTTACTATTGTCACTGTCATGTCATAATCATTTAAATTTTACGTAGTAGCAAATGTTAATCGATAATGGACTACAAGATACCGAAATACTAAATTATAAATATACCGTGAGTTTATTTTAACGTGAAACATGGGATTTTTCATATCCATGGTTACGAATTTGACAGCAATGTATTAGAGCGTTCTTTTTAAAATCGAACATAGGGAATCAATATAACTGTATTATTCTTGACCAATATAACATATTTAGCTGTAATAGTTCCAAGAGACGCTTTCAACATAAACTTTTAATTGTTTAAACTATAACCTACATCGTATTTCCAGGTAGCATCAGTTTGACTCCAAATAACAAATTCAAATGGTGCTACCTGGAAATACGATGTAGGTATAGTTTAAATAATTAAAAGTTTATGTTGAAGGCGTCTCTTGGAACTATTACAGCTGCCCAAATATGTTATATTAGTCAAGAATAATACAGTTAAATTGATTCCCTATGTTCGATTTTAAAAACAACGCTCTAATACATTGCTGTCAAATTCGTAACCATGGATATGAAAAGTCCTATGTTTCATGTTAAAATAAATTCACGGTATATATACAGGGTGTCTATTTAACTCGGGCCACTATTGGTAATTCCTAAACTAGAACAGATACGACTTCGGTTAAATTAGACAAAAGTTACCTTATCAGAAGGCCATTCCAGTGATGTATTTGTTTATTCAAAAATATGCACAGGTAACTAGATAGAGCAAAAACTTTTATTTTTTTAAATGGCAATCACAGTTAGCTATGGCATCATTAATAGGAGTATGTTTTTCTCTTTTCAACTGTATGTAATTTTCATCATTTTTTTTTTAAATAAATGTTTTATTTACACAAAACCAAATACACTTAATTCTAATGGCACTTATTAAAGTAGGCCTTGATAAAAACAATTTAATATGACAACAGTACTAAAAACTACTTTTAACAATATAAAAACTGACAGCAATACGAGAAAAATGTTTAAAGCAATATAAATCGTTTTAAATTGTTTTTATCAAAGCCTACTTTAATAAGTACCATTAGAATTAAGTGTATTAGGTTTTGTGTAAATAAAACATTAATTTAAAAAATAAATGATGAAAATTACATACAGTTGAAAAGAGAAAAACTTACTCCTTTTAATGATGCCATAGCTAACTGTGATTGCCATTTAAAAAAATTAAAGTTTTTGCTCTATCTAGTTACCTGTGCATATTTTTGGATAAACAAATACATCACTGGAATGGCCTTCTGATAAGGTAACTTTTATCTAATTTAACCGAAGTCGTATCTGTTCTAGTTTAGGAATTACCAATAGTGGCCCGAGTTAAATAGACACCCTGTATATATATATATATATATATATATATATATATATATATACTTTTATTTTTTTAAATGGCAATCACAGTTAGCTATGGCATCATTAAAAGGAGTATTTTTTTCTCTTTTCAACTGTATGTAATTTTCATCATTTATTTTTTAAATTAATGTTTTATTTACACAAAACCAAATACACTTAATTCTAATGGCACTTATTAAAGTAGGCCTTGATAAAAACAATTTAATATGACAACAGTACTAAAAACTAGTTTCAACAATATAAAAACTGACAGCAATACGAGAAAAATGTTTAAAACAATATAAATCATTTAAATTATTTTTATCAAAGCCTACTTTAATAAGTGCCATTAGAATTAAGTGTATTAGGTTTTGTGTAAATAAAATATTTATTTAAAAAATAAATGATGAAAATTACATACAGATGAAAAGAGAAAAAAATACTTCTTTTAATGATGCCATAGCTAACTGTGATTGCCATTTAAAAAAATTAAAGTTTTTGCTCTATCTAGTTACCTGTGCATATTTTTGGATAAACAAATACATCACTGGAATGGCCTTCTGACAAGGCAACTTTTGTCTAATTTAATCGAAGTCGTATCTGTTCTACTTTAGGAATTACCTATAGTGGCCCGAGTTAAATAGACATCCTGTATATATATATGAAATAATATTATATGTTAAAACCAACATCTGTCATTTTAAAACTGTAGAAATGAATCATGACTATTCTACACGAAATAAAGACTTGCTACTAATACCTAAACATAGGCTGCAATTTTATAAAAATAGTCCGTACTACAATGGTATAAAATTGTACAATAAACTACCCGAAGAGTTCAAGATAATCACTAATTTAAAAACTTTCAGAAATCGGGTGAAAATGTTCCTTGTAGAAAATTGTTTTTATTCAATTGCAGAATATCTATCCCATTAGAGTACCTAGCTTATATTATATTAATTGCTATATATGTTTGTAAACCTAATTGCTATGATGACTAAATCTATATCATGTATTATGATCCTTGATTTAAATAAAATAAATAAAAAATAAAAAAAATATAAGAAATCTTCAGATACATTAATCAAAATATATCGAAACTCGAGTTTACAATTGATTATTCCAGCACAACCATTCAAAATCAATTTAAATATGGCTTAATCGACGTATTGTAATTTTACGTTATTGTAATTTCAACATGGACTAATCAAATTATCGATGACTTAGGAATTGATTACTCGATCTCAACCCGTTAAAATCAATTATAATATGGATCAATCGATAAATCAATGTCTTAACTCAAGTTTAGAATTGATTACTTCAGCTCAACTACTCAAAATCAATTTTAACACGGAGTTATTAATAAATTAATGTCTTAACTTAAGTTTGGAATTGATTACTCGAGCACAACCAGTTAAAATCAATTTTAGTATGGATTAATCGATAAATCAATGTCTTAACTCAATTTTAGAATTGATTACTTCAGCACAACTACTCAAAATCAATTTTAACACGGGGTTATTGATAAATCAATGTCTTAACTTAAGTTTGGAATTGATTACAGGCGCACAACCAGTTAAAATCAACTTTAATATGAATTGATGGATAAATCAATGCCTTAACTCAAGTTTGGAATTGATTACTTCAGCACACCCATTCAAAATCAATTTTAGCACGGGGTAATCGATAAATCAAAGTCTTAAATTAGGTTTGGAATTAATTACTCGGGCACAACGAGTTAAAATCAATTTTAACATGGACTAAACTAATTATCAATGTCTTAACTTAAGTTAGGAATTTATTAGTCCAGCACAACCAGCTAAAATCAATTTTAATATGAACTAATCGATACATCAATGTCTTAATTCAAGTTAGAAATTGATTTTATCACAGGATATCGATAAATCAATATCTTAACATAGATTTGAAATTGATTACTCGAGCACTAAAAGTTAAAATCAATTAAAATATGATATAATCGATAAATCAATGTCTTAAATTAAGTTAGGAATTGATTACTCCAGCACAACCAGTTGAAATCAATTTTAACATGGACTAATCGAATTTTTCATGATCTTATTCAAGGAAGGAATTGATTACTTTAACACAACCATTCAAAATCAATTTTTACACGGAGTTATCGATAAATCAATGTCTTAACTTAAGTTAGGAGTTGATTACTCTAGGACAACCAGTTAAAATCAATTTTAACATGGACTAATCTAATTATCGATGACTTTACTCAAGATAGGAATTTATTACTTCAGCACAACCAATCAATATCAATTTTAACACGGAGTTATCGATAAATCAATGTCTTAACTTAAGTTAGGAATTGATTACTCGTGCAAAACCAGTTAAAATCAATTTTAACTTGCATTAATCGATATATCAATATCTTAACTCAAGTTTGGAATTGATTACTGAAGCACAACCAGTTAAAATCAATTTTAATATGGATGAATCGATAAATCAATGTCTTAACTCAAGTTTAGCACAACTACTCAAAATCAATTTTAACACCGGGTTATTGATAAATCAATGTCTTAACTTAAGTTTGGAATCGATTACACGAGCACAACCAGTTAAAATCAATTTTAATATGAATTGATGGTTAAATCAATGCCTTAACTCAAGTTTGGAATTGATTACTTGTTGTGCTGGAGTAATCAATTCCTAACTTAAGTTAAGACATTGATTTATCGATAACTCCGTGTTAAAATTAATTTTGATCGGTTGTGCTGAAGTAATCAATTCTTACCTTGAGTTAAGTCATTGGAAATTCAATTAGTCCATGTTAAAATTGATTTTAACTGGTTGTGCTGGAGTAATCAATTCCTAACTTAAGTTAAGACTTTGATTTAGCGATTATATCATATTATAATTGATTTTAACTTTTAGTGCTCGAGTAATCGAAAAACTTAGTAATGAAAATTACTGGCCGGCCGGAGTGGTAGTTCGTCGCTACAACTTCTGGGTCGAAAGAAATGTAACGAAAAAATTACAGACATCAGAATCAGATTCTTTTTTAGAAGAGAAATAGGACAGAAAAAATTGTTTCTTATTTACTACCAAAACGTTCGAGGTCTGCGAACTAAGTGCAAAGATCTATTAGTAAGTGTTTTAGGTTCAAACTATGAAGTAATAGCGCTTACTGAAACTTGGCTGAATGACTCTTTCTATGACAGTGAACTGTGCGATGCTCGTTATGTTGTTCTAAGAAATGATAGAAACTATGAAGAATTAAGTGTAACGCGAGGTGGCGGTGTTTTATTCATGGTAAAAAAACAGTACTCTCCCCGATTAATTGCCAAAAGTGTCAGTAGACTATTTGAAGCGATCTGTATTAAATTGACTATTAATGGAACTGTGGCAATGATGTGCTGTGTTTATATTCCTTCTGGCTCCAATTCTTATACCTACGATTTGTTTATGAACTTTATTCTTTCGCTACAAGAAGTGCAAGACTCGAACTATGATTATTTCTATCTTATTGGTGATCTGAACTTATCTGAATGCAATGGTTCGAGGTACGATTTTACTGCAACAAACTGTAAAAGATCGAAAGCAATTTGTGAAATAATAGCTTCTCTCAATATTTTCTCTATTAATGACATAACTAATTTTAGAAATAAAACTCTTGATTTAGTTCTCACTGACATGTTTGAAGCCAAAGTAACAATCTGTGCTACGCCACTGATTCACGAAGATCTGTACCACCCATCCCTAGAAATAAGTTTTCATACTACAAAAGCTCACAAAGATGTCAGTACAAATGTTTCAAAAAATGCTTTTAACTTTTCTAGTCCTAATGCGGATTATGTTAAATTGTATCATCTGTTAAACAATGTTGACTGGGATTCCCACATTACTATGCAAGATGTTAACGTGGCTACTGCGAAATTTTACAGCATACTAAATAATTTATTTGCTCAGTGTATTCCAAAAGTTTCCATAAAAACTAACAAGAAATTTCCACAGTGGTTTAGCAAAACGTTAAAATCAAAAATCAAACAAAAAGAATATTATAGACGTAAATTAAAATCTAGGGCCCCAAACAATGAAACATTATCAACGTATAAACAACTAAGAACTGAGATAAAACAATTAATTAAAACTTGTCACAATGAACACATTACGAAAATAAACGAAGATATTAAATCCGACCCAAATAATTTCTGGTCATTTATTAGAAACAAACGTAAAGATCTAAATATATCTACTTGCTTTTTGTACAATGATATAGAGGTAACTAATAATCAAGACATTGCCAATAATTTTGCCAATTACTTCCAATCTGTATACTCGAGTGAAAAAGCAGATCTGAGTAAATTAAAAACTACGCCATACAACCTAAGCATATTTTCAATTAATAATATTAGCGAAGAGGAAATTCTGCTAGCTATTCAAACCTTAAAATCTAAATCAACCAAAGGATCGGACAATATTCCTACATATTTTTACAAATCTTTCAGTGATATATTATGTAAACCATTAAAACTACTTTTTAATTTATCCTTCAGTACGAATACTTTTCCCGATTTACTGAAAGAAGGTACTATAATCCCTATTCATAAAAGTGGCAACGCCAAATTAATTACTAATTATAGGCCCATAACAATTCTGTCAGCGCTTTCAAAAATATTGGAAAAAATCATTTATAATAGATTAGCTCCTCATGTAAGACCAGTCATTATCCCTGAACAGCATGGTTTTATTAATAGAAAATCAACTGTAACAAACCTAATGATTTTTACTAACGACGTTGCTACAAATCTAGATGCAGGGCTGCAAACTGATGTTGTGTATACAGATTTAGCGAAAGCCTTTGATAGGGTTAACCATTCAGTCCTAGTAGCAAAGCTGTACACTTATTGTTTGGACTCTGACTTAATAACCTTTCTTGAATCCTATTTAAATAATAGAAAGTTAGTAGTTAAATTTGATAACACTATATCCCAGGAATTTGTTTCTACATCTGGTGTGCCACAGGGCTCAATACTAGGGCCTCTTCTTTTCCTAATGTTTATAAATGATGTATCATATCACATTAAAAACTCAAAATATCTACTTTATGCAGATGACCTCAAAATGTACCATACTATAACATCAGAATCTGATACACAGGAACTGCAGGACGATCTAAACGCCTTACAGATCTATTGCGAAAATAATAGCTTAAGTCTTAATGAATCAAAATGCAAATCTATGTCTTACACCAAAAGCAAACATACCATCAAGACTCAATATTCTGTAAACACTACCTCACTAGAAAAAGTTACACAATTCTCTGACCTAGGATTAATCTTTACATGTAATTTAAAGTTTGTAAAACATACCGAAAATACTGTACGAAGCTCTTACAGAATTCTCAGCTTTCTAATTCGATATGGTAATTTATTTGATATAGACACTCTAATATTACTCTTTAACAGTCTTGTTAGATGTAAACTAGAATATGCCTGTATGATCTGGAATCCCACTACAAACAACCACATTGACATGATCGAAAAAGTACAGAAAAAATTTTTGCGCAGCATCTATTTTAAAAAATTCCAAACTTCAACCTTTATGATATCCTATCAAAATCAACTTGATCTTTTTAATATAGTATCACTGGACCAACGTAGGAAATACTTAGATATAATGTTTATATATAATGTATTAATTGGTAATCTAGATGTTCCCCATATTCTTTCTGTATTACCTTTAAATGTGCCTGATATACGTTTACGTATACGCAATAATTCAACTTTTATTGTTAAGTATTCTATGTCGCCCTTATACAGCATACTAAGAAATGTAAATATTTATACCAATACTTATAATATTGACCTATTCCACACTAATAAAATAGAAATTAAGAAATGTTTAACTATGTAAATATTAATTTTTCATTATTGTTATTTACTATGTACTGTACATTTGTAATTGGACCATTGTCTGTAACTGTGCAGTTTAAATAAATTTATTATTATTATTATCAATTTCAAATCTATGTTAAGATATTGATTTATCGATAGCCTGTGTTAAAATTGATTTTGAATGGTTGTGCGGAAGTAATCAATTTCTAACTTGAATTAAGACATTGATGTATCGATTAATTCATATTAAAATTGATTTTAACTGGTTGTGCTGGAGTAATCAATTCCTAACTTAAGTTAAGACATTGACAATTCGATTAGTCAATGTTAAAATTGATTTTAACTGGTTGTGCTGGAGTAATCAATTCCTAACTTAAGTTAAGACATTGATTTATTGATAACTCCTTGTTAAAATTGACTGTGAATAGTTGTGCTGAAGTAATCAATTCCAAACTTGAGTTGAGACATTGATATATCGATTAATGCAAGTTAAAATTGATTTTAACTTGTTGTGCACGAGTAATCAATTCTTAACTTAAGTTAAGACATTGATTTATCGATAACTCCGTGTTAAAATTGATTTTAACTGGTTGTGCTGGAGTAATCAATTCCTAATTTAAGTTGAGACATTGATTTATCGATAACTCCATGTAAAAATTGATTTTGAATGGTTGTGTTAAAGTAATCAATTCCTACCTTGAGTTAAGTCATCGATAATTCAATTAGTCCATGTTAAAATTGATTTTAACTGGTTGTGCTGGAGTAATCAATCCCTAACTTAAGTGAAGACATTGATTTATCGACAACTTCGTCTAAAAATTGATTTTGAATGGTTGTGTTAAAGTAATCAATTCCTACCTTGAGCAAGGTAATGGAAAATTCGATTAGTCCATGTTAAAATTGATTTTGACTGGTTGTGCTGGAGTAATCAATTCCTAACTTAAGTTAAGACATTGATGTATCGATTAATTCATATTAAAATTGATTTTAACTGGTTGTGCTGGAGTAATCAATTCCTAACTTAAGTTTAGTCCATGTTAAAATTGATTTTAACTCGTTGTGCTCGAGTAATCAATTCCAAACCTAAGTTAAGACTTTGATTTATCGATTAACCCGTGCTAAAATTGATTTTAAATGGTTGTGCTGAAGTAATCAATTCCAAACTTGAGTTAAGGCATTGATTTTTCCATCAATTCATATTAAAAATGATTTTAACTGGTTGTGCTCGTGTAATCAATTCCAAACTTAAGTTAAGACATTGATTTATCAATAACTCCGTGTTAAAATAATTGATTTTGAGTAGTTGTGCTGAAGTAATCAATTCTAAACTTGAGTTAAGACATTGATTTATCGATTAATCCATATTAAAATTGATTTTAACTGGTTGAGATCGAGTAATCAATTCCTAAGTCATCGATAATTTGATTAGTCCATGTTGAAATTACAATAACGTAAAATTACAATACGTCGATTAAGCCATATTTAAATTGATTTTGAATGGTTGTGCTGGAGTAATCAATTCTAAACTCGAGTTTCGATATGGTTTGATTAATGTATCTGAAGATTTCTTTTATTTGGTAGGACTAGTATAATCATACGTAGAACTAGAAACAATATCTAATTTATATACAAAATTTGGCCGCTCCTTCAATAATTCAGAAATTATAAACACTTTGCCTTCGGAAAAATGTAAAAATGCTTGAAACAAGTATCATGTTGCGCATCATTCTAGTCGAAGTAGGGGCAGCCGGAGCGGTGACGCCACACTATGGTTCGGGTTAAATCTTGCCGCGGCGGGGGTTGTGAGTGTAATACATTGTTAATTACTTGTTAAATAATGAGTAATTAATTAGGAATAAATTATTAGTGTGGTGTTAGCCATTTAATCGTGTTTTTTTGCGGTTGTGCTAGCTTAACGGTTAAGCTGGCACAACCCTTTTATTTCTGTTTGGTTAACAGTAATTAATTTGGCTTCTGGGTAATTAATTAGTAATTAATGAGTACTAAATCTTCTGATATGTTTCAACTGATTGTGCCGTAATGGTTGTGCCAGCTTAACGGACCTTTTCAGACGTATCTTTGGATTTGATTTCGCGCAAAACTTTGATGTATTTGTCACCGATTAAATAGAAATCCATCGCGGACGGGTGCGTTCTTTCGTTTCATCGAGGAGTTACTCGATGGTCCTCGATGCTCCTCGACCGGTGTGCCATAGGCATTACCCGTACTGTTTGAAAATTAAAGCGCAATTTATTTACAAATAATTTTTTTATTTTACAAATTCGCTACACAAAATTTTACATTTTAATGTATTTTTTTGTTAACAAATTTCGAATAAAAGTCCCAAATAATTAAATCACAACATGCTAACAAATAAAAATACATTATATTACAATAAGAACAATTACTATAAATTACTAATGACATAAATATTAATTATATAATAAAATTTAATAACAAAAATAGTAATCATTATCATTACTATGGGTACATAAATACTTTGGCTGAGTTATGGTGGGATTCTGTGCAAATCTATAAGTTTTACAAATTTGTAAATCCTTAAATATTGAACAAAATCACATCAATGTTTGTTGACAAAGTTCTGCTACTGAAGATGATTATTATTAGTGTACGGTATCATTTTGATTATGCTAAATATATCACAGACTTGAAGTAATGTCCAAGATTGTTCCATATAATGGATCGTTGAACTACTGAATATGATAATGATTGTACGGTATCATGTAGCTTGTATTAAATTGGAGAAATTTCTAAGATATTGATCCATATAGGATTATTGAGCTACTGCAGATGATATTTGGCATAGTAATGAAACCGTGAAAATATAACATGAAAATGGAGGCAGGTGTTGTCTCCAAGTCGCAAGAGCTGTTTGGAGGGTGTACTGCACAGTAAAGGGACAGATGACACGGTTTGAAATATCTCTGGTGACGATGCCACAGGAAACAGAGCGGTTGCTGGAGTTGCCAAGGACGACGACGATGGTGCAGTGGTGACTGGTGACGTTCATGAAGTTGATGAGATCTTCGGGAACTTTTAACAAAAGTTTTTTATGTATATTAATATCAATATTGTAACATAAAAAACAAGTAGGTAAATACCTTCTACAACAGGATCAGGTTCGGCATTCCGGTTGTCTTTTTTCTACCGTGGTGAAATGGTGATTTTGAAAATGCAGGCCACATATCCCGTATCCTGTCGAGCCGCTTAGTTGTTTTCTCCCGAAGATCACACCTTCCCAACAACTGCAACCATCGAAAACGCTTGTCGTCGTTCTATGGCAACGAAAATATGATCCCACGATCTCCTGCCTGTAGGACAGTTCGCCACCACACATCGCTGTCTGTTATACGTTTTCTAAAATTTAATAAGTATTTAGCAAATACAGAAAAATGTTATAAAGAATATATTTCCAACAATTAATACTTACAGAACTCATCGCACAAGCTGCAAAAATGCCTCTTCCTGTCGTCTTGCCACAAAACAAAACACACTGAGCCAACCACACAAAAGCAAAAATAACAATATCGAAAACAAAACAACGAAAAATAACAACAGCTAATAACAATAATATAATAATAATAATAACAATAATATCGCAATTCGCTCAGAAAAGAGAAATTAAGGTATCAAAATGGCGACCAATATGAACCGTATGGAAACAAGCAATAAGGAACAGAATAGAAAAGGAGAGATATAGTACAGTGGCGTCATCTTGTGAAGGCAGAACGAGTAAAACGCGCGCAAAACGTAAGACATGGTACATGCAGCGCCACATATATTCCGCGAACATGAACTATTTCCATTCAAAACTTGTTTCATGGCGGGCTATTAAAGATTAGTGGGTAGTTGTACCCACTCGAGAAATTCCGAGTGGGTAATATACCCACTCGGGATTTGGGGTGAGACAAATATTCCACAAACGCCAAATTTCAGAAATGCCTAATTCCGTAAACGTCAACATTTTCTTTTGCATGATAAGTTGTTTAACAATAATTGTTAAACAATTAAACAAAGTAAAAGAACGCTTAGCATTTTTTGAAATAAACACATTCAACAATTGTTGCAGATTGAGTTTGTCGGTGAAGTCGCTGTACACATCATGTAAAATCGCAATGATGTTCAGCCGATCTCGTAACATTGTTGATCGCATATATTATGTTTTTAGCCAACACAAAACCGAAAAATTTCGTTCGTTTGAGCACGCTGCCTCAGGAATCGTCACCAGCAGGCGAACAATACAGGATGTCGCTGTCGTATATGAAACTTTTTAAGCATGGGGATCTCGAGAACCATAAGAGATACGAAGTTGGTTAAATTAGACAAAAGTGCATTTTTGTGGGAAAACAAAAACATTTCTAAATTGGCCCCCTAAAGCGGCAACTTTTGTCTAATTTAACCAACTTTGTATATTTTATGGTTCTCAAGATCCCCATGCTTAAACAGTTTCATAGGTCACCCTGTATTGTAAGCTTGCTGGTGATGATTCCTGATTCGTCATGCTCAAACGAACGAAGTTTTTCGGTTTTGCGTCGGCTAAAAACATAAAGGTATGCGATCAACAATGTTACGAGATCGGCTGAACAACATTGCGATTTTACATGTGTACACCGACTTCACCGACAAACTCGATCTGCAACAATTGTTGAATGTTGTTGAACCCTGAGGTTGCATACTAATAGAGTAGTTGTTGTCTTAATAACATTTATTGACAGACTGATACATATAGACTCATTGACTGATACATACAATATAATTCACAAGTCACAGAAATCGTATTAGGGTAGATACATAAGGGTGGGGGTGAACGGACTTACTCGAAGATGTCCGATCGCCCTGGTGATGTAATACAGGTATGTATTTAGGGAAAGTTCTGTAGTTCTTAACATAGGCTCCCCCCGTTGAAGGGGTAATACTTCAACAATCAAACAAAGTATTGTAAAGAATATTATTTTTCTTATAAGACTAAACGATTTATTCACATCACTAACAATAATTAGCACTGCATTGTTCATTTTCGATTGGGAGCACACACACTCTTGCAGCAGCGCGTTTGAAAGTTCCTTGCTTAGTGCGCACTGTCACTACTTGCACGTTTCCATCGTTGCCAGGATGCGTCTCGATGATACGGCCAGTTTTCCAACACAGAGGTGGTACGTTGTCCTCCATGAGGATGACCAGATTGCTGACCTGGAGAGATGGAGGAGTCGTATGCCATTTTGTACGAGCCTGGAGTTGTGTCAGATATTCGCGACTCCATCGGTTCCAAAAGTGAGCGCGGATACGCTCAAGCAGCTGCCATCTTGAAAGCCGGTTTTCTTGGACTTCGCTGAGGTCGTATTCTGGAATTTCAGTTAGCGGCTGCCCTATGAGGAAGTGACCGGGAGTCAAGGTTTCTAGGTCATTAGGATCTGACGACATTTGTGTTAAGGGGCGCGAATTCAAACAAGATTCGATCCTAACAAGAAGCGTGTTCATTTCACTAAAAGTTAAATTAGCATTGCCTACGGTTCTCTTCAAATGAGTTTTTACCGCCTTAACATTAATTTCCCATAAGCCACCCATGTGTGGGGCTTTGGGAGGTATGAAATGCCACGTAATACCTAATTTAGCGACTTCATTTTGTAATGTGTTTTTGAATTCGTCTTTGGCAAAAAATTCTATTAAGTCCTTTAACGCGTTATTTGCACCGACAAAGTTTGTTGCGTTATCAGAATAAATGTCGGTGGGACAGCCACGACGACCAATGAATCTTTTTAATGCGCCTAAAAATTCTTCCGTAGATAAATCTGGGACCAACTCAACATGAACCGCTTTTGTTGAAAAGCATACAAAAATTTCAATGTAAGATTTGACCAGACGTTTACCACGCCCTCGCGATTCCTTGGTTAGCACTGGTTCGGCATAATCAATACCCGTTATAATGAATGGTCGCGAAGGTGTAACTCTAGTCGCGGGAAGGTCTCCCATTTTTGGATTTAGTCCAGTCAGGAGAGGTTTTGACTGAAGACTAATACATAACCAAATGAAATTTGGCATGTGAGTAGTTAAGAACATACAGAAACAAAAAAAAAATTCGCTCCACCTCGGTATGCTCCGCTTCCCACAAAAATTTTCAGTTGAAACGCAAAATTTTCTTATAACGCATTTTCCTCGAAACCTATCAAAGATTTTGGAAAACTGTTTTGACAGGATGAAAGCTGAGGAAATTTGCTATCAAAATGGTCTTTGAAAATTTATCATAAGTAGAACCGTGTAGGCACCAGCCATTTAATATTCAAATGACTTGAGAATTTTCTGTATAGTAGGCGCTACATTGCGAATGACGTAATAAATTCGCCGCTACAGAATGAATGTGGTATAACTTCGTTAAAGAACATCATTTTGTAAACATAAAAATTGCATTTTATTCGTCGAGGCTTCCACTTTCAATTGCACTAATAACATTTGAATTTCCGACCCCGTTTATACCGAGAAACTTGCTTTTTAAAGAATCATAACTCAGTATTTGAAGACGTTCAAAGAATTATCAATATTTTCAATATCTATGAATGAAATTGTAAACTCGTTGAGGATTATCTTCACCAAATCATCCCCAATCACATGCAACTATTTGGAGGGTTGTGTGTTGTACGTCCGAAAAAAACTGGTTTTTGCTATCTCATAGATTTCTTTATTTATCGCGGGCACGAGCATTTTTGAAAATAGACCACTTTTTTGCCCCGTAAATAGATTTTTAATGAGCATATCGTTAAGTACAAATCCTAATCAACAAGATTCTGTAATTTGTTTCATCAATTGTACTACTACGTACATGTAACAGATGTTTTCCTAAAAAAAGATCATAACCTATAAATAAAGAAGGTAGCGAAAACCAGTTTTCTTTTCGGACGTACAACACACAACCCTCCATATATTTGCATGTGATTGGGGATGATTTGGTGAAGATAATCCTCAACGAGTTTACAATTTCATTCATAGATATTGAAAATATTGAGAATTCTTTAATACTGAGTTATGATTCTTTAAAAAGCAAGTTTCTCGGTATAAACGGGGTCGGAAATTCAAATGTTATTAGTGCAATTGAAAGTGGAAGCCTCGACGAATAAAATGCAATTTTTATCTTTACAAAATGATGTTCTTTAACGAAGTTATACCACATTCATTCTGTAGCGGCGAATTTATTACGTCATTCGCAATGTAGCGCCTACTATACAGAAAATTCTCAAGTCATTTGAATATTAAATGGCTGGTGCCTACACGGTGCTACTTATGAAAAATTTTCAAAGACCATTTTGATAGCAAATTTCCTCAGCTTTCATCCTGTCAAAATAGTTTTCCAAAATCTTTGATAGTTTTCGAGGAAAATGCGTTACAAGAAAATTTTGAGTTTCAACTGAAACTTTTTGTGGGAAGCGGAGCATACCGAGGTGGAGCGAATTTTTTTTTGTTTCTGTATGTTCTTAACTACTCACATGCCAAATTTCATTTGGTTATGTATTAGTCTTGGGTTTCAGTTAATTTTTGACTCTCCTGACTGGACTAATTAGTATTTGCAGGATTTGTCCTAAAACATTTAACGCACGTGTGTAAGACTTGTCTAGTTATACTTCTGCCTGATAATACCCAATAACGTTGGCGTATTGCCGCCAATGTGGCCTGGGGGCCGGCATGAAGATGGTCTTCATGAGTTTGTCTAATAATTAGCTTAGTTACAAAATTATTTTTAGGTAAAACAATAGGGTATTTAGTGTCGTTAACAACTGATGCATTTTTTAACCTCCCGCCTACTCTAATTAAACCCTTTTCATCGACAAATGGATTTAACGATAATAATTTGGAATTCGTACTAACAGTTTTATTAGCAGATAATGTTTTAAATTCTGCTGCGAATTTGACCTTTTGTATTAAACTGACAATGAGTTGAGATGAATTATGAAGTTCTTCAGCGGACAAATCACCTTTGATTTTAACGGTGTTGTTTTTGTTTATGTTATGTTTAAATCTGAGAACTCATGCGAATACTCTTTGCAGTTTAATGAAACTAGAAATTTTTGTTAATGCTGGAAATTCGTGATTTTCTATGATTGTTGGGACAGCGATACGAATATCTGGTATCTCTGATTTAGTATTAATTACAGATGGTGGCCACAATTTTTGTTCGTGTTTTAGAAATTCGGGACCGTGTAACCACATGTTGTTTTTTACTAATTCGGAAGGCAAAACACCACGACTAAGGATATCAGCAGCATTATTTTCGGATTTAACATGATACCAATTCCTTGCATTAGTTAGCGAGTTTATTTGAGTTATTCTATTTGCTACGAATGTTTTTAAAGATGAAGGGGATGTGTTGATCCATGCTAAAACAATACTTGAATCTGTCCATAAAAATTGCTGCGAAATATTTAATTGTATGGCTTGACGAACTTTAGCTAGTAAGTTGGCTAACAGTAATGCACCGCATAGTTCCAAGCGAGGAAGCGTGATTACCTTTAATGGCGCAACCCGAGATTTTGAACATAATAATCGTGTATCAAAACTTCCATCATAATTTTGAGTTCTTATGTAAAACCTTGCAATGATGCGTCACAGAAACCGTGAAGTTATATGAAATATGAATATCTTTAATATTATGTAATTGATTAAGAAACAGTGACCAAGTAGTATGAATACTGCTCGGAACCGATTCATCCCAGCTTGTTTTTATCGACCACAGTTGTTGCAAAATTATTTTTGCTTTCATGATCACCGGTCCAAGTAATCCTAGGGGATCAAAAATCTGCGCTGTAGCAGACAGTATTGTTCGTTTAGTTATTTTATTTGGTAATGAATTTAGCTGAATTTCAAATTTAAATATATCTTGATTAGAATTCCAACATAAACCTAAAATCTTTGAAAGTTCTGTTTTTGGTAAATTTATATTTTCATCTCTATCTTGCTGATCATTGTTACCTGACAAAACGTCTATACAATTAAATAGGAATTTTCTTAATTCGAAACCGCCCTGATGTAATATATGTGTTACTTCAGTTTTTATTTTAATTAGATCTGATATCGAGTCTGCACCGGTGAGCAGATCGTCCATGTAAAAATCATTACGGATTACTTTGCTAGCTTCCGCATAATCGTTTTCGTTTTTATCAGCAAGTTCCTTTAGACAACGTGTTGCTAAAAAGCTTGCTGGTTTAGTTCCATATGTAAGGGTTGTTAATTTGAATGTTTTAATAGGTTCACACGAATTATTCCGCCAAAATATTAACTGTAGATTCGTATCGTCGGGGTGAACACGAATTTGGCGGTACATTTTTTCAATATCACCGCTAAATTTGTATTGATGCATTCGAAATCGTAAAATTATACTAAAAAGGTCAGATTGAATTACCGGTCCGCACGTTAGATTATTGTCATTAAGACTGCGACCGTTGCTACTAATTAAGGACGCATCGAATACGACTCTTAATTTCGTTGTGCTACTTGTTTCTTTAAAAACCGCGTGATGAGGTAAATAAACGCATTTAGAATCTAACGGTTCCACGACTTCTTCCATATGATTAAGCTTGTGATATTCATTTAAAAATTCTGAGTATTTTGTTTTAAGTTCGAAGTTTTTGTTTAACCTACGCTCTAGATTATAGAATCGTTTAAGAGCCATTTGTTTAGTATCTCCGATATCCATTTGATTATTAATAATAGGTAATTTTACTATAAATCTATTGTTGGTATGTATCGTGTTTTCACAGAAGTGATTTTCACACTAGGTTTCTTCGTCGGTAGAATCCTTCGAAGAAATGTTTACATTGTTCTCCAATTCGAAGAAAGCTAACATCTGGTTATTGATATCTACATTAGACAGATGGCAAGATGTTTGTTTTGAAGTATTGCTAGAATAATTACCCCCTGCAATAAAGCCGAAATGAGTTTTTTGAAACACTAACCCGCCAGGTACCGTAATTTGCCCTATGCACAATAAATCCCAAAATAAACCTGCGCCGATTAGCAAGTCTACTTTGTTCGGTTCATAGAAGTAGAAGTAGGGATCAGCTAAATTGATGTTTCTGGGAATTTCTAACTGTGTCGGGTTTATGGCAGTTATTGGAATATTATCCGTTATCTTATTTACTACTAAACAATTATGGTTTGCCGAGAAAGCATTCACGCGAGATTTAACAATAACTTTCGTTTGTTTGTTGGTGTTGCTTGATGTGCCATTTAAACATTTAATTTCTACATTCGTTGGAGCTAAATTGAGTCCTAATTTGTTGCACATAGAGGATGTGATATAATTTGACATCGAACCTTGATCTAAGAATGCCCTACATGGATGATATTCATTCTTTTCGTCCTTGATCAAAATAATTGCTGTAGATAATAGAACTGAATTTGTTTTTGTTTCTGCCAAATAAGAATGCGCGTTATATGTTATTCCAGGAATTTTGTCACCTTCAGTGGTTGGGTGCAACAAGCTATGATGCTTTTCATTGCAAACATGACATTTTGAATTGGAGCGACAGTTTGCAATTAAATGATTATTTCTTAAACAATTTGTGCATAATTTGAGATTAATGACTTGTGTCATAGCCACCTTTAATCCAGGCCCTGGCCGCACTACTTGGCAACAGCGTTTGACATGACGTCACCCGGCCTATGCTATTTCATGTGTAACTTTTACTTACATTAGGTTTCATGAAGAGATAGTACAAAATTACGTGAAATATTATTTGGAAAAATAACATAGAAAAAGAAACATTGTTAAAATATCAAACATAGATAAAAAATGAGGAAAGCAGTGTAAATATCGTTGGAATAAATTAAATACGAAATATAAATAATAATACATTTTATTTCATATTCTAAATTACACAACATTATAAAATTACTATTATCTTATGTAAACATTTAAAAATAAATCATAGTAGGTAGTCTCTATTGCACAAATAAACCATATTAGGTGGAAAAATATGTTTACATGATATTCTTTACAACATTATGGTTAATTTCCTTTTTTTAATATATTTACAGTTTGATATCTTATCATTTCTAATTTTCGTATAATTATTGAGCAAAATATTTGCTGTAGTTGAAATAATAGTATTTAAAATTTGTAAATGATTATTTTCACAAAATAAACAATTTTCTTGTATTATATAATTCACTGTTGAATCAGACATTACACCTATTTCAGTCAAAATGTACAAAATGTGCTTTTGTTTATTCGATGACTCTAAAAATTGTTGTTCATAATTTTTTGAAACCAAACTTTGCATAATACCAACAACATGTTTAACAATTATTGTTACAACAAATTGAGAGGGAACAGATAGACCAACTCTATCTAAAATGCTATGATAATAACTGTCCATCGGTTCTTTACTAATAACTAATTCTTTACAATCAATACATTCTATCTTTTTACATATTTTATGAGAGATGTATTATCTTTAAAAGTTAACCACTTATCTGTATCTAGTTTACTAGCAACATGTGTACATAAATGTTCAAAACTTAAAATTTTATCAACACGCTCTTTCTCTTCTTTTATGGTATGAATTTTTCAACTTCTCTTACGGATGCTTCTAGTCTCCTAACTTCTGGATTAGTTCGTTTAAGATATGTGGATGGTTTGTTGAAATATGATGGCAAATTTGGGAAAATGCTCGGAGTAGCTCCAGAACGAAGCACTGGTTTATCACGTTGTACTGACGTTTGTTACCATTTTTGTCAAAATATATTTCGATCCAATCTAAATCACAGTCATGAAAATGTTTTATGCACACCACAGAACGATGTGAAGGTGCCCATTTGTCCCGTGGAATTGCGCGAATCCATGCTTGTCTTGTAATTGTATCTTTCGGAAATTGAAAACACTGCACATATCCTAAATCTTTAGTACTTGAATAATTAGTCTTGCAACCTGGTACACAGCACTTATCTGGCATCTATAATAGAGAAAACAGTTACTTTGGAAAATCATTAATAAAAATTAGCTAATAAACATTAAATATAGCATAAAAATTATTGTTAAACTTTGAAAAATCGTAATGTCAGAACTAAGGTTAGGAATAAAATTGTTCATGTTTTCAGAAAAAAAATGGAAATGACAGCAGCTGTCTAGGTCAACATAAATAATTTCAATAATTATACTTACTTCTATATTATATTGTAATGCACAAACAAATAATATTTAGTTTTTCGTAACTAACATTAACATCTGAAATCACCACTGACAGTACTGGTTGCAACATGACATAGGACATAGGACGGGTAAGCGACGTTGCCAGTTTTAGCCGTTCAGGGCCTGGAATTAAAGGTGGCTATGCTTGTGTGGATCTTTCTTTGATAATTAATTTTGAAAAGTCTTCACATTGGCTAATATAATGATTTGTATTTTTACAAAATAAACATAGCATTTTTTTATTTTGAATAGTTGCATGATGTGTTACTGTTTGAACTTTAGTTTTCTGATTTTGATTTTGAAACTTTGAATTATTATTAGATTGTAGTGAATTGGGTTTGTTTGATGGTATTGTCCCTAAAGGCTGGTTTACATTAAGCAAGTAGAGAGGCAAGTCGAGTGAGCAAGTAACTTGTTACAAGTTACTTGCTTTGTGTAAACATCTACTTGCCTCATATTTGAGGCAAGGCAAGTACGATGCAAGTTGTGAGGCAAGTTAATAAGACAGTCAAGTGAATAGAATCAGGTTCTATTTACTTGCCCATTTGCTTTCCCCTTCCACCAAATTTGTGTGCAGACAAGTAACTTGTCTGATCACTTTCCACGTGTGAACGCGTACTGAACTGGTGAACTGTAAGTAAGTTTAAATTGCAAATAATATGACATACCAATATCGTAGTTTATTTTAGGTTATTATTAAAAATGTCACCACCAAGATGGGACCATAACACGACGTGTAAATTTGTTGAACTGTATGTCCAACATGAGTGCTTGTGGAACATGAATTTGTCTATATATAGAAATAAACAAGCTAGAGACGCAGCAATAAAAGAAATTATGGAAGAAATGGCAATAGAAGATTTTGGTGTAGAAGAAGTAAAACAAATAATTAAAAATATTCGCGCAACATATAGGTAATCAAGAACAAACTAAAATAATAAAATCAGAAAAATCAGGCGCTAGAGCAGTTTCTTCTTTTTATTAGTATATTCTTCTAATATTTCCAAGAGTTCATTTATTAATAAATTAGACACCCGTCTCATTGTCTTTTTACAACCACAATATTCATCTTGCTAGCGCAAAATATAATCTCAACTAAACTTGCCTATCAATTACTTGCGACGTGTGAACAGACACTTGCTTATGCACTTGCTGTTAAAAATTCAAAGCAAGTTACTTGCTCACTTGACTTGCTTGTCTACTTGCTTAATGTAAACCGGCCTTAAGGATTCTAATACTACACAACGTTTTTCTAAGAATGTCAGAAATGCCGAATATTTTGGTACGGCTTTGTCCAACGACACTTGCCATTCGCGTTTCGTGGAATAATCTAATTTTTCAACAACAATGGGTATAATTAAAGCATCCCAGTTATCGACGGGTATATTCAACATTTTTCGGTGAAGCTATATTTGATGTTAAAGTGTCCAAAAGTTCACGTAGCGTAGTATGTGAAGATTTTGTAATTGTTGGTGCGTTTAAGATTGTTGACACGTGATCCTGAACAATAAGACGAACGTTTTTAAATCTGTTTTCTAAAATTTCCCAAGCTTTTGAGTAATTAGCATCATTTATAGCTAGTGAATCTATTGCTCGTAACGCATCGTCGCGTAAACAAGATTTTAAATATTGAAAACGTCGTATATTGTTCAAACCCTTGTTTTCTTCAATACTGATTTAAAGGAATTCTCGAAATTTAACCAGTCTTTATAATTTCCGTTAAATGTTTTAAGATTCAAAACAGGCAAATTAATCGTATCGTTTGTGTTATTATTAGTTTGGCTCGAGATTTGGCTGCTTACTGCCGGAATCGGATGCGTGTTTGCCTTGTCAATTATATCTCTAATCTTTGAAACTAGATCGCAATATTCATCTTCAAATTTAGTTAGTACAGCTAAATGTTCTTGAGCGGAAGTTGTTTTATCTAGTTGCTTAATGAATATTTTCGAAATCTTTACGAGCATCGGCAAGGATTTCTAAGCGTACCTTTAACAGATTTAAGCTTCCAATCGACACATCAAAGGACGCAATATAATCTGTCACGCGAGTTAATTTAAACTGAGCGCCATTGCGCTGATTTTTTCCAGCTTAGCCATTTTAAATAAAACAGTAGACAATGAAGTTGTAGTATTTTATTTATTTATTTTTAATGGTAACCAACCTACAGAATTAACTTCCAATTACAGGATGGTAGATGTTTTTATAGTGGAATCCAACTCAATGAAAGTATTAACAAAGAATTAAATCTTGAGTTATAACTTGTTTGAATTCGAGTTGAAATAGGAAAAAAAGGATAATCTTGTAAATGAATGGCAACCACTAACCTGTTCCTGATGCGGTATGCAGTGGCGTATTTACGGGGGGGGGGGATAAAGGGGATATATCCCCCCCCCAAAGCTCTAAGAAAATCTATTGTAATATTTATATTATATAAATTCATCATAAAAATTTACAATTTATACATTTATTTTCATTTATTTTGCACATATTAATCTTTGGCGATTCATTTTTACGGAATTTGACCTTGAACAACAAAAAATTTTCGCCTGCGGCGCTTTTTCTTATAATACAATTAACAATTATTGTAAATACACATCACCACCACTGAAAGGACTGCAACACACGTTGAGCAAAATTTGTTTTAATTATTATACAAAACATTTTTATTTTCATATCCCCCCCCCCCAAAACTAATGTCTGGGTACGCCACTGGCGGTATGCTATTTTCGGTCTTAGCCCTGTAGTAATTGGACACGTCTGGAGAATGGCGAAATCGAACTGGTTTCGCTTTGTGTAGTGTGTTTTCTTCGATGAAGATGCTTTTAATTCAAAGAACCATATGAAGTTTGGATGCCTTAGGGCCGGCGATCGCTTTGTAAATTGGATCTTTTGCCCTGGATCATTTGCTGGATTGTTCGATGTGTTGATGAATTCAGTGGATTACTTTTAACACGTTTCTGAATCGCACTTTAACACATCCGGCTCGAAGGACCATATGTTGAACCCTGAGGTTGCATACTAATAGAGTAGTTGTTGTCTTAATAACATTTATTGACAGACTGATACATATAGACTCATTGACTGATACATACAATATAATTCACAAGTCACAGAAATCGTATTAGGGTAGAAACATAAGGGTGGGGGTGAACGGACTTACTCGAAGATGTCCGATCGCCCTGGTGATGTAATACAATACAGGTATGTATTTAGAGAAAGTTCTGTAGTTCTTAACAAATGTGTTTATTTCCAAAAATGCTAAGCGCAGCGCTGTTTTTGCTATGCAAAAATGATCTCAACCAAAGTAATAGATTACAATAATAATTATAAACAAAGCTATTTGAAAAATAGAAGTAAAATGCCTCTGTCATGAATGTCTGATTGGTCACGAGTGAAGCGAGTGGCCAATCAGAACACGAGTTAGAGCAGCATTTTACTTCTCCCACCATGTGAAGTACGATATTTTTCCTCACTGTGAGGAAAAATAAATTTCCATGTTTCCCAGTCAAACATTTTTCGTTGGAACTGCCACTGGGTGGATGGGTATGTTAAAGTTAATAATTAAATAAAATATATATATATATATATATATATATATATATATATATATAAAATACATATATAAACAACTGCTAATAATGTAAATAATTATGTGGTGGATGGGTATGTTAAAGTTAATAATTAAATAAAATATATATAAAATACATATAAACAACTGCTAATAATGTAAATAATTATGTAATTTAAGTTGTTGATTATCTACTTTTATTGTTTGTGTTAAATAGGAAAGCGAATCCAGTGCAGTACTAAAAAATGCTGCAGGTAAACTACCCTTAATTTTTCGAATTTAAAAAAAATAATTTTTGATTCGTAATCAACATCAAATAACGTATGTACTCGAAGTTATGAAACACCTATAATTTTAGTAAATCTCTTATACTTTTTTGTAGAATCTCCTATAAAAACGATTTTAAAACTAGACAGCTATACACGAATATGCACGTGCACACCACAATAGTATATAAATATTCAAGTACGGTATTAATGCTGTTGCCTTGTTTTTTAGTACTTACCGCCTTTTAATTTGTAAACAAAACCTACTGTCTTGGAGACAGAGCCAGTAAACGCTAAAAATGACCGATCGTGCAAAAATAGTTTTTAGGGTGCTGTTGTATACTTTTATATTACGCAAAAAATTAGGATATTTTCATTTTCTTTAAAATCTTGTAAAAAAACGTAATTATACGAATATTTAATAGAAAATCAATTAAAATTTTAGTAGAGCAGTTGACAAAAAAACACATATAAAAGTTGACATTATGAAGATGACGTCTTTAATCTAATGAAAATATGACCATTTTTATGCTATTTAATATAAAATACTGATTTATTTGTTATTTTTAAGTTTCTTCGTTTTTATTAGAATCCTCGGTGGAATCTTTATAACTGGACAAATTTTTAATTTATCTGGATCTTGCTGGAATTGAACATGGATCCGCATGAATCTTCGGGACGGTGTCCTACGTTGCTAACCGCTCGGCTAATCTGACATTATAGTTTGATGTTATGAAATATCAATATAAAGTGAATAGTAATAGTCTTAATTTATTAGTAATAAATAATATAGATTATATAAGATTTAGTATATTAGATACATGGACTGCATTTAGATTTTAGATGAACATTTATTTAGACAAAATTTTAAAAAATGCTTGTTAAGAGACTTCAAGAGAATCAATATGTTAAGAAAAGCGATGAAAATGTTTCTGGTAAAAAAAATAATTGAAAGAATGTGCACATTATTTCATATCATTATCCAAATAATTTTGTATTAATTTCGGATCAGACAATTTGTAAAATAGTTGTAGTAGTACAATTATTTGACATTATTAACTTATTGTTTATAAAATTACGTCCATAAAAGAAGTGTAGGTATATAGATTCTACATCCATACAACGGCAACATACGACGTCAGTTTATGACTTATATTATAATTTAATTACGACGTCCAAACGTGATGGTAAAATTACATCTATGGTAGACGTCTATATAAACATAGATTCTATGACTGCGCGACGTCAAAATATAATGATAAAATATGACTAAAATAAAACGTTGATTTTTTGTTTACGGTCAGTCTAAGTTACTTGGGTTATGCCTGTGCGACATCGAAATATAAAGTTAAATTATGACAAAAATATGACTAAAATACAACGTTTATTTTTGGTTTACAGTCAGTTGTTACTTGGGTCAGGTGAGGCGAATTCAGTGAATCTAATTTACTTACTCGAAAAAAAGCTGTTGACCGGGTATAAAGAGTACCGACAACCATTCGCTCGAAATTGTATATTTTAATTAAGAGGCACCTAGATCATGTTTATGTAGCCTTTTTCAGAGAGGTACATATTTCACTCTAGTGAAATTTTACAAAACCTTCCTGTTCTGATGTGTAGTTACGCATTTCGCTCGAAACCTTATATTTTGTTTATTGGGCACTTAGCAAGTCATGCACCAACATGTAAACTACGTAGTGAAATTTCCGAAATTTCACAAAACCTTACTGACTGACCATGCATCAACATGTGACTCACGTCCCCTTCTTATTTTACAAGATGTAAATTGTTTTAATTTTGTTTGCAGAGCTTGGTGAGCCGCGATGGAGATTCCCAGTGGCATGCTGTCCTTGTTGAGTTGTGTGGAGTGCGGCGCGGTGTTGAGCCGAGGGCCGGTGTTCCAGGCGCACGACGGCGCGGCGCTGTGCGGCCGCTGTGTGCGTCCAGACCGCCCGACGTCACGCAACCAAGTCTACGAGGCCGTGGCGCAGCTGCTGCGCTTCCCCTGCAAGAACCGCGTGCTCGGCTGTACAGACACCGTGCCCTTCACACGAGGCGAGGAGGACGTGCTGCACGAGCTCCAATGTCCGTATCGCCAGTACCTGTGTCCCGTCGTGCCCCGTGGAAAGTGCGACTGGCTGGGGTCGTCGAAATCAGGATTGCTTGAACACTGTGAAACTGGATAAAGTAAATTTACTTATGTAATAGTTATTAAAATTATAAGTGTCGTAGGTTTTATTTTACAACGCGATATTTATTTAAAATATGTATTTTCTATTTCTGTGAAATGCATTTTTGACATATTTATACTAAATTGCCTTTTTACCTTCCGCTTACCTGTAAAGGAAGGTATTGGAATCATGCAAAAAATCGGGTGGTGAAATTTTAGTGGATGAGCACGAATTAGGGTCCTTACAACTCATTTTTGATAGTTTCACGATGATGTCTGTGTGTATGTGTGTGTATGTGTGTGTGTGTGTGGTCAAGGGTTGTTAGTCGCATAACTCAAATACGAATTACCCGAAAATTTTGATATTTAGTATTTAACATTTGTATATAAATTGGAAGAGCTCCCTAGATTTTGGTACAAATATCTTCATCGGAAGTGATATTTTTTGAAGATTGAAAAGGTTAATTGTCAAAATTGTATATAAATTTGGAAAAATATAGTATTTATTTGTAATGAGAATAAGAGGAAAAGTTATTTGCAACTTACGTTATAAAAAAATTGTCTTTATCTGGTAGCATTAAAGAACTGCAGTAAAATTTAAAAAATAAATTTATCAAATAAAACTTTGATATCTTGTAATCCATGATCGGTTGATTTTTGTTTCTGGGTAAAAAATATTGACAGGTGAGACGGGTGACAAGTTGGCATAGTAGCGCTATATAACTCCTAAGTAAGATATTAAATGTAGTAATTGAACGGAGAATGGCTTCAACACAGCAGAGTTTTCCTGTGAATGAATCTTTTTATTCAGGTGATGCAAATTTCTGTGTTTGAATATTTGAGATTTTTATTTGTATATTTTAAATGGGCACCGGATTGCACGTATACATTTCTGTTTAAAGTCTAGATATGGCGGAAGGTTGTGTGATGGCCACGTCAGATTTTTTACCTCACGCTTACATGTAAGAGAGGTATTGGAATCATGCAAAAAATCGGGTTTTAAGTGGATGAGCACGAATTAGGTTCCTTACAACTCATTTTTGATAGCTTCACGATTTTGGTACAAATACCTTAAGACTGCATTACAAGCCCTCTATGTAAAAACGTGGCCAATTTTTGAACAAACCAGAGTTTAAAACCGCCTATGAAAACACATGGCCACCTTAGTATAGAGCTACTTTCCTAAAGATGTCACTGGAAACAGTCAATAGTCAAGTAGTGGGAGAACCTTTGATCGCGGCGAGAACAGTCGTTTTGGATAGTTACGGGGCAAGGGGTGTAATGCCAGATAGGAACGAAAACGAATGCATCGCACACAGATCTTTATTCGGCTTCACAAATTTATGAATGATGTTTTCATTCCGGTATCCATACTTACCCAGATTGTTTTTAATAATATTTTTAGATTGATGTAAATTGTACATTAGGACTAAAGAAAATAATTTCTTATTTACTGATAAAGCAAAATATTTTAATTTCAATGAAATTCTATAAAACTATAACACAATTTTTATATAAATTAGCTGTAAATTTTTCTACAAATATATATTTTTGCGAGTTCTGGTTGAATATAATTTATATAAAAATAAAGTACCTAAACAATACAATTACATTTTTTTTATCGCTTATATTTAGTTGACTTTGGGTTTTATAAAATAATTATGTTTTTTCCCGTTGATTTATGTAAGCGTTGTATAGTGTACGAGTATGTTTGGAAGTATGTAAGTTATGTAAGCGTTGTATAGTGTACGAGTATGTTTGGAAGTATGTAAGTTATGTAAGCGTTGTATAGTGTACGAGTATGTTTGGAAGTATGTAAGTTATGTAAGCGTTGTATAGTGTACGAGTATGTTTGGAAGTATGTAAGTTATGTAAGCGTTGTATAGTGTACGAGTATGTTTGGAAGTATGTAAGTTATGTAAGCGTTGTATAGTGTACGAGTATGTTTGGAAGTATGTAAGTTATGTAAGCGTTGTATAGTGTACGAGTATGTTTGGAAGTATGTAAGTTATGTAAGCGTTGTATAGTGTACGAGTATGTTTGGAAGTATGTAAGTTATGTAAGCGTTGTATAGTGTACGAGTATGTTTGGAAGTATGTAAGTTATGTAAGCGTTGTATAGTGTACGAGTATGTTTGGTGTTTGGAAGTGAATCATAAAAAAATAATATCAACAGAAAAATATTAAAAGTGTTTTTGAAATCACGCGCTGGTAGCGGCTCCCGCTTTATACGGGATTCCTAAATTGATTATTTATATTATTTTTATTTATTTTATGGAATTATTACACATTTTTCCAATGTTATCATCATTCGGTTCATCCCTTTCTTCAACTTCTAATTGCTTTTCGGTGCAGGTATTGAAAAAAATAACGTGTGCATCTCGAGACAAAAGTGTTCTCCCGACTCGTGGGGTGGCAGCCCTCGCTTCGCTCGTGTTGTCAACTCCGCACTCGTCGGAAAAAAAACGGCACTTTCGTCCCTAGTTGCACAATATACTATAGACGTATCTTATTATCTGCCAGTGATTATGACATCGTTATAACATTATTTAATTTTCTTTTGTTTTAAAATTAATTTTCTACCGGGTGCTTCAGATCACCCGTACCCCCCGAATATCTCGCGAAAAACATAACAATTCTCAAGAAAAAATAATTTTTTCTTGAGAATTGTTGTAAATTTTCGCGAACCGAAAATTTTTTTCAGACAAAACTTCATTTTTTATATCACGGAATCCGATTCTGTAATAAAACTGAGGGTTACCATTTATGACAACGAAGCAACCCCCTCCCCACCAGATGGTGACGGGGGAACTTTCATTTGGTGCCATTCGATAGAACTTTTTTTTGTTTCTCAATCCGTTTTGTTTTTCGCGAGATATTCGGGGGAACGGGTGATCTGAAGCAGCCTATTATTGCTATTAGGTTTTGATTTTCAAATCGTAGTAGGTAAAATAAAAGAAAATCGTTATTTCATTAATTGTAGCTGTAGGTAGAAGATATAGAAAAAATATCAAATAAAGAGGTACCTATTATAAAATGTAGGTTCATTTTTCACGTATCGTACGTCAAATTGTAACTATCGCTCTATTTTATACGATTTTTGTCATTTCGGTTTTTACTAAAATCTTATCAGCTCTTCGCAAAAATATATAAACGTAGGTATACCTAATACAAAATATTAAAATTTTATGTTCAGCAGAATTTTTGATAAATAGTCAAAATAAGTTCTACGAGTACTAAACGTGGTTAATGAAATAATCTCGACATCGATTTCTTTTCATGATGCCTTTGCCTATTAATAGAGGTACCTACCTACCTCCCTTTTAGAGGTATAAAAATGAACCTTTACAAGTTGCCAATGTCTTTAAATTTCTAAATTAATAAAATACCTACATGTGAATATAAAAAATAAAAGATTTAGTATTAATATTATCTTAGATGTAAAGACATATTTTTTTGCTCTTCCGGGAGTTAAATACGTCTTTAGTCTGTATTTTTAGAGACTGATGTTCTTAATTTGATTCCAGGTATTATTTTCATAATTCATATTCAATCCCTTTTTAAAGAATTTAATTTAATCCCATCGTCAAGTAAATACGTGCTATTTCTTACAGAGTATTTATATGCAAAATATATTTTGTTTATAAAAATAAGATTATGTAAACGAAAAATCTTTGTTATTGGTAATCTTATACGATTCAAATTCTGGTCATTGATTTGGCGGGGGGAGGGGTTGAACCACCTAATTCCCCACCTCATGAATAATAGTAATAATAGTAATAGTAATATTTATTGCACTTAAAAAAGTAGTACAATAGGAACGGGATTCAGCAAATGCTGGTTTTCAACCCTTCCGTGAGATACATCTAACAAAATAACGTTCACGATAAATCTAATTACATAATTGGAGATGACAGATGAACATTTGACAGTAGTTAATAATGAATCAGTAATTACAGAGCTCAAACATACATAGTACAAATAAAAAAATAGTTTTAGAATAATAAAAATAAATAAATAAATTTGTACATAAATATTTCGAAAAAGAAAAATAAATACAATAATTATTGGAAATTAACTAGCAGGTTATAACAATAAACAAATTAAAATAGTAATAAAAAAAATAAAATACTTAAATAATTTTAAAGTGACAAAATAGTGATGTAGTGTGCAACGGGCTTGCCACAACCTATAAATAATTTCATACATGTTTATATTATTCTATTAATAGTTCATAGGTTATGTTGAGAAATTATTATTGTGACAATCACTTAGAAATTCGTTAAAGCTGTAATATTCTTTGTTGATTAAAATAGATTTAACTCTATTTAACATTACATTTTTGTTGTAGGATTTAATATTAGCCGGCAGAGCGTTGTAGATTTTGATTCCAACATAAACACAAGTTTTTTCAAATGCTGTGGTTTTGTGAGCAGGTATTACAAGGTTATTATTACTTTGTCTTGTGTTGTGTTCTGTTTGAACAATATTAAAGTAACAGTTGTTATTTACCACAAATTTTAAAACTTCTAGAATATAAAGTGCCGGTATTGTGAGTAAGCACAGTTGACGGAAGTAGCCTCTGCATGATTTACGGGGATGAAGTTTGGCAATTATCCGGATAGCACGCTTTTGGACTACGAAAACGTCATTGATTTGTTGAGAAGAGCCCCAAAAAGTGATTCCATAGGTGACAATTGACGCAAAGTAGGCATGGTAGATGGAGATAAGGGTATCCGTGTCAAGAAGCGATGTTAGTGTTCGAAGACAGTAGCAACATTTGTTCAGTTTGATGATGGTGTGTTTGGTGTGAGATCTCCACTTAGCGTCACTGTCTAGATGAATACCAAGGCAAGTTGTGGTGTCAGTACAGGATATATGTACTTCATTTTGATTCAGTGGTATGCGACTGTTATTGTTGAGATGAAATTGCAAATAGTGTGATTTGTCGACATTAAGTTTTAGTTTGTTATTACAACACCACTGCGTTACATCCAGGAGAATCTCATTAAGTACGTCAGCATGGAAATCAGATTTTTTGCACGATGTCAAGAAGTAAGCATCATCAGCATATAGAACGCAGGAAGTGTTGCGAACTAGATCGGGCAGATCATTAATGTAGATCAGAAACAGTAAGGGTCCCAGGACAGACCCTTGAGGGATTCCACGGCGAACTGAGCCCTTTTCTGAGAAGACTGGGACGTTGCTGTTGTCGTTGGCAGCTAGCTTAACTGATTGAGTTCGGCCAGTCATGTAAGAATTTAACCAAGATAGCACAATACCGCGCACACCATAGTGTTCTAATTTTTCTAGAAGGATTTCGTGGCACACAAAATCAAACGCTTTAGACAGATCAGTTGTAATGCCGAACACACAATTACTTTTGTCAAGTTCACTAATTATAGTTAGCACAAGGTTGGTAACCGCACTCAAAGTAGATTTGCTTTTTTGAAAACCAAATTGGCAGTCATTGATAACGTTTTGTGAGTTGAAATAGTTTACAAGTCTAGTATACATAAGACGCTCAAGAATTTTAGAGAAATTTGTTAATAGCGAAATCGGTCTATAGTTTTTCACATCCGAGATGTCACCTTTTTTATGCACCGGAGTAATAATAGAATGTTTAAATGCACTAGGAAAGTTACCCGTCGAGAAAGACAAATTGAACACATGACACAGGGGGTCAGCGATCAAATGGGCGATGAGTTTGATGGCAACACTGGGTATACCATCGTCTCCGTAGGAACATATCTCTAATAGAAGTTAATACTTCATCTGCAGTTACAGGGCTGAGAAATATTAAATTCTCCAGCTGTGGGTGTTTAAAATCATAACTGTGAGTAATTGAATGATCGTCTCCTAAATAGAATTTATTGAGCTTATTGGCGTTAGTGACAGAGTCCCCAGGAATATTTACAGGCGTGTTCGTTTTTCCAGTTAAAGTTTTAACAATATTCCATGTTGTTTTTATTTTGTTAGTGGAGTTCGAAATATAAGAAAATAAATTCATTTTCTTGGCAAGTTTTACGACCGAATTTAGGACACTACAATATCGCTTGAAAAAGGTGATATTTTCAGGAGAGTTATTGGTACGAAGTTGCAGACGTAACCTACGCTTGGTGCGGCAGGAGATACGGATTCCTTTTGTAATCCAGTTATTGCTGTGTTTAGACGAAGCTCTGTTTTTAGTAGTTTCCACGGATAAGACGTTTCAAATGCAGACTGGAATTTATTTAGGAATAAGTTAAGACTGTTCTCAACTTCATTTTCGCTTAGGACATCCTGCCAGGTAAGCTGACTAATGTAGTGCATAAAAGTTGCATTTTTTTTTTCGAGTAAAATCGTTTTTGTGTTGTTTTCTTCTCAGGATAGTGAACTTTTGAGATAAATGATTCAAATAATAATGATTCGTGATCCGAGAGTCCGTTATTGAAGATCGAGTAGGAAATTTCGACGTTTGGTGATGTAATGACGTTGTCAATGCATGTTGCCGATGTAGCTGTAATTCGTGTTGGTTCCTTGACGTGGATTTGTAAATCAAATGAATGGAGGAGGGACTGCAGCTTCAGTTTTTCAGGGGTGTCGTTTAGAAAATTCACATTGAAGTCCCCAAAAATGTATACTATTGAGTTGGCTTTGCAGATATTGGTCAGCAAAGCGTCTAACTGTTGTGTGAAAAGATCGAGATCACCGTCCGGAGATGTGACTGGCTTGTAGCAGTAGTTCAGTTTAATAGCAGAGAACTCAAAGTGATTTTCAATGAGGAGTTCGTTGAATAGAGTAATGTTGTTGTATTCTAATCCTGGCTTTAGAAGTATACAGGTACCGCCACGTTCAAAAGTTTGCCTGCAGTAAATAGATGCTAGGTGAAAAGGATTTATAAGCATGGTTTCTTCAGTTTTTAGCCAATGTTCGCAAAGAAGAACTATATCAGGATAAATGTTAAATGTGTTAAGGGAGGCTTCAAATTCAAGTTGTTTGTTGCGTACACCTTGAATGTTTTGGTAAAATATAGATAGACGTTGACGTTTATTTGGGGCGGCTACGAAATGTATAGTTCTTGGATGCTTTTGATGAGGGAGGTTTAGACAGAGGCAAGGCTAAGCTGCTTGGCAGTCCAGTTCCAGAAGCTGAAGGGGTCGTTTTTGTAGCTGTATCCAGGTTGTGTGTAGTATTGACTGGTTCCGGACTATCATGGGAACTAGGAGGATCCAAAGTTTCCAAGTCAGGAAGGTTATCAATTGAATATATTATATTGTTAATTTTGAGAGTTTTACCAAGTTGGAAAGCTTTGTGACCGGCTCGAATAGCTTCTTTCTTGAAGTTATGCAAATATTTTTGACTATCCTGCTCATTTGCTGTAAGGTCATGGTTGATGTAGATATTCAATTTTTTGGCGTTTATTATTATTCTAGATTTAACATTTTGATTTGTGAATTTTACTAATATTGGTCTAGTTTTGTTAACGTTCAGTATGCCTATCCTTTTGATTAGGTTTATATCATAGTCTTTTAAAGATCAGGTATCTTTAAAGTATTATGTAATAAATCTATAACTTTTAAATCTACTTTTTCATTATTCTCTTCGGGGAAACCAACAATTATTATGTTGTTAGCCTTAGCATCTTGTGACGGTTTAAAAAATACATTTATTAAATTTAAAATAAAGTAAGTTGCTATACCGACTCTAGAACTAAATTCTACTTTGATCAATAGAGTGCAGCAGCTACGAGAGACGTTCTAGCGCTTAGCGAGGAAGTTACTGGCACGCGGTGCGAGAACGACTTGGTTTCGAGGCATCAGCGTGGACGGACGCAGTGAGGCAGTGTCGAGTAATTTGGCTGATTTTGGTTGGAGAAAAGTTCGTTTTGGCTTCTAGTAATATTTTCCTTAGGAGAGTTTAATCTCACGTAAGTGTTCCTACATTTAAATTCAGTAAAGTAACAAAATTCAATATTTGAGAAAATTTAAACCGTCACTGAGACTCATACATTGCATTAGAATTTAAATTTTACATCATAGTTATTTTCATCCAAAATAAATTACTATTTCACAGAAAGTTTCTTTTATAAATCTTAAAATTTTGAGTGCTCTTGCTCTGCGGAGCACATTGCTCACGCAGCCTCGCTGTGACTCGTCCACGCACCTGCTTAGTTGGAAAGGCTTATGTTAATTTAATTTCTTTGAAACTACTCGAAATCTTTTTGAAACCAAGTCCAGTTTTTTTCTAAATTATATTTTTGCTTTTCGTTTAGAAAGAAAATTTTTACTTCCTTGTACGAAGTAAGGAAGTATTGTAATCGCGAAAAATTTCGGTTCTCAGATTTTGACGGAAATATCCGTTTTGACCTTTTCTGAATCCATTATGACTAGTTTCGACGTGACGTCTGTACGTACGTACGTATGTACGTACGTACGTACGTACGTACGTACGTACGGACGTATGTGTGTCGCATAACTCAAATACGGTTAGACGTAGAAAGTTGAAATGTTGTATTTAGGACTGTTATAGCATCTAGTTGTGCACCTCCTATTTTTGGTTTCAATCTATAAACCGGAAGTAGTACTTTTTAAAAATATTTCGATAAATATTTAATTTAACACAAATTTTTTTATTTTAAATGAAAGATTATGTGATTATTACCTAAAATCGGTATTTTATAAATATTTTTGTATCTGGTATCATTTAGGAATAATTAAAGTATATATTTTTAATTTAGTATTTCTTTATCTTGTAGTCCATGATCGATTAACATTTGTTACTACGTAAAATTTAAATGATTATGACATGACAGTGACAATAGTAAAATATGCTTTATATCTTCTTCTGCAGTTTAAATAAAATGACTAAAATATATTTGTGAGTATACTAGTATAATAAGTTAAAAGAATTTTTTATATTATTCTACATTTTAGTTATTAAGAAAAGTATGAACACACAAGGCGTACAAGGAAGTCATGTGGTGTCCACGTCAGATTTTTTTCATGAGTGAATGTGTTCATTTTTCATTTCATTTTATCTCACGAGCATTCATGCAAATCAAAGGTATCATCTTCTCTAAACATTATTAGATCTAGGCTCTACTTATAATTTAAAAATTGTTTGAATAAAGTTATATAAATTTTTTTTTGAAATAATTTAGTTGGCTAGACGCCGCTTAGTAATTTTCGTTTCTGCGATATTCAAGTAGAACCTAGTAATAATAATAGTAAATTTTCTGTACTTTGAAACTTTTCATGATCTAATTTTTCATCATATTGTTATCTTTACTTGCACGTGGTCCCTATTCCAAAAAAAATTAAGTAATATTAAAAAAAAATAATAACCTCATCCAAGATCTTGCATTTGCGTAATTATTTGAGTTTTCAAGCTTGATAATTTAATACAGTTTTGTTCAATTTAATTCAATTTGTTTTTAAATTTTGGTTATTACAGACACTGTTACACACTCACACATATTATAATTTTTAATTCTGCTTAACTTTGTTATTGTTGTTGTTTAACGACTAGTATAGTTTGCTGTCTCAGAAGAAGTAGATTCAATTCTTAAATTGTAACGATTTTTGTATAATATTCCATTTAATTTAAATTAGTTCAAGTGTAACTAGGGCATTATTAGCTCAGCTGTAGTGCTGACTAGAGAGACTTTTAACGCTTCGGCCTACGTCAGGACGGCGACCAGCAATTAACCTAGTGCTGTCCGAGGCATACTTGTGGAATACAACCAATCAACTTCGCCCTGTCAAATTCAACCAACTGACGGGGGGCTGCAGAGGCACAGTATCTAGTGGCGACGGCCACACGACTGCTAGCAGCCCGGAAGTGGTGTCAACCAGCCAGCATAGTCAACAGCGGTTGGAGTGGTGACATCAGAGGTTGTTTCTTGGTCCACACATCTCGTGGAGTATCCGTAGAAGCATCGTCTTCAAGTCGTTAATAAGTCGCTCGTCGTACTTCAAGTTGAGGGAAGTTATTTAGCTAGTAATTTGGATTAAATTTGATCTGAGACAGTATAATATTTTTTTGGGATTTATTAAGCTTTTACCTCTCAAGTCTTTTTTTTACACAAAATTTATATTTGCTTTGTATTGTAATTGTGACCACTCTCAACACTGGCAATCATTAAAGTTATTAAAGTTTTGAAATTATTATTATTAAATCTTAAATCTCAACTAACAGTGCAACCCTTAACCTGTCCGGTTCTGGCTTCCGGCCATCCTGTTTCACTTTCAAGCCAGTGGCGCCCTTATTCTTCAGCTTCTGCCTCACTGACCTACGGCCCAGCTCTCCGCAACATCGAGCTAGTCGAGCATTTGTGCGACCAATTCAGGTAGGTCACACAAATTTTGGCTCTCGGAACGTGAGGCCGAAGCTTGTTCTATTTTCTTTCTCGATTCTTTTTTTCATTTCACATCTCATATTCATTCATAATCAGTACAATTTATTTAATCTTTTGGAACTTTGTGTCCAGTTCTAGACTGGTATCAGCAAAAATTGTTCAGTTTAGTAATATAGAATATTATTGTAAACAAATTTTATTATGGATTTAAATTTCCTATTGCGAGATGAAATAGTATACGAATTGAAAATTCGTGATGCACCCGTCTACACACTTGCTACTCCAATTTTAATTCTGAGGCGAAAACTTGCCAATATATTAAAAGACGAAGAGGAAGATGAGGAAATTGTACCAGCAGTTCCTTTGGATAGCCTACAAGAGGTAGATATATGTAATAACAAAACTGTTGAACTTTCAGAGAAAATACAAGCATTAAGAATTCCAATTAAAACGTCAGACAAGAGGTATGTTGAGACGAAACTGTAACATTTGCTACGCCGTATTGACCGTGTGAGCACAATAGACGAAGCAGTAATTAATTCCAAAAACAATTTAATAACTCAATTGCAAGAACTAGAGGTGACATTTGATGAAAAATGTTGGATGACTTCGCCAGAGGACGCACAAAAAAAGGAAGTAAAAACCAACAATGATTCCAGTAGTTCATCAAAAAGGAAACAAATGCCAGTATGTAACTGGGGGCTCAGCTTCAGCGGCGATAAAGGCACCATGAGTGTGAATGCTTTTATAGAAAGAGTCGAGGAATACTGTAGTGCGAGAAATGTACCGAGGGAACAGCTAATTTTTTCAGCAATAGATTTACTTACAGGCCCAGCACTTACGTGGTACCGAGCAATTCGGCAGAAAATTTCAACATGGGATGAGCTGATCGTATTATTGAAAGAAGAGTATCAAGGCTTCGACTACATCAGTAGACTGGAAGAGGAAATTAAATCTAGAGTCCAGGGAGCAGATGAAACGGTGGGTCATTATTTCGCTAATATGATCAATTTGTTTGCCAGTTAAGGAAGCAGAAAAATTGGAAACGTCAAGAACTAATATTTTACCAGAATACATAATTGGTTTAGGACTAACGGAAATCAAGAACGTGGAGGAATTACTGAAGCATTGTAAGAAGTTGGAAAACAACAGGCTGATAGCTCAGCGTAGGACAAACCCAAGCCGAAAGACTTACCCACTAGAACCAGATCTGGCACAGCAATCAACAAGCCGACAGACATATCAGAGGAAAAATAATTACTATCAGAACGACCACAATGTGGCAGCGGCAGAAATTACAAACCGTAATTCCAGAATTACCTGCTGGAATTGTAGCAGGACAGGGCACACATTTAATGACTGTACTCAACCTAGAATCAAGTTTTGTTTTAGCTGTGGATTTAAGGAAGTCACTAAACCAACCTGTCCTAGATGTCAATCAAAAAACGGAGTAAGGCGCACCGTAACTACGGCCGACGGTGCCAAGGAAGACCAATGAAGGCCGACTTCTTAGAGTGGACTAAGTGGCTAAATGTTATACATTCATTTTGCAAAACTTCGATTATCGCAACGCTATCGGACGCACCCAAAAAGGATGATAGGCCGTTTATAAATGTAAGAATTGGTAATAAAAATGTTGTAGCTTTACTAGATACGGGCGCTAATGTTACTATCCTCGGAAAAAACGCTTTATCGCTGATTGAGAAACTAAATATGGAAGTAGAACCACCACCAGGTAAATTTGTGAGGACAGCCGATGGTAAGGATCAACCACTACTCGGCACTGTAAAGGTAAATATTACTTTTCAAAATAAAACTAAGTCAATAACCGCCTGGGTTGTACCCAGTATACGTCATGCATTAATTTTGGGAGTAGACTTTTGTGAAAATTTTAAAATTAAATTGGATTTTAGCAGACTGGAATGGCATGTGGAAGCCGCTGCACTAAATGCAATAAATTCGATTAAGAGTGTAGCAGAATTAACCGAGAACCAACGTAACTCACTAAATGATGTCATCAAAGCATACGAAGCCCTAAGTCAAGAACAATTAGGATGCACCACATATATTAAACACAAAATCGATACCGGAGATGCGACCGCCATAAAACAAAAGTACCATCCGCTGTCACCATATATGCAGGAACACATGAATAAAGAACTTCAGAGGATGATCGACTTAGGAGTTGTGCAACCGTCAAAAAGCGATTGGTCGTCACCAGTACTACTTGTGAAGAAAACATCTGGTGAGTACCGCCTTTGTTTTGATGGACGTAAGCTTAATGCAGTTACTAAGAAAGACGCCTACCCAATACCGATGGTGAACGATATACTTAACAAATTACGCGATTTGAATTTCCTATCATCCATAGATCTTAAGAGCGCCTTTTGGCAAATCCCTTTAGAGGAATCTTCCCGAGAAAAAACCGCGTTCACCATTCCAGGTAAAGGGCTGTATGAATTCACTAGAATGCCTTTTGGGCTTTGTAACGCAGCGCAAACTCAACAAAGACTGATGAATAAAGTTTTAGGAGAAAATTTAGAGCCACGCGTGTTTGTATATCTAGATGATATCATTATTGCTACAGATACATTTGAGAACCATTTAACCACCTTGTATGAAGTTCTAGATCGGCTTAAGAAGGCTGGATTAACCATAAATAAAGAAAAATGCGAATTTTGTCGGGCTAATTTGAATTTTTTAGGATACACTGTGGACAAAGATGGCTTAAGAACTAGTTCAGAAAAAGTGCAAGCTATTCAAGAGTTTTCCAGGCCTACCACGGTAACTCAGATGAAGAGATTTATTGGATTGGCATCCTGGTACAGAAGATTCGTCCCAAACTTTGCAAATGTGGCAGCGCCGCTCAACCAACTAACTCACGACAAGAAAAAAACTAACAAACTATTATGGAATCAGCAAGCTGAAGCAGCATTTAAACGGTTGAAAGTTTTACTGACAACTGCTCCAGTTTTAGCATCACCAGATTACACCAAACAATTTACCATTCAAACTGATGCCTCAAATTACGGTTTAGGAGCTGTACTCACCCAAGGCGAAGGAGAAGAAGAACATGCAATAGCGTATATCAGCCGTACTTTAACAAAACGGGAAAGAAATTATTCCGCAACTGAACTGGAATGCCTAGCTGTAATCTTTGCAATCGAAAAATTCAGGCCATACATAGAAGGCGCTAAATTTAAGGTGATTACAGACCACTATTCGCTCCTTTGGTTGATGAGAATGGAAGACCCATCAGGAAGATTAGCCAGATGGGCTGTGCGGTTACAGCAGTTTGATTTTGAGTTAGTACATCGGAAGGGCGCACATAATGTGGTCCCCGATGCACTGTCACGCGCGCCCATGGAGACAGCCTGCGTTACGATAGAAGAGGATGATCTAGATGATTGGTGTAAGTCAATGATCGAAAATGTTGATAAAGAACCAGAAAAATATCCGGATTGGAGAGTAGAGCAGGGAATTCTTTATAAATTGATTGTAAATGAGAATACAGCCCCTAACCTATCTCACTGGAAAATAGTAGTGCCGAAGAAGAAGAGAAAAGAAATATTTGAGAAATATCACGTAGAACCGCTGGCAGCCCACTTTGGGAATTTTAAAACGCTAAAAAGGATCCAAGAATTATATTACTGGCCAAAGATGCGCTACGACATCAGTTCTAGGGTAAGAAAATGTCAGATTTGTTTAGCTCAGAAAGTTCCTCAACTACAGATGCCCGGCCTCATGGGTAAACAGAAAGCGGTAAAGTTCCCATGGCAGCTTGTATCATTGGATTTAATTGGCCCACTCCCTAGGTCAACCAAAGGTAACACTTGTATATTGGTAATCACGGATTGGTTCACGAAATTTAGCCTCAGCTATGCCCTTCGTGAAGCCACGGTACCGAAAATTTGTCAGATTATAGAAGATAATGTATTTTTAATATTTGGGGTGCCACAAATTGTATTATGCGATAATGGGACCCAGTTTAAAAGCAATGCTTTTAAGAATCTTCTTACTAAGTACGAAATTGAGAAAGTTTGGTATACTGCTAAATATCATCCGCAGATTAACCCCGTGGAACGTTCAAACAGAGTACTGAAGACAGCCATTAGGTCATACGTAGGAAAAAATCACCGTCATTGGGATCAAGAGCTCACGAGAGTCAACCAAGCATATCGGACGGCGATCCACGAAGTTACCGGATACTCGCCAGCATTTTTGAACTTTGGGCGTCACGTTCCAACTTCCGGCAAATTTTACGGCGACATGGACCGCGAGCTAGCTGTTGGCCCAAGATACGAGTATGCCGATCAATTTCAAGAGTTCAGGAACTAAATTCTACTTTGATCAATAGAGTGCAGCAGCTACGAGAGACGTTCTAGCGCTTAGCGAGGAAGTTACTGGCACGCGGTGCGAGAACGACTTGGTTTCGAGGCATCAGCGTGGACGGACGCAGTGAGGCAGTGTCGAGTAATTTGGCTGATTTTGGTTGGAGAAAAGTTCGTTTTGGCTTCTAGTAATATTTTCCTTAGGAGAGTTTAATCTCACGTAAGTGTTCCTACATTTAAATTCAGTAAAGTAACAAAATTCAATATTTGAGAAAATTTAAACCGTCACTGAGACTCATACATTGCATTAGAATTTAAATTTTACATCATAGTTATTTTCATCCAAAATAAATTACTATTTCACAGAAAGTTTCTTTTATAATTCTTAAAATTTTGAGTGCTCTTGCTCTGCGGAGCACATTGCTCACGCAGCCTCGCTGTGACTCGTCCACGCACCTGCTTAGTTGGAAAGGCTTATGTTAATTTAATTTCTTTGAAACTACTCGAAATCTTTTTGAAACCAAGTCCAGTTTTTTTCTAAATTATATTTTTGCTTTTAGTTTAGAAAGAAAATATTTTTCATGAGTGAATGTGTTCATTTTTCATTTCATTTTATCTCGCGAGCATTCATGCAAATCAAAGGTATCATCTTCTCTAAACATTATTAGATCTAGGCTCTACTTATAATTTAAAAATTGTTTGAATAAAGTTATATAAATTTTTTTTTGAAATAATTTAGTTGGCTAGACGCCGCTTAGTAATTTTCGTTTCTGCGATATTCAAGTAGAACCTAGTAATAATAATAGTAAATTTTCTGTACTTTGAAACTTTTCATGATCTAATTTTTCATCATATCGTTATCTTTACTTGCACGTGGTCCCTATTCCAAAAAAAAATTAAGTAATATTAAAAAAAAAAAAAACCTCATCCAAGATCTTGCATTTGCGTAATTATTTGAGTTTTCAAGCTTGATAATTTAATACAGTTTTGTTCAATTTAATTCAATTTGTTTTTAAATTTTGGTTATTACAGACACTGTTACACACTCACACATATTATAATTTTTAATTCTGCTTAACTTTGTTATTGTTGTTGTTTAACGACTAGTATAGTTTGCTGTCTCAGAAGAAGTGATTCAATTCTTAAATTGTAACGATTTTTGTATAATATTCCATTCAATTTAAATTAGTTCAAGTGTAACTAGGGCATTATTAGCTCAGCTGTAGTGCTGACTAGAGAGACTTTTAACGCTTCGGCCTACGTCAGGACGGCGACCAGCAATTAACCTAGTGCTGTCCGAGGCATACTTGTGGAATACAACCAATCAACTTCGCCCTGTCAAATTCAACCAACTGACGGGGGGCTGCAGAGGCACAGTATCTAGTGGCGACGGCCACACGACTGCTAGCAGCCCGGAAGTGGTGTCAACCAGCCAGCATAGCAACGGCGGTTGGAGTGGTGACATCAGAGGTTGTTTCTTGGTCCACACATCTCGTGGAGTATCCGTAGAAGCATCGTCTTCAAGTCGTTAATAAGTCGCTCGTCGTACTTCAAGTTGAGGGAAGTTATTTAGCTAGTAATTTGGATTAAATTTGATCTGAGACAGTATAATATTTTTTTGGGATTTATTAAGCTTTTACCTCTCAAGTCTTTTTTTTTTACACAAAATTTATATTTGCTTTGTATTGTAATTGTGACCACTCTCAACACTGGCAATCATTAAAGTTATTAAAGTTTTGAAATTATTATTATTAAATCTTAAATCTCAACTAACAGTGCAACCCTTAACATGTCCGGTTCTGGCTTCCGGCCATCCTGTTTCACTTTCAAGCCAGTGGCGCCCTTATTCTTCAGCTTCTGCCTCACTGACCTACGGCCCAGCTCTCCGCAACATCGAGCTAGTCGAGCATTTGTGCGACCAATTCAGGTAGGTCACAATCTTTTTCTAAATAGTTAATTTTTTTCTTCAGTTGTTCGTTTTCAACTTTCAATGTTTTGATTTCCTGGTTTTTGCTTTCAGTTAAAGCTGTGATGCATGATTCAACATTGTTAATTTTATCCGAAAGATCTTTGTGACTGTTAAAAATTTCGAGTTTTATTTTATCAAAAAGTTCCGAGTTTGGCATGTCCTTGTCTCCCATTCTAAGCAAGGTGTATGAAAAGCACAGGTGTTGTTGTGGTTGACTAATTCTAACAACAGTTAAGTAGTGTTAGCGCTTAAGTTGCACAGTGGAGAGAAATTAAATTAAATTGACAGTTTATAGTACGGCCTTTATAATATCTTCATGTGATTTCAACACACAAAAATGAACATCTATGAACGTACCTATATTTCTTATTATTGGAAAATAAAGCTATATTCATGTTAATTTGTCTCAGATATACATAAAACATAAGTATTTGACAGTAATTGTTGACAACAATGAATGAATGAGCGTATGTTTATTGTTTTGTGCGTGGCAGTCTCCCGACCTAGAATAACAGTTAGACGAACATTTAATTATTGACAATAATGTGATGTACGTTTAATATTTTTTATTTCCTATTATTTTTCTAAAAACTAGAAAATGTGAATTGGTAGCATAGCAAATAGGTTTGAATCTGTTTTCGTTGAGATTCAATGCGCGGTTTTAATATTGTAATAATATAATGTAAATAGATTTATTCCATCTTTGTTTAGCAAAATTTTTTTTTGGTACGCTTCTTCATTTTATTATGGCACATACCTTTTCTTCCCATTGTAACAAATTACAAATTATATTATTACACGGCAAATACCCCGAATACACAATGTATAAAATCAACAACAACAATATAACTTAAAACCAAAATAAAAACAATACAATGAAACAACGAAACAAGACAAAATTAACAAATAATAATTATAGCAAATAAGTGCAAAATATAAGAAAAACTATGATAGCGCTTTTAACGAGATTCTAACACAAATATACAATACAATGGCAGCTTGAAATTCGAAAACTTCAGCGACAATCGTCCATCTATGAGAGAATGCCTGAACTTTTTCTGCTCTTGAGAGCTACTCAAACTACATTTATAGTATTTTGTATTGCATTTTAATATCAAAGTATATTTCTTAATGGTCTAACTTCCTAAATTCATTAAACAATATAATCTAGTGGCTCCATACGTTTATATAGTGATAAGTTCGATAATTTAATACTTTTCACAAATATTTAATGTTGATTTAATGCTATTTATTATGAAAATATATCGACCCACTACATATCATTTTTGTTAAATCATATATCTAATGATTATTTTTCTCAGTATTGCTATTAATGAATGCGGTACAAATTAAAATAATTACTGTTAGCAGGCAACCATTCGTACTCATAACCCAGTCTTAACCGGAAGTGGTATTTTCTGGAAGCATTCTAATTTTTCAAGAAATGTATAAATATTATTAACTGGACACAATGTAATAAGGTAAATAAAGTAATATTTTATCTGCAAAGAGCTAATTAAAGAACTCTAAAAAAAATTGCAAAAAGTTTGTGAATTATGAAATATATTGCAAAATTATAATTTATGAAATCCCAACTAAAACCAAAATAACATATTACAGTATCAATGCGGGAGGTTATATGCTGGCCACATCAGATTTTTCAATTAGCCGTTGTCAAGTAAATACGAGCTATTTGTTGCAGAATAAGTATCTATGGTATAAAATGTACAAATATGCCATAAAGTTTGTATTATCAAAAGTGTAAAACAGGACTAAAGTACCTATAATCTCTCAGGTGATACTTGCCCTCACCTTCGGCTCATGAAATAAACTTCACCCTTAAGATTAATTCGTGTACTTTAATCACTTAAGGTCTTATTTTTAACATCGAACTGTTTTTTATTTTCCAAAAGTTTCGGGAAAAAAACCAAATCTTTATTATTTTTTAAATTTAAAATGAGAGATTTTTGACAGTTCGATGTTAAGATAATACATGTTGTGTACTTTTTTTTGAAAAAGCTATTCCAGTCGACAAAAGAGTTATTGGTAAACTACGAATTTTAATGGTTTTCTAGACTTTCCATTATTCAAAACAAGTGCGGAAAATCAGAAAAGACAATACATATAGCTAGCATACTGTTAATAAAATTTGGTTCATCAAGCAATCAAAATGGACGAGTAATTAATTTAATAAATAACTACAATACTACTACTACATGCTAAGTATACTGGCCTCTTATGGCCGTTTGCACCATCTAAGTTTAAAATTTAACTGTATTTTAGGGACTAATTATTTCAAAATTGATTTGCACCACTCACTAAACTACGTTTAAAAAGACGTTTAAGAACAAATATTTAAACCGTGAATATTCATGGTTTAACTGCCAATCTAAGTTTAACTCTCACTGACAAGAAGGTTGACATTTTATATTTCTTGTAATTTATTGAAATGTCTTTGCGTACTTTTTAAATGTATTTTTATTTCTTACTTGTTTATTTGATAAATATAGTACAGAAGATGAATAATAATTTATATATTGATATCGAAGTTATTATGTCCAAGGTATTCCACGTTCTGTGTGTACCTAAATATTATAATTTGTAAATAATACGCTTGTTATTAGTATTACAAATAATTTAATACCTGCTGGTAACATTGCATTAAATTAACGCTCAACTATCATATCTTGAGTAATAATTATGTCTGCCTTTTTGTTTTCTATTATAATTTTGTAATTTTTCATTATTTCTAATAAGGCAATCTTTTCATCACTGATTAATTTTTGATTTCTGGGTCTTTCAAATTTTGCCATCTACAGATTTTATATAAATAATTATTAACAAATCAAAATAATCTGATTTTCCAAACTTACCTACTTTGTTATTAACCAAACGTGATATTACAACTTCTAAAATTATATCATTTTGATTATTTATTATTAAGTTATAGCAGCCAGTCAAGTCAAGACCACAAAACCAGTGTCAAACACATAATGTCAAACACAAAACAAGTGTCAAACGTTGACGGAAACACCAACATAATGTTAGGGAATGCTCCAATTTCCCCCAGATAAATTCAATCGAATTCCCAAAGCGTATACAGAGAGCTGGTTAACTAATTTTTGGTTAATACCTACTGTGCAAGTCTCAATAAAATTAAACCAAGTTTTAGTTAAACTAAGTTTCGATAATCGCAGAATTTAACCTTACATGGTGCAAACGGCCATTAATATAATAATAATACTATTAAATATATCAAATAAAAGTGTTCTCATAACTTATCTATCGACATGTGTGTTTAGGTCCTTCAAAACGGCGTCAACCTAACCCCAAACATTAAAACAACCAACCAGGACACTTACATCCTCCACGCCTTCTACTCTCTCTTCTTGGTCCATTGGGGAAGATCTTCTACAGCGTGCGATGCCTGGGGCCCGTGAACAAGGCGCAGAACTATCGCTTCACCGTAGACGTTAAGAGCGGGGAACAATCTATCACCAAGTCCTACTCTGTGGCTCCACCTGGGTGTCTAGCTATACAGGAGGACTCAGCAATGACGCTCCACATCAACAGCTTACTGCAGGTGCTGGACGGCTTCGAAGGTTTACACTCACTGTGTGGAATACTGAAGGGTGTAAGAAATGTGGCGCCAAGTTGAAGAACTATTAATTTTCAGATGAAGATGGGTGGTTGTGCGAAAAATGTAGACCGGTTCTTAAATGTAAAAATTCAAATAAAGGATGTAAGTTTTCGGATTTAGAAGACAAATGTGAAAAACATGAGACTTTTTTTTGTAATTTTACAACGATATGTCAATATTGCGATGATGAAGACGATGAAATAAATGATTATTCATTAATTTCGCACTATTATGGTAATTATAAAGCTGAACCCAATTACAAATACGGTAATAAATTAAACTCTTATCTCTACTTGCTGGGCTTGGAGAGCCAAAAATGAGTGTATTACTTAATAAATAAATGCATAAGACCTGAATACAGATGCTCCGGTTGTAGGGAGTGGCGTCTGGCTGGAGATGACAACGGATTCTGCGGCCAGCTTGATTTATTTGAGCTCTGGCTGTAGATGGAGGTCGAGCATCAGAGTTCTAGGCGCCAGGCAGAATAACTTCCACCACTGACAGCAGCTCCAGCCGTAGGTCACGCTCTCCAAGCAGGGTACAGTAGCAAGCAAGAGAAGCAATGCGCGCTCAGCAGCAATCACTAGGAACGTCAAAGCAGGTGAATAGCGAGCAAGCAATATATAATAATAGCAAATACCGTCCACAGAGGGCTGGTAAAGCTGATGGTAATTCAATAAATATAATACATAATAAAAGTAAAATTTCAGAGAGCAAATACAATCTACAGAGAAATTGCAAAGCTAAAACAGGGCCGTTACAAGTCTCCGAGAACTGGGCAGCCAAACTACGTGCGCACAGAACAAAATTGAATGTTGCAAAGCATACAAGCAAGTGGAATAAACACAACTCTTACACAAATAAATAAAGTCTTAAAACTAGGTTAAACAGCAGAAGCTGGGTACTTAAATCCACAATGTTTTCCCCCCTTAGTAAACGCTATTTAAGTTAATCTGAGCGAAGACGCCGCCAACCGAACAAAAGGTTTAACATACAAAAAAAGAAAGTTATCTACTGGGCGACGTGGTAGCTCGGCCAAAGCCAAGAGCAAAATCCAAAACTGTACTAAATAAAATATTTAGACCAAAAAAACAGACAAACGCCAACGCTGAACTTCAGTTAAGCCGAAGTACAGCAGGCCCGGCCCTCACAACGGACGGCCCCCAACGTTCAACTTCACAACAAACACTAGGAAAACCAAAATACTTTCCTTGAATAATGCTGTCAAGATGCAAGATGTTCCTCAAAGTAAGCGTTTCTCCACAATGGATCAAAATAAACTCCAGCCGTGCTTGTTCAGCCAACGATCTTCCAAAAATAATTTCCACAGTACAATTAGGTCACAAAATGTTGAGAGACAGAAGCTCCAAATAAATGGATAGCCCTAAAAAAGCACAATGTAAAAGAGTTCACGACAATTTCCAGCCATGTGGTCGGTGCCACATAACCTCACAACCAGTAACACAGCACAAAAGCCAACAAATTCACAAAATGAATTGGTGCCACAAAACCACCTCAGCAAACAAAAAAAAATATCAACCAATACTTAGCTTCGGCTGTGGTGCACTATATCTTCACGAATCTCACATGTGCGTTCAAAATTCGGCCCCTCTCAGCACCGCCCTTACATGACGCTTCTATACGCCGGCTGAACAAGAAAGCATTCTCGTTCCGCTGCACTTTTATACCTGCCACCCTTCTTAAAGCACATGCGCACCTTGACCGGAAGACGACCCGGTCACACTTGGAGAAATATTCTTGAAAATAGTAAAGCTTATCTTATATCATCTGATGATATAGGTTTAGTTAGATGTAGATTTTGGAAACAAAAACAACATTTTACAATATTGTTTGTTACACCCTTATCGGTTGAGAAATTACCTAAATATTATTGTGAAATTAAACTAACTAACCATATTACGAAAAAGTCAAAAACATTCAAGAAACATGTAATTTGTTCTATAACGACTGACTGGAAATTTGAAATTCATAGAAATGAGTTTGCATTTTATAAAGGCCAGTTTGATATTTGTATTTCTATAAATAAGGTAGATGATCCAGAGTAACGAATTATTTTTAAAATTATATCATTAGGTCTAAAACATTATGTGAAATAAGAATTCCAAGGAAGAATAACACATTATTCTTTTTGTTGTAATCTTACATTTAATTTAGTTATGTATCCAAAAAACTCATAATTAATCATCAATATCTACTATTGTTCATATCTTTATGAAAAAATCCATTATGAATTTGAATGTGACAATTTTTCTATTGTACAGGATTATACTTAACAAATGAAATTTCGATAATAAAATTATAAGTACCAACAAGTAGTTCCATTTAATTTCAAATTAGAGAGTCGGATAAAATGCAGTTTACCAGCATAAGATAATAATGTGTTTATTATAATGATCTAATAATTACAAAAATTATCAAATATAGTACACAGCTCTCTTAATGATAATTTTCATTAATAATTGGTTCTAGCAGATTTATAATTATTGAAGGTTTGTTTTTGTCCTAATTTTCAAGAATCATCTAGGTACGAAAATTTAGTAATAATACTTTATAAAATGAACAAAAATTAAAACTCTGTTTTCCAGCTCTATTTTCAAAATAACGTATGACATACGTGTATAAGTGTTTTTAAAGCACTCGTTAAAAGCGCTCCGTTTCGCGCCGTGTTTACCCGTTGTACGTGCTTTTAAAGCTTACTTATATACTTTTAGTATATTATTTCTGTATTCAGTACCATTTAAAAATGAAATACATATTATAATTTAGAGTTGGAAATTATGGTATCCTGTAGAGGTAAATTACCAGAAAAAAAAGACATCACATAAGGAATGTTGATGGTATACAGAAGATTAAAATTTTCAATCATTCACAGATTAAACAATATTTTAATCTAATCTGACTTCAAATTAATCGCGTTGATTATTTTTCTGACAAAAATTCAAATCTTTTCAATAATTAAAAGTATTTAATCTTTGAAGTTTAAAAAAAAGTAACCTTAAATGATTATAAAACAGTTTTATTCAATTTTGACGTTTTAAACTGCTATTATTAACTCCATAGTAACAACTTTAAATAAATGTTTATTCACAAGTGAATTAATTTTTTTTAAATCACTCAACACATTTTTAAATCACTCTGACGTTTTAAACTGTTATTATTGCATAAAAACAATGACAACTTGCCACTAACGACTACTTTGATTAGTTTTTTTTTGTTATGTCAAAATACATTTCTAATTATTCATATTATGTGAAATAATTTCGTCAAAATTGAATAAAATATTGTATAAACCACGTGAGATACGAATGTTTATTCACTCGAAGAAATTATCCCTAAAACTAAACTTTCTTCTCTTGAATGAACATTTATGTATCTCACTTGGTGTATAAATATCTATTATTTTTTAATTTCAAATATGAATTATTAATCTCCAAAAGATAATATATTTAATCATAACAATTAATATTTTAATCCAGTGATACAACGTAACCAATTAGTTAATTATATTGAAATTTCAGATTGTGGTCTACGTTTCACAAAAACCCATATTATTTCATACGCTGAAAGCTGTTCCAATCATGTACTTATTTCTTAATATTTGTGCAATAAAAATTCTTTAAAATGCAAATTGTATCTTTTATTTAAAGTCTCCTAAATATTAAATTATAATCAAATGTAAACTTTATTTTTTTTATTTAACGAGCACTTCTACAGCAATTAGTGCTCCGGTATAGTGGTTTACATTATTTGTTATCGTTTGTTTAATAATTAATAGGTATTAGATTGTTTTATATAATTTAGTACATTATTAAGTGTGTTTGTGTTGTTTGCTAATGCATCTTTGATTTTATTTGGTATGCTGTATTGCGTGTCCAGACAATTCATCGCAGGAAAATTCATCGCGGAAAGTTCATCGCGGAAAGTTAATCGCAGGAAAATTCATCGCGGGGAAAATTCATCGCGAGGTAAATTAATCGCAGGAAAGTTCATCGCGGTAAAGTTCATCGCGGGGTAAATTCATCGCGAGGTAAATTCATCGCGGGCAAGTTAATCGCGGGAAAGTTCATCGCGGGGAAAATTCATCGCGAGGTAAATTAATCGCGAGAAAGTTCATCGCGGGGAAAATTCATCGCGGGGAAAATTCATCGCAAGGTAAATTAATCGCGAGAAAGTTCATCGCGGAGAAAATTCATCGCGAATATATTTATTGTAGTAATGTGGAATGGTATGTTGTGTTATGTTAATCCTTATTGATCACGAATTATTTTATAATATGAAATTTAATATTTTCCCTTACAAACTGCACTTGAAGAAAGTTCATAAAATTCTAACGTTTGCAGGTGTTCTTTGGCTTACAATTTCTATAATAGGATTAAAAAGTCATTTACCATTCGTTCACAACATCAATAGCTAAGAAACAAAAGTGTAATACTGCAAATTTCGAAGAAAGATATAGAAACCCAATAACACCTGAATATATTTAATACCTCAGGCCTCAGGTATACCCAACTGGTGTAACAAAGTTCTGTTGGACTCAATTAGGGTTTTGTTAGTATTGATTAGTTTATGTCAAAAAAACGGAGTTCTGTTGGACTCAATTAGGGTTTTGTTAGTATTGATTAGTTTATGTCAAAAAAACGGAGTTCTGTTGGACTCAATTAGGGTTTTGTTAGTATTGATTAGTTTATGTCAAGAAAACGGAGTTCTGTTGGACTCAATTAGGGTTTTGTTAGTATTGATTAGTTTATGTCAAAAAAACGGAGTTCTGTTGGACTCAATTAGGGTTTTGTTAGTATTGATTAGTATATGTCAAAAAAACGGAGTTCTGTTGGACTAAATTAGGGTTTTGTTAGTATTGATTAGTTTATGTCAAAAAAACGGAGTTCTGTTGGACTCAATTAGGGTTTTGTTAGTATTGATTAGTTTATGTCAAAAAAACGGAGTTCTGTTGGACTCAATTAAGGTTTTGTTAGTATTGATTAGTTTATTTTTTTTAAAACGGAGTTCTGTTGAACTCAATTAGGGTTTTGTTAGTATTGATTAGTTTATTTAAAAAAAACGGAGTTCTGTTGGACTCAATTAGGGTTTTGTTAGTATTGATTAGTTTATTTTTAAAAAACGGAGATCTGTTGGACTCAATTAGGGTTTTGTTAGTATTGATTAGTTTGGGTACAAATGTGCAAATCGAAGTGTGAAAATTGGTATATGGGTAGCTGGACATTGTGGTGCGGGAACTTTTATACGCTGTGGTTTTTCGGACGTGTGGTTATGGTTTTTATACGCTGTGGTTTTCGGTGGTGTGGCATTTACTCTTCGAGTAAGTTAAGTTCAGAAAAATGTTAGGCAAAAATATTTTCTAGTTTTAAAAAATTCAAAAAAATTGTTAAAAATACCTACTCTTCGAGTATGTTGGGGTTATGTTCAGAAAAATGTTAGGCACGAATATTTTCTAGTTTTGAAAAATTCAAAAAACCTTGATAAAAATACTCCTCGAGTATGATGTTAGACAAGAATATTTTCTAGTTTTAAAAAATTCAAAAAATCTTGTTAAAAATACTCTTCGAGTATGATGGGGTTAAGTTCAGAAAAATGTTAGGCAAGAATATTTTCTAGTTTTAAAAAATGCAAAAAATATTGTTAAAAATACTCTTAGAGTATGATGGGGTTAAGTTCAGAAAAATGTTAGGCAGAAATATTTTCTAGTTTTAAAAAATTCAAAAAATATTGTAGAAAAACTGTCGTACCTACAATCCCTAAAACCATCGTGCTTTTCAAATGTGCACTTCTGCGCTTATGCAACTGTTGTGTTAATAACACGCAACATTGTGATTTATTTGTCTGCAAAGAAGAATTTACAGATCATGAATATGTCTGAAATTAATTTTTTGGCGATTAATTATCATCGCGATGAACTTTTACGTAATGAAGTTACCTCGCGATGAATTTATTTCGCGATGATCTTTCCCGCGATTAATTTACCTCGCGATGAATTTTCTCCGCGATGAACTTGTCCGCGATTAACTTTCCCGCGATTAATTTACCTCGCGATGAATTTTCCCCGCGATGAACTTTCCCGCGATGAACTTGCCCGCGATGAATTTACCTCGCGATGAATTTACCCCGCGATGAACTTTCCCGCGATGAACTTTCCTGCGATTAATTTACCTCGCGATGAATTTTCCCCGCGATGAATTTTCCTGCGATTAACTTTCCGCGATGAACTTTCCGCGATGAATTTTCCCGCGATGAAATTTCCGGGAATCGCTGTATTGTTGTCTAATTTGTGTATATTTGTTACAATGTAGTAATATGTGGTCTATATATTATTTCGTTGCATGTATAGAAATTTTCAGGACCTGTGTGTGTGAATATGTGTTTGTGTATGAGCAGAGTGTGTGCTAGCCAAAGTCTTGTTAGGGCTATTTTCTCTCTTCTTGTTCCTGGAATTGTCCAATTTTCCGTTGTCGTTTTGATACGTCTTATGCCGGGTCCACACCGCCACGAACATTGTTAACTAACAATGTTTGCTAACATTGTTCAATAACATTTTTGCAACGTACATTATATGCTTATATGCTAATAACATTTTTGCTAACATTCGCATGCTAATAACCAGTGTTCGCTAACAAAAAACAATGTTCGCTACATTGGCGGTAATCTTAAAAAAAAAATGTTATTAGGAGTTATTTTGATATTTTAGTAGTAAACCGGTGCTTACCTGTGCTTCGTGCAATACGCATGTGATAAATATTTTGTGTTTTGCATTTATATAAAAGCATTTTTAGTTTAGTTTGTTTTGTTCTTTGGGCAACATGGTTTGTATACGTTTTTGTAAAATAAAGGAAGGAAATTAATATAAATAGTTACCTTTATCGGGTGCCTACTCAAATCTAAAAAACTCAGGTCAGAGCTAGAAAATTCAAGTACAAGAAAATTCTTGTCCGGAATCATAAAACAAACGAAAATTCAGAGACAAGAAAATGCTTACATAAAAAATGCATTCATAGACAATTCAAATTTGGAATCTGATTGATGCAGAAAACGCATGTAAAGGAATATTCAAAACTGGAAAAAATATGGCTGCGGAAAAAATCGGATTCTGGCTAATATATAAACTAATCTATGCTAACAAAACCCTTCTTGAGTCCAACAGAACACCGTTTTTTGACATAAACTAATCTATGCTAACAAAACCCTTCTTGAGTCCAACAGAACTCGTTTTTTAAACGGCCAGCTTGCAGCCAACTTCAGGTTTGGCCGCCAATTAAAGTTTCTGTGTTTACTTGATTCCAGATATGTCTTTTCTATTAATGTTTTTTTTGTGAATGAATTTTCCTTAGCTTGGGCTTTCGTGATTTTTATTATTCCTGTCAAGAATATTCTCTTCTTGAATTTTCTAGTTTATAATATTCCAGTGTTGAAGACGTTCCCCCTTTATCATGTCCTTTAAACCGTTAATTAGAGTTTCGCATACGTTGGGTACAATTTGGGAAATACTTTGTTTTGAAAAATCATGACAATTTGTATTAGCGAACATTGACATTACAACACATTGACGTTAACACTGTTCATGAACATTTTGTTAGCTAACAATGTTCGTGGCGGTGTGGACCCGGCATAGTTTGTTTGTATTCGGTATTTGTTCCCATTAATTTTGCCATTTTTCTTTTATTTTTTTAAATAATATTTGCCTTGATGTCTCGTGTTGGTTGCTTCTTTAGCAGCTATGTCTTTTAATACTCAAACTATCTGTATATATCACATAATTCTTATTTGTTTCATTTGTTCTAATGATATTTTTTACTGCTTAATTTACTAAACTTATTTATTTATTTCATATACCGGCTGTACAACAGGACGAATCCTAATAATAGTACAGCACAAAATACATCAATATTTACATAAAAGACAGACAAAGTAAATATACATTCAATGACAAAGTTAAATCAAATAAGTATACCTAATACAATGATAATCTGACAATAATAATATGCAGTCAAGTAAGTAAGTGTAGTTTGAAGTGCAGTAATCGGAAAATATTAACATCTGGAGTAGAGAAATAAAACATTAATACTTATAGTGCAACCTAATGAGAAAGAACATATTTTCTAACAAAAGTTTTAAATTTATATAAAGTACATGAAAATATATCGGGACAATCTAATGAGGACAATAGACTATTACATGTAGAAGCCAAGCGATGAATTGGCGAATTAATTGCTGCGTTTGTCCTGTAGTAGAGCAAAGAAAAAAGTTCAGGTGTTCTAGTGCTATGTGAAGGTACTTTGAATGTGAAATTGTTTTCACAATTAAATTAGTATCTACAGACCTGCCAGAATAAAAGCCGTGTTGTTCAAAGATGATTAAGTGTTTTACTGCTGTAAATAAATATTTATAAATAATACGTTCAAATATTTTTTCAAATATGCAAAGTTTAGAGATAGGGCGGTAGCTTTCAACTAGATTTTTACTACCATTCTTGAAAATAGGAACAACGAGAGCTTTTTTCCATGAGTCCGGACAACGGCCTTCAGCAAGCGATTTGTTATAGATCAATTTAAGTGGTGAACTCAGAGAATAAGAACAGTTTTTTACAAAAATGCTGGGAATACCACCGGAGCCTGCACCCTTATTAACATCAAGATCTGACAATATATCTAATATTTCTTCCTCGCTCACAGATAATGTACCTAAATTAACACATGCTTCAGAACAAACATCAGAGGAACAAAGAGCCGTGTTGGGAGAGTAACTGTTTAAAAAAAACCGATTGGAAATAGTTCGCAAACATAAACTTAAAGTTAATATTATTTAAAGTAAAAATTAAATTTAATATCAAATAACTTGAAAATAATATAAAATAAGGATAAAATTCTATCTTTTATTTACAATACAAAGTAATCGTTCTGGATTTAAATATAATCTTTTGCTTTGATTAAATTTTAATTTTATAAAATATCATTATTGTATTCCATCTTAGAAAGATTTAAAATAAATCTTTGAATTAGGTACTTAATTTAAATAAAAGTGTGCGCTGTCAAATTAGTCTTTTATTATCTAGAGATACTTATACCCTTAATTGCATACCTACCTAGTTATAATTGTTCAAAATATTTATATTTTTACGACTTATTGTTATTGTTCTATTTATGTGTAAATATTATATGTATTCTGAATTCATGCAGTTTAAAAAAAAACTAATTGTCAATTTCCTTCTTTATACTATACATCTTTGCATCTGGTTAAAGCTAGATCCAGACCTATAGTAGAAGATCCAGACCTCTGTATCGTGCACTATGCTTTGGTGTCGCTCTTCTAAAAATTAATTTTACATATTCTTATAGGAAATTTTCCGACGAATCTAATGGTGTTAATCGCCGTTTTCTATTTTACTGCGTTTATTCAAAATCCACAATTTTCAAAAAAATTACGACTTTCTGTCTACAACACATTTTTAAAATTTAACTTCCTATATCTCTAGTATTTTTTGTGATATCTTAAAAATTCTTTCTGCTTTTTATTCATTTAAGTATTTTCATTGTGCTGAAGTAAGAAAATTGAAATTTCATTGTTTGTAAAGTAATGAAAAAATTTAAAAACTAAAAACAGACATGCCACATATACGATTTTGCAGTGAAATTTTCAGTGAGCATACAGCTATGGTAATCTTAAGAGATAGACCCATACATACTGCGACAAAGTTGTAGTACAAGAATCAAAGAAAATTTTGTACCTGAAATTTTTTTCAATAAAATGGACCAGTTCTGAGAAAAACGAATGTATAAATGAAACTTCTTTTGTGCTGGCGTTCGCGCGGCCGTTTGCCCGTGTCCGTGCTGCAGTCAGAAGTTTGTCTGTCGCTGATGGCAGAAAGATAAACACTCCAATAATGTATTTATATTTATGTATTATTTTGGTTTAGTTTTAGCTGAGGTTTACAATAAATGAATGAACCCATTTAGATTAGAATAGGTATTATGCTTTACAAAGGAACTAAGTTCATTTTCTTCGTAGTAGACATTGTCTAAACATTTTAGTTTTAGTTGGAGATATCGTAGATATGACATTTATGACAATGAAAAGTTAGTATAAAATATTCAGAAAGAATTAGGCGATCAAATAAAACATCCGATGTATATGAAATTCAAGAATTTTTACCTTTACCTGAATGGAAACTATTTATAAATAATTAATTAAGCAAACGCTTATGACAATGATATAATTATTGTTACAACTGGAATGTTGCAAGACGAAGGTAGTATTTCGGTTAATAATAATACATCAACAACATGTATAATACCTGATTTCAAAATTTCTAATCAAGAAGAAGCTGATACAAGAATTTTCGCTGCTGCAAATTTTAGTGTAGTATCATATTTTAATTGTGGCACAATAATTATTATTTCCCCAAACACAGATGTTTTCGTTATGGCCTTATATTATTGTACAAAATTGGAAACGTCCATATGGCTGTATAAAAATTAAAAATACATTTCAATTCAACAAGGTACCTACATCATTTCAGTAACAAACATACAGTTTCTGAAAGTGATATTGCAAATTTAATATAGGAAAAAAATACATACAAAATAAGCGTTTTACACATTTTCCACAAACATAAAACGCATTCAAATTTCATTTAAAAAGAGCAGTTTATCAAATTGAAATATTTAAAAGTATCATAGAACCCAATTTATTATAAACCTATAACCGCGGAATTGAAAATAGATAATAATTCACTTATACCAATTCATATGAACCAAAGTCCAAAACCGCTTTGTAATATATCTAATTTATACTCTAAATGTAAAGTTAAATATACTAGTAGGTGTAAATGTATCAAAAATAAAATTATATTATACTGTACGCTCTATGTGTAAATACTTGTGGAATAATTTTATAGGGTAGAATTATAGTTTTGTATTTAATTGTGTACTTCATTTCAAATTATTATAATAATTTATATTACATTATACCAATTATAATCTAAAAGGATGCATTAAATTATTGTTTATTATACAATTATGATGTGAGAAATTCCTTAAAACTAAACTAAAATAATATAAAAATACAAACGTTTGACTGCATCACAGCACAGGTTAACGGCTAAACTCATGACTGCGGGCCGCGCTAACGCCAGCACAAAAGAAGTTTCATTTATATATTCGTTTTTCTCAGAACTACCATTTTATGAAAAAAATTTCAAGAACAAAATTTTCTATGATTCTTGTACTATAACTTTGTCGCAGTATGTATGGGTCTATCTCTTAAGATTACCATAGCTGTACGCTCACTGAAAATTACACTGCAAAATCATAAATTTGGCATGTTTGTTTTTAGTTTTAAATTTTTTTCATCACTTTATAAACAATGAAATTGCAATTTTCGTACTTCAGTACGATGGAAATACTTAAATGAATAAAAAGAAGAAGGAATTTTTAAGATATCATAAAAAATACTAGAGATATAAGAAGTTAAAGTTAAAAAATGTGTTGTAGACAGAAAGTCGTAATTTTTTTGAAAATTGTGGATTTTGAATAATCGCAGTCAAATAGAAAACGGCGATTAACACCATTAGATTCGTCGGAAAATTTCCTATAAGAATATGTAAAATTAATTTTTAGAGGAGCGACACCAAAGGTCTTCTTTAAATAAGCGAGCTACAGATGCTTGGATCTCCAACTACTACCCAATTCCAGCGCTTGCACAAGTACGAACGTTGAGCGCTGGTTGGCTCGTCTAGGTTTTTTCCGAATTCCTAGAATACTCTCGATTTTACTTTTTTTTCTATTTCATTCCCTTCCCCACTACTGCAGCTTCCCAAAACTCGTACTTTGCCGTATCATAGCTATGCAATGTCATTTTGAAGTTGAAAAATACTGTAAAAGTGTTTTCATTGCGAGTAAACTGTCAGTTTATTATTGACTTCAAGGTAATGTTTTTACAAATATTTAATAGAGAAAAACTAGATCTATAGATGTGCCTTTTTAAAAATAAATTTCTATCAGGAGATATAATCGTGTAAAGTTTGCATAAATTGGACATTTTTATGGATTTTTAGGAATTTTAATTATCATGTAGAAATTTTTTGTTTAAATTTTAAAAATGCACAACTGTTATTGAGCCTTTATGTATATAATCCTGTTGAAATACAATTTTAGCATTTTTGTACTGGCCACAAAAAACACTCGCTACGTTAGTAGGTACGTTTTGTGCTGGATTTTAGGAGGTAGACGGGCTTCTTAAATTAGTCACTTATAATTTGGTAAGTCTAAATCTAGCTTTATCTTTATGTGTTTTTTTTCCTCAATAATATGAGATAATATTCATTTTATATGCACTCTTTCAGGAAAAATCTTTAAATTCCGACTAAAACAACAATTTTCATTAAAATAAATAACTATGTAACTGATAGAAAAATATTCGGGGAATCGAATGCTTGAAACCAGAATTCGATATCTCAATGCTCTTCAAAGTTGCAGTCGATTAAACGGTGACCGGATAAAACAGAACGATGAAAAAACAGAACATGAAAAAACAGAGCAGTGAAAAAACAGAACAATGAAAAAAGAGAACAATGAAAAAATTATACTGCATACTGTGCCATATGAACAATGAAAAAATTATACTGCATACTGTGCCATATATGGCACATCATCAAAATCCTTTTTTTTCTAAGTTGTGATGCTACCCTTGCCTTTACTGCAATCTGTTCCATATTTGGCACCGCTTTCTCCCCGTTCATGAGTTTACGCCGGTCTAAGGCACAAAACATAGACAGTAAGTTAGTAAACGTGAACGATATTATACGTATTTGTAGCTTAGGTTATTTGTTATTTCAAAGTTTTGAATGCGTGTAACAAATAGGTAATAAATATATCATTATTGTGACAGAAAAATATCAGCACAAGGGTAAGTCCTTATACTTTATTAGGCGGACTAGGCGTACTGCCTAGGGCGCCAAATTTTAGGGGGCGCAAAATCTCTAGGATATTTTGATATTTAAATAAATTATATTTCATTATTTTATCCTAACCTATTGAAAATCCAGAACAAAATTTTAAGGTGAATTTTTATTTTGCAATATTAGATACAACCATTAAATCTGTAGACGAAAGATTTAATGAATTAAAATCAATTAATTCTGTATTTGGCTTTCTCTACAATATCGACAAATTGCAAAATGCAACGTCAAAACAAATTTTGGATTATTGTTTGAAACTAGAGAAATTTTTACAACACGGAGAGTTGAAGGATATCGATGCAGAAGATTTGAGCAATGAACTTCAAGCTATATTGCAAGATGCGTTTCTAAAGATTTATCACCTCTAGACGTGCTTAATTTTATAGTTAAAAATCATTTAATCGAAAGCGTACCTACTATCTACATTGTTTCATTGCTCTAAGAATTTTGTTAATTCTTCCTGTTTCTGTAGCAAGTGGAGAGAGAAGTTTCTCGAAACTAAAATTAATAAAGACGTATATTTGATCTCCCATGCAGCAGGAACGACTTGTTGGTCTGTCACTAATATCAATAGAACAGGAAATTGCTCAAGCTGTTAATGTAACAGATTTAGTTGCAAATTTTGCGAAAACTAAAGCGCGTAAAATAAAATTTTAATTCTTCTTATTTTTATTGTTTTCTGCTTTATATCCATATTCTTATTTGTGTTATTAAAGTATGTGTACGTACGAATTGCATGATTTATGTTTATCTTTTTAAATTATATATTTAATTTTCGCAAATATATTTTTTGTTTCATTTTTAACCATGAAGTGAAGGTTGTGTATGATTTTTCTTTTTCATCTACCAAAATGGGGTGATGATCATCAAAGATGCAAATATCCCGAATGTGAATCGAAGTCATTCATATTCTGCGAAAAATGCCGAGTTCACCTCTGTTTGAACAAAGGAAGAAACTGTTTTTACGTCACTCGGGGGAGGAAAGCTAATGGAGGGAGGGTAGCGAGTTTTCCCTCCCGCGCGGGAGGAAAGCAAGTGCGTTCCTCCCTAGGGAGGAATAGGAGTAAAAGTACGCTTCCCTCCCTAGGTGCACAAAATACCTACTATTACACTTTTCATACAGTATAAGTTTTTTTTGTTTTTGTTTTTTTGAAATAATATATAATTGTTTTGCCTAATGAAACTTGTTTTATGTACATTGTTTATGAATATAATATATTTTTTGAGATTACCATTGCCTATTTATTTTTGCCGTTATCGCAATTTGTGCCATTATATGGCACGGATCTTTTTTTTCATTTTGTTGTTAAAATATGTTATGAAATTTTTTTTAGATATTTTTCCCGGGCCTCAGGGTCGATAAATCGTAACATATATTTTTCTGAACGAGATATAAAAAATCATGCGGTAAGGGGTTAAAATAAAAAAAAATTGTCTTAAATTAAATATTTATCGAAATATTTGAAAAAAGTACTACTTCCGATATGTAGATTGATATGAGGTGCACAACTAGATGCTATAACAGTCCTAAATACAAAATTTCAACTTTCTACGTCTAACCGTATTTGAGTTATGCGACATACATACGTACGTACGTACAGACGTCACGACGAAACTAGTCATAATGGATTCAGAAAAGGTCAAAACGGATATTTCCATCAAAATCTGAAAACCTAAATTTTTCGCGATTACAATAGGTATTTCCTTTTTACTCTGTACAAGGAAGTAAAAACATAACAATGACAAAACAGAACTCAAGAAGGGTTTTGTTAGCATAGATTAGTTTATGTCAAAAAAACGGAATTTTGTTGGACTCAAGAAGGGTTTTGTTAGCATAGATTAGTTTATGTCAAAAAACGGAGTTCTGTTGGACTCAAGAAAGGGTTTTGTTAGCATAGATTAGTTTATGTCAAAAAAACGGAGTTCTGTTGGACTCAAGAAAGGGTTTTGTTAGCATAGATTAGTTTATGTCAAAAAACGGAGTTCTGTTGGACTCAAGAAAGGGTTTTGTTAGCATAGATTAGTTTATGTCAAAAAAACGGAGTTCTGTTGGACTCAAGAAGGGTTTTGTTAGCATAGACACACATACACACACACACACACACACACACACAGACATCATCTCGAAAATACTTCAGTCGTATTCTATGGATCTTAAAACGGGCTTATCTCTTAAAATCTCACACTTACAAATTTTGACCCATCACAATACCTCCCTTGTAGAATATGAGGTGGGAGGTAAAAACATGCATTTTTCGGCCATTTTCATATTAGATTGAGCTATCCATGTAATTTTTAAGATAAATAACGATAGTAGTTTGACAGTTGTCATATTACTAGAAATAACAATAATTTTGATTTTACACCGTATTTATCATGATTTTGGAATGCAGCACTTAACATTAGAAGCCATCTCACTATTTTCATATGATTTTCACTGACGTTAATTACCTTTCTCAATTTTGTTACTATGTTTGACAAAATAACAATTTGAAAAAGTTGATAAAGTAGAAAGCTTTAAAATTATTCTCAAATTGCCATTTGCGCCTCTCCGTGATTGAAATTGTAATTAAAAACAATATACTGTCCCCAACAATATAGGTTTCTACAGTGTGACGTTGTCCTAAGTAACGGAAATATTTTGTTTATGTATCTTTGTTATTTGTTATTATTATTCAACATGCCAAAGCCAGAGGTAGAAGATGTGTCTATGGAGGATTTATATAAAAGTAAGTTTTAAAATTTTCTATACAGGGTGTAACAGAAATAAGTGCTTTAAATTTAACCAGTAATGTAACTCGTCGTGAAAAACAATGTTCCGTAAAATTTTTTTTAGAAATCGCATTTTTAAAAAGCATTTTTTCAACCCCGTAAATTGACGAGTCGTTCCACATAATTATTTACTTCAGTAGCATTACCCATGAAATCATTGTTATTGTCAATTGATTGTTGTGTCAGTTGTTCCAATTAAGTTTTGACATAAGCGGAGCCTTCGATAGTCTAACGAGCCTGGAAGTAGATTCTGTGACGTCACAACAGTGGCCGAAGTTCTCGCAGCGATTGATAGACTCAGTATGGCAATACGAACATTTGCACATTTAAGAATAAGTTAATTTGTTCTTATTATGTGTTAATTATATGTGTGCATTTCTTTTTTATTATATACAAATATTATTTACTTATAATCAGTATCATATGTAAATAAAAATTAACTTTGATTATCGTAAAACTTGTTTATTTCTTACCAAACAATATTTTATGTTTCTTAATTTTTATCTTCTAATATCTTGTGAACTATTTAAAGTATCGAGATGAAATTTTAAACAAACGTAGGCATAGCTATCTATTTTGATACTAAAGCGTTGAAACTAGAAAATTATTTATAACAATGGAGAAAATAAATTATTTACGCCGCAACGCACACTTTTGTGTAGCGAAAAATCGTGAAAAATGTCATCTGCTGCAACATCGCGTACGGTTGAGAATTTCGGTATACATTGAGTGAATGAAATGTTAAGAAAGGTTCAAAATTATTTTTAGTGAAGAAATCACAGCTATATGTTGATCACTACGAAAGTTATGAATTTTTAAATAAAAAACAAGGCCGGCAGCCGCGCAAAGTGTCTACCCGTACGACGTATCGCATGCATAACTGGGCTGTATTTTCTTATTAGAAACAGAAACAGTAAACAGTATAGTGTAGTTTATAACAATAAACAATATAATATATAGTACGTAAATTATTTATTTAAGCGTATTATTTACATAATGGAAGTTTCCCAAACAAAAACATTACAATACAAGAAACGCCTAATAAATTCAAATTAAAAAATCTTCTACATAGTAGATAAGAAACACTTATTGTGGTTTGTATTTATTATATAATAATTACCTATCAATAAGCAAATTTTTGTAGAACTTTCATTAAAAAAATAACCACTGAGGAATGCATTAATACTTAAAATGAAATATGGCATAGGTACTAATAAGTATATTATACAAAATCTTTAAAGATATTATATTGGCTTAGATTTATCTTTGGTAAATTTTTGTAACTTTCTATTTTTCGATATTCCTTCCTTGAAGGTGTCATTTTTTACTTTCGTGTAATTATTTAATAGAATGTTACAAAATATTCCAATACATTGTTTTTTTGTGAAAATGAAGTTCAGGATCTTTTGGAAACTTGAATACTGTTATGCGATCTAATTGCTAGTACAGCGTGGTACACAACAACTGGAAGGCATTTCCTGCAGGAAAATTAGTTAATAACAATAATGTTGAATATAATAATTAACTTACAATGAATATATTTGTAATTTCAATATAAATACTATTAATATATTTCAGTCCGCAAACGCACGGCCAGAGCGCCACAGAGCACGCCAAACCTATTATCGGCTACTATGTTGGACGTGACTAGTTCTATATTAAAAAATTAATAACTTTGGTGCTGATCAACATAAAGCTGTAATTTCTTCACTAATAATAATTTTGAACATTTCTCAACAATTCATTCACTCAATGTATACAAAAATTCTCAACCGTACGCGATTTTATTTATATTGTTATAAACAATTTAGTACTTTGAACACAATAGTGTCAAAATAGATAGTAATGTCTACGTATGTTTAAAATTTCATCTTGATACTTTAAATAGTTTACCAAATATTAGAATATAAAGATTAAAAACATAAATTTTCTTTCGGCCACTATGTTGACGTCACAGCGGTGGTGGGGATACAGGTTCAGGCTCGTTAGACTATCGAAGGCTCCGACATAAGTAATATTTTGGTAATAAATCAGATATTACAAATAAAAATCTTTCAAAATGCCTGCGTTTACAAATAACGAATATACAGACATTGTGTTGACCTATGGTGACGCTCTGGGAAACGGTGCTCAAGCCCAACGAATTTACATGGAACGTTTTCCAAATCGTCGTGTGCCTCATGTGCGCACATTTGTAAATGTTGTACAACATCTCCGTGATTATGGATCGTATAATCCTGCAGCTCAAGATCATGGTAGGGAACGTCATCATCACATTGAACATGTTGAAGAGGCTATTTTGGATGGCATTGAAGCTCAGCCTGGAACCAGTACACGGAGACTATCATCACAACACGGAGTATCACATACGACAGTTTGGAGGATTTTGAAAGAACAACATCTACATCCATACCATGTACAAAAAGTACAACATTTATTACATATAGATCCACCTCGTAGACGTCAATTTTGCGAATGGGCTATTGGTAAAATACAAGAGCAGCAACATTTTTTATCACTTGTATTGTCAACTGATGAGGCGGGATTTACAAGAGAAGGTATTTTCAACATGCACAACACACACATTTGGACAAACGAAAACCCGCACGCTATCAAGGAAAACAACTACCAGCAGCGATTTTCTTTAAATGTTTGGGCAGGAATCATAGGTGGACGCACACGAATCAGCTGATTGCAGCTTGCACTCTTGCAGCATTGTGCAATGCGCACAACAAAAATAACTGCGCAACAAATAACAGGGAGTTCCAGCACTATCACTGCGCAGAATAACAAGAACAGCGCAGCATAAATTAAATTAATAGTGAACATGTGTTTTTGTTTTGACAGTCGGTAATTGTTGTTTTTTAATTTGATTGTTGATGTGTTCCATAGGCGGGTAATCAAATTTGTGACAAATCTTTGAAGAATTTTAACTCAAAAACTACAAGAGTTAGGAAAAAATTGATTACGGTACATTATTTCTCTCGTCGAGGGACATTACAGGTTAAAATTAAAGCACTTATTTCTGTTACAGTCTGTATAAGTATAGTTAGTAGATAATCTTTAATAAACATTTTGTTTCCGAAAACTCGATAGAAATAGAAGATATGCAGAAACAAATGGAAGAATTAAAAAACGAGCTTGTAGTGCTAAAAGAGAAGCTAGCTGCTGCTTCTTCAGCACCAGCCGTGCCAGGCAGCAGCGGCGGCACCTTGGTGCTGAAACAAGAAGATGGTGCCGGCCAGAATAGAGGCGCCCGGCTAAATCGCCGGCGAAATCACCGCGGCGGCCGCGGCGCCAGCAACCGGCGCAGTAATGTATGCATATTAATTTGATTTTGACAAATATAACATAATTATTAAAACAATGTTATTGTATCTTTTTCAGAACGACGCAAGATGGTGGGCACTTTTTCAAGAATGTAATTCTTAATTATATTATAATATAATTAAGAATTACATTCTTAATTATATTATATAAATTAAGAATTTAACGACTGACAGTTTGAAATGTTTATGAAAAAATTCATTAAAATAATATTTTGATATTTCTTGTTTATTTCTTGTGTAAAGAGACTGTCTACATCCTAAAATCCAGCAAAAAATGTACTAAAGTAGCGTTTTGTGGCCAGTACAAGAATGGTAAAATTTTATTTCAAAAGGCACATCTGTAGATCCATTCTTTATGTATAAAATAAAAACTGACAATTTATCCGCAACGAAAACGCTTTTACAGCATTTTTCTACTTCAAAATGACATTACATAATATATTGATACTAGTTAGGATGTGGCATAGTACTATACTATGTCAACCGAACAGATAGAGTAGATGCTCCTCCCACAAATGTGCGCGAAATTGAAATACAGTATTGCTATTGGTAAGCCAGTTTTACACTGCTAGGCAAACTAAACTGCTGAGATTAGGCATCAAAAAATCGTTCGTAAATAAAAATTGTACTTCATATTTCTTTTAAAATTATGTTATACATAAATTATAAAATATATAATTCTTCCATATTTATTTCAAATAAAACTATTTAATTTTTCTGCTTTTTAAAATGTGTTGCTTGTAAAGCACATTGTACTGCGCAGTTTTGGCTCTGCCCACTAGTTTTATTATTCTATGTATTCGATGGGACATAGTATAGTTTCGGGCTGGTTTCAGGCAGCCGTAGTTAGTAAAAATGTAGACCCGAATTAATAGGCTTTATTATTAAACATATAAAAGTTATTTACGATATAAGTGGGATAAGAGCATTATTAAGATACGCATGTGAAAGTTGCACAACGAGGCCGTAGGCCGAGTTGTGTATTCACATTACTATCTAATAATGCATTATCACACGTGTATTGTACAATATTTTATCTACGCCCATATAAAATTTAAAAAAAAGTTAAAAATAATATGACATTTATCAATATTTTTTGACAATTAGAAAAATAATCCAAGCAGTAGCTGTAAAATAGTATATTATGCAACAAGTTTAGAAAAGTAATGTTTTAATGAACGAGTATGGTAGGTTAGGGTACGAGCGAAGCGAATATCTTAACAGCCATACGAGTTCATTAAAAACACTTTTCTAACGCGTTGCATATACTATTTTTTCGCATTTTATACACAAACGTAATATTATTGAAATATTTAAGAAAATTACATTATGTCAGAAAATATAAATAAATGAAAAATTATCTTGAAAAACAGTAGGCAGGTTGCATCAACAATGTAGCGTAACATGCCAACATGAAACATAATAAAGTCTAGTGTTAGAGACCAACATCAGATGATTCGACATGATGGATGATGCAATCGTTTTATCAAATGATAATTAGTGTGGAATTTATTATTGAATTTTGTTTTTGTATTATTGGATTGTTTTATGTAATTTTGATGTAATTTTGTTTAGCCGCCGGCAGTCGCAAAGTGTTTACGACAGTATTCACTTGGCGCTTGCGGTGAACGGCCGCTGTTTAATAATTTTGAGTTTTGGTTTAATAAAAGTTGGTTAAAAGTGTACCACGTATTTTGTTTGATATAAACCTCTATTTCCAGCGCGTGCTGAGTCGTGTTGTAGAGTTTTGTATTGAGTGGTGATTTGTTTTTTTTTATTTCTTGCTCCTTAAATTTCTAACATCAGAAGTGGGATTACAATCCACAACCACAGAAGCGGTTTTACGTACGACTCCATGATGGATGCTCTGGATACCGAGTTAAACAACTTTATTAAATCACTGAGGATGACACCCGAGTATTTAGTTTCGCCTGTTTTCCGATCAGATTTCATTTCAGTGAGGCAATGGCTTGTTTTAGTTTTTTTTTTTTTTTTTTTATTATTTTATTTTATTTTATCTACAACTGGCCTACAGAGCCAACAAGCAGATTTGATCTGTTTTGCATAGCGTGCTTGAGGCTAGTGCCCATTGGTACTACCTCTTTATATTATATACATTAATACATACGATTAATACATTTTGTGTAGTTTATGACAGTAATCTTTATTTGTTACATGTTCAGTTCTAGAGTTCCTTTAGTTCCGATGGTTTAGTTCTTTTCAAACGTCTGAGGGCATTTTCGTTGTTATATAGGCCGGTGGCTAATTCATTTGGATGGTATGTGAGTCTTCTTCCATATGATGATGACAGTTCTCGAACATAATCTTGCACATACTTAATGCTTAGATCCTTGTGCAGGGTGTTATTGGAAATAAACCATTGAGCGTTTGTTATCATACGCAATGCTTTGTTTTGGGTTGTTTGTATTATTTTTGAATTGGACTTCTTTGTGCAACCCCAGAGTTGTATTCCGTAGGTCCAGATTGGTATGATTACAGTTTTATAAATTAATAGTTTGTTCTCGATTGACATTTGGGATTTGGGTCCCAGTAACCAGTACATCTTTCTGATCTTCAAGTTGATTTGTTTTTTCTTTGTTTGTAGATGCTTTCTCCAGGTTAGTCTTTTATCCAGGTGCATGCCCAGGTATTTGACGTCTTCTTTGGTTTCCAATGTTTTGTTGTTTATATTTACTTGCGGGCAGGTGATTTTTCTTGTGGTGAAGACTATATGTGTAGATTTTTCTTCGTTGATTTTGATTCTCCATTTCGTTGCCCAAGCTTGCATATCGTCAAGGGTTTTTTGGAGTACGGCTGATGCTTCTATTGGGTCGGTATGTGAGGCGATATATGCTGTGTCGTCTGCGTATGTAGCGGTTAATACATTTTCTGGGCATGGCATGTCTGCTGTATAAAGCTGGTAGAGGACAGGGCCAAGTACACTCCCTTGTGGTACTCCGGCTCTTATTGGGTGCATTTTTGAAGTTGTTCCTTCGTGATGTATTTGGAAAAATCTTTCGCTCAGGTATGATTTCATTAGTAGGAAGTATTTTTCGGGTAGTTTTGATTTAATTTTGTATAGCAGTCCGGTATGCCACACCTTGTCGAAGGCTTGACTGATGTCTAGGAAGGCTGCCGAACATACTTTTTTGTCTTCTAGACTATTCTCAATTTCTTCAACCACTCGGTGTATTTGTTGGATGGTCGAGTGTTGTTGTCTAAAGCCGAATTGATGGGCTGGGATTAAGTTATCGTCTTCCAATATTATTTTTAGTCTTTTTAATAGCAGTTTTTCAAATAGCTTAGACAGTAGGGGTAGGAGGGATATTGGTCTATATGAGTTTATTTCGTGCGCTGGTTTTCCTGCTTTATGGATGAGTATTATATTCGCAAATTTCCATTGTATTGGGAAATATGTTATTCTGATCATTGCGTTGAAGATGTTGGTTATTAAGACTAGTGTTTTTCTGGGCAGTTCCTTTAATATCTTGGCGGTTATTAAATCGTATCCTGGAGATTTTTTGCTGTTAAGGTACTTAATTTCATTCTCTACTTCCGCGGGTGTGAAATGTTTGATTGGTTGAGATGGCCGGGATGGGCTCTTTAGGGAGTCTTCAATGCGTTTTTCTTCTTCGGGGGATGTTGTTGATGGATTGGCTTCGAAGACTTTCGTAAAATGTTCTGCGAACATTTCTGCTTTCTCTTTTTCTTCTCTTGCCCATGTTCCGTCACTTTTTTTAATTGGTGGTATGTGTTGTGTTGGCCTTTTTAGCTTTTTTGTGGCTTTCCACAGTGAGTAATCATTATTTGGTTGTGGAGACAAGTTGCATAGGTAATCTTGTATTTGGTTGTTTTTCATTTTGAGGATGAGTTTTTTTGTTTCTTTGCACAAGTGGTTTAGCTTGTTTTTGTCAGTTGGGTCTCTTGTGTATTGCCATTTACGTCTCATTTTTCTTTTCTCTTCAATTTTGTCTCTGACTTCTTTAGGATAGTTAGTACTATATTCTTGTTTGTTTCCTTCTGGTGGAGTTGAGGACCAGCCTGCTTCTTGGATGAGCTTTGTGGTGTTTTCTACTGCATTGTCGATATCTTCTGGAGTCTTTAGAGGTATTAGAAGGTTTGTATTTTGTTCTAAGTATAGTTTGTACGCGTCCCAGTTGGTGTTTTTGTTGTGTAGCTTTGGGTATTTTCCTTTTTTGCTTGCTATGGTGTTTACGGTTATTATTATCGGGGAATGGTCCGACGATAGATCGTAACTTGTTTCAACATTAACACGATTTAAGTTTACGCCCTTTGTTATGAAGAAATCTAACAGATCTGGGAGTTTGTTTGGGTCTGTGGGCCAGTACGTTGGTTTGCTAGTACTGATGTGATTGTACCCGTGCGTGTTGATTGTTTTTAATAGTTCACTTCCTTTTGGGTTTACTATTCTAGAGCCCCACTGCGGGTGTTTTGAATTGAAGTCTCCTCCTGCTATGAATCTTCCTCCTAGTTTGACGAAGTGCTCTTCAAATTGGTCGTGTTTGATTGTATGTCTCGGTGGGCAATATACAGCAGATAGGGTAAGACTGCCGGATGATTCATTGATTTTTATGGTTGTTGCTTGTAGATGATTTTTTTCAAACTTTTCTAGTTCATGGTGTTTAATTTTTTCATTTATTATGATTGCTGTGCCTGCGTGAGCAGTCCCGTCAGGGTGATTTGTGTAATATACTTTATGTTTAGGGATTTTAAAGTAACTTCTTTCTGTAAAATGGGTTTCAGATATTAGGACAATATCTATTTTTTGTTGGTTAATAAATATTTCTAGTTCCTGGCGATGCTGGGCCAGTCCGTTGGCGTTCCATAAAGCGATTCTCATTTCGTTAGGCATTATGCTTATTTATAAATGTCGTGAGCAAGTTGATTATTGAAGCGTTTTGTTGCATGAGTTGGCTGAACATAGATTCAAATTTCGTCATGAATTGTATTAGTGTTATGTCTTCTGATGTGTTTGTTTGTTGAGCGGTGCCTGTTATTTTGGCGAAACTTACATTGTTCTTTACTCTTTGTGAGTAATAATTGTTGTTTGGGTGATCGTTTGTTTTTTGTGGTTTGTTCAGACTTGGTGCAGTTCTTGATTTTTGTAATTTTTTGTATATTTCGCAACCTTTGTAATTAGCGGGGTGGGCACCTGAGCAGAGGGCACAGGTCGGCGGAGTGTCTTTACTTTTATTGCATTCATTTGTAGGGTGATTTGCTCCACACTTTACGCAATAGTAGGGTTTATTGCAATAAGTCTTGGTGTGGCCATAGTTTTGACAGCGCGTACATTGTGGAATGTCTATTCTTTTTTTCGGAGGTTCTACACTGATTTTGGTGCCCAGCATATGTCTTATTTCGTAAATTTTTTTGTTATTTGCGTTTGGATTTTGGTCCACGAAGAACATCGGCAGAGGTTCTTTGGTTTGCCAACTTTTGATGTTGGAGACGTTTCTAATAGAGAAGCCTTTTTCTGTCAGCACTTCCTTTATTTCTTCCGTCGGTGTTGTGGGGTGTAAGTTTTTAATGACCACTCGATAGGATCTTTCTTGTTTTAGTTGGTACGTATGATATGCTATTTTATTAGTGTTGAGCATACGTATGAGTGTTCGATATGCGTCTGGTGTTTTTGTGTTAATTTTTACTTCTTTATTTGATGTTGATTTACAGTAGTATTCTTCTGATTTTAAGATTGTTTTTAGACTTTCGAGCATTAAGCTGTAGTTTGTAACATCCGGGATGAAGACTGGAGGCGGTTTTGGTTCAACTATAGTGTTTGTTTGACTTTCATTTTCGTTAGTTTCGTTTTCGTTATCGTAATTCAGTAGTGTGTTGTACCTGTTTTCACTTCTAAATATTATTGTTTCCTGAGTCTTTCTAAGTTTAGCTATATTTTTATTGTTTGATTCTTCTTTTGTGTTTTGTGTATCTCTGGGTCTTTTTGGACGTATAACTTGCCAGTTCTGAGTTGTACTGTCATAGTCATTTTGATTTCCTATATTTGTTTGTATTGATCCGTTATTAGTAAGGAGGTTCTGAGTGCTATTAGGTGTTATTTGAAGTATTGTTGGTATCGAACCAAAGTACGATTGTGTAGTTGTCGTAATTGTCGTTATTGTGGTTGTATTTGTTGTTAAAGTGTTTCCACCGCTTGTTTGTTGCATGTTAGACGGGTATTGTGTAGAAATATTAAGAGTTAAAGTTAATTTCTGCTATGTTTGGCAACACTGATTTCGTAGCGCGTGCGCGGAGCACGGCACTGGGCGCTTAGACGTTTGGCGCACTTAACCTTGAGTTCACTTTCACTAACTTTAACTGTTTTTTCGTATTTGTTTTATTATTATCACTGGGCACTAATGTAGATTTATAGTTACACACTTATAAAACTTATTTTATGGTTTTATCAATTTACACTACACTATTATTTGAAGATTTTAAATTTTTTATGTAGGTAAATTCGAGAGATGTTTAACTATTCACTCACTATTGCCAACTGGCTTGTTTTAGTAAGTAATAAAGCTGAATTTGACAGACCGTCAGATCTGGTAAGATAAGGTTGCCTTAATTCGAGTTTTAAAAGTATGATTTTATACGTAATCAGTAACGTCAGAAATCAGGAGACCTTTCAACGTAAATTTGTAGAGGTTTGTCACAGAAGAAATTTTGAGCGGTTATTCTCAGAGCCCAGAGGCCACTGTTAAAAACGCGACGTAGGTACAGACTACCGCTAGCGATCTTCACAAAAAAAGTATTCCCTGTTTAATTTGTTTTTTGTCAACACGATGAAAGCAATCATGCAAACATTCCCAAACTTAATGAATCCGTAACAACAATAATCGCGATAGTTCTGAAATTGATTATGAAAACATTAAATGTTGGGAATGTCAAACTAGGTCGTATTATAAGTATAAGTCTCTGCCGACTGCAATTAACGCGAAACAAACATAATTCGAATAAGTGCCGCAATAATGTTAAGGTTTGTCACACAGGAACATCTTTAAAATTAAATAAAGTGTTAATTATTGATAATTCAAATAATCTGTTATCACTAATACAGAAGCTGACGTATCTAATGTGTAATTGCTATTTCTTTAAGCTTCAACATAAAATTAAACCGTTCCTTGCAAATATTAACGGAAATCTTTCCAAGAAGTTATTCAGTAAACCAGAGTTAAAGCAGTCGATTATATTTTTGATAAAGTTACCAACCTTATTTTTGTTATTGTCCAAAATGCTTTTCTTGATTGCGATGTAATAATTTGATGAAATCTATGTGCCGACCCAAAGCTTAGGTCAATCACGGATCACTCAGGTACCCATGTTGTACGTAATAATATTGCAAAATTTCTTGCTGTTGCTGAAACATTAATTGATTTGTTCGACCAACATCTATCTGAATTGATAACTTTTATTCCGCCTTTCCGATACAAAAGCAGTCGTGGTTTATCCACAGTAAATAACAATTCTACCTCCCCTTCATATGCGTTACATTAACGATTTTATTGTTATCTCCGTACCATCTATCAGACCATAAAGGCGAGGCAGTCCGCGGTATTACAAACTACTTCTTAATGATACTATTCGTGGAAGCGAACACTTTTGTTAGCCTTATTCTCCGTATGCGTAAAAGGATAGGGCACGTACCGAATGTACTTTGACTACCGCAAGACCAACACGTTAGTAAAGATTGTTACCCGCTTTCACGTACAGAAAACCAACAAGAACTTCTAGCCAAACCTCCTTTTCACTTACGAGATATGTTTTTGGGCTTTAACCAGATATGTCTCATCAAGAATCAATCTACAAAAACGTTTTACCTTTTTACTTGCTTTAAAAATATGATGGGACTAAGGAATTAATTGTTTTTAGTAAATGAAAAAGTACTGAAGAAAATACCATTAAAATAAATTCTTGCAGTTGTGAACTGTTTCAAAAAGATTTTTACGAATATTTACTTTAATGTTACAATCCACAGTTATTAAGAAAGATATCCTGCCCTGTATAACACGTTAGTGGACATGGAAGATTTCAATATCACCATCTTTTATATCACAGGCAGCCCACTGCCAAATGTTGATTTTCTTACTCGTAACCCAGTTGTTGTACGACATGTTACTGCTAGTAAAATACAAAAAAAGATCGACTACACCTGTCGCGTTATATTATCCAAAACGGTATTTTACATTAAAATAACCCCCGAGAGCAGTTTCCTCGTGCCTTGTCAAAGTCGACTAGAATTATTACAGATATTCCATAATGAACAATGTTATAACGGTTTCGCGAAGATAATTTATTTAACTCTGAAACATTTTTGTTCCCCGTTTATGCAATTTTATTGAAAAGTTATATTAACTGTCTTATTTGTGCTGTTGATGTCGACGGTCTGCTGCCACGAAGTTAGGGTGTTTTCAATTATTGTCAACATAAGATTATATAATCATTCCAGATTGATTCATTAGATTCTTTATTCATGGGCGAATGTATTGCAATAAACAAAATTATTATTTTTTATAACCAATTGTGGACGTAGAGAGGGAAGTCGCATTTTCGCCATCTCGCAAACGCGTTCCCTAATGCCCTGTTCACACGTTGCTACTTTGAAGACGCATACGTGCTACTGTAGCATGAAAAGAAATTCAAATCGAAACAATTACCGCAAAAAATCGCTATCTACACACACAACGATCAACGATGTGAAATTATCAACGAGTAGTTCTTGATACTTTGATGCTACAAATTAGCAGCGCTGCTATTTGACAAGCGACTCAGATTTTTTCATGCTACAGTAGCACGAATGTGTCTTCAAAGTAGCAACGTGTGAACAGGGCATAACAGTGCCCACAATACTTTACAAATTTTAACCTGCCCAGTGCCCAGGTTCAAAAGATGTTTTGAAAGTGAGAATGAATGAGTTGCAGTAGTTGATTTAGTTTTCCAACCGAAACATTTGCAAAACAGCAATTGTCGGAAATCATGGCCAGCTACAAGTTTAAGTTTACAAGTTAAAAACAAAACAAAACAACACAAACCTTTTCAGCTTACGTACATGCTGCCGCTGATTATTTAAATCCACTAACCCCGGCTCCTGAACGTTAGAAACACATTTTTATTTTTATCGATACGAAATATTGTTTCCTTCAATCATTAAAAACCGTAAAAACTTATGAAACTAAACTGGCCTTTCAATATTTCATTTCTTTGTTTGGAACGCCGAAATCAACAATAATGAATGCTGGAACTAATTTGAAAAATCTAAAGATTCCCGAATATTTAGACTCACTTAATATTACCTACCACTATACGACACTCGATGTACATCGATAAAATGGTCAAGTCAAACGATATATGCGTACTATCATGAATCTAATCAGAACAGAAACGAAAGTCCAGTCAGAATGGTCGAGCGGTTTGTAGAAAATTAATTGGCATTGAAGGTGGAACTCCCCTTATACAATCTTTGTTGAGAAACTTAAATTCTGATTTACGGCCTGTGCGCAATTTAGACCTCGATCGCGTACGAATTAAAGAGCGACTTGATTTGGCTACTAACAAACCTTCACAGACAAATAAAAAACGACGTGATACGGTGCAATTTGCAATAGGCGATTTTGTTTTGATGCTGTGATGGGTTATGATTTTAAGCAGTTATTAAATACGACATTTATTGTAAACTAACAAACGTGTACAACCGGACACATGACACTTACCTACTACTTGACAGTTACTAAACTAAACTTCAGGTTAGCCAATAAATGGCGACACCTAACACAAATAAAAAAGAAACATTTTTTTACAGTTTAATATATTTCAACAGATGCACAGAGACGAAACGATGCACAAGAGCCAGCTTCAATATGAATTTCAAGGCCCATTTGTAGTGATGGGGGTTACACCGAAAAAAACGGTACGAACTCAGACGAGTTGGCAAGAACATCATAACTAAGGCAGCGAAGGAACAATTAAGACAATGACCAAGTGACTGGTCACTTACAGTGAATTTGCCTGATTTGTTAGAATGCCTTGACAATGACTTAATGTTTGCAATTTTTACTTCCTTGTACGAAGTAAGGAAGTATTGTAATCGCGAAAAATTTCGGTTCTCAGATTTTGACGGAAATATCCGTTTTGACCTTTTCTGAATCCATTATGACTAGTTTCGACGTGACGTCTGTACGTACGTACGTACGTACGTACGTACGTACGTACGTACGTACGGACGTATGTGTGTCGCATAACTCAAATACGGTTAGACGTAGAAAGTTGAAATTTTGTATTTAGGACTGTTATAGCATCTAGTTGTGCACCTCCTATTTTTGGTTTCAGTCTACAAACCGGAAGCAGTACTTTTTAAAAATATTTCGATAAATATTTAATTTTAGACAATTTTTTTTATTTTAAATGAAAGATTATGTGATTATTACCTACAATCGGTATTTTATAAATATTTTTGTATCTGCTATCATTTAAAAATAATTAAAGTATATATTTATAATTTATAGTATTTCGGTATCTTGTAGTCCATGATCGATTAACATTTGTTACTACGTAAAATTTAAATGATTATGACATGACAGTGACAATAGTAAAATATGCTTTATATCTTCTTCTGCAGTTTAAATCAAATGACTAAAATATATTTGTGAGTATACTAGTATAATAAGTTAAAAGAATTTTTAATATTATTTTACATTTTAGTTATTAAGAAAAGTATTAACACACAAGGCGTACAAGGAAGTCATGTGGTGTCCACGTCAGATTTTTTATATCAGTCTAATTTGAAATGTTGAAAGCTGTTACGCTTTGCATTGTTGTAATGTTGAAAGCTTTTACGCTTTGCATTGTTGTAATATTGAAAGCTGTTACGCTTTGTATTTGTAAAATGTTGAAAGCTTTTACGCTTTGCATTGTTGTAATATTGAAAGCTGTTACGCTTTGTATTTGTAAAATGTTGAAAGCTTTTACGCTTAGCATTGTTGTAATGTTGAAAGCTTTTACGCTTTGCATTGGTAAAATGTTGAAAGCTGTTACGCTTTGCATTCGTACATGTTTGGTAATTTTTAATGTTGAAAGCTTTGACGCTTTGCATTGGTTGTTCGATGATTTGCAATGATAAAGGCCCCTTAGCGCTTTGCACTGCAGAATCGAGATAACAACTTTTTAGTGTTTGTCTAATAGCAAATAAGAGTAACGATTTTGTTTTATGCTTAGTGATGATGATGATGATGATCCCATTCCAGTTAAACAGTCTACTGGTGACACCTCTGCCGAATAAGGTCTATCGCTTCGAGAGCGAAGCGTCTGTCAGGATGACCGTGTTAGAGACCAACATCAGATGATTCGACATGATGGATGATGCAATCGTTTTATCAAATGATAATTAGTGTGGAATTTATTATTGAATTTTGTTATTGTATTATTGGATTGTTTTATGTAATTTTGATGTAATTTTGTTTAGCCGCCGGCAGTCGCAAAGTGTTTACGACAGTATTCACTTGGCGCTTGCGGTGAACGGCCGCTGTTTAATAATTTTGAGTTTTGGTTTAATAAAAGTTGGTTAAAAGTGTACCACGTATTTTGTTTGATATAAACCTCTATTTCCAGCGCGTGCTGAGTCGTGTTGTAGAGTTTTGTATTGAGTGGTGATTTGTTTTTTTTAATTTCTTGCTCCTTAAATTTCTAACACTAGTAAATAAACAAACAAAGATTTTTCAAAATGTGTACAACTAAGCCTCCTCTAGTTTGCTTCCAGCCAAATCCAAAAATATTTATAATAAATGTTACACTACGTTTAGTGCATGGAGAAGAAATAAATTAGTGAAGGATATTGATGAAAACGTTATGCTGGCTTATTTTTTTGAAAAGGTAAATTAAATAAATGGGTAATAAAAGTGTTTCTTGTTATAATATTATGCCTAATTTATTGATTTAGGCGAAGAGTCTGAAAGCTTCAAGTTTGTGGAGCACGTATTCCATGATTAAAAGCACACTACAAATTAACGAAAATGTGGATATTTCGAATTATAAAAAGCTAATAGCGTTTTTAAAACGTCAAAATGATGATTATGAACCAAAGAAGTCAAACATTTTGACAATGGAAAACGTACAGAAATTTTTAATTGAAGCATCTGATAACGAATTTTTGTTAATGAAAGTGGTACTGATTTTTGGCCTTAAGGGGCTTTTATCACAGTAAAAAAGTATTTAACAAATTACTCCCAACCTATTAATCCTATAAATCTAAAAAAAATACCGTATAAAGATAAAGGCAGTTTGATTGCATTGTAAATTTAAATGTTTATATCACATTATTATATAAAATTTTCAAATAGTAGTCGAGTAATTTGTTAAATAAATTTAAAAATTGCATGTGCGCTAACCAATCAAATTGAGTATTTTCTAAACAAGAATGGAGCGAAACATAGCAATTAGATAAATAAAACATAGGCTGTCAGCGCGGATACCCCCTTAACGGCGCGTGTCGACGTGCAGAACTATGCGCGTTGAAAGTTGAAGACATTGCAGACACCGGATCGACTTTGATTGTGACGTTACATGATACCAAGACAAAAAAGGAGGATATTTACAGTTACTTCAGAATGTAATGGGATAGAATTATATAGAAAATATTTTAGATTAAGACCCGCTAATTTAACTCATGGAAGACTTTTTTTATTTTATAAAAATGGCAAATGTTCCGTTCAACCGGTTGGGATCAACAGTTTTGCGAAGATGCCAAGTAAAATGCGGAGTATTTGAAGCTACCAAATCCCAAGAGTTATACTGGACACTGTCTGCGGAGAACATCCGCTACATTTTTGGCCGACAGTGGAGCTGATATTCAGATGTTAAAAAGACACGGAATATTTGAATATTTCTCCTACACAGCAAACCGTAGCACCAAGTGAAGTTAACCAGTCTTCGATATCATATACTGAATTACAGTCAGCAGCGCCAGTTAATATACAATCTAGTTTTATAACATTTTCTAATGTAAGTAATTGTTTTTTAAATGTTTATCATGATAAAATAAATAAATAAATAATATTCATTATAAACGGCAAATTCTTAAATTTTCATTTGTTAATCGGTTCCTGGGTATTAATGGTTGCTATGCATTAATGGTTGCTATGAATTAAAGACTTACTTTATTAAATGATTTTGAATTGAATAATATGTGCATTATTATATAAAATGCGAAAAAATGTTTTTATTCCATGACGATCGCAGTTTGACACTAAACAATTAGGTAGTTGCGGGTAGTTTCGCTTTCGTATCTAACAGAAAAATGTCTCAGAAATCTAATGCCGGAAACCGGAAGTCGATATCTTGATTCGTTCAGAAATTAAACACAGTTAAAAATAATCAATCTAAAATTTCACTATTGTCTCTCGGAAAAAAACCTTAAATTTCTGCATGGAAAAAACTTTTTAAAGTTTGTATAATAATGTATACAATAGAAAAATGTCTGAGAAACCTGATTTTTAAATCCGGAAGTCTATATTTTAATTAATTAAGAAATTACAGTTGATTAAACACAGCAAAACAAAAAAATATTAAAATTTAACTATTTTCTCTCGGAGAAAACTTTAAATTTAAGACTAACCAAGGCCTTTAAAAAATTTTAGTATAAAGTATCATATAGAAAAATGTTCTAGAAATCCAATGCTGAAAACCGGAAGTCGATAACTTGATTCGTTAAGGAATTACATGTAATTACACAAGAAATAAACAAAATACTACAATTTCTCTTTGAAAAAAGTTTAAATTTTGACCTTGCTAAGGCCACTAAAACTTTTTAAAATAGTTTATCTTACTACCAAACGTCAAAAACTTACATGCTAGAACCCAGAAGGTGATATTCAAATTAGTTTAGTACCTAATTAAAGTTGATTAAACACAAGAAATTAATTTTAAAAAATCTTAATTTTCTTTCTTGAAATTATGGCTAATCTATACTCCCCCAAAAAGTTGTTAACAATACTTTTGATAGATAAATGTCTGTCAAAATAAATGCTACAAACCGGAAGTCGGTTTTATTATTCCTTAAAAAGTTACAGTCGTTTTTGTGTCATGAAACAAGGTTATGATATTATTGCAAAAGCGTTGTACTATGTACACTAAATGGTGTGGATAGGGGTAAACCTTTAATAAATTAATAAAAATACTTTTTTTTTTAATTTGTAACGTAATGTTTGTGTTATCAATTGCATATATTATTATAATAACATTTTATGTTATAGTAGATGTATTCATGGTTTATTCAACAACAATTACACTGACTGCGAATTTAGAAGATGTATTTTCGCATTTTTTTCGCTTACCGTTCATGATACGTGAAAACTGTAAATATGTTTTTGTAGAGAATTTTTTTAACTGAAAACTGAAAACGGCGGCCATCTTTCCAATATGGCGGCTGACGCACCACTCGGATTGTAGGAGACTTTTAGTATGTTAATAAGAGAGGTAATACGAAGCTATATACTAATTTTCAGCTTTATCGGAATTAGTTCCCATTTAAAACCTAATTTTCCTGTACTATTATTTATATGTTGTGTATTTATTGCAATTCAGACATTTTGTTTTTATTGAACTGTAGATAATACAGGGTGGGGCAAAACAACGTCCCTAGTTTCAAAAGAGAATTGTAAAGCGAGCAGAGGTCGTAAAAGGATGGGAATGGCGTGTATAGCGGCCGGTATATATGCCGTTTGTGTTACAAAAGGTTTCAGTCGTAAACATAATGTGAACGAATGAGCAACGCGCTTTTGCCGTGGAAGCATATACGCAAAAACGAGTCTGTAATCGCCGCCCAGCGCACGTTCCGTATTCGATTCCAAATTCGAGCAATTCGAGGTCGTCCACCTCTCTTCCCGAAAGTTTTTTTACCACAACGTAATCGATTTTCGGTCCGGGACTGCTTGACGACGGAGAATTTGGACCGAAAATCGATAAATAATGTCACAATAATGAAAAACATTTTTTTATTTTTGATGGTAACCAACCTACAGGATTAACTCCCAATTACAGGATGGTAGATGTTATTATAGTGGAATCCAACCACTCGAACCCAGTGGTATTATTGTCGGTTGTGCTGGAAATCGAACCGCTAGCATGCTAGGAGGATCCCTTACCGCTACCGCTGAGCTAACCACTGGCCAACCATAGATACACTATGGTAGGTATACTCTTGTTAATTTTAACATTTTTACACATTTTTTCTTCCTTCATGGACGTGTGAAAACAATTTTATAAAAGCCAACTGCTGACCAATCAATAAACATGGCTGCCATCAGTGGTATTAGTGTGTAATTAGTGTTTTAAGTTTAATTCATAGTGCTAGGTTATTTAATTACCATTAACTTTTGTCTGTTATTTTTCGTTAATAAACTTATTACATAAAATTTCTCTGATTTTACACACTTATTCCAAATAAATAAAAGCGTTACAAAAATACAAATTGTATTAAATATGCATAAATTATGAGATATTATTGAATTTTTTTGTTATTATTATTATTATTATTTAAAGGACGTTGTAAATATTTGTATACAGGATGTTTCATAACTTCAGGTACATCCGTTAATGGTATAATGTTGTTTGATATGCTGATTACGAATCAAAAATAAATTTTTTTTAATCGCTAAATTAATTTCCATGTTTCCCAGTCCAAAATTTTTCGTTGCCACTGCCACTGGGTGGAGTAATTATTGTTTCATTAAAAATAATTAAATTTCGTTTGTTATTTTACTAGTATTATGATGTAACTTGAGATGTTCATTACCTACATCTATTGTTTGTATGTAATAGGAAACGGAATCCAGTGCAGTATATACTACAAAAAATGTTTTAGGTAAACAACCCTTAATTTTTCGAATTTAAAAAAAAATTCTTTTAGATTCGTAATCAGCATATCAAACAACATATACCATTAACGTATGTACTCGAAGTTATGAAACACCCTGTATATTACGCAATTGTAATTATTACAATAATTATTATCTTTAAACTGAATTATCGAGATGTGTGTAGGTAGGTACTATGTGCGATGTATCAGCAAATAAATAGCTCGTACGTTTTTTCGTCTCACATCAGTTTATTTATTTTTACGTGAAACGTGACGAGCATGTAATGATAACAGTCGTATCTATCTTTGATTGAGTAAGTTGATTTTTTTAAATTATTACTAATATTTAGCTATTGTTTTTGTTGCCGTTTAAACCCGAAGCTAGTTAAAACTAGTTTCAATTAGTTAGTGAAAAGTAAAAAAAATTAAGGCTGTTTGTACAAATTAACCTAATCTAACAGCCTAGCTTCACGTATTGACTTTCAAAACTGAGGTTTGGTTAGGTATTTTTCAGTTTCTATGGTTAAAACTAGTTTCAACTGATTCCGGGTTTTGACAGTAACATATTAAAGTATACATTTATCTAAAGATTAGGTATAGGTAGGTAATTATTTGATGTGCTGTTGTCGACGTTAATAAAATTATCAAATTTACACATACATATTTATCAATTGTAATTACACAAGAGCTTTTTATTTCGCAGGATAAATTTCTGTTTGTATTGAAACCTTGTTGCCTAGCAATTTGAAAAGAAAAATTGTTTAATAAAATCACGACACCGTAGGTGGAGTAATTTTATTTTAAAACAATTTTTCGAGTCAAATTGCTGTCAGGTGACAAGGTTGAGATGTCAAACAGAAATTTATTCGGATGAAATAAAATGCTCGAGTGTAATTCCACGAGATAATTTAACGATTCCTTTGGTTATATTCCCAAAATCGAATCATTTCACTGACAAATATTGCAAATGACATTTTAGTGATTTGTTTATTGTTTGGTTGCTAAGAAAAAGGTAAATAATGTTTTATCACTTGCAAAAAGTTACTTTCCTTTTTATCCGCTGTCAAAGCGATAAAATTGTGTTTTGTTTATGACTTACTTTATACACGAGTGGAATTATCAATAAATGTGTAAAATTGTGAAACGCTGGTTTCATGCAAAATATAAAGTTATATTAATTATATAAATATAATATTCTAAAAGATAAATTTCGATTCTTTAAAAGTTAATTATCATATAGGAATTATAAAAGTATAACTGTCTACCTATGTTAATATTTATGCATCTTATCGGATTTTATTGAATTTATAATGTCATTGTCACTTAAGATTTTCTATTAATTAAAGTCTATAATAATTAGATAACTTTTTTGAAATTATTTTTAAGATAATTGAATTTATTTATCATCCTTGATATTTTCCTTATCGTCCTGACTATTTTTTACACATTTTATTTTATTTCAATGCCAAAAATCTATTTAAATTTGAGTTAAGACGTTAATACAATTATTTAAATATATTCCTATTAAGTTATAAAGGTCATAGATTAGATTACAGCAATAAGAGTTTTGTTATTTCAATATAAATTGTAATCTAATGATCTATTATAATATTTACTGTAATATTTTCTGTTGTATTCAATTGAATTGTTGCTGGACTTCCCCGGCTAGAAAATATGCAGCAATAATTATTATTATCTTCTAACACATTATGGTCAAGCACAATCAAAGGCACGAGATCTATTTACCAAAATTTGATATTTATTATTTATTAAATAGATACCTACATAAAATTAATTTTGTACATTTAAGCCTGTTTAACACGCGCGGTTTAAAATCGCCGAGATACATTACTGGATTGCTGCAAATGGAACCTTTCACACAAGACGTTTTTCAACCGCGCGGTTTTTACATTAAATCAATGTATTATCTAGATGATTTTAAAATGCGCGATTGAAAACCGCTCAGCCTAACCGAAATCAAGTTAAATTATATTCCTGACATTTAATTAACAACGAAAAAAAAGGTTGAATTTCGAGCCGTGGAATGATTGTCTTTGTTTTTCTTGCAGAGCTTCGTGTGTCGCGATTGAGATTCCCGGTGGCATGCTGTCCTTGTTGAGTTGTGTGGAGTGCGCCGCGGTGTTGAGCCGAGGGCTGGTGTTCCAGGCGCACGACGGCGCGGCGCTGTGCGACCGCTGTGTGCGTCCAGACCGCCCGACGTCACGCAACCAAGTCTACGAGGCCGTGGCGCAGCTGCTGCGCTTCCCCTGCAGGAACCGCGAGCTCGGCTGTACAGACACCGTGCCCTTCACACGAGGCGAGGAGGACGTGCTGCACGAGCTCCAGTGTCCGTATCGCCAGTACCTGTGTCCCGTTGTGCCCCGTGGCCAGTGCGACTGGCTGGGCTCCAGGCAGCAAATGCTAGACCATTGTGAAACTCTACATCCTGACACGGTTCGTTTTACATTGATATAACTTATAATTATTTGTTTAGTAAGAGAAATCTCAAGTAGACTTTAAATCAAGTTTTGTGTAAGTACCTAATATCACGATTATTCAAAATTCAAAGTAAATAAACAAATGCAGAGATTCCACGTCATCCAGAACAATAAGAGCCAGATTAACAAGAAATTTACCTGAATATAAAACAAGACCACACTGCCATAACAATATTTTATCTGACGTTTAAATATAAACGCAAAGTTACGATTGTTATGTAAATAATTATGGCTAATAAGAGTTGGTTTTTAATATATTTATACCTATATAACCTCATTTCCAATATAATAATTCGTCTCAAACACTTTTTGTCAAATTTCTATCAAAAAAACTCATTGAGTTTCTACGCAAACACATAAGTACTTTCAAGCAGAATTTTCGATCATAATAATAATATAGGTAACTACAGACTATTATTCCAAAAATTGAATTTGTTGCTGTTAATATGAGGGAGGCTATAAAGCAATGTCCTTCTAACAAATCTTGTTATGTTATACATCATATTTTATCAACCATGTCTTTCAGGTGGTTCGCAATGGTGTGCAGCTAACCCACGACATCACAAAGTCCAGTCAGAACACTTACTTACTCTACGCCCTCCACGTTCTGTTCCTACTTCACACTAAGGTATGCGTAACAACAGGAAAAATCTTCCATTCGATCCGTGTGCTGAGCGAGGCGAACGTTGCCAAATTCTCATTCACTGTTGATGTCAAACGTGGAAAAATTTTTATTTCAAAGTCGTATCCTGTGGCTCTACCTGGGTGCTTGGCCATGCAGGAAGATACATCATTGGCTATGAGTATCAACAGCCTTCTAGAAATATTAGATGGATTTAAAGGAACCGAGTTCACTGTAACTGTATACGACACAACAGGTTGTGCTGAATGTAGCGCTGAGTTGAAGCAGTATTGTTATTCCGGCGTAGATGGATGGTTGTGCGACAAATGTGCACCTGCTAAACGATCTTGTAAAAATAAGGATAAAGGTTGCACACATACAGATATAGATACTAAATGTAGAAATCATGAAACTTTCTTCTGTTCATTTTCAAGTTTTTGTAATTTTTGTGAAGACGAAATTAATGAAGAGTTGAAAGCGCACTTTGTCAGTGCCCATTGGGATATTATACATTCATCAGGCTCAGAATGGCGAAATTCTTTATTGGAAAATGGAAAAGCGTATATTATATCAGCTGAATCAGGATATTTCAGATGTCGATGTTGGTCAGATGATGATGCGTTCCAACTAGTTATTACGTCACAGCTATTTTGTGAAAATTTGCATGAATATTATTGCGAGATTAAATTAACACATCCTGTTACATTACAATCGAAAACTTATAGACCGAATATTTTATATAAACAGGGTGCAGACTGGCTACTTTCTGTATCTCCCGATGAATTTAAATGTTACAACGGACAGTTTGATATAAGTGTTACTATAAATAGAATATATTAGAATTATTGAATTAAAATACGCCCTACAATTGATTGTTCTCTCTAAGATTTAAATTTCTAAAACAAGTTACTAAAAAAATGTAACTTAATTTGTTGGAATGTTGAAAATATCCCTTATCTAGAACATGATGTAACAAAGAAATTATAAATTAGATTTAAAATAATATAAGCCTTTCTACACAACAAAATTAATCTTGTAACAATATCATCATTGCCATGTAAGTATAATTATTTTACTGTCATGGATATAAAAAATGTTAAAAATATATAAACAAGAATTGTAGTTTTAAGTACAGAAAAATAAACACTTTGTTTTTTCGTTTTCTTCCTATTTACTATTGTATAACTATAATTGAAATAAAAATAACTCGTACTGAAAGTAATTTAAAACAAATTGGCGCCCAACAAAGATTTTTGCATAAAATTAAAAATGATCAATTTAAAATTTCACTATTGTCTTCCGGAAAAAACTATAAATTTCAACCTGGTCTAGATTTTTAAAAGTTCTTATAATAATGTATACACTAGAAAAATATCTGAAAAATCCGATTTTTAATTCGGGAAATCGATATCTTAATTCGTTAAGAAATTACAGTTGATTAAATATAGCAAACAAAAACTATATTAAAATTTCACTATTTTCTATCGAAAAAAAAAAATTACGGGCCAACCAAGGCCATCAAATTTTTTTAGTATAATGTACCTATTAGAAAAATATCTCCGAAATCTAATGCCGGAAATCGATATCTTGATTTGTTAAGAAATTACAGTTAATTAAACACAGTTAAAAATAATCAATATAAAATTTCACTATTGTCTCTCAGAAAAAACTTTAAATTTCAGCCTGGACAAAACTTTTTAAAGTTTTTATAATAATGTATATAATAGAAAAATGTCTGAGAAATCCCATTTTTAAATCCGGAAGTCGATATTTTAATTCGTTAAGAAATTACAGTTGATTAAATACAGCAAAACAACAAAAATATTAAAAATATTTGCTCGTTAAATAATAATATACTATTTTAGTCGGGACACGAAGCTCTGTAAACAAAACACAAACAATCATTCCATTACTCGAAATAAGTAAGTATGTCAATAACTTTTACATAAATTAACCTATATATTAAAATCTTTTAGTTTATTATTAACTAGCGGGCCCGGCGCGCGTTGCTACGCCTCCAACTCGAATTAAAAAGGAACCTCGATCGTTATAAGATTTCTAAGTTATTACCATACCATACATGGTGACATTTCTAACTATGCCCATGATACCATACCAAATTTGAACCCAATCGGTTACCGCCATTTTGTTTAAAGATGGCGGACTGATATTTTAGTATACTCATGTCATAAGTTAGATCATAAGTTATAACCATTACAAATTTGAACCCAATCGGTGCAGTACATTATGAGTTAGCTAGCCACCATTTTGTTTCAAGATGGCAGACTGACATTTTAGTCTGCTCATGTTATAAGTTAGATCTTAAGCTATATACACCATACCTTTGAACTCAATCGGTGCAGTAAACATTGAATTAGATAACCGCCGGTAAAAATGTTAAATTGGCATTGTTATAAACAACAATGCAATTTGACATCGTTATAAACATCAAATAAATCAAAAAAACTATTTCAAAAACATATTTGTTCGATGATATATTTGACCCTATATCTGCAATGGTAAGTAGATGGTAATGTAGGTAATTTTATAGCGAAGTATTTGTACCACCATGTGGCTGGAAAAATACGTTGACCTGCCATTCAACTTCTGTAAACGCATTCACTTCTGGTTGCTTTTGGCAATTCAGAGTTACCAACCATGTAAATTGAAAGCTGTCAACGCATTTTGAACCAGACACAATGGTGGTAAAAGTTTATTGTTTCCATTATACTTACATTATAAAATTATCTCAAATGACTTTTGTTGCGCCAAATGACGATTTGAAAGAAATTATTGTATTGCTGCATATGAGTAAAAAATATATACAATCTGACCCATTTCCGGAAACCAATGAATGTAGTGGCTCTGATGACGGTACCAATGGCGTAAATTTGACTTGGCCATTGGCGCAACACAGCAAAATACTTGTTCTGCATTTGTCTTCTTTCCACCCATAACCAAAGCAATAATTGTTAGGTAATAACAAAGAAATCGAACAGTTGTAGGAAAAATTTTATTGTTTCCATTATACCTACTTACCTTATAAAATTATCTCGAATTACTTTTGTTGCGCCAAATAACGTCATTTGAAAGCAATTATTGTATTGCTGGATGAGTCAAAAAATGTATAGAATTTGATCCATTTCCGGAAACCAATGAATGTAGTGGCTCTGATGACGGTACCAATGGCGTAAATTTGACTTGGCCACTGACGCAACACAATCCAGGTGCTTCATTTTTAAACTTTAATGCCTTGCAATGTGGACACACAACGTTCATTGGTCCAATAACAACGATTTTCAGTTCAACTTCATTTCGCGCTTCGCGTTGCTCGTCAGTTTGACTTTCTCGTATATATCTTTGACTTGCAGCATTACGAGTTCTGCGACCTAAGTTGGTACGTCTAATTGGTGGCATTTTGAAGAACCAAACGTCAATTAATACTAACAATCCACAACAACCACAACTGTCGAAATTCGAAATTCCTATTCAGCAACTAATAAATAGTAGTTTAATTAAATGTCTCGTTATCTAATCTGTTTGTTGTTTTGTTCAATTAAATGACAAATTTTGAATTTTTCGATTTTTCAGCTATTATTTTGGGTTTTCTCAATTTTTTTCTTTTTAAAACCACCCCTGTATTAGAGTGAACAAAACAAAAAAAGATATATTCAAATCGGTCAAGTCGTTCTCAAGTTATGGCGTTACCAGAAAAACAGGCATTCATTTTTACCTTCCGCTTACCTGTAAAGGAAGGTATTGGAATCATGCAAAAAATCGGGTAATGAATTTTTAGTGGATGAGCACGAATTAGGGTCCTTACAACTCATTTTTGATAGTTTCACGATGATGTCTGTGTGTATGTGTGTGTGTGTGTGGTCAAGGCCGGGTGTTAGTCGCATAACTCAAATACGAATTACCCGAAAATTTTGATATTTGGTATTTAACATTTGTATATACATTGGAAGAGCTCCTTAGATTTTGGTACAAATATCTTCATCGGAAGTGATATTTTTTGAAGATTGAAAAGGTTAATTGTCAAAATTGTATATAAATTTGGAAAAATATAGTATTTATATGTAATAAGAATAAGAGGAAAAGTTATTTGCAACTTACGTTATAAAAAAATTGACTTTATCTGGTAGCATTAAAGAACTGCAGTAAAATTTAAAAAATAAATTTATCAAATAAAACGTTGATATCTTGTAATCCATGATCGGTTGATTTTTGTTTCTGCGTAAAAAATATTGACAGGTGAGACGGGTGACAAGTTGGCATACTAGCGCTATATATAAGTCCTAAGTAAGATATTAAATGTAGTAATTGAACGGAGGATGGCTTCAACAGAGCAGAGTTTTCCTGTGAATGAATCTTTTTATTCAGGTGTTGCAAATTTCTGTGTTTGAATATTTTAGATTTTTATTTGTATATTTTAAATGGGCACCGGATTTTACGTATACATTTTTGTTTAAAGTTATATTATGGCATATGGCGGAAGGTTGTGTGATGGCCACGTCAGATTTTTATATATATATATATATATATATATATATATATATATATATATATATATATATATACAGATAACACACGAAAAACAACATTACTAATAATGTAATCATTATTGTATATAATTCAACTTACATCAAAAGTAGATTCTGTTGTTGTTAGACATACACTTCACGATTCACGTAGGTACAAAATCACGTAAATTATCTAGCAATGATTCATGAGAAGAGATGTTTGCTTTTATCGCTTGTATACTGAAAATATTGTCGATAACACAACACAGTCTGAAGTTAAATATAATAATTACATCTATGACCATACGATGTCGCTCGCTGCACTAATAAAATACAATATTGACAACGTCTTTTAAATAAAGAGAAATAATTTTATACATATTTCAAAATTCACGCAAATAGTATTGAATAAATTTTTTTATATTCAATAAGCAACTCATAAAATTTTGCTACCTTTCTGCAATGGTGCTCTAAAACCTTGGTTGCCTGCTTTTTGGCGCATTAAATTTTTAAAATTTAAATAAAGATGTAGTACGGCCTTACGGCATAAAGGAGCAATAACTGTATCTACTATTAATGATAGAAGCATGCAACTTGGGGTACATCTACAAAATAAATGTTTAATTTTCCCCTATTACAGAAATGGCGGACATACAAAATGGTGGCCTCGGAATTTTTTAGATCTGCTCCTTCGTATCATTAAATATGTTAATACCGTAGAGGAAAAAAATCTATAAAACAGTACCAAAAATTTTCATCGATTACACATTTATATTGATTTAAGCTAACAGGCAAAATTAAGATATTTACATACATTCTTACAGTAACAAAAATTTACATGTAAGTGGCACAGTTTTCGAGAAAATTGTAAAAATATTAGTTATTTGTCAATAAAGTTCGTATCCAGGATTTTGTTTGGCGAGAGGGGTGAGGAGGTATTGTTAATTGGAGCAAATATTAAATTATAAAATGTAAGTATAAAAAAAACTTTATTTCTATAAGTAAATAATTTGATTCATTCATGTGAAAAATCCTTTGGCACAGAAAAATATGTATAATAAGTTATAAGTAATTATACATATTTATGTGAATTGAGAAATACTAAATATAAAATATAATAACAAAATCGTCAGTAGAAACAATAATGTGTCCCCTAATACTAATTGAACATTATAAAGATAATAAATGAGCTGTGCCGCCAGTACAGGCAACGGCTTCCGAAAATATATCAATGGCTGCCGGCGCTGATTTCTGTAAACCAAACGAATATTGCTTTGTACTCAATTTGTTTAGATTTAACTGAACTAAATGAACAACCTTTGTTGACAGCTTAAGGGCTCCAGCACCGGCAGCAGAGCCACTCTACGAATCAATTTACAACTTTACTTACAGTAAGACAAACGTCAAACTGACCACCGTTGCACATAAAATCATCATTTAAAACCTCAAGTCGATAATCTGCATCAATATAACTAACATTACAATTATATGTTTTTGATTGGTTTGTTACTGGATGACTTAATTTAATTTCACAACAAAGTTCATGTAATTCTTCACTTAATAACGAACATGTTATTACTAGTTCGTGAAATTGATCATTTTTTGGGAATGATCTGCACCTAATCAAAGCGAAGTTAGTTGTTATAAGATAACTATTATCATTCTTGAATGTATTTCTCCACATTGAACCTGAAGCATACGTAATATCACCATGTACAGAAGTGTAATGAGCATTTAATGTTTCTTCGGGTATTGTTTTATTACAAAAATGACATTGTGTGGATAACGGACAAAAAACAATTTCATGAATTTCACACTTTTTATCAATATCTCTATGTGTACATCCCTTATCTTTATTCTTACAGTATCGTTTAGCAGGTGCACAACTGTCACACATCCATCCTTCTGCTGCTAAATTAGGATAATAATACTGCTTTAACTTAGCGCTGCATTCAGTACATCCTGTCATGTCGTATACAGTTACGATAAACTTGGTTCCTTTAAATCCATCTAATATTTCTAGTAGACTGTTGATACTCATAGCCAATGATGTGTCTTCGTGCATAGCCAAGCAGCCAGGTGGAACCACAGGATAAGATTTTGAAACTAAATATGTATCGCGTTTAACATCTACAGTGAACGAGAACTTGGCAGCGTTATCGCCCAATAAACGAAGAGAATGAAATATTTTTCCGGTTGTCACACATACTTTCGTGTGAAATAGAAAAAGAACTCGAAGGGCGTAGAGTACGTAAGTGTTCTGACTGGACTTTGTGATGTCATGTGTAAGCTGCACTCCATTGCGAACCACGTAGTAAAAAAGGATAATTTAAAATTTGTAAATCAATAATAACCTTGCTAAGAATTAAACCCATTTAAACTTTTTTTATAAATTATTAAAAAATATATTTAGTAATAGTACATATATATTATTTAACGAACACATAAGGCTATAATTCAAGAGGATGAAAGTAGCCACGAGCTGAAGGCGAGTGTATAATCATCCGAGTGATTATGGCCATATTTGCGAGTCAAATACCTACTACGTTTACATTTTATCTACGACTTTTAAAATAAAACATTTCTATTATTTAAACAATTTTTTTTCATTAAAATATTACCCTAACCTCACATTTTGGTGTGATGACAGATGATAGTTGTGTTGAATAATGGACTCATAATACAATAGTGTTGAATTAGCAATTCATAATACAATAGTGATTCTTATGGAGGGGTTTATATTAATAACTAGTAAGTATTCAATGGTCGTAGATGAAAATATATATTTTTCAAATTTAATAGAATATTAATGTTTAAGCGTAGTGAGTCAAGTTTTATGCAATATTTATTTATTATTATTCCTTTATTTTCACAAACCTTTCCTATTTATAACTTCCTAAAAGTATTTGCGAGAAAATCTCTAGAAGAATTTGTTTCCTTGTTTTGGGATCCTATATTCATATTTTAATTTAGGCTATTTAACCCTGAAAACCCCTGTATATGGAAGTGTAAACTAACCTTGTCAGGATGTAGAGTTTCACAATGGTCTAGCATTTGCCGCCTTGAGCCCAGCCAGTCGCACTGGCCACGGGGCACGACGGGACACAGGTACTGGCGGTACGGACACTGGAGCTCGTGCAGCACGTCCTCCTCGCCTTGTGTGAAGGGCACGGTGTCTGTACAGCCGAGCTCGCGGTTCCTGCAGGGGAAGCGCAGCAGCTGCGCCACGGCCTCGTAGACTTGGTTGCGTGACGTCGGGCGGTCTGGACGCACACAGCGGCCGCACAGCGCCGCGCCGTCGTGCGCCTGGAACACCGGCCCTCGGCTCAACACCGCGCCGCACTCCACACAACTCAACAAGGACAGCATGCCACCGGGAATCTCCATCGCGGCTCACCAAGCTCTGCAAACAAAACTAAAACAATCATTCGATTACTCGAAGTTCAACCTCTTTCAACAGTTCCATTATTTCATAACATACGCTACAAACAGAATTCATATCTCCTCAAAGCTAGCCTTTAAATTATTTTGTGCTGAATTCAATATTATATTACATATACATAGTAATTTTTAAAATCGTTAGTAAGATTTATTGATATTTTTGTTGTCGGGATATTGATTAATCCGTACACACAACTCGGAGAAAGTCTGAGAGGGCTTTGCTTCTCTATTAGTACAAGCGGTACACACGAAAAAACGCAAAAACCTTGAATTTCGGGTTAGAACCATGAGATTTGGCACACATGTTCTTTAGGTGAAAATGAAATTTTTTGCCAGCAGTTCCTTTGAAAATGTCCCTTCGGATTCGAAATTTGGACATTTTTGTAAAAAATGGGTAAAATTTTGTATCACTTGATAATAGGCCGATTTCAATGTTCCAACAGTGCTTACCGCATGAATTTGCAACGTTGAGTCGATATATATAGCCAACTATAATCTATTTGTCAAATTAAGGCCACTAAAAACGAACTATCAAAAAAAAGGCCCAAATGTTTGATTTGGGCAATATTTTAATTGCAGTACTTACTAGGGTATCGAATTCGACTAATTCTAACCCACCAAGCATGTTGGTAATATCTGGTAATCGATAAAATTGACGGTAGACCAGTGGCGTAGTCGGAATCAACCAAAGATGGTAAGTTCAATTTGCTAGGTTTAGTTAATATACCAATTTTATAGTTCAAACCTTACTTTTTGCACAAATTTGCAACGTGAATTCTATATTTGTAGCAATTTGTCTTGTATTTATTAAAATAAAGGCACTAAAAACGGGTTTTCTAAAAAAAATAAAATTTTAATTTCGGAATTGACTTGCACTTTCAAGGGTATCGAATTCGACTAATTTCAACCCGCAGATCACATTGGTCATGTTGGATTAACGTTAAAAATTATGATAATGCAGTGGCTTAGCTAAAAATTGGCCAGAGGAGAGGTAGATGGTTTTCGTGAATAACTCGCCAATTCCAGTATACAGAACAAATTTTCTCGTCCACAGATATATTTATTAGTATTAGTTTACAAGTTAACATAGAATTTACAAGTTAATAAGAATATTTATAATAAGATTAGTTTTAAATCTAATAATTAGTACGTAACAATGATTAAGACTGTGCTGAAATTTCTTCGAAATCATCCTCGGATAATCGTGAACTGTAGAGGAGAGAGGAAATATAAATTAAATATAATGTTAGCGTATTTGCATTGGGTAGTTTCTAATATTCAGAACAAGTTTTCACGTGACCGAGTGTTTATGTTTATGTTTTATGTTTAAAACATTAAATTATCATGGCTGACAAGTCAAGTATAATTTGTTCTGTGTGCAATGAAAATATAGATTGTAGTAAAGAGTTTCTTGTTACTTGTTCTGGAAAGTGTCGCAAAGTGTTTCACATCGAATGTGCTCATGTGAAAAAAGGCGAATATAACAGCATCCTGGGCAGTAACAACATATTGTGGATATGTAACAACTGCCTTAAATCAAGTGAGGCAACATGTGACTTAAGTCACTTAAACATTCAAAGTATACTGGAGAATTACCTTGAAATTTTTAAAAAACAGGAATTTGTTATAAATAATCTCACTACAGAAATAACTAGTCTAAAGCAAAATCTAAATGATATAAATATAAACTTAACCTCTATCAATTCTACATTATCGACAACTGATGTAAACACTACCAATAATTCAAACAGCGGAGCTGTCAATCAAGCAGTGGCCAGCTTACCGGCCACCAGCAGCAGTTCTGTAATTAATAATGATACAACAACAAAAGAAGGCAACACCAGTGCTAATGTACGAGAAACATCGAAGAGTGACATTCAAAACACAAAGGTAAACAACAATAATTATGCGGGTAAATTGAAAAACAAATCAACTTCAATTCCAAATCGTCGTATTACCAAAGAAGCTGAAATGATATCTAACAAAAATGATTCCAACGATAATTTCACTACCGTCACCTACAAAAGACCTCGTAGACAAAATATAATTTATGGTGCGGGTTCGGCCTCGGAGAAATTGAAAAATTCTAGTTTAACCGCTGCCCCCAAATACGAGCACCTTTTTGTCTCTCGATTCACAGCCGATGTTAAAGTTAATCAAATCGAAGAACATCTAAAGTCTTTAAAAATCAAGAACTCTACTTGTTCATCCATCAAGACGAGATTCAACACATACGCATCATTTAAACTAAGTTATCCCAATATATATAGTGATATTGTAAAAAATCCACAAAACTGGCCCGATGGCATTCTCATTAATAGATATTATTCTAAGCCGACATCAAATCAACCGCAAAGTGATAATTTTTTAGCAAGCCGTGCATCAAACACCGTAGCAACGTAGTCACATTAAATTCTTCTGATACGAGCAGCTGTCTAAGAATCATCCATATGAACATCCAGAGTCTACGCAATAAAAGTCCTGAGCTCGAGGTATTTAATCAAGAATATGCCCCTAGTATATTATGCCTAACAGAACATTGGCTGCGTGAAAATGAAATTTGTAACTTTTACTTTACTAATTTTCACTTGAGCAGTTATTTTTGTCGTGTTAATTCACAAGGAGGTGGTACTGTAATATATGTTGCAGATTACATTAGCATTAAAAATATAGGCTTAAGAACAATAAAAATTGAACAAGAATTCGAATATTGCTGCACGCAATGTAATCTTAATAACTTATCATTTGTTATCCTTTGTATATATAGGGCACCATCAAGTAACATTCAAAAATTCTTTGAAAATTTGAGTAATTTACTACATGAGGTATGCTACAACAATTATGTAATTGTCTGTGGTGATTTTAACATCAATTCCATACCGCCCAACCAAAACTCTAATATGTTATTCAACTTATTTTCTTCATATGGTTTGAAATCGTGCGTAACTGGATTCACAAGAATAAGTGGTTCATCCGAATCGCAAATTGATTATATTTTTTCTAATCTGAGTTCAAATATACAAAAAGGTAAGATAATTCAATCTACCCTCTATGATCACTTTAGTCAGATGTTAACAATATTCCATGATCAACACAAACAGGCTACATCAACCTATAAAAGACACTATAGCGAGGAAAATAATAAATATTTTATTCATCTTTTAAGTGGTGAAAATTGGTTGGATATATACAACGAAACTGATGTTAACAATAAATTTAATTTGTTTCATGATTACTTCCTGCACTATTTTAATACTTCTTATCCTCTAACTAAAACAGTTTCAAAAAACACAAAAAATTCCTGGATTACAAATTATATAAAATCTGAATCTAAAAAATTGCATGATCTTAGGGTGCTTTCCAACCAATTAAAAGATCCTAACATTAAAGAATTATATAAATATAAGAAAGAGCAATATCGCCTGTTACTAGCAAACTCAAAGAAACAAAGTAATGATGACTATGTACTAAATTCTCAAAATAAATCCAAAGCTATGTGGAAAGTCTTAAAACAGGAATTTCATCCACTGCAAAGTGGTTCGGTTTCTAATATTACCCTTAAAGATCAGTCTGACAATCATGTCTACAAACCGCAAGAGTTGGCTAATATGTTCAATGATTACTTTAACAAAACTAGCGGTTGCAACAGTACCCTAAACAGTAACTATGAAAGTAAAGAACCAAGTCATACAATGTTTCTATCACCCACAGATACACATGAAATCATGTATGTTATTTCCCAAATTAGCAATAAACCCTCAGCAGGTTTTGATGACATTCCCTGTTCAGTACTCAAATTTGCAGCAACCTACATAGCACCCGTGCTGTGTAATATTATTAACGTATCCTTGCTATCTGGTGCTTTTCCTGAGAGATTAAAGACTGCTAAAGTTACTCCAGTTTTTAAAAAGGGTTCACATCAGGATATCAAAAATTACCGTCCTATTTCTTTGCTATCCACATTCAGTAAAATTTTTGAAAAGATCATTCATAGTCGACTTATGTCGTACCTGAAAAAATTTAATATCCTGTCTGCAAGTCAGTTTGGTTTCGTACCTAATAAAAGTACTATTGATGCTATGTTTCAAACTTTTCATTTCATCACCGAATGCATCGATAAACGGAATATCGTAGGCGCTGTATATTTTGATCTTAGTAAAGCGTTTGATACAATAAATCATAATCTGCTTCTTCACAAATTAAGTAGCATTGGCATTAGAGGAATAGTTAACGATTGGTTCTCATCTTACCTCTCGGGAAGAAAACAATATGTAACAATAAGGCATTATGTTGATGGATCGAAGCAATTTACCAACTCAAACACATCCTTTAACGTTCGAGGCCTACCACAAGGATCTATTCTGGGTCCGGTTCTATTTATATTATATGTAAATGATCTCCAGGACAATGTAATTTGTAATAAAATCTGCCAATTCGCCGATGATACATCTTGTGTAGTGAGCGCAGGATCTATGTCTGACTTTTCTGTTCAGGCCTCACGTTGCATTAGTACCATGACAGATTGGTGTGAACAGAACGGTTTACTATTAAATTTTGATAAAACAAATCTCCTAATATTTAGTTCACGTATAAACTCAACTGAAAGTCCCTTAGTACATACGGGTATTAATAATAAGTCAGTTCCGGTTGCATCAAGTACTAAATTCTTAGGCATGTTAGTAGATCCAAATCTAAGGTGGCATGCGCAGGTTGATTATCTCCATTGTAAATTATCCTCAGAATTTTATATCATATATAAACTAAAAAACTCAATTAGTACTATAACTTTAAAAACCTATTACTTTGCTAATATTCAAAGTAGAATAAGATACGGTATAATATTCTGGGGAAATACATGTCATGCCAAAAAAATATTTGTACTACAAAAAAGAATACTTAGAAGTATGGCGAATGTGTCAAATAGAGCTCATTGTAAACAAATCTTTATAGAGTTGGGAATTCTAACTGTGCCTTCTCTATATATTTATGAAATAGCGATCTTTGTGAAATTAAATATGACCATGTTTAAGCTCAATAAAGATTTGTATTCAAATATGGAAACAAGAAATCAACTTAAGCTTAATGTTCCTGTTCACAGCACTCAGTTTTATGCAAATAGCTCTTATTTTAACGCAATAAAAATCTACAATGCTATTCCAAGTAATATTAAAAACCTAACTAACATTAATAGCTTTAAGAATTCACTAAGATCATTTCTTATTGTTGGGAGTTATTTAGTTCCTCCTGTTTTTGAATTTACCGCCTTTACTGTAATAAAATGGGCGTGTATGTAATGGTTTAATTTTCCGGTGGTGTTGTAGTAATGAAACAGAATGGTTGTTTTGTAGTGTGTATTATCATTCCTAAACTAAATAATTAAACATAATTTAATTGAAAGCTGGCTTTATTTATTTTAAATAAAACCTTAGAAAACCAATAGGTTATGGGCCCAGCACGCTTCCACTGCGCAAGCAAATAGTTGTTGTTGTGGAATGATATAAAAAGAAAACCTACACGTGTAGTTTTTCTGACTTGGGTTTAGTTAAACGTGTTTGTTTGAATTCACCGGTATCAGTATGACGGAGAAGGAAGCATATGACCTTACAAAGTTTGACGGCACTAATTTTGCATTGTGGAAATTCAGTGTATCGTTTGTGCTTGAAGCTCAAGATTTGATGGATTTTGTGGAAGGTACAGATACACAACCCAACAAAGAAACGCAGCTCGTTGCCTGGAAAATATGGAAGAGGGGCCAGTCCAAAACATCAATGATTATATTAAATTCAGTAGCTAGAAATTTACATGTGAATTTAATTAATTGTTCTAGTCCTGCAGAAATGTGGAACAAACTGCATTCGCTGTATGGTGATACAAGTGAAGATGCGAAACAAGATTGTTGGCAACAATTTTATGACTTTCGCATCAAGGATGGAGAACCTGTTGCGATGCAGATAGAAAAATTTGAGACTATCTGCAAGAAGTTGGATGACGCAGGTGAAAAGCCACCTGATTCTGCCGTGATGTCAAAATTGCTGAGCTGTTTGCCATCTAAATTCTCTGCATTTACCATGGCTTGGGAGTGTACCGCTAAAGCTGAGCGGAAGAAGGAGAATTTGATTTCAAGAATAATTCGCGAAGATAAAAGATTGACAGAAACAGAAGACACGTCAGCACTTGCGTTGCAAGTAAAAGCCTTACAGCTGAAACTAAAGAAGCAGTCCAAACCATGTCCAAGTGATCAGAAAGCTCATGATTCCAAGGACAAGAAGAAAAATACGAAGTGGGTTGAAGAATTGAAAAAGAAGCATCCATGCAAGTATTGTAAAAAGATTGGTCACTGGTATCGTGAATGTGAGAAGCGAATAGCAGACGAAGCTAAGAACTCGAAGAAATTAAATGATGAGTCAGCATCAGCATATATGTGTGACATTTCAGCTTTCTTCTCGGAAACGACAGATGACGACAATTCTGTTTGGTTAGCAGACTCGGGTGCAAGCTTACATATGACTTGTAATAATGAATATTTTAGTGAACTTGGACCGGTTGACAAAATAAGGTTCGTTAAAATTGCAAGTGACAGTGTATTAACAGTAACCGGTGTCGGGACAATAAAAATTCGTGCAAAAGTACATGATCAGCTGGTCGATAGGACATTGACAAATGTGCTTTTAGTTCCTGAACTGAAACGTAATTTATTTTCTGTGGGAGCGATCAATGATAAAAGTTTCTCGTTCCATAGTTACCGTGAGTACTGTGAGGTTCGTGATAGTAGTGGTGCCCTGTCAGCAGAAGGGGTGCGTCACGGTTCGTTGTTCCGAATGCTTTTTGAGGTAAAAATGCAGACTGAGTGTAATATCGCGGAAGTGAATTCTCTAAAACTATGGCATGAAAGACTAGGCCACATTAATGTCGGCTACATTAATGCAACGGAAAGACTTGATGCAGTAAATGGTTTAAAAATCACAGATAAGTCCGAATTTTTCTGTGAGGCGTGTGTTCTCGGAAAGCATGCTCGCAAATCACATCCACCAAGCAAGAAAATAAAAGCTGAGAATCCCGGAGAGAAGATCCATTCAGATGTCTGCGGTCCAGTAAGCGTGCCATCACCAAGCGGCTCAAAATACTTCTTACTGTGTAAGGATGATTGCACTGGGTACCGCTCCGTGTTCTTCATGCGCCACAAGAGTGAGGTTTTTGAAAAATTCAAGAACTATGAGGCTTTTGTAACAAAGCAAACCGGCAATAACATAAAAGTATTTCACTCTGATAATGGCAGAGAATATCTATCAAATGAGTTCAGTTCATTCCTGAAAAACAAGGGAATAATTCACGAACTATCTACTCCATATGTCCATGAGCAAAACGGTAGGGCAGAGCGTGAGATGCGTACGCTCTGTGAAAGTGCCAGATCCATGTTAATTGCTAGAAATCTGCCAAAACAGCTATGGGCAGAAGCTATTAAAACTGCTGCTTATGTTTTAAACAGAACTGTTTCAAAGCAATCTGGAGAAATGACTCCTTACGAGAAATGGTTTAAAAGTAAACCAGAAGTTAAACACATGCGAGTATTCGGCTGTAACGCATATTTGCATGTTCCCAAGGAAAAACGCCAGAAAACTGATCCAAAGAGTAAAAAAATGATCTTTGTTGGCTACGATGGCGAGTCGATGAATTATCGTCTTTGGGATCCTGCAACACAGAAAATTCATGTTAGCTGTGATGTGATTTTTAATGAAAATTCTCTTGAAGTTGAACCTGAAAATCAAAAGTTCCAGTCAGATCAAATTGTACTTTATTTTGGTAATGAAGATCAACCAGAACCAGCAGTTCAGGGGGAACTGGATCTTGGGCAGCATGATTTACCAGACGTGGAAGCAGCAGCAATTTCACAACAACAAGAACTTCCACAGCACGAAGAGAATAGAACAGAGACACAGCAACCAGCACTCGGACGACAACTTCGAGAGAGAAATCAAATACAGAAGCCACTTCGCTACGGTGATTATGCGTTGACAGTAAGCTCAATACCCACCACTTATGAAGATGCTCTCTTCATGAAAATAAAACGTGGGAACTTGTAAAACTTCCAGAAGACAAGCGTGCCATTGGATGTCGGTGGCTATACACGGAAAAAGTCAACTCTAGTGGGGACATCCGATACAAAGCCCGACTTGTGGCTAAGGGCTTCACACAACGGGAAGGCGTTGATTATTTTGAGACGTTTGCGCCAGTTGTTCGTTATGAGTCAATTCGAATACTTCTGGCCCTAGCTGCAGCAGATGATCTCGAAATCGCCCAGTTCGATGTGAAAACTGCTTTTTTGAACGGGGAATTGAAGGAAGAAATTTTCATGCATCAACCACCTGGTTTTGAAGACAAAATGAAGCCTGAAGCAGTTTGCAGGCTTGAAAAGAGCTTATATGGGCTCAAACAATCACCCAGGTGTTGGAACACTAAATTTGTGCAGTTTTTAGAGAAGTTCGTTTTTAAACAAACTGAAAGCGATCACTGTGTATTCTTGGGGCAAGTCAATGGAACAATTGTGTACTTAGCTCTTTATGTCGATGATGGCCTACTGATATCAGCTTCTCAAGCAGCAATTGATGAAGTTTTACATAATTTGAAACAGTGTTTTAAAATTACAATTGATATAGCTAAGCAGTATATTGGCCTAGAAATTGAACGTGATAGAGAAAAACGCACTATAAAAATAAGTCAGAGTGCATACATTCAGAAGGTACTAAGTAAGTTCCATATGGAAGATGCTAAACTTTCAACTGTTCCAGCTGAACCTGGCTTACATTTAAGTCAGCTGCAGAGTCCAAATGAAGAAGATGAGAAGAAGAAAATGCAAAATGTTCCTTATCGTGAGGCCATCGGGTCTCTTTTGTTTGCAGCTAGAGTCAGTCGTCCTGACATAGAATATGCTGTAAATCAAGCTAGTCAATTTTTAACCAATTACGGCCTAGAGCATTGGCAAGCTGTAAAAAAAATCCTGAGGTATTTAAAAGGAACAACCGACTACGGAATAGTTTACGGAGACAGTGGGAGCAATAACAGTTTACATGGCTTCACTGATGCAGATTATGCTGGAAATATAGACACAAGAAAATCTACCAGTGGCTTTGTTTTTTAATTAAATTGAGGTGCAATCTCCTGGTCTTCAGAGCGACAACGTGTAGTAGCACTCTCAACAACCGAAGCCGAATATATTGCGTTAAGTAATGGAACAAAAGAGGCAATATGGATTCGTAGAATTATTTGTGAGTTAGGTAAAAGTTGTAAAAATGTTCCTATGTATGTTGATAATCAGTCAGCTATTAAATTAACAAATAATCCCGAATATCATAGAAAAATTAAACATATTGATGTTAGATTTCATTTTGTACGGGATGTTTATGAACGTGGAGAAATAGATGTAAGATACGTAGAAACTAAAGAACAATTAGCTGATATTTTCACTAAACCCTTGTCAAAGGGTGTATTTCAGTATTTAAGAGATAATATTGGATTATGTAAAGGAACTAAATAAGTGGGAGTGTTGGGAGTTATTTAGTTCCTCCTGTTTTTGAATTTACCGCCTTTACTGTAATAAAATGGGCGTGTATGTAATGGTTTAATTTTCCGGTGGTGTTGTAGTAATGAAACAGAATGGTTGTTTTGTAGTGTGTATTATCATTCCTAAACTAAATAATTAAACATAATTTAATTGAAAGCTGGCTTTATTTATTTTAAATAAAACCTTAGAACACCAATACTTATAAATAGTTGCTACTATGATATTAACCAATTTATGTAAGTACCAGCTACATTTGTTTTGACAGTGTCTTGTATATACATTCTGTACTGTACTTTATAGACAGACAATAAATTATTATTATTATTATTATTATGTTATACTCTGGACGCAGAACAGATTAAATAAATGGGCAGAGTTTGGTATGGGGTCTAAACGACGATATAGTACAGCTATCTACAAAATTGCATGCGCTCTTGGTCCGAAGAAGTCTGAGGCTCTTCGGGGATTCCACGCCTTCACTGGCTGTGACTCGGTCTCATTCTTCACCTCAAAAGGAAAGAAAAGAGCATGGACAGCCTGGACAGAAGACCATATAACTACTGCTTTTATAAAGTTAGGTCAGCCATTGTCCCTTAATGAACAGCTTTCTGTAGTCAACATACTGAGCCTGGAGGAGTTTACAGTAAAGATGTACGATGCCCACTGTTCTTGCAAAGGTGTTGATGAGGCGAGGCAGGAAATTTTCTGTAATGGTGAGAAGACAATCACCATGATTCCTCCTACCTCAGATACTTTAAAACAGAGCATATAAAGAGGACTGCTTACCAAGCTGCGTATTTATGGCGCCAAGCAGATAAATTTAATTCTGAGCCGCCACCTTCACCATTACAATGGGGTTGGTCTAAGACCGAGGCTGGTCTGGTTCCTTTATGGACAGAATTGCCACCCGTTTGGTCTGCTTTAAGAGAGCTAGACAGATGTGACTGCAAGTCAGACTGTAGACACTACAGTGTTGCCGCCGCCGATTTACTCTGCCATGCACTCCAGCATGTAGGGCGTGCAAAGGAACTTGCTCTAATCAATGGTAAAGCTATATGTATACACTATGTGTTCACAAACTACAATGCAAATACGCTAACATTATATTTTAATTATATTTCCTCTCTCCTCTACAGTTTACGATTGTCCGAGGATGATTCCGAAGAAATTACAGCACAGACTTAATTATTATTGTAACGTACTAATTATACTCATGAATTTTGTAGTTATTTTTATTTCAAATTCAATATTTCGTATTAGTTTTGATACTTCATCAGCCTTCATCTAGCCTTCTAGCTCGATAACAAAATTGAAAGTGCAGGTCAATGCCGAAATTAAAATTTAGATTTTTTTAGAAAACCCGTTTTTAGTGCCCTTATTTTAATAAATACAAGACAAATTGCTACAAATATAGAATTCACGTTGCAAATTTGTGCAAAAAGTAAGGTTTGAACTATAAAATTGGTTTATTAACTAAACATTGAAAATTGAACTTACCCTCTTAGGTCGATTCTAACTACGCCACTGGTCTACCGTCAATTTTATCGATTACCAGATATTACAAACATGCTTGGTGGGTTAGAATTAGTCGAATTCGATACCCTAGTAAGTACTGCAATTAAAATATTGCTCAAATCAAAAATTTGGGCCTTTTTTTAGAAAGTTCGTTTTTAGTGGCCTTAATTTGACAAATAGATTATAGTTGGCTATATATATCGACTCAACGTTGCAAATTCATGCGATAAGCACTGTTGGAACATTGAAATCGGCCTATTGTCAAGTGATACAAAATTTTACCCATTTTTCACAAAAATGTCCAAATTTCGAATCCGAAGGGACATTTTCAAAAGAACTGCGGGCAAAAAATTTCATTTTTACCTAAAGAACATGTGTGCCAAATCTCATGCTTCTAACCTGAAATGCAAGATTTTTTTGCGTACCGTTAACCAGGTTTAACCACTAAATAATTATCGTGCGCCGTCACTACTTTAAATTGTATAATATATGACCTGCTAGAAGATAATCGCTTTATCTAATATAAATAAGCTGAATGTCTGTCTGTCCGTTTGTTTTGTATTAACATCTAGATCGTTTGTCCGATTCTAATGAAATTTTGCATGCAGGTCACTTTTAACCAGGATCAAAAGAGGTGTGTTTGACTTTGATCGGACCATTAGGTGTGGGGGTAAAAATTTAAAATCGCTTTAACGGACGCAACTTTTCGATTGAACCATTGGGAGTGGAGGGCGTGGGGTGTTAACCAAAACTTTCTTTTATCCGCTGGGTACCCACCTCAGCTAATATTATATATTTTATAAGCCGGGGAAGTCCCGCGCCAGTGCAATAGAAAGTAATACACATAGTAATTATAATAAAATCACAATTTAAATAGCAAAACTCATATTATTATTATCTTTCTTATCTAGGAAATTTATATCTTATAATAATTATTGCTTATAACTGGGAATATTTTTAAATTGTATTTAAAACTTGCAAAATTAGACAGGAAGAAAATAAAAATATAGAGAACGATAAATAAATTCAGTTATCTTTAAACTATTTCTAAAAGGTAAAATAACAGTTTTTAAATTGCAAATTTCAAGTAAAAGTAACATTCTTTCCCTAATTAATTTACTATTAATGATTCATAAATGTAGATAAATGGATATGTCAATTAACTTTTATTTCTCTTTTAGATTTTTAGATTATTACTAATTATTATTCTCACAAAAAACACTACGAGACTACTACTACTACTACTTTATCTTTTGTATTTGAGAAAAATATGCACGTAAATATAAATGTGTAAATATGGCAATTTTGTTCAAACTATAAGTAAGTACAACCCTTACAACCACATCAAATAATAAACTACCTAATCTTGAGATAATAATAATAATTTAATAAATTAACTTACATCAAAGCTAGCTACTACACTTCACGTTTCACGTACAAAATAAAGTAAACCTTGAAGTCTGATTCACGAGCTGTTTGCTGATGCAGATAAGTTTGTCGATAACACAGTATAAAAGAGTGACTGAGTTCCAAAACTAGTCTTATCCAAAAATGAAAAAAAATTAGACAAATATATAGCTTCATTCAGTTTCCAAAACTGCGTTCGAATCTGAAATTATTATGAGGCAAAACTGACTTCTTCCCTTTATTTTCACTGAAAAACTGTTCTGGTAGCATGGTAATTTCATATATTTTAAAATTTAAGTTTGTCTTCAAAACTTGCCGTATCCTATCTCATTATGTAGTGTTTTCAGCCTTTTGGTTTCATAACGCTCCTTATCCATTTTGTTTATTTCCAAAACTACTCTTATCCACTATTTTGCAGCAAAACTCGCCTAATCCAATTTAAATTATGTAATATAGCCAATATTTGTTCATTAATTTAATTTTCCTTTTATAGTATTTAATAATATCCACATACTTCTTAGTTCTTAAATTATAACCTTACATATAGTCTTAGTGTCTTTGTATGGTCGAAATCAGTTTTTGTTAAATTACTCAAAATCACTTGTAACGGATAAGACAAATTTTGGAACTCAGTCACTCAAAATATAATAATTTCAACTGTGACCATCCGATGTCGCTGCGCTAATAACATCAAATATTAACGTCTTTTACATAAAAAGAAACCATTTAATAACTATTTTAAAATTTACGCAAATATAAAATAAAAATTTTACTATTTATTTATTATACACAGCTGATCTAAGATGGAAATTAACATGTGGTCCTAAAATTTTGCTAAAATTCATATCCACTGGCTACAACAAAAGAATATTTATTTAAACAGGAGCTTTTGTCTGAATAAGCATTTTTGTTTTGATATTTTTGTTCTATGGATTTTTGTTATTCGGTATCTAATCTATATAATATAACCTTAGAATCGTCAAAATTAGAACGTTTAGAATTGCTGTACTTTATGTTTCTTAAAATTTTAGTTTTAAACTTATTTTATTTATTAATGTAGGAACGGGGCGCCACTGTCCGCCCAATAAAACCGAAAGAAGAGGGAAGTTCGCTGCGCGAGGCGAGTCAGTCGAAGTCGGTGTGTGTCCGTAAAACAAGAAGTATATGATGAACAACGTGCAATATTGTTTTTGTTTGTTTACTTACCTTTTAATTATTATTGACATTTCAATCACATCTTATGTAGTTTTTTGTTTATAATAAAAGGTTTTGTGTTTCGTGTAAATTAAATATTTATTTATTTAATCCATTTCATATTCGAATTAATTCATAACCTACATTAATATATACTACTACTACCATTCACTCTATATTAATATTTAATAACATAAAACTTATATGTCAGATTGGCCGGTCAGAATACCCGCGAATACCGTCCCGAAGTTCTCTGGTGATCCCTGGTTCAAATCCAGCTATAGATCCACATAAATTTAAAGGACCCCGCACCATTATCATGGGAAAAAATCTGTTGTGGCCAGCACATAACCTCCCGCCTTGACACTGTAATATGTGAATTTGGTTTTTGTTAGGCTACTTTTTGTAATTTTTTTTATAGTTCTTCAAGCAACGTACCGATTCCGATTGACATTAAAATCAAATTAGCTCTTTGTGGATACAATGTTTATTTTATTATTACTTTATTACATTATATCCAGTTAATAATGAATCGATGATGCTTCTTGACTGGATACGTTTAATGGAAGGATAAAAACTTACTGGAATTCAGTCAGTTTTTTATTAATTAAATTTCAGCTCCTAGGTACCTACTAAGTTTCAAATCCAGTTATTAATATATTTATACATTTCTTTATAAATGGTGCAACCAAAATTTCAGAAACTGTGTATACATCATCGATAAACAGCATAAACAGTATACATCTGTTCATCTGTCACATTGACATATTCATTTTTGTTTTTAATTTTTTTCCTATATTGTGATTTACAAATCCTGGTAGGTAAAATTATATATCTTTGAAAAATAATTTTCCTTTATAGGTAAGAGATATAGACAAAATGGTAAATAAATATTGTAAGATATAATTTGTTCTTTGAAATGTCGTATGACAAATTGTAACTATCGCAGAATTTTCTGTATTTTTTGCAAAAAATGTTAAAATGCTTCAAGAAAATACCATTTCCGGTTGGCAGATTTTTACCAAAATCTAATCAGCTTTCATTAACATGTAGAAATATATAATGCAAAATATTAGAATTTTATGTTCAATAGAATTTGAGATAATGAATAAGAACGAAAGAGCATAGTAGGCACACATACAGACTTTCATACACACACACACACACACACACACACACACACACACACACACACACACACACACACACACACACACACACACACACACACACACACACACACACACACACACACACACACACACACACACACACACACACACACACACACACACACACACACACACACACACACACACACACACACACACACAAGGGCCGCGGAACGATTTTTTCATAGGGTGGGCTCAACATTATTATCTTTCTTATCAAATTTTATGTAATGTCGAGTTACAGGATATTTTATAATTTCTTAGAAAAAAGTCTATAAATTTCGACCTAACTAAAACCTACAAACTTTTAAAACTCATATCATCTTTTGACAAATTTTATAGAGAATCGTATGCCGAAATCCCGATGTCAATAATTTTATTCAATCAGAAGTCACGGTAAATTAAACACCAAAATGTAAAATAAAAAACAAATTTTTTGTTAACCTTTTGTAAGAATATCCTTAAATTGTGACTAAACCCGTGCGTCAGAAAATTTGAAAACAATTTTACTCATAGAGGAGTATTCAGGAAATTGGATTCTGCAAACCGGAAATCCATATTTTTATTCATAAAAAATTACAGCCGGTTTTGTATGATGAGACATAAACTACAACTTGATCAAAATTTATCGTTTTTTTCAAATTACATTTTCACGATTTTCTCGAAAACTATACCACTTTCATAAAAAAAAATATGTATACCATTTTATAGCAAATTTTGTGCTCTACAATTTGTTATTAACTGTTTTTTCGTAATATTAATTATTTACGAGATAAAAATTAAAAACAATAGACGGCGGCCATTTTTTCAAAATGGCGGACGAAGCTCTAATCCAATCGATTGAGACTTTTAGTATGTTGTTGATAAAGGTATTGGGAAGGTGTATACCAAAATCTAGCTTTCTACTAATTTTTCGACAAAACGACAAAATATGATCTAATTTGACTGGACTATAAATATTTTTGTGAGATTTAAAAATTCTGATTATTCATGTAAATTTTTATTCCTAAAATCATTTATCTCCGAGCAGCCGGGGTGGGCTGGGCCCACCCTGAATTATGTCAGGGTGGGCTTGAGCCCCCTCTGCCCCCCCGTCTCCGCTGCCCCTGCACACACACACACACACACGCACACGCACACACACACACACACACACACACACACAAACATCATCGTGAAAATAGTCAAAATAGGTTCTAAAGGTGCTAAAACGTGCTTATTGACAAAAATCTCGACATCGAATTTTTTCACGATCCCTATACCTCTCTAGGCGAGAGGTAAAAATATGACCGTGGATTTTTCTGAAACTTGGTATACGACCTATTTAAGATCGTATCGTAAGAATCGAAATGGTCCTCTGGAAAAAAGTCCGAAAATGCCAGGTTCCCGAGTTATAGCCCTGTAAAGTCGCGAATGTAGGAATTAAGATTTTGTGGATTCTCTTCAATAAATCATTGATATGCTTAGATCATATATGCAAATGTGTCATATATCTACATATATAATGTACATGTACGAAATCCTACCAAGCAACCACCACGTGGTGTACATAGGGTAGCGCTAATGCCGGCGGTGGAACACGAATGATTAAAATTATTCCAAAGAACTTTTTCTCATTGATTACCTATCTGAGAAATCCTCAAAAAAATAAATAATAAGTTAGTATGATACTGGAGAAGACGGTCGGTACCAAGATAGGGAAATGACTCATTTTCACGGGCTCACACGTGCATATATGTACCCATCCGAAACGAATCATTTATATATGTATTGAAAGATATATTATGTAGATATTTTACACATTTGCATATATGATCTAAACATATCAATGATTTATTCGAGAGAATCCACAAAATCCTACATTCCTACATTCGCGACTTTACAGGGCTATAACTCGGAAACCTGACATTTTCGGACTTTTTTCCAGAGGACCATTTCGATTCAGAACAACTTAAATAGGTCGTATACCAAATTTCAGAAAAATCCACGGTCACATTTTTTCCCATGATAATGGTGCGGGGTCCTTTATATTTGTTCCCTTCTCAAGTTCAACGGATTCGACTTGTGATACAAACGATGAAAATTAATAATTAAATTAATATTTTCTATTTTTTTAAATAAAAATGCATTGACGTCATATTTTTATTAGAATATAACATCTTTAAAATCGCCACTACAAGTTATAAAATAACGTGATATCTCTCCACACATTTACGTGTTACGGACGGATTTGACTAAAATTATGTAAATCATATCCACGACTTCTCAGGTCATAATGCTGCTTGGGTATCCATATACTATGTATTACCTATTAAATGAACACGGCATGATTATAGTGTACTCCATAAAAGAATTTATTTATTTATTTGGGAATTAGTTCTATATAATATTTTTAAGGCCTTTCAGGAACACTGTGTTCCCATCATCAGGTTACAAATAATTTGTTTCTTTTATAAGTAAGTTTATTAATTCTAATATATTCTATCTACAGTAACACTTATATCAAACTGTCCGTTGTAACATTTAAATTCATCGGGAGATACACGAAGTAGCCAGTCTGTACCCTGGTTATATAAAATATTTGGTCTATAAGTCTTTGATTGTAGTGTAATAGGATTTGTTAATTTAATCTCACAATAGTATTCATGCAAATCATCACAAAATAGTTCAGAAGTAATAACAAGTTCGAACTTACAAGCATAAGACCAACATCTACATCTGAAATATCGTGATGCAGCTGATATAATATACACTTTTCCATTTTCTAAAGAACTTCGCCATTTTGAACCTGATGAACGTATAATATCGCTATGTGCTCTGACAAAGTGCACATTCAATTCTTCATTAATTTCGTTTTCACAAAAATTACAAAAGCTTGAAAATGAGCAGAAAAATATTTCATGGTTTTTACATTTAATATCAATATCTGTATGACTACAACCTTTGTCCTTATTTTTACAAGATCGTTTTGCAGGTGCACATTTGTCACACAACCATCCATCTACGCCGGAATAACAATACTGCTTCAACTCAGCGCTACATTCAGCACAACCTGTTGTGTCGTATACAGTTACAGTGAACTCGGTTCCTTTAAATCCATCTAATATTTCCAGAAGGCTGTTGATACTCATAGCCAATGATGTGTCTTCCTGCATAGCCAAGCACCCAGGTGGAGCCACTTGGTATGGTTTTGTAACCGAATACTTTCCACGTTTGACATCAACAGTGAAAGAGAATTTGGCAACGTTCGTCTCACTCAGTACTCGGAGTGAATGGAAGATTTTTCCTGTTGTTACGCATACCTTAGTGTGAAGTAGGAACAGAACGTGGAGGGCGTAGAGTAAGTAAGTGTTCTGACTGGACTTTGTGATGTCGTGGGTTAGCTGCACACCATTGCGGACCACCTGAAAGACATGGTTGATAAAATATGATGTATAACGTAACAAGATTTGTTAGAAGGACATTGCTTTATAGCCTCCCTCATATTAACAGCAACAAATTCTTTTTTGGAATAATAGTCTGTAGTTACCTATATTATTATTATGATCGAAAATTCTGCTTGAAAGTATGTGTTTGCGTAGAAAGTCGATGCGTTTTTTTTGATAGAAATTTGACAAGAAGTGTCCGAGATGAATTATTATATTGGGGATGAGGTTATATAGGTAAATATATTAAAAATCAACTCTTATTAGGCATAATTATTTACAAAACAATCGTAACTTTGCGTTTATATTTAAACGTCAGGTAAAATATTGTTATGGCAGTGTGATCTTTTTTATATTCAGGTAAATTTCTTGATAATCTGGCTCTTATTTTTCTGGATGACGTGACATCTCTGCATTTGCTTATTTACTTTAAATTTTGAATAATCGTGATATTATACAAAACTGGATTTAAAGTCTACTTGAGATTTCTCTTAGTAAACAAATAATTATAACTTATATCAATGTAAAATTAAACGAACCTTGTCAGGATGTAGAGTTTCGCAATGGTCTAGCATTTGTTGCCTAGAACCCAGCCAGTCGCACTGGCCACGGGGCACGACGGGACACAGGTACTGGCGATACGGACACTGGAGCTCGTGCAGCACGTCCTCCTCGCCTCGTGTGAAGGGCACGGTGTCTGTACAGCCGAGCTCGCGGTTCCTGCAGGGGAAGCGCAGCAGCTGCGCCACGGCCTCGTAGACTTGGTTGCGTGACGTCGGGCGGTCTGGACGCACACAGCGGCCGCACAGCGCCGCGCCGTCGTGCGCCTGGAACACCGGCCCTCGGCTCAACACCGCGCCGCACTCCACACAACTCAACAAGGACAGCATGCCACCAGGAATCTCCATCGCGGCACACCAAGCTCTGCAAGCAAAACTAAAACAGTCATTCCATTACTCGAAATTCAACCTCATTCAACAGTTCCATTATTTCATAACTTATTTAGAGTTATATTTACGTATTACGCTATGGCCCTCCACTTGGGCCGCCTGCTTAAAATACTTAAATAGATTTAGTAAACTTATAAAACACAATTTTATGTAAAATAAGATTTAGTTTTGTTTACTACTAAATCAATAAAAAATTTCACACTTTTTCTGGTCATGCGACAAAAATCCGGCGTAGGGCTGCGATTTTGACTTTTCGTAATCGATTATCGATTATGAGAAATAATCGATTTTTTCGATTAATCGATGATCAATATTCGAAAATAAGAAATCGAATATTGATAATCGATTATTTTGATTATCGATAATCCACAATTACAATACTTCCCTCTATTACATAGATCGGGGAAGTAATAAACAGAATAAAACTTTTCTTGGTCTATTTGTACAAGAAAAATTTTTTTATGAAGTAATACTCGTATGATGATAAAGGTACATAAAAAGATTCAGCTAAAAAAAACGGCTTATGAAATATTTATACAGGGCCCGGCACAAAGGACGGATGGTTTTTAAAAAATCATAAAATCGGTAATTTTTACTCAAAAACAAATTTATTTACGGATTCGGGTTCGCAATGAAATAGCATTTGTGACAATAATTAAGTGTGGATTCATATCGTCCACAACCCCCAACTCTGGACGAGTTGAAGGAGGCAATGGACCACTTTCAATAGAAATGAGCCATGTCTATGGCAAGCCGTTTTAGTATTTAATGGCTTCATACTAATTTTAATAATATACTTGGCGTAACAAAAACTAAATGTGTTAAAAATCTTAGCATCTTATAAAAATTGATGTATTTACAATTTGAATGAATTAAAATTTACACGTATAAAATTCTGAACGATTTCAAATTTGAATGAATTAAATTTTATACGTATTAAATTCTGTACGATTTAAAATTAGTAAGTATTTAAAATGTGAACGAATAAAATTTACACGTATAAAATTATGTACGATTTAAAATTTGTAAGTATTTAAAATGTGAACGAATTAAAATTTACTCGTATAAAATTATGTACGATTTAAAATGTGAACGTATTTAAAATTAACATGTCCGACATGCTGCTCTGCGTATCTCATAGAAAATAGAAAGAGATGAAAACATATTGCCCTATACTGGCAGTGGAATAACACTATCTGTCTCTTTCTATTTTCTGTGAGATACGCAGAGCAGCAGGTCGGACATATTAATTTTAAATACGTTCACATTTTAAATCGTACATAATTGTATACGTGTAAATTTTAATTCGTTCACATTTTAAATACTTACAAATTTTAAATCGTACATAATTTTATACGTGTAAATTTTAATTCGTTCACATTTTAAATACTTACAAATTTTAAATCGTACACAATTTTGTATGTATAAAATTTTATTCATTCAAATTTTAAATCGTTCAGAATTTTATACGTGTAAATTTTAATTCATTCAAATTGTAAATACATCAATTTTTATAAGATGCGAATATTTTTAACACATTTATTTTTTGTTACGGGTGTTACAAAATTTAAATTAAATACATTGTAAATTAATGTTTCGTAACAAAAATTAGTAAGACGTAAATTTAATTCTCTACCATGCATAACAAAAAATAAATGTGTTAAAAATATTCGTATCTTATAAAAATTGATGTATTTACAATTTGAATGAATTAATATTTAAACGTATAAAATTCTGAACGATTTAAAATTTGAATGAATTAAATTTTATACGTATAAAATTATGTACGATTTAAAATTTGTAAGTATTTAAAATGTGAACGAATTGAAATTTACACGTATAAAATTCTGTACGATTTAAAATTTGTAAGTATTTAAAATTTGAACGAATTAAAATTTAGTCGCCCAAGTTGAGGAAGCGATGTTGGAGAGAGTCTACGCTAACTTCCAAGAACACCTCCAGCAATGCATCGCAAAAAACGGTCACCACATGACTGATGTGAGTTCCACATTTAATTGTCACAAATGCTATTTCATTGCGTACCCGGATCCGTAAATAAATTTGTTTTTACTTCCTTGTACGGAGTAATAAGGAAGTATTGTAATCGCGAAAAATTTCGGTTTTCAGATTTTGATGGAAATATCCGTTTTGACCTTTTCTGAATCCATTATGACTAGTTTCGTCGTGACGTCTGTACGTACGTATGTATGTCGCATAACTCAAATACGGTTAGACGTAGAAAGTTGAAATTTTGTATTTAGGACTGTTATAGCATCTAGTTGTGCACCTCCTATTTTTGGTTTCAATCTATAAACCGGAAGTAGTACTTTTGTCAAATATTTCGATAAATATTTAATTTGAGACAATTTTTTTAATTTTAAATGAAAGATTATGTGATTATTACCTACAATCGGTATTTTATAAATATTTTTGTATCTGGTATCATTTCAGAATAATTAAAGTATATATTTATAATTTAGTATTTCGGTATCTTGTAGTCCATGATCGATTAACATTTGTTACTACGTAAAATTTAAATGATTATGACATGACAGTGACAGTAGCAGTGACAATAGTAAAATATAATACAATAGAATATTTGTGAGTATAGTAGCAGTAGTAAGTAGTACTTATATATTAATATATTTGTATAATATAATTCTACATTTTAGTTATTAAGAAAAGTATGAACAGTTTAATAGGCGTACAAGGAAGTCATGTGGTGTCCACGTCAGATTTTTTAGTAAAAATTACCGATTTTATGATTTTTTAAAAACCATCCGTCCTATGTGCCGGATCCTGTATTTACAGTTTTATTCACCAAAAACCAAGCTTGGGGTCAAAATTTACCCCGCTTGGTCATCCGAAGGTTAAACAAAGTATAATATTTAGAAAAAAATTAGTTAGATTCGTATTACATCGATATTATTTTGAAAATAAATAAAATAATAGTTTTATTAATTCTTAAAATTTGTATTTGAAAAATGATGAAAGTTGGTAGAAATCAGCTTTTCAGCTCCAAGAAGGTCGAAAGTTTTTACAAACAGGGCTTTGTCTACAACCCTCCTTGCTTTGCTACGGTATAAAGTATAAATAATAGACTCGCTTATTAGTTGATTTAGCGATTTTTGTCAAATACATGATTTATACAGTAGGTATCATGTGTAATAAATGATAGCGGATGTGAATCTTTGTAATCACTTCCTATTTTTGAAGAAGTGATAGCAACTTTCAAATTTTTAACGAGGAATTCACAGCAGTCCTCAAATACTTTTTATCTCCTACGGATTTTTAAAAATTCAAACCAAATTCAAATTTTCATATGGAGCTCATAGTTGACTCGTCTTAAGAGAGATTTTTTTCTCTTTTCAACGGTATAAAACACAAGTGCATTGAAATTAAAATGAAGGCAGAAATTACACTACTTATAATATTTTTTTAACTGTTTTTATCAAGAAAGACTACGAATATCAATAAAATAATTATTCGAATTATAATAATTATTATTATACCATATTGGATTCCTCGAAATTTAATCAGAATAATCCGCTAATGTAAAAAAATTAATAATTTTCACACAAACAAATGGCAAGTGAATAACCAGTTTTTCGATTTTGGACCTAAATTTTGAACGCTCATATCTCGGAAACTAAAAAAGATTTTTAAGTGCGGTTTGCGCCATTCTTCGTAGTTTAGTTAGTAAAATTTGATAACTAATAATTTGATCAATATTCGTGGTCTCCCTTAATAAAAACAGTTAAAAAATATTATTTTGTAATTTCTGCCATCATTTTAATTTCAATGCACTTGTATTTTATATCGTTGAAAAGAGAGAAAAAATCTCTATTCAGACGAGTCATAGTCAACTATGAGCTCCATATGAAAATTTGAATTTGGTTTGAATTTCTCAAAATCAGTAGGAGATAAAAAAAATTTGAGGACTGCTGTGAATTGCTCGTTAAAAAGTGCCTATAGAACGTGCAAATTAGAAACTTGTACTAATTCAAACAAAAAAGTTATAGGTGAAAAACGAAATTAGTAAAATTAATATTTTTGGGTATATCTAGTCACCTATGCATTTTTGTGGGAAAACAAAAACATTTATAAATTGGCTCACAAATGGGGCAACTTTTGTCTATTTTAACCAACTTCATATCTCTTATGGTTCTCGAGAACCCCATGCTTAACCAGTTTCATAGGACAGCCTGTATACAGGATGTTCATTTGCTAACTCGAGAACTATAAGAGCTACGAAGTTGGTTAAATGAACGAAACAAAATTTTTTTAGACCAGTGGTTCTCAAACTACGGGATGCTACTTTCTTATTTCAAATGGGGATCTATTTTTTTTTATTCGCTTATTCGATGCAGTATTTTTTTCTGAATTCAACGAGATATTAGTTTCATACCCTGGCATAACAAAAACATGAGAAAAACGCTATTGAAAATTATGATAATTTCATTAAAATCTGATTGTTACAAGAGTGCTATGGAAGAAAACAATTGAATATTTGTTCCATATTAATTGTTATTTGTTAATGAAAAAGATTCTTTTATTTTAATCAGGAGATCAGGACCGCTACTGAGTGTATGAGCTCCGGGTACTAAGTACTCACTCAGTAGGGTGTAAGGTGGTGGTAACTACGGACACGTGTTTCGACCTTATTTGGTCTGATCAGTGTAGTATACTAGAATCTTTTGCACTAACTAACAATAGATTTTAATGAAATTATCATAATTTTCAATAGCGTTTTTCTCATGTTTTTGTTATGCCAGGGTATGAAACTAATATCTCGTTGAATTCAGAAAAAATACTGAATCGAATAAGCAAATAAAAAAATAGGTCTCCATTTGAAATAAGAAAGTTGCACCCGTAGTTTGAGAACCACTGGTATAAATTTGTTTTTGTTTCGTTCATTAAAGTAGTCATATACAATAAAAATTGTTTGCTAATTTAACCAACTTCATAGCTCTTATAGTTCTCGAGTTAGCAATGGTGCGCCACTTAAAATGAACACCCTGTATAGGTATATTTGAAAATTTTGTACCTACTAAGTATAGTAAATTATTACTGTGAAATAAACTACTTAACCTTCAGATAATAATTTCTGTAGTTTAATTACATTACTAATAGTATATAAATCAACTTACTGGAAAGTTAGATACTATGTTATTATTTTAATGCTCCACAGACCAAACCCACTTCACGATTCACATACAAATTTACAAAATAAAATAAATTATCTGATGATGATTCATGAGCAGCTGTTTGCTTTTACTGATGTTGATAAGTTTGTCGGTAATACAGTCTAAATTAAATATAATAATTACAACTATGACCACGATGTCGCTGCGGTAATAAAATCCAATATTAACAACATCTTTTAAATAAAAAGAAACATTTTAAAAATATTTCAAAATTCATGCAAATAATATTAAATAAATTTTTTACTAAGTATTTAATAAAGCAGTTTATATAACAGAGAAATTAACACGTGGTCATAAAATTTTGCTTACTTTCCACATTACTGCCCTAAAACCTTGGTTGCCTGCTTTTGGCGCATTAAATTTTATATATATCAATATAAAATAGAGAAGTTAATTTACATAATCTTCACTCTAGCCATTTTATTTTTGTGGAGAATTAATACTAACTTTAATTTAACCAAAATATTTTTAATACTTCGAATTAATAACATGAAAAATAATTTCAACAATTGACAATTATTTAATTTTTCTTCATAAATATAGTCGGTACCTATTTAACTAATACTTTATTTAGTTTTTATATTAAATACGAATGAAACAAAGTTTTTCTGGTAGTGTATACGTACCTATTTTTAAATTATTTGAATGTGTATTTTTGTTGCGATTCAGACATTTTATTTTTATTGTATTTCAGGACCGTGCCGAACAAATTTGGTGCCTGACGTAGACCATACTAACGGCGCCTCTTGATTGAGTAAAAAAATAGAATATAATACAGTGTGTCTGAGAAGGTGAACACACTCATTTATATCGCTTAATATTTATTCACAAATTTTCGTACAGGACATTATTTGCTCAGTGCAAAATTTGTGACTTATCCATGTGATCAATTTTTTTGTATAACTTCCGGTTAAACCGAAGGCGACATAAAATATTTATTTTTAAATAATTAATAAATGATTTTTTTATATATTCGGATTGAATTATTTACTCTCTTTTCGGCAATATCAAATTTGATAGTATTGTTATTCGTTTGTTTAAAAAAACATATTTTCATTTGCTTGATTTCTATAAATTTATTCATTGAATAAAAATTATAGTGAAAATCTTTTCAGCTCTTCATTATCATATATAAATGTATAATGCAAAATATTAGAAACGAAAGACTATAGTAGGCGTACATACAGACTTTCATACACACACACACACACACACACACACACACACACACACACACACACACACACACACACACACACACACACACACACACACACACACACACACACACACACACACACACACACACACACACACACACACACACACACACACACACACAGACACAGACACAGACACAGACACAGACACACACACACACACACAGACACACACACACACACACGCACACGCACACGCACACGCACACGCACACACACGCACACGCACACACACACGCACACGCACACGCGCACGCACACACACACACACACACACACACGCACACGCACACGCGCGCGCGCACACACACACACACACACACACACACACACACACACACACACACACACACACACACACACACACACACACACGGCATCTCGAGAAACTATCAAAAATTACTTGTAAGGACCCTAATTCGTGCTTATCCACTAAAAACTCACTACCCGATTTTTTGCATGATTCCAATACCTTCCTTTGCAGGTAAGCGGAAGGTAAAAATTATTAAAATTCAAGTAATAATTTTTAATTAAAAATTATGAACTAATCTTTTTTATAATTATATAAGGCATCGCTAACCTGAATTTGAATCTTATAGGATTACCAATAACAAAGATATTACATGTTCACTTATTTTATTATTATAAACAAAATATAAATATTTAAAAATAATTACAGTATCAAATAACTTAACTAAGCTTATAACTATACTATACCAAAATTTGAATTTTTTTGCATGATGTATATTGACAGTAGACGTCATTAAAGTTAACAGTTTTTAAAAATGTGACAAATCATAGCTCATTTTTGCTATAAATTTTTGTTATTTCTACACATATGCATTTAAAAATTTGAAATTCTATACAATAACGTAGAAATGTGCATACTTTAGTATAAAGTTTTATTTAATTTTTTGGATTATTTTTAAACAAGTTATTCAACTTTACATCCGAGTGACTATACTTATTACTTCGATAGTAGGCAAAAGAGTCTTTATATTGCAGTATATTTTGTAAGAATCAGGTGTAAAATGGTCAGAACAAACTACGCTTGTTTTCTTAGGTACAAAATTTTGTATTCCTAGTATATTTAACCACCTCTGCCTTCTGTTTATATTTTGAGGAAATCTTTTAAATTGAATTTAATTACATATTGTGCTAGTCAAAAATCTTTTTTAAATAAATTGTGTGTTAGATTTGGATAATAAAAGCTTTAACACTTATGAAACGATTTGGATGTGTTTTTAATTTGACTGTTTGGACAGCCTAAAACAACACATTTTGCCGGCATTGTTTATAACTCTTTAATATGCGTCCGAGTCGTCAGAATGGTTATAAATGTATAATAAGCTACTTTTTCGTTGTAGATTTCTAACTAAAATAATAATTAAAATATGTATTATAGAAACAAATAGAATTATTCCTAGTTAGCTATGAAATAAATGATAGAAAACAGATTTTATGATACTAAAATGTCAGTTTATTAACAAAAATAAATAATTTAATACGGAATTGCAATTCAATTATATTATTTATAGTAAATTTTCAAAATGGCCTCCATTTTCTTGAATACATAGTCAAACTCTTCGTATAATAATTTAATTATCATTTATTTCATAGCTAACTAGGAATGATTCGATTTGTTTCTGTAGTACCTATATACTTATTTTAATTATTATTATACTTAGAAATCTACAACGAAAAAGCTTATTATAAATGGTTGTATTCAGAATTTTATGTAGAATCAAAATCTTAAAAAATATACGGGGTGTTCCATTTAAAATAAGGAAATTGATGTCACTTCCGGCTAAACAGGAAGTAATAAAAATTCATTATTTATGTAGTTTAATGCGCCTATGAATTTAGTTTATAAACCTATAATATAAATGTAATTGACTTAAAAATACATTTTTTTTTGGGGGGTGCGCCTGTTTCAGGAAATATATATATATATATATATATATATATATATATATATATATATATATATATATATATATATATATATATGTTGTTCCATCTGTCTGTCATATTTACAAGTATGAATATTGTTTTGCTATAATATATTTATTTAATTTATATTATTTTAAGGCCAAGCAGTCTAAACCGTGGCGAAAACGAAGGTCACCTCTGCAAAAAGTCACCAACTAAACTGCTGTTGAAGAAAGCAAATATTATTTATACAATAAACTTATATCTTTTAGTTTTTTAATTATACAAAATTAATAAATGATACGTGAAACTACGTTTTTCAAGTGAAAGTACACATGTCAACTACTGCAAATAATATCACTCTTGCCGCCATTTGCATAGCTTACCAAGTTCCCCCACCACTGGCGTCACTTTAACACAGAAGTTAGCAATCCAGCGTTATTATATAACATCCTTGAATATATCAATTTATCTACGCCCGGGAGATGTCACTTATTCCACTCATTTTGCGTGAGTTAAGAGATTCATTACCGCACGCAAATAATGACAACAAATATTACAAATATATAATTTTTTTAAATCTTTTATAATACAAAATAAACTATTTGTTATAGATATTAATAACGCAATTATTACATTTTTACCTCTCGCCTCATATTCTATAATGCCTGTGGCACACCGGTCGAGGAGCATCGAGGACCATCGAGTAACTCCTCGATGAAACGAAAGAACGCACCCGTCCGCGATGGATTTCTATTTAATCGGTGACAAATACATCAAAGTTTTGCGCGAAATCAAATCCAAAGATACGTCTGAAATGAGATACATTCGTTTCATCGAGGAACAACTCGATGAAAATAGCGGCGCCCCTATTTTTCGTCGAGGACGGGGTGCGTTCTATCGTTTCATCGAGGAGTTACTCGATGGTCCTCGATGCTCCTCGGCCGGTGTGCCACAGGCATAAGAGAGGTATTGTAATGGGTCAAAATTTTCGAGTATGAGTTTTTGGTGGATAAACACGTTTTAGGGTCTCTAGAATACGAATTTAATATTTTCACGATGATGTCTGTGTGTGTGTGTGTGTGCGTATGTATGTATGGACGTATGTGACGATTTTTCGTCCACGATAACTTAAAAAGTATCAAACCTTTAATAACAAAATTAATTTCATATTTAAGGTTTTAATAAGGATCTTAACACCGGATAAGATTTTGGTAGAAATCCGCAAACCGGAAGTAGTACTTTTTGGAACTTGATATAGTTTTTCTTAAATAAATTGGTACATTATTTATTTATGACAATTTTTGCAATTAAAAATAAAAGATAATATAATTATCTATGTGGGTACAGTTAATTTTAAATATAATTTGCTGAATCTGGTAGTATTTAGCAATAAAATAAACTGCAACTAAGTACCAATATCTTGTTGTCCATGATATGAAATTTGTTTTTACTCAAAATTTGAATTATAATGACAGTGACATTACAGTTGACATATTTTGCTTGCATCTTGGTTTACATTATCGTTTACATATTACATGAACATGAAACTATTAAAATGTAAGTAAAACTATTTATTAGATTAGTAGAATAAGCAGAATTAGGCGAGAGGTCGTGTACTGGCCACAGCAGATTTTTTAAATATGTTGTTAGGACCCATGTTAACAGTAAGAAACCAAATTTGCAGTTTCGAAAGACCTGTGCGACCTGCGTAACACGTAAAAACCTGCAAAATTTAATTGCACTTTTAAAAAGAAAATCAGAAGGCTATCGAGCAAAGAAGTCAAGAGTTTTAACGAAATCTGATATTACTAAGTTTTTGCTAGTCAATTTATACCCAAAACAGAGTTCGACTTCGAAAAAGGTCATGTAATTATAATTTTTTAATATGTTGTTAGGACCCATGTTAACAGTAAGAAACCAAATTTGCAGCTTCGAAAGACCTGTGCGACCTGCGTAATACGTAAAAATCTGCAAAATTTTCGGAATTTTTTCAGTTGTTGCCTAGCCTAATAACTCGTAAACTATGCGTTTTCGATATATAGTCGATCATATCATTTTTAAAGTACATTAAATTTGCAACAATTTAAGCCTAACCGCAGCTCTATACCTCTAATAGTTTCCGAGATATGGCACTTTAAAAATTAGCAATTTTTTCCAAAATATTTAAGTTGAATTTTTTTTACTTTTTTCGTAATTTTTGTGTTTAATTAACTGTAATTTTTGAACGAAAAAAAATATTGTTTTGTGGTTTCTTTCATTAAATTTTACATTTCTCTATAAAATACATTATTTTAAAAACTTTTTAGGGCGTTCATTAAACCAAAATATTTTTTTTCGAGAGAATTATTCAAATTTTTCATATTTATTATAAAAACATTTAATATTTTGGCGCAATCAACACACTAAAAAAATTTACAATAATGTATTTTATAGAGAAATGATGTTAGAATTTAATAAAATAAACCGGAAGTCGATAACTTTATCCGTTCAGAAGTTATAGCTCATTAAACACAATATATATTTAAAAAATTAGAAATCTCTTTACTTTCTCTCGGAAAAACATTTGATATTTTGGCTTAATGAACACCCTAAAATCTTTTTAGAATAATGTATCTTATGGAGAAATGGTCGTAGAATTTAATAAAAACAACCGGAAGTCAATATTTTTATCCGTTCAGAAGGTATAGCTCATTGAACACAATAAATATTAAAAGTTTAAAAATTTCTCGATTTTCTCTCGGAAAAACATTTGATATTTTGGCTTAATGAATACCCAAAAAATATTTTAAAATACTGCATCCTATGGAGAAATGTTCGTAGAATTGAATGCAAGAAACCGGAAGTCGATAACTTTATCCGTTCAGAAGTTACAGCTCATTAAACACAATATAATTTATAAATACAAAATATTTGAATACTTCCTTCGAAAAAAAATTTTATATTTTGGCTTAATGAACGTCCTAAAAAGTTTTTAAAATGACGTATTTTATAGAGAAATGTTCGTAAAATGAAATGAAAGAAACCGAAAGACAATATTTTTATTCATTCAGAAGTTACAGTTAATGAAACACAAAAATAACGAAAATAGCTAAAATTTCTCAACTTTCATTTTTTTCAAAAAATTGCTAATTTTAGAAGTGCCATATCTCTGCAACTATTAGACGTACAGAGCTGCGGTTGGGCTTAAATTGTTACAAATTTAATATACTTTAAAAATAATACGATCGACTATATATCGAAAACATAGTTTACGAGTTATTAGGCAACAACTGAAAAAATTCCGAAAATTTTGCAGGTTTTTACGTATTACGCAGGTCGCACAGGTCTTTCGAAGCTGCAAATTTGGTTTCCTACTGTTAACATGGGTCCTAACAACATATTAAAAAATTATAATTACATGACCTTTTTCGAGGTCGAACTCTGTTTTGGGTATAAATTGACTAGCAAAAACTTAGTAATATCAGATTTCGTTAAAACTCTTGACTTCTTTGCTCGATAGCCTTCTGATTTTCTTTTTAGAAGTGCAATTAAATTCGTGTATTCTTTTTAACGGAAAGCATAGTACGTATCATTGAATAATACGCCCAGAGAGACGAAGGCTTAAAGGTGTTAGACAAATTGCCGAAGTATGTTATCAGTACCTTTTTATTTGCTGGATTATTGAGCTTCTTTTCGGTGCACCATTTTTCATATTTAGCATATTGTAAGCTCGTATTTAAATTTTGACTTTTCCAGTAAAAGGCCAGAAATAAGTTTTGTCGCCTGTTCCTCAATATCTGACGGTATACCTACTATCTAAATCACTCATTTTATCACCACAACACTAAAGCTGGATTCACATGAGCCGTTACCGCCGTACCGTTCCAACCGTTCTGTAGCCTGATTGGTTGACACTGAACGTTCTCAACGGTCTAAACCACGATGTAAAATACAAATACGGTGAGTGGTGAGTGCACTTGGCAAGAAAATGCGGACCTATTCGTTCCACATGTATGGCGGGTTGCATATGATTACAAAATATGATATTTATCTGTCATATCTGTCAAATGAAATATTGTAATTAAAAAAGATACTAATTGTTCATTATTTTGTGACCAGTTTACATTACAAAGTAAGTTATCATTATTATATAAGTTTGTACTACTTAGGTAGGTATAATTGTTATACAAATTTTCTTTATCTAATTTCTTGATTCAGAGTTGAACAAATCAAAAAGTTATCGGCGATCTGCGATCGGCGTAGTACATGTTTTGTGCCAAACTGTACGTCGGGTTATAGAAGTAACGAAGAAATAACATATACCATAGAAATCTTTGGATATCAAAAATACCGCGCATTGACCGGGAACTTCAGTCGCATATTATGTGAAAAACATTTTAAAGAACATTATACGATTCAGGATGATTGGAAATGTAAGGATATAAAAATGTATACTATTGTGTTGTTTTTCAATTATGCATTGTATTTTACAGACTAAAATAGATTCTGATTACCCAAAATTAAAACTTGGGGTTGTGCCGACAATTTTTCCAAAAAAACATTTACTGATTCCAACGATACTCACCCTGCTAAACGACGCAAAGTAGAAAGTATGCGATTGTAATTTAAACGTAGTTAATTTTAATTTAATGTTGTTTAATAAATATTGTACGAGTTTCTGAAATCGAGACTGAGACTTCATTAATTTTTATTTTAGATTATTTTGAAACTGCTTTTACTTCACTCTACTTAACTTTGCCATCAGCTACTATTATAACATGTACTGAAACAACAGCGCTCAAACCATCAACATCTTCAACTCCATCATATTTAACCATAGATCAAATACACAGGATCACTAACATCATAGAAAAAACCCTGGAGGAAAAAAAAATTTGCTCAGCAGTTTTTCTTGACGTGTCACAAGCGTTTGATAAAGTGTGGCATCCAGCACTAATTTACAAGCTGAGCAAATTACTACCTAAAGACTATGTTGATCTAATTGAATCATATCTAACCAGTAGAACTTTTAGAGTGAAACAAGACGACTCATATACGAATCTATTAGATATAGAAGCCGGTGTACCGCAAGGTAGTGTCCTTGGACCAATTTTTGATTTGTTATACACATGTGAACTTCCAATTATTGAAAACGATATAACTATTGCGACATTTGCAGACGATACAGCCATACTAGCAGTAGGTAACAGCATAGAAGAGACCACGGTAAAACTGCAAGAAGCAATAAATAAAATAGCAGACTGGATGAAAACATGGAAAATTAAGCTAAATGAAGCGAAATCAGTGCACATCAACTTTACCAATCGAAAGATAGCTAACCGACCAATAGTGACAATTAATGACAAAGTCATTCCATACTCGAATACGGTTAAGTATTTGGATATGACATTAGAAGAGAAACTCAAATGGAAAGCACACACTGAAAAAAAAATCGAAGAGTTGAGAATAAAACACAGAAAATTGTATTGGCTGATTGGAAGGAAATCTTGTCTACCAATACAAACTAAATTACTAGTATATAAACAGATTCTTAAACCCATCAGGACTAGAAATATGGGGCTGTGCCAAACAGGAACAATAAACAGGGTGCAGAGCTTTCAAAATAAGGTTCTACGAGATATTGTAAATGCCAGACGGTACGAGCGTAACTCGGACATACATCGAGATTTGCAGTTTCCGGACGTGGCTAGCGAAATACAACGTTTCGCAACAAAACACGAGGCCAGGCTTCATCATCACACTAACATCGAAGCAATCCAGCTACTGGACAACGACGGCATCACGAGGAGACTAAATAGGACTAAACCGTTTGAACTTGTTAGTTTGCCAGTGAAGTGAGTGAAAAGCAGAGTAAGGTGCGGGTTCGTGCTCAGAACGAAAACTATTGTGCATTATTGAATAAACAATAGATATTATTCCAACGTAGTAGTAAGAGTTAAAGAAAAATTGATGGTTGGTCATTTATGACCAGTTTTATTAGAAGGGCGCATGTCTTAATAATAAAAAAAATTTTTTTTAGAAAACCCATCCAAGAATTCAGCAAAGAATTAATTTTCGAAGATATTTCAGCACAAAATTAAAATATACAAATCAATTGTAATAAAAAAAATTGTTTACGCAAGTATTTTTCTTAAAGAAAGAAATTCATTCAACGATTTTACAGTCATTAAATGATATTAACGAGTTAATATGGTTATTTAAGTTTAAATATAATATGATAAATATATCTCAATTATTTATTTTGCAGTTATGCAGATAATAAAGAAGTATGTATTGGTGGTCCTAAAATTGAACAATTAAGTGCGGAATCTTGGAACTCCTCTATGTCTGTTGTGGATACTGATTTCAGTCGATGGAGAAGGTGTTCATTTGTTGTCAATGGTGAAATGGTGCCTTGAATAAAGATACTTTTTCTTTGTTACTTCTATAACGCGACGTACAGTTTGGCACAAAACATGTACTACGCCGATAACTTTTTGATTTGTTCAACTCTGAATCAAGAAATTAGATAAAGAAATTTTTTATAACAGTTATACCTACCTAAGTACAAACTTATATAATAATGATTACTTACTTTGTAATGTAAACTGGTCCCCAAATAATGAACAATTAGTATCTTTTTTAATTACAATATTTCATTTGACAGATATGACAGATAAATTAGCATATTTTGTTATCATATGCAACCCGCCATACATGTGGAAAAAGTTGGTCCGCTTTTCACAGCACGTTTGTAGGGAAGTGCACTCACCGTATTTGTATTTTACATCGTGGTCTGAACGTTGACGGCGAGAATGAAATATTTCAACTTTTGACGGCTTTGACGGTTCGTTGTGACCGTCATTTTCATTTGCGCATGCTCCGTTTCGGAGAATGCGGAGATTTGTAGTAATACCAACCCAGTAATATTCTTATAATCCTTATCTCCGGGATTATAGAGACAGGGATGCTTCAGAACTTCGGTAATTAAAATTTCAGGAAAATTATCCATTTTCCTTACTAATCGTTACTTACACACTGGTAACAACAAACAACACAAGTGACATTAGAATATAACATAACCAAACAATTTTGGTTATATTTCATTTTTAGTAGTGTGCAGCTCTGAAAACGTTGACGTCTCATGTGAAATACCAACGTGTTTTGCGGCCGCTACGTCCGCAAAACGAACGGTGTAAACGGTTCATGTGAATCCAGCTTTATATCGACTTCTGGTTTCTGGCATTGGATTTCTCAGACATTTTTCTGTAAGACACATTATACTCAAGATTCATGAAAAAATTACAGTTAATGAAACACAAGGAATAAAAGAAATACTACAATTTCTCTTTGAAAAAAAGTTTAAATTTTGAGGTTGCTAAGGCTGCTAAAAGTTTCTAAAATAGTGTGTTTTACTAAAAAAATTAACAAATGTACATGCTGGAAGCCAGAAGACAATATTCAAATTCGTTTAAAGTTAGTCGTAATTTTCTTTTTTGAAATTGTGGCTAATCTATGACCTGCCCTCACCCAAATGTTGCGAACAATAATTATGATAGAAAAATGTCTGTAAAATCGAATGATTCAAACCGGAAGTCGGTTTTATCATTCGTTAAAAAGTTATAACCGTTTTAGTGTCATGAAACAAAGAACAAAGTTATGGTATTATTGCAAAAGCGTTGTACTATGTACACTAGGTGGTGTGGAAAGGGTAAACCTTTAATAAATTAATAAAAATACTTTTTTGTTTTTAATTTGTAACATAATGTTTGTGTTATTAATTGCATATATTATTATAATAACATTTTATGTTATACTAGATGTATTCATGGTTTATTTAACAACACTGACTGCGAATTTAGAAAATATATTTTTGCATTTTTCTCGCTTACCTTTCATGGTACGTAAAAACTTTAAATATGGTTTTTGTAGAGAATTTTCTGCTCTAAAGTGATCCCCTAACGAGTAAAATGCAAAAAACTGAAAACGGCGGCAATCTTTCCAATATGGCGACTGACACACCACTCGGATTGTACCACTTTTAGTATGTTGGATGTTAATAAGAGAGGTAATGCGAAGCTATATACCAATTTTCAGCTTTATCGGAATTAGTGCCCATTTCGAGCAAAATTAAGTCTAATTTTACTGTACTATAAGTCTAAATCACGGTCTAAATTAAAAATACGCATACACAAACAAATAAAAAAACTTTGTTTCATTAATATTAAATATAAAAACTTAACAAATAATAATGACTCAGCAAATAAATACTAAATTTATAAAGAAAATTATAATATTTAAAAAAGTTTAAATTACCTATTGTTTAAATAATAAAATTAAAGGTGAAGTTCGTAATAGGTTATTAAAGATTCGAAAAGTGTAAAAATATTATGGTTAAATTAAAATTTTGTATTGACTAGATTGAAATAAATATAATTATGTAAATTCACTTCTTTATTTTATCTTATAATATTTAATACGCCACGAGGCAGGCAACCAAGTTTTTAAGACAGCAATGCGGAAAGTTAGCTAAATTTTATGACCGCATGTTAATTTTTCCTTTAGATTAACTGCTTTCAAATATTTAAAAATTTATTTAATATTTGAGTATATTTTAAAATATTTATGAAATGGATTCTTTTTATTTAAAATATGTTGTTAATATTTGATTCTATTAGCGCAGCGACATCGTATGGTCATAGTTCTAATTATTATATTTAACTTTAGACTGTGTTATCGACAAATTATTATCAGCATCAGCAAAAGCAAACAGCTCGTGAATCATGATCAGAATCAGATAATTTACTTTGTGTAAGTGAATCGTGAATGTATAATAATAACAGTGTCTAGCTTTGATGTAAGTAATTTATTACAATTATTAGTCATATTATTAAGCTATAATAATTATTTAATGTGGTAGAAATAACTGACTACACTCAGTACAAAATTACTCACATTTATATTTACGATGAAAGGGATAAAAGTATATTATATTTTTCTCATATGGTTGCATACAAAAGATAAAATGCTGGATACTTTCAGTGTTTTTCGTGTGAATAATTCATAATAATCTAAACGATAAATTTAGTTTATAGGTTAATTGACTCCGCAAGTGTGGCGTCATGACCGCCAGGTTACTATTGTTACGGTTTGGTTTGCGTTCCAAACAAACGCAGCTGAACGTGTTATTTTAAGTGTAGCTCAGTTTGAAAGTCATTTATTTCTTTATTAATGCTATTTATTGTGTAAGGTAAGTACATTAATGTTTTAATACAGATATGTTCAACTTGCATTCATCAAATTTCTCGTATTTAAGCAATATCTGTCAAATAAACACTAAAGTAAAGTTTGTTGATAGGTTACACTTTCCAATTAATTTAAATATTTACTAAACTTCAAAATAAACTGAATTTTGTAATTAAATATGATATTTTCATACTTACTTATGCTCTGCATCACGCTTGTAATGGTTTGTTTGGAACGTAAACCGTAACCTACTACAATAACATGGCGCTCGTGACGTCACAACTTGTGGAGTCAATTGACATAGAGATATGTAATAGGTCGCATATTTGCAGCTCCATCAAGGTAGCAAAACTATGATAGCAAAACAAAACAAAATTAGGCCTATATTTTATTACTATTTTATTGCTATTTAATTACCAGATTTAAAAATTTATTACCACAGTAGTTATAAGAATATAAGGGTTTTGCCAGCTTGATATCAAGCTGGCAAAACCATATCGTAAAAACACATAAATAATATTGAAAATTACTTTAATATTACAGAAAAATTTATTACTAATTAATTACCACAATAAAAAAAATTAATTTTATAGAATTTTTTGTCATTGTTACTTGAGATTTCCTATTTAAAGACTAACTATTATATTAATTTATTATTTTCAATACCTGCACTGAAAACGCCACCTTTCGTCCCTATTATTAGGGAAGAAAAGTATTTTTTCTCCCGCTTTATGCGAGAATCCACTTTTTTCCTCCTAGGGAGGAAAAGTCAAAAGTACTTTTCCTGCCGCTTTATGCGACATTCCAAAATTGATTACCTATTTAGATTATTTTTACTTATTTCATGGAATTATTATACATTTTTCCAATGTTATCATCATCTGGTTCATCCCTTTCTTCAACTTCTAATTGCTTTTCGGATTTCGGTGCAGGTGCAGGACAAAAAGTGTTCTCCCGACTCGTGCGGTGGCAGCCCTCGCTTCGTTCATGTCGCCAATATCGCACCGTCGGAAAAATGGCACTCTCGTTCCTAGTTGCAAAATATACTATTTTAGTAATAGTTAAATGTAACATAATTTATTTATTAATTTAATAATTATTATTCTACAGGAAAATGTTTCCCAATAACAGAATAATATAACAGCACTTAATTGTACAGAGATAAATAATAAATAATAAGTATTATCTAGTGCAATAATAATAATAATATAGTACCCTAGAAACAAAGAAAAAAAAACTGATATAGGTAATATAATATAAATTGTACACGGCGGGATAGCATAAGTTGGGATCTAATTAACTTGGCAACCTCTAGCTATCGGGCACCGGCTAAAGGCTGTAACAAGGGCTTGCGCCGGGTTGACTGGCAACACACATGGTAGTAAAGTAAACGAGAAAGTGGCAAAAAGTATAAAGTAAAATTAATACTGTGTGTGTGCCATCAAGTCACCCTAGGAATATGTAACCCAAATGAGGTTCAAATCCCGAAATAATAATACCGAATAATACATAATATAATTTAAATTGTACAAACAAATAGATAGTTATGGTTTATCAGTTCATATACTGGGTGGTCCAGACCACTGGTCCACTCCTTTTATAACTCAAGGACTTGTTTCGAGTAATGGAATGATTGTTTGAGTTTTGCTTGCAGAGCTTGGTGAGCCGCGATGGAGATTCCCGGTGGCATGCTGTCCTTGTTGAGTTGTGTGGAGTGCGGCGCGGTGTTGAGCCGAGGGCCGGTGTTCCAGGCGCACGACGGCGCGGCGCTGTGCGGCCGCTGTGTGCGTCCAGACCGCCCGACGTCACGCAACCAAGTCTACGAGGCCGTGGCGCAGCTGCTGCGCTTCCCCTGCAGGAACCGCGAGCTCGGCTGTACAGACACCGTGTCCTTCACCCGAGGCGAGGAGGACGTGCTGCACGAGCTCCAGTGTCCGTACCGCCAGTACCTGTGTCCCGTCGTGCCCCGTGGTCAGTGCGACTGGCTGGGCTCCAGGCAGCAAATGCTAGAGCACTGTGAAACTGAACATCCTGGCACAGTTAGTTTATTTTTACATTGATATACTATAATAATTATTTGTCTATTAAGAGAAATCTTTAGTAGGCTTAAAAATCATGTTTTGTATAATACCGATTATTCAAAATTAAAAGTAAATAGGCAAATACAGAGAGTTTACGGCAACCAGATCAATCACAGCAAGATTAAAAAGAAATTTACCTGAAAATTAAAAAACCATACTATCATAATAATATTTACGATTGTTTTTAAAAATAATTATGACTAATAAGTAGAGTTGCAACGAATATTTGGCATCTATTCGGTATTCTGCCTATTCGGCATGTTTTAATTATTCGGCCGAACACCGAATATTAGTTTACTATTCGGCCGAATACCGAATAATTTGACGTCAAATGTAACGTGCATTAATTGAACATTGATTGCGATTATCCATAATAGTGCTTTTTTATTCTTCAATTATAATACTATTTTTTTACTAATAACGCTAATAGTAAAACTTATATATTTATTTACTTTTGCACATATAAAGGTGTTTTTATCACAAAAAATTCAATTTGAAAGTATTTGACCTTGAATTAAAAAAACTTTTTATTTTTTATTACTTTTAACATAATTACCCCCCGTAAGAACATCATCTAGATCCGTCTTTGTGTATGTTATTAATTGAATTGTTATAGTTTTACATCTAAATTAATAAGTACCTACGTTCCCAAATACTAAGTATATGTTTTTATATTTTCTTGTTCTGGAATCTGGAAATATTGTGCAATAAAAATGATCTGAAAATTCAGCATTCAAAATGTGTTGCCTCTAAAAAACTGCGTTCATTTGTTTAGCTACCTAGTAATTTAACAAAAAAGGTACCCAGGACTTTGTCCCGAACAACATCTTTTGTCAAATTTCTGCCAAAAAAAACTCATCTGGTTTCTAGACAACATGTATTTTCATGCAAAATTTTCAATCATTGTTAGTTCACAGACTATTATTCCAAAACATAATTTGTTTCAGTTTGTTTGAGGGTGGCTATAGAGCTATAAAGCAAATTCTACGAAATCTTGTTACATTATAAGTAGCTACAGGGTTCGCCAGTCAAATGGAAATATTTGATGTGCGGCTTAGAGCTCGTAGAGAGGTGGTGGGGAGGAAGATAATCGACTCAACATTATCAGAGTAGTCTACCATTTAGTTTATAATAGATCGTTGGACGGGTGAACAGCGTGGCTACGCAGTTAAAGCGTACTCTCTCAGTGGCGAAAGTTTGGTGCAAACGCGGCGCGATTTTAGACGTCATTTCAATGTACCGCGCAATCAGCCTGTTCCGTCGAATAGGGCGATTCGAACGTGGATAAACAATCTTGAGCAAAAGTGGATCGACGTGTAAAAAAGGTAGAAGTGCAAAAAACGGTTCGAACCCCCTGAAAACATCGCAGCTATTCAATAGGCGATGTTGATCCACTTTGCTCAAGATTGTTTATCCACGTTCGAATCAGGCTGATTGCGCGGTACGTTGAAATGACGTCTAAAATCGCGCCGCGTTTGCACCAAACTTTCACCGTTGAAATGGTACGCTTTAACTGCGTAGCCACGCTGTTCACCCGTCCAACGATCTATTATAAACTAAATGGTAGACCACGCTGATAATGGTGAGTCGGTTGTCTTCCTCCCCACCACCTCCCTACGAGCCCTAAGCTCCACATCAAATATTTCCATTTGAATGGCGAACCCTGTATATAATATTTTATCGATCATATCTTTCAGGTGGTCCGCAATGGTGTGCAGCTAACCCACGACATCACAAAGTCCAGTCAGAACACTTACTTACTCTACGCCCTCCACGTTCTGTTCCTACTTCACACTAAGGTATGCGTAACAACAGGAAAAATCTTCCATTCGATCCGTGTGCTGAGCGAGGCGAACGTTGCCGAATTCTCTTTCACTGTTGATGTCAAACGTGGAAAATTTTTCATTTCAAAGTCGTATCCTGTGGCTCCACCTGGGTGCTTGGCTATGCAGGAAGACACATCATTGGCTATGAGTATCAACAGCCTTCTGGAAATATTAGATGGATTTAAAGGAACCGAGTTCACTGTAACTGTATACGACGCAACAGAGTGTGTTAAATGTAGCGCTGAATTGAAGCAGTATTATTATCCTGAGTTAAATGGATGGTTGTGCGACAAATGTGCACCTGCTAAACGATCTTGTAAATATAAAGAATGTAAACATATGGACATAGACATAAAATGTGAGAAACATGAAAAATATTTCTGCCCATATGCGACATTGTGTTACTGTTGTAACGACAACGGATCAAAAATTAAAGATCCATTGATTGAGCACTATACAGAAACGCATGGTAATATTACATATGCCTCTGGTTCAATTTGGCGAAATAATTTTCGGGAAAATGGCAAAGTTTACATTATATCAAGTGATTTTGGTTTATTAAGATGTAGAACTTGGCCAAAAGGCAATACATTTGAAATGGTCGTAACATCTCCTTTCTTATGTGAACAATTAAATGAATTTTGTTGTGAAATTAAATTAACACATCCTACCACAAAATATTTCAAGACGTATAAACCAGATGCTGTATATTCTGAACGTGCAGATTGGCGACTGCAAGTTTACCCGAAAGAATTTGAGTGTTACGACGGACAGTTTGATATTACTGTTACTATAAGTAGAGTGTACAAATAATTAAATAACTAATTTTTAAATGAAATAGTATGAATTAAAAATTTTTATCATTTAAAAGATGAATTGGTTAGATCCTAAATCCTTTTTTAGTATTTTAATTTTATAGTACTAGATCATTAAGTAGTAACATCTGCATTTTTCTTCACAAATTAAGTATACGGGGATTAAGTACCCTAACTAAAAGTATGAATAGGATTTCAAAAGAAAAATATTAATTTAGAGATTTTCTCGCAAGCACTATGTTTAGGAAATATTGGCTTCTGGAGTTACAAATATAAATGTGAACAGTTTAAAAAAATAAAAATAGTAATAAATAAATATTGCGTATTATAAACTGTATTACTAATAACAAACAATATTTAATTAGAATTTACAAAATTAGTTAAAAATGTTAACCTCAAGCCCTGTCGATGACATTGCTCCTCTGTTATTTCTTCGCGTTGGCACTTCCATCGCAAAACTCGTAAACTAACTCCATGTCAGCTTACTTACCTTCGCGGCATTATTGTAGTTTACTTAACAAGAGAATTAAAACTAAATTTATTTTGTATGAATACAAAGAGTTCAGTGTTCTATGTAGACATGTTAATCCTTGGCCCATTGGCCCTCTTGCACATTTAAATCTTACGTTATAGGTAGTAATTTCAATAGATTTAAACAAGAAATCGTAAAACATTTTATCTCATCTGTAAATTCAGAAGCTACGAATATGTCCTGAACACAGTGTTTGCGAGAAATTCTCTAAATGAAAACGTTTTCTTGGTTTGATTCATATTTTAAGTTAGGCTTCATAACCCGGAGTACCCTGTAGATAACTCAAATTTTTACTAATAAAACTTTGTTCTTGAATTTAATTGTAATTCTCATTGAAATTTTGATGAATCAGTCAGTCGTTACAGACAGTAAACATAATACCTATAATGCATAATTTATTGTAATTTGATAACTTGTAGAAACAATGTGACTGAACTTTAAACCGATTGACGTTTATTTATACCTTATGTTATATTATATAATTATATTTTCATTATAAAATAAGTGCATTAAAATAAAAAACTTTTAAAAATATAAATAAATGTATTTTTGCAACGTTAAAAAGCTTACTTTAACCAGATGGGTATAATTTATTATTACTATATTGTAAAATAAAAGCATTATAACAATGAAAAATCGTACTGTACGCCTGTGCGTCACCACCTACCGGTGTTTTCTTAAAAAGAAACTAAGAGTACAGTGAGCCGTTTATAATGCGACTTCTTTTTTAAGGATTTTTAAATCATGTATTCATTTTTTATGTTTTTTTATGATTCAAGTAATTTGATAATTCGAGTATAAAGTAATTTATATAAATAAGATATTCATTTTTCATTTAATTGCTATTTTTGTTCATAAGCCAACATTTAACAAGGTTTTATAAGGAGATATCCCAATAACAATTTTTAAAAAAATGCTTTACATATCTTAATTTATATTTGATGCGCCAAAAGACAGGCAGCCAAGGTTTTAGGACAGCAATGCGGAAAGTTAGCAAAATTTTATAAGCACATCTTAATTTCCATCTTAGATCAGCTGCTTAATAAATAAATTGTAAAAATTGTATTATTTGCGTAAATTTTTAAATATTTATAAAATGTAAGTGAAAATTATTGAATATAAAATTCAAAAACCACTACTGTGTGAGTTCTATGGTTGTAACTACTACACAGTAGGGTGGCGGTGGCTACAGACACAACCATAGAACTCACACAGTAGTGGTTTTTGAATTTTATATTCAATAATTTTCACTTACAATTTCTAGCAATGCTCGCTAGTGCTAGTAGACATAACCCATGGCTAATTTTCGAGTGGCTAGCCTTTTTGGCACTATTCAAGGTAGATGGCACTGAGTACTTCGTTTACTTCTCCGTTATCTTTACCTTCTTCTTATTATTTATAAAATGGTTTCCTTTTATATAAAAGACGTTGTTAATATTTGATTTTATTAGCGCAGAGACATCGTATGGCCATAGTTGAAATTTTTATATTTAATTTTATACTGTCCAATCGACAAACTTATCTGTATCAGCAAAAGCAAACAGTTCTGTAATCTGTAATCACTAATCAGACTTCAAGGTTTACTTTATTTTGGTCGTGAAGCGTGAAGTGTAGTGTAGTAGCTATATAGCTTTGATGTAAGTTAATTTATTAAAATATAATTATTATTATCTGTAGATTAGGTAGTTTATTATTTGATGTGGTCGTAAGGTTGTCATTACTTAAGACCTGTTAGCACGGGGATTCTTTAATGTTCGACGGAGATTCAGAATCCTGAAAAGAAGTTCTCTTCTTTCTAGTGATAATTACGTGGTTTTGAAGCAATTAATAAATTATAAATTTAGCAGATAATTTTCACTTGATAGAATCTTCAAAGAATCCTCGTGCGAACAGGGCTTTAGACTTCGTACAAAGTTTCCATATATATTTATATTTACGATAAATGTGCATAATTATTTTTCTCAAATACAAAAGATAAAGTACTGGATACTCGTTGTGTTTTTTGTTTGTTGAGAGAATAATGGGTAATAATCTAAAAATCTAATGCCCTGCTCACACGTTGCTACTTTGAAGACACATTCGTGCTACTGTAGCAAGAAAAAATCTGAGTCGCTTGTCAAATAGCAGCGCTGCTAATTTGTAGCATCAAAGTATCAAGAACTACTCGTTGATAATTTCACATCGTTGATCGTTGTGTGTGTAGATAGCGATTTTTTGCGGTAATTGTTTCGATTTGAATTTCTTTTCATGCTACAGTTGCACGTATGCGTCTTCAAAGTAGCAACGTGTGAACAGGGCATAAAAGATAAAATTAGTATAAAGGTTAATTGACATATCCATTTATCTACATTACGAATCCTTAAAAATATTCCCAGTTATAAACAATAATTATTATAAGTTATAAAGTTCCTCGATAAGAAAGACACAAATAATATGAGTTTTGCTAATCAAATTATGATTATATTATAATTATTATTTTTATTACTTTCTATTGGACTGGCGCGGGACTTCCCCGGCATCTCATATTACACTATAAAGCAGTGACGGCGCACGATAATTATTTAGTGGTTAACCTGGTTAATATAAAGTATTTTTAGAGAAGCAAAACCCTCTGAGACTTTCTCCAAGTTGTGTGTACGTATTAATCAATATCTCGACAACCAAAATAACGATAATTCAAACTCCCGACTTTAAATATTTATATAATATGTAATATAATATTCAGTACAAAATAATTTAGAGGCTATAGCTTTGAAGAGATATTAATTCTGTTTGCATTTGGCATAGGTAGCGTAGAAATTACTCTAAATAAGTTTTGAAATAATGGAACTGTTGAAAGAGGTTGAATTTCGAGTAATGGAATGATTGTTTTAGTTTTGTTTGCAGAACTTTGGTGAGCCGCGATGGAGATTCCCGGTGGCATGCTGTCCTTGTTGAGTTGTGTGGAGTGCGGCGCGGTGTTGAGCCGAGGGCCGGTGTTCCAGGCGCACGACGGCGCGGCGCTGTGCGGCCGCTGTGTGCGTCCAGACCGCCCGACGTCACGCAACCAAGTCTACGAGGCCGTGGCGCAGCTGCTGCGCTTCCCCTGCAGGAACCGCGAGCTCGGCTGTACAGACACCGTGCCCTTCACACGAGGCGAGGAGGACGTGCTGCACGAGCTCCAGTGTCCGTATCGCCAGTACCTGTGTCCCGTCGTGCCCCGTGGTCAGTGCGACTGGCTGGGCTCCAGGCAGCAAATGCTAGAGCACTGCGAAAATAAACATGCTGACAAGGTAAAATTTACATTTTTAAATTTCTAGGTAGGTAGTTAAATAGTTTCTATTGGGAAGGGTAATAATGTTTAAATCTTTATTACATAAGGAAAATTAAGCAAGTAGGTAATGATACTAAAGTTGTTTATGAATTAACCAAATTTGATGAATCTGTAATTTGTCTTGACTTGCCTTTTCCAAGTATACCTACCACAGTTTAATTGCTGTCCAGAGTCATTTAATTTCAATATTTTTGTGATTCCTGGCATATATTATGATTAATAATTGTAGATTATTTAATTTTTAGATACTCAAAAATGGCGCTAAACTCACCCCAAACATCAAAAGTACCAACCAGGAAACTTATATCCTCCACGTCTTCTACAATCTCTTCTTAGTCCACGTGAAAGTTTGCGTCTCATCGGGGAAGATCTTCTACTCCGTCCGATACTTGGGATACGTGAACAAGGCCGAGATTTATATTTTTACCTTGGACATCAAACATGGCAGACAATCTATAACTAAGTCATACCCTGTGTCTGCGGCTCCACCTGGGTGTCTAGCTATACAGGAGGACTCAGCAATGACGCTCCACATCAACAGCTTACTGCAGGTGCTGGACGGCTTCGAAGGAGCGGAGTTTACACTCACTGTGTGGAATACTGAAGGGTGTAAGAAATGTGGCGACGAATTGAACATGTATGAATTTGCGGATGAAAAAGGGTGGTTGTGTGACAAATGTAGGCCGGTTTTAAAGAAAAGAAAATGTAAAAATTCAAATAAAGGATGTACGTTTTTAGATTTTGACGAAAATTGTGAAAAACATGAGCTTCATTTTTGTAATTTTACAACTTATTGTCAATTTTGTGATCATGCAAATAAAATCAATCAATCTTCGACTTCGTTGATATCACACTTCTATGATAAGCATAATGATATTACTTATAAATCAGGTTCAACTTGGAGAAATATACTTGAAACTGGAAAAGCTTACCTTATATCAACAGATGATATAGGATTAGTTAGATGTAGATTTTGGGAATATAAACAACATCTTCGTATTACGATTGTAACTTGTTTATCAACTGCGAAATTACCTAATTATTATTGTGAAATTAAACTAACCAATCTTATTACAAAACAAACAAAAATATTAAAAAAGCATCCAATTTGTTCTACAATTGTTGACTGGAATTTTGAAATACAGAAAAATGATTTTGTGTACTATGAAAGCCGGTTTGATATATGTATTTCAATAAGTAAAGTTAAACTACAATAATCGTGTATTTAATAAAGTTATCTAAGTACAAATATGTTGTGGTTTTATTTAAATTTTGAATTTTCCGCCATGTTAGTTAGGCTATCGGAAACGGATGGGGTTGATACGTTTATGTTTATGAGTAGTGCGGAGGGTGCCGGAAAGTTCATCGAAAACAATTCACCGAATACAATTCATCGAAAAACAATTCACCGAAATTGCAATTCACCGAACAAACAATTCACCGAAAAACATATTCACCGAAAGACAATTCACCGAAATAAAATTATCAGGGGTAATACCATAAGAGATGATAATTTTTTTAGAATTGTTTTGTCGTTTCCACGGCAACTTATTTCTAACAATTTCACGACACAAAACATCATCTGACAATTTCCCGAAACGAAGTTGAGGAGAATTTTCCGTGATGTTTTGTGGAGTGAAATTGCAATAAGTTGTCGTGGAATAGACTACAATTCTCTCAAAAAATTATTATCTCGAATGATATTTAAGAAGAATATTTTTATTGATAAAAAAATACTACCAAAACGACTCATTTTGCTAAACATTTTTGACGTTTCATGTGACAAATTTATTTATTTTTTGTAACTAACGTAACAAAATAAAACCTAATCTACATAATTATGTTGTCAGATACATCATTTTACATTTTCAATTCTATTGGTTGCATTACGTCATTTGACGTTATCATTACGCAATATGATTGGTTAAACCATCTGTCAAAAATATTCGAAATAATAATTAACTTTCCTTAGAACTGGCAGCAATGTGCAGGCATTAGGAAAAGGATACTTAACGTAAATTACCCATGTTTTGAATACTTACAGTTACATACCTACACCGTTAAATGTGGGTTGGGTAAAGTAAAGTTTCAATAAAGTGCTTGCCGCAGGATTAATGTATGTAAAGTATTGAACAGATAAATTTTTTTATGCTTAAGACGGCGCACCGATGCGTAAAAATACAGAGACTGTGCTATGAGGATAGAGCATCTAGTTTAAATTTAGCTTTATGAAATGATACTGACAAAGGAATCAATTTCCTACTTTTAAACACACCTGCATTTTGTTTCCAGTCCTAAGCCTGCATAAAGTGTGAAGGAAAGTTAATTATCATTTCGGTGAATATGTTTTTCGGTGAATTGTCTTTCGATGAATATGTTTTTCGGTGGATTGTATTTCGGTGAACTGTTTCTTCGGTGAATTGCTATTTCGGTGAATTGTTTTTCGGTAAATTGTATTCGGTGAATTCTTTTCGGTGAACTTTCCTAGACCCGAGTGCGGATTATATGCAGGCAAACATGATCAAAATATGCATGCATTATGCATTGAAATAAGGCCAAAATATGCTCAATATATGCACAAAATTAAACAAATAAGCATTATTTTACAAATATATGCAGATATGCAACAACTTTATTCATTTTTACTAATAATTTATTTTTAAGTGTCGACGCAATAACCGTAAGCACGGCTCCGTCACGCGCGTATTGTTTGAGAGCAATTTCAGTGGTCAGAAAGTTAGTAAATTTACTATAAAGTGGTACACAGTGAAGTGAAGGGGTGTGGTTGCTTCTGATCAAATAATTAAAGTGTAGGGTGGTGCACAGGGCGAGAAAAAGTGTGTAAACGTTTAAGATAAAAGTGAAAGGTCAAGCGATTGTCAAGCCCGCTGATGTTTGGAAGCGCACGTAGTGAACAATAAGACAGGACCGGGCGAAGCCCAAAACACAAAAACAATAAAGTAAGTTTAGTTAAAGGCACAAGAAGGCAAATGAGCACAGATATAAAACGTGGGAGAGAGAACGAAGAACCTAACGAAACAGACGAGGAGTACTATTCAATTTTCAGGAAAAGTAAAATAATTATAAGATCCCCAGAACAACGAAATGGAAATATCGAAAGTACAGAAATAGAGAAAGACAACAACAGCGAAGAGCTTAACATGTAGGAACTAAAAGATAAGAACTAAAAGAGGAGATCAAACAAATTAAAAGTGAAATCAATAAGAAGGAAGAAAAGTGGAAGGATGAGAATAACTAGCTAATAAAAAGAATAGAGGCTCTAGAAAGTAGAGCAGAGAAGCAAGATAAAGAGAAGAGAAAAAATAATATATTAAAATAAAAGGAATAATAGTGGAAAGTAACAAAGAAAAAGAACAGATAGAAAAGTTCATCGACAACGAGCTGCAAATCAAGGTAAAAATTATAAAAGCTTTTAAAATTAACAAGGAAAATCAAGCAGAAATAATTTTGGCGAAAGTAGAATCGTGGCCAAACAAGATATAATGAGAACCAAAAACATACTTAGAAACAGAGAAACCTACATCGATGACGACCTGACATGAGAAGAAAGGAGAGTCCAGAAAGAGATTAGAGACATGGCCAGAGAAGATAGAACGAAAGGAAATAGAGCAAAGGTACGATACCAAAAAATCACGATCAACGGTAAGGAATACAGGTGGGATAAAGATGAACAAGGAATTAAGGCAAAAAACGGAGAACAGGGGCAATAGCCCCAACAAAAGAAAACAAGGAAACAACGAAGACAACAAAAGCAAAGTACCGGACAAAGGAGGATACAAAACAAGATGGAATAAGTACATATCTACCAGTAAATGACTCAAAAATTTCAAATCACAAGGACACGAGTAATCAATATAGAAAAGGAAAGAACATAAAAGATAAAACAGTAAATAGCACGATAGCAACATGGAATGTAAGAGCAGCAAATAACAAGGACACGAGTATGGAATGTGGAAAAATATCGAATAACAGTAGTAAAACTATAAAAAGCACGATAGCGACATGGAATGTGAAAAGTATAAGTAATAAAGAAGAAGAAATCACAGAAGAATTAAAAAGAGTACTGGATGTACTGGTCGGTAGTAAAAACAGAAGAAAATGCTAAAGCAGGAGTAGCATGTATAATTAAAGAAGAAATGATGAAATGGGTAAAGAAAGAATATTAGCACTAGAACTAAAGGGCGATACATACCTATAACGACGAATACATGATAATAGTGGCATATGGCCCTAACTAAGATGCAAAAAAGAGGAAAAAGACGCATTCTTTAACGAACTACAAAAACAGGTGGATGAAAGCAAACAAAAGATAATAATAATGGGCGATCTAAATGGCAGAGTAGGAAACAAAAACGACGGTATAGAATGGTGTTTGGGAAAATACGGAGAAGATAAAAGAAACTCAAACGGGGAAAGAATAATTGAATTCTGTCTAGAAAACGAATTAGTAATAGGAAACACACACTTCGAACACAAAGATATACCTACATAAAATAACGAGAGAAGTGACAATCAGAAATGAGAAATCACTAATTGACTACTACCTATTTAGCAAAGAAAGCTGGACAAAAATAATAATAATAATAATATATATTTATTCCTCTAGAAAATGGATACATTTCATAGGAAGCGTCAAAGAAAATAAATACAGACTAGTACATTAAAAATACCAAGACAGAGTACAAAGTTAAAATTTGCTACAATTTATTTAGACAATTTGTTTGTCTTTTACGTTTCACTATAATTAAAATACCTATTCATCCAGATCATAAAAACAATTTTTTGTAAGAAACTGTTTTAAGTTAGGCACCTTTAAAAATACTTGAAGATTAAACGAACTTACCTGTAAGTGAAGTTCAATCGAAATTATATGAGAGCCTCGTTCGAAGTAATTACAACTATGTAGTAACGCTTTGCCGGTACGATTATGTCACAATGTTTAGTAAAAACAAAAACGTAATGTGTTACGTCCCCCTAGATTCCTCTGTCTCCGATCTCCGTGATAATATTTAATCATTTCGTTTAGAGTTGAAAGAAAATTTCTGCTATTTTCCTATGGGGTTGGGAAATGGGTGGGAGGTTGTAATTACTTCGAACGAGGCTCTCATATAATTTCGATTGAACTTCACTTACACGTAATTTCGTTTAATCTTCAATTATATTTCGAGCCTCGTTCTCGTAATTACAACTATGTAGATGTTTAGATTTATGAAAAAGCTGAAATTTTATTGCTATATTTTTCCCTAAAACCAACCACATACTTAATAACAAACCAGCATTGTTATAGTTATACATTTAGGGTTGTAACCCCAAAATTTTCCTTTTTATAATTAGACACTTGTCTGTTATAACACTTTGCAATATCTGGAAATTCCTCGACCAGCCAGCTGTGTTTCTTATTACTTACATCCAAACTAATTCCTCTTACACCCTGCTAATGTTGACGCATGTCTTGTACTATGCGCTGAAACCTGTTTTATATTAATTCCACATTCATCTGAAACTGTTTTAATTCATCTAGAAAAAGTTTGTGCACATACATCTGTATGTGGTTTATTCCAGGAAATAAAACCATTTATTGGTATGCCGCACTAATTTAGTTTTCTCTAAATAAAGGTTTAGTACTAGCCACACGTAAATTAGGTTTTTCTAAGAAAATCTAGAAAAAATTGATTTCGGCTTGGTCCTGAGGTTTCAATGAAAGAATTTATCTCAATTTCAATGCCGGTCTGTGTTTGATGAATATTATTTATCTCAATTTCTGCTAAAATTTGAACTCTATGCACTGAAACTAGTGCAAATAAGGTACTTAATCTTTTTGTTAGATTTTTTAATGATAATTTATCTAAATGACTTTCAGTTGCTAATTTGTCTAATACCTACAATATTAGTATCCCATATTTTACGGAATCTTAGGAAATAATGGTTTCAATCTGAATATTCCCTTAAAAAATCTCTTAAAAAAATTCCTATTTGTTAATAGGCCCCCAGAATATAGGAAATTGCCGACCGTGCTGAATTGGGGTTGCCGTAAACCGCACCTTGTATAAATTGAAATACTAAAATATCAAAAAATCAAAACGTGACTCGAGTCACCGGGTATGATAGCTGTAGATTTCCCCTTTCACCGAAACTTTGAATAATAAAAAATATACATTTTTACCCAAGTTATTGGACTTTTGTCCGCCCGCTCCTGGTGTAGATGCATGGAGCGTGCTCTCTAGTTGGAGATCCAAGCATCTGTAGCTCGCTTATTTAAAGACGACCTTTGGTGTCGCTCCTCTAATAATTAATTTTACATATTCTTATAGGAAATTTTCCGACGAATCTAATGGTGTTAATCGCCGTTTTCTATTTTACTGCGTTTATTCAAAATCCACAATTTTCAAAAAAATTACGACTTTCTGTCTACAACACATTTTTTAACTTTAACTTCTTATATCTCTAGTATTTTTTATGATAACTTAAAAGTTCTTTTTGCTTTTTATTCATTTAAGTATTTCCATCGTACTGAAGTAAGAAAATTGCAATTTCATTGTTTATAAAGTGATGAAAAAAATTTAAAACTAAAAACAGACATGCCAAATTTACGATTTTGCAGTGTAATTTTCAGTGAGCGTACAGCTATGGTAATCTTAAGAGATAGACCCATACATACTGCGACAAAGTTATAGTACAAGAATCAAAGAAAATTTTGTTCTTGAAAATTTTTTCATAAAATGTACCAGTTCTGAGAAAAACGAATATATAAATAAAACTTCTTTTGTGCTGGCGTTCGCGCGGCCCGCAGTCATGAGTTTAGCCGTTAGCCTGTGCTGTAAATGCAGTCAAACGTTTGTATTTTTATATTATTTTAGTTTAGTTTTAAGGAATTTTTCACATCATAATTGTATAATAAACAATAATTTAATGAATCCTTTTAGATTAGAATTGGTATAATGTAATATAAATTATTAAAATAATTTGAAATGCAGTACACAATTAAATACAAAACTATAATTCTACCCTATTAAATTATTCCACATTATTTACACATTTTCCTTCACACATAGAGCGTACAGTATAATATAATTTTATTTTTGATACATTTACATTTAGAGTATAAATTAGATATATTATAAAGCGGTTTTGGACTTTGATTCATATGAATTGGTATAAGTGAATTATTATCTATTTTCGATTCCGCGGTTGTAGGTTTATAATTGGGTTCTATCAGTGAATATGAGTGAGTATGAGTATGAGTACTCACTGGTTCTATGATACTTTTAAATATTTCAATTTGATAAACTGCTCTTTTTAAATGAAATTTGAATGCGTTTTCTGTTTGTGGAAAATGTGTAAAACGCTTATTTTGTATGTATTTTTTTTCCTATATTAAATTTATAACTTACAGTACCTATATTGCAACCAGTTAATACGTACGTTGATAATAGTAAATTTGCAATATCACTTTCAGAAACTGTATGTTTGTTACTGAAATGATGTAGGTACCTTGTTGAATTGAAATGTATTTTTAATTTTTATACTTACAGCCATATGGACGTTTCCAATTTTGTACAATAATATAAGGCCATAACGAAAACATCTGTGTTTGGGGAAATAATAATTATTGTGCCACAATTAAAATATGATACTACACTAAAATTTGCAGCAGCGAAAATTCTTGTATCAGCTTCTTCTTGATTAGAAATTTTGAAATCAGGTATTATACATATACATGTTGATGTATTATTATTAACCGAAATACTACCTTCGTCTTGCAACATTCCAGTTGTAACAATAATTATATCATTGTCATAAGCTTTTGTTTACTTAATTATTTATAAATAGTTTTCCATTCAGGTAAAGGTAAAAATTCTTGAATTTCATATACATCGGATGTTTTATTTGAACGCCTAATTATTTCTGAATATTTTATACTAACTTTTCATTGTCATAAATGTCATATCTACGATATCTTCAACTAAAACTAAAATGTTTAGACTCTGTCTACTACTAAGAATATGAACTTAGTTCCTTTGTGAAGCATAATACCTATTCTAATATAAATGGGTTCATTCATTTATTGTAAACCTCAGCTAAAACTAAACCAAAATAATACATAAATATAAATACATTATTGGAGTGTTTATTTTTCTGCCATCAGCGACAAACAAACGTCTGACTGTAGCACGGACACGGGCAAACGGCCAAACTCATGACTGCGGGCCGCGCGAACGCCAGCACAAAAGAAGTATCATTTATACATTAGTTTTTCTCAAAACTGGTACATTTTATGAAAAAAATTTCAGGTACAAAATTTTCTTTGATTCTTGTACTACAACTTTGTCGCAGTATGTATGGGTCTATCTCTTAAGATTACCATAGCTGTACGCTCACTGAAAATTACACTGCAAAATCGTAAATGTGGCATGTCTGTTTTTAGTTTTTAAATTTTTTCATTACTTTACAAACAATGAAATTTCAATTTTCTTACTTCAGCACAATGAAAATACTTAAATGAATAAAAAGCAGAAAGAATTTTTAAGATATCACAAAAAATACTAGAGATATAGGAAGTTAAAGTTAAAAAATGTGTTGTAGACAGAAAGTCGTAATTTTTTTGAAAATTGTGGATTTTGAATAAACGCAGTAAAATAGAAAACGGCGATTAACACCATTAGATTCGTCGGAAAATTTCCTATAAGAATATGTAAAATTAATTTTTAGATGAGCGACACCAAAGTATAGTGCACGATACAGAGGTCTGGATCTTCTACTACTCCGGCATGCAGTGCAGGAGCTCAAAATCCAGGGTGCGCTTGGGCCCGTTTGTCTCGGAAAGCGGTCAAATTTTAGAGAAAAATCATAAGGGCCATTTTTTGTAAATAATTCATAATAATAATTCTTCATTTTTCTCTAAACAAAAAATTCTCTAAATGGTATATTTTAGCAGATATTGGCGGAAAAACGATTTTTGGAACCTTTGGGGCTTTTTCTTCCCCATACAAGAAAATTTTTTACAGAACTTTTTCTTATTTTAAATTACCTGTCAATCCCGACAAATTAATATAAAAATTACATTGGTGAGCGATTTTGTCAACCCTTCATTTACTGGACTATAAGTTATTTTCTGTCGTCATAAACAACTCATATCCGTGACTATCACAGAAAAAAAAAATTAGTTTACAAAAACGCCCTGATATTGTTTTAGCGTTGCGCCCGATAAAAATGATATTAAAATATCAACAGTGGCTGGCGAATAATTTAGAGTTTCGGTTTCGAACGCTTCCCACACAATCTTCCTGCTAATAAGGATAGATTGGTTGCAAGTGGGTGAAATTATGTTCTGCAAGGGGATAACAATAATGTATTAGCAGAGTGACAAACTAATGGTTTATCTTTTAAACTAACAAAAAAAAAAGGAAACCAGGTTTCTCACCAATATACTAAAATTCCCTCTGCTTAATCTTCTATAATTTTATGTAAGACCTTTAAAATCATAGCAAACGGTGGAAACGCATAATTATATTTTTCCATGATATAGTGAGTGCATCAACAATTAAACAATAAGAATCTCTATGCCATGAACAGAACTTTTCACATTTAAATTTGTGTTTAATTTATCGGGTAAAAACATAATTTTATCCAAATCGCCGTTACTTTTAGACAGAGCTATGTTTTTATCTGTCTCCAACTGCTTTTGTGTAAAGTCAGCTGTACGAAAGAACTGATTGAAATTCATTTCTTTCCCAACAAAGATTTTATTTTGTTAATTAACATAATTTTCTTATGTTCTGGTAATTCCAACAAGTAATTACTAGAGTTTATAATAACTCTAAATATAATATTTAGTACTAGTACTAGGTGTTGAACTACTTTTTTCAAATATTTAGTACAACCCATGGTATTGTAAACGATCAATAATCTTTCGCAAATTAGATAAACCATGTTCAAATGAATTGACGAAATACAAAAAATCATCTAAATAAAAGTTATAGAATTCCTTGCTATCTTAAGCTCTGTACTACTATCCTCATAATTTTTGTAAAATGAAAAGTCCAACGGCAAATCAGTGAACTGATACAATTTGTTATTGTAAGAAAAACTTAATATTTACTGCTACTTTTAGCTACTAAGTAATTTAGTCGCTTTTTTAGTGTTCTCCATTTTCAAACAGTTGGTGAAAATAATTTATTGAATGATTACCTAAATATTATCACGGAGGACGTAACACATTACGTTTTTGTTTTTACTAAACATTACTACATAGTTGTAATTACGAGAACGAGGCTCGAAATATAATTAAACGTGCACTGGCTTTTAACTGTGATGGCAGTTTATTGTAGATTTTCACTCCAATTGTCGGGTGAATTTTGTACTTACTCCGACCACATGGGGTAATTTTATACCCCAGCGTAAATTTTAAAATAATAGCATTTAACTAGCTAACCTAACCTTACCTAACTTCGCGTATTGACTATCCAAAACTAGGGTTTGGTTTGGTTAGTTTCCAGTTTTTACTAGTTAAAACTAGTTTTTTTCCAAATTGAAACAAAATATTAACATTATGGTAACCAAGACATCAACAGAAAATCAATCTTTTCAGTACTAGTACTAAAAAGTATCTTCTCTCGCGATTTTGAAGGCAGTAAATTTAAAGTTGCTGCGTTAGCAGTCTCTGTAATTTCATGTGGAATACCTTGATCTTCAAAATCACTTCCATCACTGTTTTCGTCCATAATTTTATCAATAAAATTCTTAGTTAAATAACAATTTTTACACTATTACTGTCATAAAAAATTATTTTTTTCGTTTTCAATAAACATTTTAAATTGTCGTCCCCTTAGAAACGATAGATTGATTTTATTTAAATTACGACATTTAAAAACTGCATAATATGTAAATTTTCTTGAGTAACACAATTTAAAAAAATATATTGTATGCATCTTGTACAGAAAGTGCGTTTTCAGCACTCGCATGATTGCAGACCTCGGCGTTGTCTCGGGCTGCAATTATATATGCTTGTACTTTGTACTGAAAATATGCACTTTCGGTACTTGATACATAAATAACTATTAACTGACTTCGGGTTTTGACGGTAACATATTGTAACTTGGCAGTTATTTATTTATTTAAATAATAAAGGCTGTAGCCGGGTAAGATGATCAAATCGGCCCCCAAAGGAAATCGATCGGGAATATGATTTCTATCATTTGTACCCAAAATTGGATCTTTTGGTAAAAATGTTAACCCCCAGACCCCCCACCCCCCGTAGAAATAGCCAAAAACGTGTTTTTTACAATTAATTCTATATCTTTTTTTCTATTGAGACTACGCGTTTTCCTGAAATTTATCAACCATTCTTTTCGATAAAAATTGTTTTGACATTTTTGGCGCCATATTTGAATTTATAAAAATTTATAAAAATTAAAAAAGTGGAAAAACATTTATTTCACTACGTTAATATAGAAGTAACGGCATGAAAAAAATCTCAAAAATTCCTCTTCGAGAGAGGAATAATTGGTATTTTTTTCAGATTTTTCCGATTGGTGCAACCTTTCGAAAAAAATTAAACACCGTATTTTGTGTTCCAAATATAGGTTTTTCTTCCCAAATGACAATAGAAATCCATTGAAAAAATGCCAATTATTCCTCTCTCGATGAGGAAAGAGGAAGAGGATCGATTTCCTTTGGGGGCCGATTTGACCATCTTACCCGGCTATAGCCTTTGTTTATTGTTATTGCAAAATTTTGGCAAGTGTGATCGTCTAGAAATTGTCCTACGTTGTGTTTATTTTTATTATACTGCCTCGCCCCAAGTATCAGCATGGATATGAAGTCGTCATTGATAAAGGTCAGGTAACAATTAACATGGAATAAAACTCGTATCAAAGTTAAATCATTTATTAGCATTTGAAAAATATAGTAGTTTTGTGTACTGAATCATGACATATAGTTCGTGGATGACCGTATGACCGTGATTGCACTCCGTGCCAGAATCAAAACCACACAATACAAATACCGTCTCTGTTAAAGGGTTATAATAGGAGACCTGATCCCTGCGTCAGCAAGCGTCGCAGGACTGCGTCTAACTTGCCCGTCTCGTAGTATAGGGCGTTACCTATACAGGTGCCGTACAGGGCGTTACCAGTATACAGTATTTCACCTGACGAGACTCAAAAATAATCAAGGGCTTATTCGCTAGATTCGCCTCGCTAATGAATCAGGTAGATACAATAGAACAACAGACGTTTAACATTTGTATTCTGTGACCATGAACCAGAAACGGCGAACGCACACCATCCCACAATCAACAACTCGCTAGATATCAGAGATAAATCAAACAATAACAAAAAAATAATAAAGATCGCAGGTATTCGTATTACAATGTACAATCGGACAGGGACGTTGGATGGTGGTCCTAGCTGTCAGGTACCCGGGCGGCTGGTAGATGGGTTTCTCCCTCTAAGTGCGGTACTCTGTAAATACACGTATCGACCACGAAAGGCCGTATTAGCAAAGTTAAATGAAAACACGTCTTGGACGATACAAACGCTAAGTCGGAGATCTCGGTGACTGGTGAAGACAGCTGGTACTTGGACCGTGGCCTGGCCGCCGTGCAGTTGAGGTTCGTGATGTTCGTGTTAAGAGCGCCACGACTTATTGTGATAAATACACCCAGATCACGTCGTAATATGCCACTCTCAATCACTCGTTGGATGAACGTCAAAAACTAACTTGTTTCAATTATTACAAACTGTGCAAACAGCCACGCGTTCGGGCAAAGAATGCGACAGTAATAATAAATGTAGATGATGTCTTTATCAAAACCACACAAACTGAAACGAGGTCGGGCAGAGCCTAAAAGTGCAAACAGCCACGCGTTCGGGCAAAGAATGACACCTTCGACAGCCACACTTACGAGTAGGTATGTGGTTAGGTTAAATTCACCAAGCAACAAGAGCTTAGACTACGACGAGATCGAAATCAAGTTCCCTGAGTTGTTCCAATGTTCCTGTTTATATTCAGATTACCCCACCAACTTACTACCCTTTCCTCCAAGGTTCCAACTTCCACTTCTCCATGAAGATCCACCCCCAAGACAAAGTCACAATCACATATCCGCTTTTAGTTAAACAAAGTTCGCATATTACTTCACCCCCGCCTTGTTATCTCCTTCTTTCAAAAGTATCGCACTCATTCGCTACTGACCGAAACACCCCCCGTAAGCTAGCCACTCGGATGATACTTAAGTCAGAGAGAGAGAGAACGACTCTCCGCGTAACCCTTAGACAGACAGAGATAGCGTCTCTCATCCCTAACACGACTCAACCTTCTGGTTTACGTAATAAAGAAATTGTTAATAATTAATTAGTTCAATGTTGCTGCATTGTTATATTCTTGATAATTGCACAAGTCATTTACATTTCTAGTACAAATCAATTTACCTCTAAACCAATAAAACCATTTTAGATAGCAGTATTCACTCAGGCTTTGTTTTGTACAGCAATTAGTTACTATTAACAACCTTACTCATCACTGTGAATACTGCTTGGGGAAAAATAGTGAAATTTACAATACAATTTGTCTACTTGGAGTTAAATTTTGATAAACGATTTTTTTATGATTTAGATTCATATTCCACGAATTCGATTTCTGCTCGTTTTAACTAGTTCGTTTACAAAAACTATTTATATTTCCAGCGACGAGATTTTACTTGACAAAGGGAACTGACCCGATTGTAAAAGGGATGCGAACCTCTGGTTGACTTGGGAAAATTTACGATGCTGTGACCGTGACACTTTTAACATCTGGTAACTATTAAGACGACACCGTAACTAGAGAGGGTTTCATTCTTTCACGCACTTGACTTAAAAATATTTGTGTCATCGGACATCCTTTATCTTTTAGATGTCAACTTTGTAATAGAAGATTTTTTTCTCGAACACGTGTTTGCGAATGGTCATGCATCGTTAAAAAATCTGACGTGGCCATCACACAACCTTCCGCCATATCTAGACTTTAAACAGAAATGTATACGTACAATCCGGTGCCCATTTAAAATATACAAATAAAAATCTGACGTGGACACCACATGACTTCCTTGACCGCCTATTAAACTGTTCATACTTTTCTTAATAACTAAAATGTAGAAATATAATATTATACAAATATATTAATATATAAGTACTACTACTGCTACTATACTCACAAATCTATTTTAGTCATTTTATTTAAACTGCAGAAGAAGATATAAAGCATATTTTACTATTGTCACTGTACTGTCATAATCATTTAAATTTTACGTAGTAACAAACGTAATGCCTGTGGCACACCGGTCGAGGACCATCGAGTAACTCCTCGATGAAACGAAAGAACGCACCCGTCCGCGATGGATTTCTATTTAATCGGTGACAAATACATCAAAGTTTTGCGCGAAATCAAATCCAAAGATACGTCTGAAATGAGATACATTCGTTTCATCGAGGAAAAACTCGATGAAAATAGCGGCGCCCCTATTTTTCGTCGAGGACGGGGTGCGTTCTATCGTTTCATCGAGGAGTTACTCGATGGTCCTCGATGCTCCTCGACCGGTGTGCCACAGGCATAACAAATGTTAATCGATCATGGACTACAACACGGTCAAAGAAGGTTAGATTGTATGACTCCCTATCCTTTTACATTGGTGCTATGCGGTCAGAATATACCCTTGGATAGATGTCTCTGCTGTATCATTGGAGGTAGGTTTCCATAGCGCGCGTTGTTGATGTGTCAATTCTGACGTTTAGTAATGATCTTGATTTACCTTTTAAAACATTTATGTTGTTCATTTAAACTCTATATAGACCAGAGGCGGATTGGGACTATCAAACCGACCTGGTGATTGCACCGGACGCTTATATGGTCAGTCCGCTCTACCTCCAGTGATACACCAGCGCCGCTCAACGGCGGGTCTGGCGGGTGAGCGGCAAAATCGTATTAGTTGATAAACCTAATCTTCTTTGACCGTGGACTACAAGATACCGAAATACTAAATTATAAATATATAGAACAGTAATTTGGCGACTGGCAAGCGGATGGAAAAAGTAATTAGACGGGAATGCAGTCAAATTTATTTTAATATGAAAATTGAATTTATTTAAAATAAATTTGACTGCATTCCCGTCTAATTATAAATATATACTTTAATTATTCTAAAATGATAGCAGATACAAAAATATTTATAAAATACCGATTGTAGGTAATAATCACATAATCTTTCATTTAAAATTTTAAAAATGTCTTAAATTAAATATTTATCGAAATATTTTTAAAAAGTACTACTTCCGGTTTGTAGATTGAAACCAAAAATAGGAGGTGCACAACTAGATGCTATAACAGTCCTAAATACAAAATTTCAACTTTCCACGTCTAACCGTATTTGAGTTATGCGACACACATACGTCCGTCCGTACGTACGTACAGATGTCACGTCGAAACTAGTCATAATGGATTCAGAAAAGGTCAAAACGGCTATTTCCATCAAAATCTGAAAACCTAAATTTTTCGCGATTACAATACTTCCTTATTACTCCGTACAAGGAAGTAAAAATCTAAAATATTCAAACAGAAATTAGTATAACCTGAATCAAAAGATTCATTCTTCTGTGTTGAAGCAATCCTCCGTTCAGTTACTACATTTAATAGCTTACTTATGACCACGGTATAAGAAGAATAGGTAGTTCCACTCGCTATGTCTCGCGTACTGTAAACGCGGTCAGGCTAGGTACACTTTAGTTCTCCGTTTCTATGGTTATACCGTGGGGCGCTGCATGTACTGGACCCTGTGCGATTGTTCTGCCAAATGTCAATACCATCGCCTACATACAATTTTAATTATTATGACAGTGACAGTTCACATAGTTTACAAAATTGATATGATATTATGTATTTTATTTATTAGAATAGTCAATAGTGGGGACAGTATATCGGTTTTCTTCAACTGGTTTACATGTTTCTGCATAACTTTTCCTTCTACATCAACCATGGAATGTAGTATTCCATTTCTCTTCTTCAGAATCTTTCCAAAAATCCATTTCTTTTCGCCTACACAATTTTTAACCATAAATCTTTCGCTTGGTTGAAAAATTGGAATTTGATTCTTTATGTTTTCATCAGCTTTGCTTGTGGATTCGGTTTTATTAGATCTATACAAGTTCTCATTCCAAATTTCAACATTTCTGCTTATTTGAGTTTGTACAGTTTGGCTCTTTTCTCAGTTGCTTCAAAATTCGACTTAATTTGATATTCATATCTCCTGGTTCATTGGCTGCTGCTTTTTTTGTCCGTTGGTCTCTGGATGATACGTTTCTGTCAATTTAAATTTTATACTTAAGTTCAGGATCTTTTATTGTTGCTTTCTTGATTTCTTCTGTGTTGACTGGTAGTACGTCTATTTGGTTCATATAAATTTCTGATACAACATTTTCCTTTCCTTCAATAGTTTGTGTTTCTTGTTTAAATGGAAATCTGCGTTATCATGTTTTTACGTGCTGCAGATGATGGTGGTAGTCTCTTGTCTGGATTTAAGTATCATAGCATGTGGTTTATTATCTGTTTAATTTGATAAAAAATATTTGTTTAGTCTTACCTTGTAAGCAGTGCAAATCCCTATTTTCCCTTTTTTCCAATGAAAGGAACTACCTATTGATGTATCCCAATTAGTATTTGTACCTTCTCTATGATTCCTTCTTTTTTCCATATTTTGTAGTTCTTGTTCTACTTTATTTCTAATAGCAAAAGGTACTGGTACACGTTATTTAAAAATAGGCGTTGAATTTGCTTTTAGCTTGAATGAACACTTTGTGTTTGAAATTTCTAGAAATAAATCTCCATACTCGTGTATTAAAGTTTTAATTTCTTTTAAACTTCTTTTTATTGTCTGAAGGTATAGCACGGCTACACTTTTATTGTTAAAATAACAAATAATGAGTAAGATTTGCACTTACCTCAAATTTAAATGTATTTTGAAATACAACAAAAACTGACATAAACACTGACAGATGACTGACAGCCAAGGGTCCACTTGCAGTAGTGCCATCTAGAATTACGCGGAACTAAAGTGTATTCATTCTGACCGCGAAAAACAATGAAGTGGAACTACCTATTCTTCTTATACCGTGCTTATGACCAAGCTTATGACCACAGAACAAAAACAGTATGAAGAAAGGACACGAGCCTGCTATTTTGAATTTATCATGTTGATTTTGGCGCCATCTATACGCGGCACCTCGCACTAATTCAAGTAGTGAGGATAATAGCAGGCGTATATGAATCTCATGCGAATTATTTACCTATTTAAATTATTAAAATTTATCAAGGAAATAATAAATCATTGCATTAAGTACAAAATATTTATTTATCAGTTAATGGTAACAAAGCAGTACGATAACAATAATATATAATTAGATAAAGCATTGTGTATGGGTACGCGTACATGGTGCAAAAGTTACGGAGGAAGCGTGTGAACCAAAGATTTGAAAGATTTGTAACTACCATTTCAGACTGTATCGGTATATAGATAAAAATAATAATTTATCCTATAGGGCGAAACGACATGAAGTTTTATTAGACGCAGAAGAAGCGTACGATTAACGTTTGAACAGCAGGGGAAAAAGAATTAAATTTATAGAAAATTCTTGCAGCATTTATTACACCTAGTAGATGTTCCTTTCTCTTGATCAGTAGGTACATTTTGCTGTTCTCTGCTGATCAACTTCGACTTTTGCGAAAATCATTTTTCTATTTTACGCAATGTAGGTAAAATATTCATAACCTGCAAAATAAAAATTGCTATTAGCGTATCATGCGTGTTCATATTATTTTGTAACTTGAATTGCAGTACTTGTATAATAAAAATTAAATATTTTACGACTACGACTTCTATATTACTGGAAAATGTTATTAAATACCTTGCAATAGAAACCAATATCTTGGGTTTCTAAACGAACAAAATTTTCAAACTGCTCGCCTTAGAACTTCATTATTACATTTGTCAGGAGGTGTTTCTGATTATTTTTAAAGTGAGAAGTTGGTTTCTAGTTCTGTTTTTGACGATTAATAGCTGCTGTCAACCATGTTCTCAGTTGTTTTTTTTTGGAATGAATTCACATTTTCGCAGAAGCAAAACAACAATACTACCTACTAAAAATAGTTATTAAAATTCATATTCTTTGATATTATACAATTATCATTATTACTTACCGTCTCAATTAATATGCTTATTACAAAAATTTTCATGCAGCACTCAACAATTGAAATCGAAATAGTGACATTTTAAATTAACAATAACAATAGGTATCTGGCTGCGCGTGCGCATGTAAAATCACGGGAATGCTTATAGTTCCAGGTGCCGCGTATAGATGGCAGTAAAATCACTTGATAAATGCCGCCCTATAGACCTATCCTGTTGAACTTCGGTTGCGCGCGCATGCTTGGGCAATGGGCTTCCGGTTACAGGAAGTGAGTACGATAGATACAAAGTAACATGTATAGAGTGAGACGGCAAAACTGCTGCGCAGTACGCTATGACAATAGAAAGTGCGGTTAGTTAAAGTTTAACACGAGTTTGACATTTCTTATTTTAAATTTTGTAAATGTAAGGGAAAAGTTTAATTCAATTTAATGACATTGCGCAATTTAAAAAATTTAGTACGCAACAGGCATGACATAAATTAATAAAATCGTGTAAAAAATTGAAATTAAATTTTGACATTTGTCCAAATCTGTCAAAATACGCGCGCATCACCAGGATTGGTCAATTGACGTCACTTCTTTTTGCCACAAGCATGCGCACAGCGTACTGCGCACCAGCTTGCGTCTCACTCAACACAATGTTATTTTGTATCTATCGCACTCACTCCTTCTGACAGGATAGGTCAATTGCCGTGTCGGTAGCCTGCTTATGACTTATACAGGTTGGTGGAGGTGAAATGCGAACATAGGGAAATATAATGACAATGGAGTTATCATGCTAAGCATCTTGATATACGTGGAATAAGTACTGTCAATGTCAAAGTAGCTGTTATATTATTGAAATTTTTATTTTTATTACAATATTTTCTTCGCATAATAATGTATGTGTACGAGCAGAACGAGAAAGTATACTTGCAGTTTTAGATTTTATTATTATTTCTGTTATTGATTACTCTTTTTGTAACACAAATTTACATTACTTCGTTTTGTGACACTACTACAAAATATATCAAGATACCTGGCATGAAAATTCGATTGTCATGTATGTTCCCTATGTTCGCATTTCACATCCACCAAACTGTATAGCGCTAGAGTATGCCAACTTGTCACCCGTCTCATCTGTCAATATTTTTTATGCAGAAACAAAAATCAACCGAACATGGATTACAAGATTTCAACGATTTATTTGATAAATTTATTTTTTAAATTTTACTGCAGTTCTTTAATGCTACCAGATAATACGAGCCCTAACCACTTAATGTTCGGACACTATTGTTTTCTGAATAATAATTTCTCTATTTACATAAAGCTTTAAATAATTTTATTCGCATTAATTTTTTCAAAATAAATGTATTCGAACATCATTTTATTTTAACATTGTACATTGAAATTATTTTTATCAACAATGTTTAAAAATATTTGTTATAATAATGGCAAAAAATCGTGACAACTTATTGTTCGGACAGTTGTTTAATAGATTAAATATAACGGAATATTTGATCAAAGTTGCTTTGGAAAACAAAAGTTTTGTTTTGAGCTGTCAATTGCGTCAATTTTACGTAATATTGGTGCAAATATTGTTTATACCGCAGCAGAATGGGTCGTGGAGAAGCAACAAATAAAAAAATTCGCGATTTAATTATAAAATTATTCCATCAAAACAAAAGCATACGTCAAATAGCTTGTGAACTCGATATTCCAAAATCAACGATATATGACATAATTAAACTGTATGGGGATACCGGAAACACTACGATACGTGGTAAATCAAGAGGAAAACCTTGTAAAGTGACTCCCAGAGTTCAAAGAGTACTAACAAAAATTTGCCGAAAAGGACGAAGAAACACATTACGGGAAATAACGGCAAAATTGAATGCTGAAACAGGACTAGATTTATCACGCGAATGTTGCAGAAAATGGATCCATAAAACTGGATTTAGTTTTTACAAGGTACGTAAGTAAAATGTTAAGGTTAATTTGTTTTAACGCAATTTTACTTATGCATTTAACTCAAATAGGCTAAAGAAAAACCTTTATTAACCATGAAACAAAAGAAAAATAGACTTTTATGGGCGAAATCAAAATCATCTTGGACTATGAACGATTGGTCAAAGGTAATTTTCAGCGACGAATCAAAATTCGATGTGTGTGTTGGAGATTGTCGTAGCAGAGTGATACGCACAAAAGCAGAGGCATTTCACAAAGATTGCTTAAAGCGAACCATAAAATTTCCAAAAAGTGTGATGGTATGGGGATGTATGTCTTCAAATAGCCTTGGTAATTTTGAATTTGTTAACGGTACTATAAACGCTGCAAAATACCAGCAGATCCTACAACAGAGTCTTTTACCTAGCATAGAAAAATTATACCCTGATGGAGACTTCATATTTCAACAAGATGGAGCATCTTGTCATACTGCAAAAACCACTAAACGTTGGTTTGAACAACAAAATTTAAGAGTGTTATCTTGGCCTTCTAGCAGTCCAGACTTGAATGTCATTGAAACACTTTGGCATAAAATTAAGCAGTATTTAAGGAATCACCCTCAAAGAACCATTTCTGAATTAAAAGAAAAGATCACTGAAATATGGAACTCATTTGCGCCTGAGTTGTGTAGGTCTCTTGTTGAGACTATGCCCGCAAGAATTCAAGCTGTAATTAAGGCAAAAGGCGATGTTACACCTTATTAATGATTTTTATAATAACTGGACACAATAATTATATTTTATCGGATATATCATAGGATTTTGTAAATTCTGTCCGAACAATAAGTTGTCAGTGATTTTTGCCATTATTGTAAAAATATTTAAAAAATATTGTTAATTAAAATAATTTAAATACGTATATAAAAAAAAAATGATGTTTGAATACATATAGTTTCAAAAAGTTAATAAGAATAAAATATTTTAAAGGTTTTATGTTAGTAGACACAGTTTTATTCATAAAACAATAGTGTCCGAACATTAAGTGGTTAGGGCTCGTAGTATATTACATTACAAGTCATGAAAATGTTTCATTGCAGACGAGGAGGCGTTTGAAGAATGCGAGGATGCGCAGCGTCCGAGCATTTCTTCAAAGCCTCCGAGTCAAGCAAAGACATTTTTATGACGCGTGATGTATTCTATTTTTTTTAAATCGGCAATTAAGCTTAAAATTATAAAAAAAATTAGGTTTGCATAAATCATCAGAGCTGTGACAAATCATCAGAGCTGTCACAAATTTTAGAAAAAGTTGTCATGACAAGTAAACAAAGTTGAAAGTAAAAATGACTAGGCATGAAAATCTTACTTTCATGCCGCAAATTAGTCTGGAAATGACGATTTTCATGCCGATTTTGAAAAAAGACAATTTTTTTATAACGTAAATTGCAAATAACTTTTCCTCTTATTCTTATTACAAATAAATAATATATTTATCCAAATTTATAGAAATTTTTTACACTTAATCTTTTCAATCTTCAAAAATATCACTTCCGGTGAAGATATTTGTACCAAAATCTAATGAGCTCTTCCTATTCGTATACAATTGTAAAATACCAAATATCAAATTTTTTAGGTAATTCGTATTTGAGTTATGTGACTAACACCCCTTGACCACATACATACCCACACACATACACACACACACATACATACAGACATCATCGGGAAACTATCAAAAATGAGTTGTAAGGACCCTAATTCGTGCTCATCCACTAAAAACTCACTACCCGATTTTTTGCATGATTCCAATACCTTCCTTTACAGGTAAGCGGAAGGTAAAAAAACGGACTGTTTACTTTTAAAAAAATTACATTATATAAATAATAACAATTATGGAAACCGTTTCAATATGTATTCATGGTTTATTCAACAACAATAATTATTACACTGACTGCGAATTTAGAAGATGTATTTTCGCATTTTCTCGCTTACCGTTCATGCTACGTAAAAACTGTAAATATGTTTTTTCAAAATCGGCATGAAAATCGTCATTTCCAGACTAATTTGCGGCATGAAAGTAAGATTTTCATGACTAGGCATGAAATAGTTATTTGTATCACAAGGCCAGAAACTGACCTTTTGCAAGAGCGAGTATTTTTGACACGCCGAGCCACAGGCGATTCCAATACCTTCCTTTACAGGTAAGCGGAAGGTAAAAAAACGGACTGTTTACTTTAAAAAAAATTACATTATATAAATAATAACAATTATGGAAACCGTTTCAATATGTATTCATGGTTTATTCAACAACAATAATTATTACACTGACTGCGAATTTAGAAGATGTATTTTCGCATTTTCTCGCTTACCGTTCATGCTACGTAAAAACTGTAAATATGTTTTTTCAAAATCGGCATGAAAATCGTCATTTCCAGACTAATTTGCGGCATGAAAGTAAGATTTTCATAACTAGGCATGAAATAGTAATTTGTATCACAAGGCCAGAAACTGACCTTTTGCAAGAGCGAGTATTTTTGACACGCCGAGCCACAGGCGAGGCTTGCAAATTACGAGCACTAGCATAACAGTTTCTGGACGTGTAATACACAATATTTTATGTGCCGATTTCATTACAAAAATATAAAATAATTATACATAACCTAAAAAATTGTGCACCGAATACTTGCATTTGAGCTTAAAATATATTTATTTCAGTTTCTATTAACGATTTACTTCTAAAATTTGTCAAAATCTTGTTAATTCTTTTATAAAAAATATTCATCGCATAAAATTGACATTTGCTTGACAACTGTAGTAATGTCAAGATGCCAACCTATAACTTCCGGTTGTTTGCCGGCCTAGGCTGGCAACAAAGAGTTTCTGGCGGATTTTGAGATATGGAAAACTAGCGATGCCGACCGGAGGCATATAAATAAAATTTTCATGCCTAGTCATTTTTACTTTCAACTTTGTTTACTTGCCATGACAACTTTTTCTAAAATTTGTTACAGCTTTGATGATTTGTCACAGCTCTGATGATTTATGCAAACCTATTTTTTTTTATAATTTTAAGCTTAATTGCCGATTTATAAAAAATAGAATACATCACGCGTCATAAAAATGTCTTTGCTTGACTCGGAGGCTTTGAAGAAATGCTCGGACGCTGCGCATCCTCGCATTCTTCAAACGCCTCCTCGTCTGCAATGAAACATTTTCATGACTTGTAATGTAATATACTATTTTTGTACAGAATTTTCTGCTCTACAATTCAGTAATTTGAAATTTCGCTGTAAAGTGACTCCCTAACGAGTAAAATGCGAAAAACTGAAAACGTCGGCCATCTTTCCAATATGGCGGCTGACGCACCACTCGGATTGTAATGTGAAGCTATAGACCAATTTTCAGCTTTATCGGAATTAAGGCCGTTTGACACGGTACAAAATTTCGTACAAAATTTAGTACAGAATTTTGTTTTAAAAAAATAAAATCGTTTTGAATCGTTGCATACATAAAAATTTTGTACTAAATTTTGTAATTTTTTTCATACAAAATAAATTAAATCATGTTTTAATTTTTTCTAAATTTTATACTAAATGTGCGCAGTAAATGTGCGCAGTAACTTGCGCATCCAGTTTGGATTTGATTCATGAAGAAACGAGGTTATGTGTATTTTCTCCTGACAGTTGGTGCTTTCGTGCTGTTGCTGGATATAGGTAAAGAAAAGTGTTACATTCGGTTTTAATTATGTCGTGGTCTCGGGAACAAGTAACAATATTAATTGAAGAGTTTAAAAAGTGGCCTGTCTTATATGCTGTTCAGTCCAAAGAATATAAAAATAAACATTATTTAATATATTATTAAACATTATTTTAATATAAAATATCACCACACAAGTCAGAAGCACCGATAAACAGTCACAAATGTCACCAACTTGTCACTTGTGTCGCTATCTATTGGCTTATTTTAACAATATGAAAGTACGAAAAGAGCATGCGCACATACTGAATTTTGTACAAAATATTGTATGTGTTGCAAACATAAAAATACATTGTGCTGAATTTTATCTTACAATTTGTATTTATAAATTTTGTTATAAATTTTGTACTAAATTTTGTACTAAATTTTGTATGAAATTTTGTACCGTGTCAAACGACCTTCCCATTTCGAGCAAATTTTAATCTAATTTTACTGTACCTACTATTAGTAACGTTTTTGCGTCTTTATGAATCTGTAATATGTTCATGAGTTAATGTAGGTTCAAGTATGTTTTTGAGAGTTTGTAACAGTTTTTATTTATTTTGAAATTGAAGGAACATTGTGGACAAGACTACTGGATTTTTCACTTAATCCTGTCTTTTTCTTTTTATTTTTTTTGTTTATTCACGTTGTTTTTGATCTTGTATAGATTACATGTTTTGTTTTGTTGTAAAAAACTAAGTAAGATATCATGTTTAACATCGCTAGTAAATTTTTATAGGAAAGTCTACTACGGGTAGTTGTTGATCCTGTTCCTAACATTTGTACTATTACTAGCATCTTGTTTTGGTGGCATTGTCGAATATTAAGATAACTCAAAAATCACAAAATTCAATTCAATACACTTTGACAGTTACTTACATAAAATTCATCACTATTCAAAACCATTATGCAAAAATCTTTGTTGGGCGCCAATTTGTTTCAAATTACTTTCAGTACGGGTTCTTTTTATTACAATTATAGTTATACAAAAGTAAATAGGAAGAAAACGGACAAAAAAAGTGTTTATTTTTCTATACTTAAACAAAACTATAATTCGATGTTTATATATTTTTAACATTTTTTATATCCATGACAGTAATAGTATATTACATACCGAGCGGGGAAATGGTTCATTACAGCCGAGCGTTTCATTAGATGACTGAGGTGCTTGCACCGAAGTCATCTATGAACGCGAGGCTGGAATGAGCCTTCCCGCGAGGTATGTATACTATTTTATTCACAATCCAATTGGTTATTGATATGCCCGTTTTAAATATTCATTTTATTCATATTTTATGACAGTTTTATTATAATTTGTTTTGATACTTCAACATAGAGATCTATGAAAAAGTTGCTAGGGTTGCCAGGTAACTTGAAAAAATGTTTATTGATTCTGTCAATAATTAGTTTCTTGCTGCTTTTTATCGAGATCGAGCATATTAATATTAATTATCATGTTGTCTGATAGTGAAGATGGTGAAGACGAAAATATTCCTTTAGAACTGCGAGAAGCTGCAAAAAAGCTTCTGAAAGTGACGTTCACCTAGCTGGAAAACGCTCACTTCCCCGCTAGCCGGGAAGTTTTTTCCGGCTAGCTGGGAAGTAAAGTAAACAATGACTCGCTTCCCAACTGTTTAGAAGGTTGGAAACGCACATATTACCAACCGATTGTGAATAAAATAATTATACATGGCAATGATGATTATTGTTACAAGATTAATTTTGTTGTGTAGAAAGGCTTATATTATTTTAAATCTAATTTATAATTTCTTTGTTACACGACGTCACTAGATAAGGGATATTTTCAACATTCCAACAAATTCATAGTTACATTTTTACATTCCGCTTACCTGTAAAGGAAGGTATTGGAATCATGCAAAAAATCGGGTGGTGAATTTTTAGTGGATGAGCATGAATTAGGGTCCTTACAACTCATTTTTGATAGTTTCACGATGATGTCTGTGTGTATGTGTGTGTGTGTGTGTGTGTGTGGTCAAGGGGTGTTAGTCATAACACTCAAATACGAATTACCCGAAAATTTTGATATTTGGTATTTAACATTTGTATATAAATTGGAAGAGCTCCTTAGATTTTGGTACAAATATCTTCATCGGAAGTAATATTTTTTGAAGATTGAAAAGGTTAATTGTCAAAATTGTATATAAATTTGGAAAAATATAGTATTTATTTGTAATAAGAATAAGAGGAAAAGTTATTTGCAACTTACGTTATAAAAAAGTTGTCTTTATCTGGTAGCATTAAAGAACTGCAGTAAAATTTAAAAAATAAATTTATCAAATAAAACGTTGATATCTTGTAATCCATGATCGGTTGATTTTTGTTTCTGCGTAAAAAATATTGACAGGTGAGACGGGTGACAAGTTGGCATACTAGCGCTATATAAGTCCTAAGTAAGATATTAAATGTAGTAATTGAACGGAGGATGGCTTCAACACAGCAGAGTTTTCCTGTGAATAAATCTTTTTATTCAGGTGATGCAAATTTCTGTGTTTGAATATTTTAGATTTTTATTTGTATATTTTAAATGGTCACCGGATTGTACGTATACATTTCTGTTTAAAGTCTAGATATGGCGGAAGGTTGTGTGATGGCCACGTCAGATTTTTTTAGTAACTTGTTTTAGAAATTTAAATTTTAGAAAGAAAAATCAACGAGAATGTACGGCGTATTTTAATTCAATATTTCTAATATATTCTATTTATAGTAACACTTATATCAAACTGTCCGTTGTAACATTTAAATTCATCGGAAGATACACAAAGTAGCCAGCCTGCACCCTGTTTATATAAAATATTTGGTCTATAAGTTTTCGATTGTAATGTAACAGGATGTGTTAATTTTATCTCGCAATAGTATTCATGTAAATTTTCACAAAATAGCTGTGATGTAATAACTAGTTGGAACGCATCATCATCTGACCAACATCGACATCTGAAATATCCTGATTCAGCTGATATAATATACGCTTTTCCATTTTCCAATAAAGAATTTCGCCATTCTGAGCCTGATGAATGTATAATATCCCAATGGGCACTGACAAAGTGCGCTTTCAACTCTTCATTAATTTCGTCTTCACAAAAATTACAAAAACTTGAAAATGAACAGAAGAAAGTTTCACGGTTTCTACATTTAGTATCTATATCTGTATGTGTGCATCCTTTATCCTTATTCTTACAGTATCGTTTAGCAGGTGCACAACTGTCACACAACCATCCATCTACGCCGGAATAACAATACTGCTTCAACTCAGCGCTACATTCAGCACAGCCTGTTGTGTCGTATACAGTTACAGTGAACTCGGTTCCTTTAAAAATCCATCTAATATTTCTAGAAGGCTGTTGATACTCATAGCCAATGATGTGTCTTCCTGCATAGCCAAGCACCCAGGTAGAGCCACAGGATACGACTTTGAAATCAAAAATTTTCCACGTTTGACATCAACAGTGAATGAGAATTTGGCAACGTTCGTCTCACTCAGTACTCGGATTGAATGGAAGATTTTTCCTGTTGTTACGCATACCTTAGTGTGAAGTAGGAACAGAACGTGGAGGGCGTAGAGTAAGTAAGTGTTCTGACTGGACTTTGTGATGTCGAGGGTTTGCTGCACACCATTGCGGACCACCTGAAAGACATGGTTGATAAAATATGATGTATAACGTAACAAGATTTGTTAGAAGGACATTGCTTTATAGCCTCTCTCATATTAACAGCAACAAATTCAATTTTTGCAATAATAGTCTGTAGTTACCTATACTATTATTATGATCGAAAATTCTTCTTGAAAGTACTTATGTGTTTGCGTAGAAACTCGATGAGTTTTTTTGATAGAAATTTGACAAAAAGTGTTTAAGACGAATTATTATATTGGAAATGAGGTTATATAGGTATAAATATATTAAAAATCAACTCTAATTAGCCATAATTATTTACATAACAATCGTAACTTTGCGTTTATATTTAAACGTCAGATAAAATATTGTTATGGCAGTGTGGTCTTGTTTTATATTCAGGTAAATTTCTTGTTAACCTGGCTCTTATTGTTCTGGATGACGTGAAATCTCTGCATTTGTTTATTTACTTTGAATTTTGAATAATCGTGGTATTAGGTACTTACACAAAACTTGATTTAAAGACTACTTGAGATTTCTCTTACTAAACAAATAATTATAACTTATATCAATGTAAAACGAACCGTGACAGGATGTAGAGTTTCGCAGTGCTCTAGCATTTGCTGCCTGGAGCCCAGCCAGTCGCAGTGGCCACGGGGCACGACGGGACACAGGTACTGGCGGTACGGACACTGGAGCTCGTGCAGCACGTCCTCCTCGCCTCGTGTGAAGGGCACGGTGTCTGTACAGCCGAGCTCGCGGTTCCTGCAGGGGAAGCGCAGCAGCTGCGCCACGGCCTCGTAGACTTGGTTGCGTGACGTCGGGCGGTCTGGACGCACACAGTGGCCGCACAGCGCCGCGCCGTCGTGCGCCTGGAACACCGGCCCTCGGCTCAACACCGCGCCGCACTCCACACAACTCAACAAGGACAGCATGCCACCGGGAATCTCCATCGCGGCTCACCAAGCTCTGTAAACAACACAAAGACAATCATTCCACGGCTCTTAATTCAACCTTTTTTTTCGTTTTTAATTAAATGTCAGGAATATAATTTAACTTGATTTCGGTTAGGCTGAGCGGTTTTCAGTCGCGCATTTTAAAATCATCTAGATAATACATTGATTCAATGTAAAAACCGCGCGGTTGAAAAACGTCTTGTGTGAAAGGTTCCATTTGCAGCAATCCAGTAATGTATCTCGGCGATTTTAAACCGCGCGTAAGAGAACGTTTCGAAAGTAACATCGGGAAGATGCAGCGAAAAATTTAGTGAACTAAAATGAAATTTAGTACCGGCATAAACGGTAGATCGCGCACATTCAAAATCGCAACTACTTGACTACAGAGGCGCTACTATACGAAATTCAAATATTTACTGTAAAAAATGTAAATAGAAATTTAAAGATTTATAAAACGAATAAAATCACATGGCTTTTGATTCCAACTTATATTTTAATAAAAAATAGTAGTTTGATATTGTGTTATATTTGTGCTTTGGGCTCGGATTTATATGCAAAAAAAATCAAAAGTACCTATGTAAATTACATATGCACAAAAATATCCAATTATATGCACCAATTTGAACAATATACCTATGCACCAATTTAGAAAATATATGCAAAAAAATATTTTTCAAATTCATTTGAACAGAAAGAAATTTATTCTGAATGTAAAACAATAATTTAATAGTCGGAAATATTACATTGTACACTGCAAAAACAGTTTATTATTATTTCAAAATTATCTACCAGACATCTACCTAAGTTTAAAAAAATTGATGTCCCGACGTTAACATAAAGAGGGCACAAAATACTAAAATTGTTTTATATACAAAATATGTGATATTTCTTATTTCATTAGTATAAAAATTAAAATATTGAACTAGTGCACAACAATGTAAATAACATAAAGTGTTACATTGTTGTTGCATTTCGAGGACCCTTCAAATAAACTCGTTTTCTGTGTAACGCCCCGGTACTTGAGTACTGGACCCGTGCACTGGGGTTTATTCTTATTCTTAAGAGACCCGTCTACTACCTAAAATTCAGCATAAAATGTAATAACGTAGCGAGTGTTTTGTGGCCAGTACAAGTACACGAATGGTAAAATTTTATTTCAAGAAGGATTTAATAGAGAAAGAATGGATCTACAGATGTGCCTTTTTAAATTTTTTAAAATTAATTTGTATCATGAAATATAACCGTGTAAAGTTTGCATAAAATAGGATTTTTTTTTGAATTTTTATATTCATGTACAATTTTTTAATCAAAATTTTAAAAAGGCACATCTGTAGATCCATTCTTTCTCTATTAAATTCTGGTTGAAATAAAATTTTATCATTCTTGTACTGGCCACAAAACACTCGATATGTGCTAGATTTTAGGTAGTAGACGGGCCTCTTAATCGTTAAAATGTTTTTTTTTTTTAAGAAACGATTTTGCTCTTAAAAATCATACTAATATTTATTGCTGATTGAAATCCCAAAAAAATTTCAATTATCTTATAAACAATCCATTTGTTGATAACAATTATTTAAATAATTAGAGTTAAAAATTATTAAAAATCATTTTTATGTGACTAAATAATAAGAATACGAACAAATTGGCATATTTAAAAAAATAAATAATTTTCATTGCTTAATTTGCATTTTTCATTTTTTCACTTCTTAGATTGTTAATAACAAAGTGGAAAATTAACATTTTTTAAATTTTCAAACGAGGATTTCTTCTAAAGCCTTTCAAAAATAGCTCCAAGAAGTGAAAAAAATTTGAAGTTTTTAGTTTAACAATTAGCAGGGTTTTTATGTTAATTGACAGCTTGTAAAAATTTGTTAATTAAGAAAAACATATCTAATAAAATAATTGCGGGAAAAAAATTTTTTCAGTGGATTTTCGTTTATTCAAGTGTCTAAAAGGTATGTTAATTTTCTTTTTTCTTAATATTGATATTAAGGGCCGGTTGTTCAATCTCAGCTTAAACTACGTTTATGTCAAAACCATGGTTACCAAGTTTTTCTGTTGTATTGTTGCATCTCATTGGTTAACTGTTAACTGTTTTATTTTAACGCTGGAGATTGGCTGGGAAAACTCGGTTTAACTAAGCTTGAGTTTATGTTTAAGCTAACACTAAACTCGAATTGTACAACCGGGCCTTAATGAATTAAAATTATTTTTATTGTTCAAGTGTCCGTACCGGTCGACGTGGGCGGAGCGCGCTTCACCCGCTTTTAGCGCTAATTTCGCCTCTAAATTAAAGTTATAAATATTGGTGGTAGGAGAGGTACAGCTTTTTTTAGGAAATTTCCTGCTCTTTAAGGATCTTTTTTCAAATTTCGAATATCTTTAATAGTTTCGGAGATATTTGCAAAAAACTAAACCCCCGAGGGGTTATCCACCTAACAAAAAATGTACAGGGATTCCCAGTTTTGGCAGTACATAGGAGTTTATTGCCAGTACTGAAAGTATTCCTAGTATTGCTAGTACTGAAAGTATTCCTAGTATTGCTAATTTTGCCAAAGTACTGCCAGTATTGCTAAAGTATTCCCAGTATTGCTAGTACTGCCAATACTGCCAAATGTATTTCCAGGGTGGCATTACTTTGTATTTCACGTGTATAAAGTCGCATAATTAATAATAAATAATAATTACATATTACGGAACGGTTCCTATTTGAATAAACATAACAGGTTACAGTCAAACATAAATAAAAATAGTGTTTATAAAAAATTAAATGTGTTTTCATACAGTTTATAATAATACATAACAAAATAGATACCCCAATGAGGGTTTCCAAGCCTACGGCCTTTAAAGAAATATTTACCTATTGGATATCAATTTTCAGCATATATCAGTCATAGGAAAGTGATAATAATTGTTAATTTTGATAGATTTATTACTTTTTTAACTAAATGAAAATGTAACTCTTTTGAAACGTGCATTAAAATGCGCTATGTGTGACGTAGACAACATTGAAACCAAACCGTGAGTAGATTTGTTCGTATAAGATCGTTTTTTGTCGTTTTGACTACGGAATGAGTGCGTATGATCTACGTATCGTATTCAGTCCTTGTCAGCGCGGTGAACGTATGTTCTCAGAGCTGCAGTGTGACGTCACCAGCCACACACGGCATCGTTCTTCGCGGCACCTGGTTTTTTTAACTCTATGAATTTTTTTCTGGCTTATTAGCAACTACTTGGCAAATAGAAAAAATACGAGTGTAATATTTTAATGTATAGATTAACATATAAAAAACAAAAAAATCATGGAAACCCCCATTATGTTAATAACAAAAATAAAACTTAAGTTAATGTTTTCAATAAAAAGATATTAATGTACAGATGAGGTTAATAATTAAAATAATTAATTCAGTGTTTAAAATTTTTTAAATCTTTTTTATTTCTTATTATTAGACGTTCACTTCGTTTTATTTTAAATGGATATGAGCCTATTAATAAATCGGCCCATAAAATATATTATCTTTGTTTATTTCTTGCACATCTTCTATCCGTGGCCAAATAAAATTTTCTAAATTTTCTTTTAAAAATTTCACTGTACATTTTTTTGAATTTAATTTAATAACAGAACCTACCAACCCACCTACATACCAACCGGTATCCTAGTAAACGCAATAATATTGTTCAGGTTGTCACAAGATAATTAGATAATTACCTGTATGCCACGGCTGCTCACACTGGTAGAGTGGGAGTGGGTAGGTATACGTGAAATAAGTACCAAAACGCACAATCAAATTTAACAACTTATATTGACAAGAATCTCAATAAAGACTAATTGGCCTACACGACCCTAGCCGCTGAACGGCAAATCACAATCTACCTTAAGCTAGACACAATATCGTTCCAACGACTCAAAAAACCATACAATAAAATCAGACAAAATAAAGGCTATTGCAAACTGAAAATGCTCTGCACATGTAACTGGGTTACTGTATAAAAACAAAGCCTACACCAAGGCTGCCTAACTACAAGCCACTTCACACGGTTAAGCTTTACTTTACTAAACTACCGAAGCTCAAAGAAAACCACAGATCACAATCATAAATGGCTGCCTAACACAAACCAACTTCGCATATGAAAGCAAAACATGGATCTAAATTTCATAAACTACAAAAACAGATGGACGGTAAACGACGGTAGTGCAGAAACTTCTGCTGAACCCAATTACAAATACAAAAATAAACTAAACTCTTATCTCTACTTGCTGGGCTTGGAGAGCCAAAAATTGCGTGTATAACTTAATAAATAAGTGCATAAGACCTGAATACAGATGCTCCAGTTGTAAGGAGTGGCGTCTGGCTGGGGATGACAACGGATACTGCAGTCAGCTTGATTTATATGGAACTCTGGCTGTAGATGGAGGTCGAGCATCAGAGTTCTAGGCGCCAGGCAGAATAACTTCCACCACTGATAGCAGTTCCAGCCGTAGGTCTCACTCTCCAAGCAGGTATGGCAGCAAGCAGGATAAGCAAAGCACGCTTAGCAGCAATCACTAGGAACATCAAAGCAGGTGAATAGCAGGCAAGCAATAAATAATATTAGCAAATACCGTCCACAGAGGGCTGGCAAAGCTGATGATAAATCAATCAATATAATATACAATACTAATAATAAAAATTCAGAAAGCAAATACAATCTACAGAGAGATTGCAAAGCTGGTAGCAATAAACAATAAGAATGATACGAATCAATAAGCTCACCGAAGCAAATACTACCTACAGAGAGGTAGCAAAGCTTAATAGGGCTGCTGCCAGTCTCGGAGAACTTGGCAGGCCATGCAGCGTGCACACAAACTAGCATAAGAGTAAATAAAATTAAATAACTGAATAAATATAAATAAATATAAATAAATAAATATAAATAAATAAATATTAAAATAAATAAATAAATATGACTTAAATCTTAAATACCTCCAAACAATAGATCCAGACGGGATCAATAAATATTTATCTAAATAAAACAATAGGAGCAAAATACTCAACTACACAAATAAATCAAAAGTGTGGACCCAGACGGGCAACGCACTGAGCCACTAATAAAACTAAATAAAAACGATACAGCCAATACTTTCCTTGAAATAATGCTGTCAAAATGCAAGATAACAAGATGTTCCTCAAATCAAACGTTTCTCCGCAATGGATCAAACTAAACTCCAGCCGTGCTTGTTCAGCCAACGATCTTCCAAAACAATTATAAATTCCACAAAGCCAAAAGGTCGCAAAATGTTGAGAGACAGAGCTTCCAAATAAATGGGTGGCCCTAAAAAAACACACTGTACAAAAATTCCCGACAAAGTTCAGCCATGTGGTCAAAGCCACGTAACCTCAAAAACCAAAATCATAGCACAAAAGCCCACAAATTCACCGTAATGAATTGGTGCCACAAAAATCACCTTAGCAAACCAACAGTAATATTAAACAGTACTTAACTTTGGGCTGTGATGTACAAAAAAAGCAGAAATCTCCCACGTGAGTTCAATTCGGCCCCTCTCAGCACCGCCCTAAAATCGCACTTCGATACGCCGGCCGAACCAGGAGGAATTCCCGTTCCGCTGCTCTTATATATTAACCGTCCTTCCGAACACATGCGCACCTTGACCGGAAGACGACCCGGTCACATTCCTCCCCGTCACCTTAAATTTTTGACTGTAACACAGTGAAGACAAAAATTTTCCGTCACGCACAACATATGGTTTAAGTAAGGATACATGCCAAACACCACAGTTCCTCCGTGTATTTACGTCCTGCAGTTCATACCGCGTGTCTGACAGACGTCGGATGACCTGACATTTAGAGTATTTCGGAGCTAACTTGCTAGCAAAGTAATTTGCAGCATCAGATAAGAATTTAGTGCGTTTCAGAACCAGGTCACCAACTTGAAAAGTTACTTCCCGTCGTCGCAGATTGTATCTCTGAGCATTTTTCGCAAAAGCATCCTTTAGTTTGCGGCTAACAATGTCCCGGACACGATCCAACTCCCTAATTCGATCGGCATACAGCTCACGATTCTCAAATTCTACTGCATCTGCAGCCAAACAGGGTTCCGTCGAGCGTCCTTTGGAGCTGAGTTCTCGGCCAAAGTGCAGGAATGCCGGTGAAAATCCTGTAACCTCATGCACGGCAGTGTTTATGGCAAATTGCAGCTGCGGCAACTGCTCATCCCATTCCCGCTGAGAATCTTGCAGATAGGAAGAAATCAAAGTGCCAATGACGCGATTAGTTCGTTCCGTAGGGTTTGCAGAAGGATGATAGTTTGGGGTGTACTGCACTTTTATATTATAAGAAGAACACAAAGATTTAAAATCCTTTGACACATACTGTGTACCATTATCACAGACAAGATACTCCGGGATTCCTTGAGCTAACAGAACACGCTCCTCAAATATTTTACCGATAACCTTGCTTTGCGCTGTGCGAATAGGAAAAATCCAGGTGAATTTTGTGAACATGTCACAAACTACAAAAATGAAGCGGTTACGATTCTTAGACAAGGGCAGCGGTCCCATTAAGTCAGTGCAGAAGTACTGCAAAGGCCGACTCACCGTTCTCTTGCCCAAAAGTCCAGCCGGGGGTCGCTGCTCCACCTTCTGTAGTTGACATACCTCGCAACTCTTGACGTAATGCTTCACGTCATTATGCAACTTCGGCCAGTAATACCGCTGAGCAAGCCGTCGTTCAGTTTTAAAGATACCGAAATGTCCAGCCATCGGGTTGTCATGAGTCTCCTGCAGCACAGTTTTCCGCAAAGAAGATGGGATTAGCATTTTCCAAGGATCCTCCTCGGAATGTGGATTAACTAACCGGCAATGCTTGAAGATCGCCCCATCAACTACCTTCCATTTAGGAAACTGGGCTGGTGCCTGCAAAATGCGCGAGCGCAGATCACGATACTGCTGATCCAAATCCTCAGCTTGAAAAGCCAGCAGGCTCACGCCACGAGACAAAGCATCAGGCACAACATGTGAACTTCCCTTACGATGCACAACTTCAAAATCATAGGACTGTAGGAGCAAAATCCACCGAGCCAATCTACCTTTCGGTTCCTTCATCCGGTTCAAAAGAGTCAGAGCACTATGATCGGTAATAACCGTAAATCGCGAGCCCTCCACATATCCGCGAAATTTCTTCTCTACAGCCCAAACTACTGCTAAAATTTCAAGTTCTGAAACAGAATAATTCCTCTCACACGGAGTTAAAGCACGACTGGCATAAGCCACAACAGTTTCACCCTGCTCCGTTTCTTGTGTCAAAACAGCCCCCAAAGCCTCCAAACTGGCATCAGTTTGAATAGTGAAAGGCCGAGAAAAATCGGGAAAGGACATAACGGGAGCCCTACTCAAGCACTGCTTCAGCTCTGAAAAAGCTGCAGCCGTCTTTTCAGTCCACTCAAAAGGAACGGACTTTTTAGTCAAACGTGTAAGTGGCAAAATCAAAGTAGAGAAATGAGGAATGAACCGCCGATACCAACTAGCAAGCCCAATGAACCGACGGACTTCTTTGACTTTAGTAGGCACTGCAAAGTTCTGAATGGCGTCGACTTTCTCCGGATCCACGCGTAATCCCTGTGCATCCACGATGTAACCCAAATAATGCAGCTCGCGACGCATAAAGAAACATTTTTCCCTGTTGAGCGTGAGATTGGCGTCCTCTAGCTTCTGCATAACCTTACGCAGCACGGCAAGATGAGTTTCAAAATCGGGTGTACAAAGAATCAAATCATCTAGATAAGCGAAACAATGCTTCTGCAGCAACGGATCATGGGCCAACAACAAATCGATCAGGCGCTGCATTTTCGCTGGAGAGTTGATCAAGCCAAAGGGAGTAGTCACAAAATGATACAACCCCTTCCCTGGAACCGTAAAGGCCGTGTATTCGCGGCTATCCTTGTCTAGCGGAATCTGCCAAAAAGCACTCTTTAAATCAAGACTGGATAAATACTTGGCACCCCCCAAGCGATCCAAGATTGAATTCATGTACGGAAGTGGATAAGCATCCGGCTTAACCACCTGATTAAGTTTCCTGTAATCAATGCACAGACGGTATTGATTCTTGCCCTTAGGGACAACCACTATCGGCGAGGACCAAGCACTCGTCGAAGGTTCGACCACGTTCAGCCGCAGCATTTCGTCCAACTCCTCATGTATAAACTTCTCAATATGTGGTGAGACAGGGTAGTATCGCTGTTTGATTGGGCGTGTTCCGGCTTCCACTTCTATGGTGTGTGTGAGTAGTGTAGTACGCCCCAATTCTGCAGCGTTTTTAGCAAAGAAATTTTCCACTACCATATCGAGAGCCCGCGACTGTGCATCCGTAAGATTGGAGTGGTTTGCGGAAGTGCAAGCAACAGTAGAAACAGAATTAGAAAAATAATACGTATTGTGGACAAAGTCGGTCATAATATTGAATTGCTGCAAAAAATCAATGCCTAAGATCAGCTCAGAAGCCAAAGATTCCACTACATAAGTTTCAATCAGGTGGGTGACATGTTGAACAGAAAATTTCAACTGTACAGAGCCAATTATCGAGCATTGAGCCCCATTAGCCGTAGTAATACAGTCTCGGGAAGGGTGTATAGACAGAGAAAGGTGTTTAAAACGATTGATGACAGCCGGAGTGACCAGTGTAATCGATGAGCCAGAATCGACTAAGCCCAACAGCTTGGCAGACCCAACTTCCACCTCAAGGTACGGTCGGGGGTCATCTGGGTGAGTAGCCAGCGAAAAGAAAACCGGAGAGCTGTTCTTCATAAAATCCTGGACACGAGCTGTCCACTTCCTCCACTCTTCATCAGCCAATTGAGTTGCTTTAGGAGAAAAGACGCGATCTTGACAACCCTTTACTGACCGCGTCTGGCGTTTCCCGAACACCGATCACAATTTGATTTAATGACGCGCGGTTTACCGCACCCAAAGCAAAATATATTCCGGGCTGCCGAGCATCCTCTGAATTGGTGTCCTGGTTTGCCACAATTCCAGCAGCCGCTGGCAAGAGTTCGATCACCTGACCGCATCGCAGGTTTAGCCCGACTTTCCTCATCCTCAGCTGATGCTTTCACAGTATCTATAGCTGCCGATTTCTCCGAAGCACGTGCTGCTTCTAATTTCTGGCATAACCTATGAAGCTGTTCGAGATTACTAACCTCCACCGTGGCCAAATGCCGACAATAATAAGAATCCAAATTATTTTGAACCGTAGCCAAAATTTCCTCCGCTGGTGACGCAACAGTTAACCGCGAAAACAATAACTGCATTTCCGTAATAAAATCAGAAGGCGACTCGAACGCCTTCTGCTTGCGCTGTAATATAAATTGTTTCGCTTTCAAATCATAATTGATCGGCAGATACCGCTCCTTCAACTTCAGTACCAGTTGCTTCCAATTGTGAATAGAATCACGGTTGGCTCTGAACCACGCTAAAGCCCCACCCGTGAACAAATCCGTAGCGCCGTGATACAAATCCTCAGCAGTTGCGCCACGCGATAGCCTCAGTTCTTCGATTCGTTGTAAGAAATCAACTAGCTCAGTTTTTCCATCGAAAGTAAGATTCCACTTGTGTACTGGCACAAATCTGGCAGTTGACGTGTCTGCCGACGCATTAGTAGCCGAGCTGACATTCGCTACACCCGGGAAAGCAGATTTCCTGGTCAAAAGCTTATCCAATTCATAAATAGCCTTCAGAAGCTCATCGCGATCCGCTATCACTCCAGCATCGCTAAGTCGCGTAGTTCGTCGGAGCAGATGGCCCAACCGATTATCTATAGCCGTGATTTCAGACTCAAACGTCCATGCTGCTGCCAGAATCAGATCTTTCAGCTCTTCATGTTTAGCTTTGCACGTTTGAAGTTCTCCTGCCTGATTTAGTGTCAACGGTACTTCTTCTGTGTCTTGTAGTGCCTTAAGCCGCGCTATAGCCTGTCGAGTCGTATAATCTTTGCGCTGATCACCTTTCAGCAGTAGTTCGTAACAATGTTCATCGCGTGTCAAACCGATGAACGCCATTATAGCACAAAAGAGAAGAAAAACAACCAGAGATTCTTGTCACAAGTATTTCACGTATACCACACTACCAGAGCAGGCCCCACGTTCGGGCGTCAAAAATATGTCACAAGATAATTAGATAATTACCTGTATGCCACGGCTGCTCACACTGGTAGAGTGGGAGTGGGTAGGTATACGTGAAATAAGTACCAAAACGCACAATCAAATTTAACAACTTATATTGACAAGAATCTCAATAAAGACTAATTGGCCTACACGACCCTAGCCGCTGAACGGCAAATCACAATCTACCTTAAGCTAGACACAATATCGTTCCAACGACTCAAAAAACCATACAATAAAATCAGACAAAATAAAGGCTATTGCAAACTGAAAATGCTCTGCACATGTAACTGGGTTACTGTATAAAAACAAAGCCTACACCAAGGCTGCCTAACTACAAGCCACTTCACACGGTTAAGCTTTACTTTACTAAACTACCGAAGCTCAAAGAAAACCACAGATCACAATCATAAATGGCTGCCTAACACAAACCAACTTCGCATATGAAAGCAAAACATGGATCTAAATTTCATAAACTACAAAAACAGATGGACGGTAAACGACGGTAGTGCAGAAACTTCTGCTGAACCCAATTACAAATACAAAAATAAACTAAACTCTTATCTCTACTTGCTGGGCTTGGAGAGCCAAAAATTGCGTGTATAACTTAATAAATAAGTGCATAAGACCTGAATACAGATGCTCCAGTTGTAAGGAGTGGCGTCTGGCTGGGGATGACAACGGATACTGCAGTCAGCTTGATTTATATGGAACTCTGGCTGTAGATGGAGGTCGAGCATCAGAGTTCTAGGCGCCAGGCAGAATAACTTCCACCACTGATAGCAGTTCCAGCCGTAGGTCTCACTCTCCAAGCAGGTATGGCAGCAAGCAGGATAAGCAAAGCACGCTTAGCAGCAATCACTAGGAACATCAAAGCAGGTGAATAGCAGGCAAGCAATAAATAATATTAGCAAATACCGTCCACAGAGGGCTGGCAAAGCTGATGATAAATCAATCAATATAATATACAATACTAATAATAAAAATTCAGAAAGCAAATACAATCTACAGAGAGATTGCAAAGCTGGTAGCAATAAACAATAAGAATGATACGAATCAATAAGCTCACCGAAGCAAATACTACCTACAGAGAGGTAGCAAAGCTTAATAGGGCTGCTGCCAGTCTCGGAGAACTTGGCAGGCCATGCAGCGTGCACACAAACTAGCATAAGAGTAAATAAAATTAAATAACTGAATAAATATAAATAAATATAAATAAATAAATATAAATAAATAAATATTAAAATAAATAAATAAATATGACTTAAATCTTAAATACCTCCAAACAATAGATCCAGACGGGATCAATAAATATTTATCTAAATAAAACAATAGGAGCAAAATACTCAACTACACAAATAAATCAAAAGTGTGGACCCAGACGGGCAACGCACTGAGCCACTAATAAAACTAAATAAAAACGATACAGCCAATACTTTCCTTGAAATAATGCTGTCAAAATGCAAGATAACAAGATGTTCCTCAAATCAAACGTTTCTCCGCAATGGATCAAACTAAACTCCAGCCGTGCTTGTTCAGCCAACGATCTTCCAAAACAATTATAAATTCCACAAAGCCAAAAGGTCGCAAAATGTTGAGAGACAGAGCTTCCAAATAAATGGGTGGCCCTAAAAAAACACACTGTACAAAAATTCCCGACAAAGTTCAGCCATGTGGTCAAAGCCACGTAACCTCAAAAACCAAAATCATAGCACAAAAGCCCACAAATTCACCGTAATGAATTGGTGCCACAAAAATCACCTTAGCAAACCAACAGTAATATTAAACAGTACTTAACTTTGGGCTGTGATGTACAAAAAAAGCAGAAATCTCCCACGTGAGTTCAATTCGGCCCCTCTCAGCACCGCCCTAAAATCGCACTTCGATACGCCGGCCGAACCAGGAGGAATTCCCGTTCCGCTGCTCTTATATATTAACCGTCCTTCCGAACACATGCGCACCTTGACCGGAAGACGACCCGGTCACAAGGTTTAATTTCAATGTTTTTAGTATTTTGTTGTTCTATAGTATTTAAATCTTCTGAAACAGTATCACTTTCGCAACTGTAATCAATGAAACTTGTATCTGTTTCACACATAAACACTAAAATGAGACGTTCCAGTCGTTCATACACTAAATAAAGCTGAATTGTTTCTACGTATTGTTAAACGTATTACCAATAATACAGAGTATTTTCTAGTATTTCCAAGTACTGCCGAGTATTCCCGTGTACTGCTGAGTATTTCCAAGTACTGCCGAATATTTCCAAGTACTGCCAAATATTCCCAGATACTGCCTTGTATTCCCAAAAATTTGTACAGGGATTCCCACTAGTGGAAAACCCCTCGTAAACCCCCTTTTATTTTTTTACTTAATTGTTTATAACTTTTGCAATTTTTACCGGCCCCCCTTCAAATTTTTCAAAAAGTTTCTAGAGGTCATTTCGAATCGAATGAGCTCTGGATCATCATTTTCGGACTCTACTGACTCTAATTCATCAAAATGACACTTGTTTACTAGACACCTATGTAAATACCTACATATAAAAAAATTATTTGTTTCTTAAATTATACTGCACGTTTATTTATATTCCAATATTCAAAAATATTGTATAATGATAATGTAATGCAATGCATGTGATGCGAGCCGGCTACGAGCACAGCCGCCAACATCCTAAAAATTAAAATCTCAAAATCACTCAACGTAGTCGTTGTCGCTAGCACGGTATAGTTGTTCACTCAACACAATATCTGAATCCCCTCACACCACCAATCCCTCGAATATTGCATGCCAACAAACTTGTTCTACCACAGCGCTTAGAAAAATCGGCGGCCAAGGGCTGAACTATTTGGGTCTATTTTGAGCATCAAACACAGAAATTTCTTATTTCCAGATGCATTTATAAACGATTGCATATTTCTGGACCAAATTTTATATGCATAATATATAAAATGATATCTAGTATAATGACTAGTTTTTATCAAATTATTTGTTTAAATATTTAACATATCGAAAATTATTCGGCTTTATACTGTTCAATTAAATACCAAAAATAGTCATTTTACTAGATATTATATTAATTAATACAAATATATAAAAAATATCATATAAAATTTGTTAGTTTTTTAATGCATCTGGAATTAAATCTGTGATACATCAAAACGCACTCTTAAATGTACAAAATTAATTTTATGTAGGTATCTATTAAATAAATAATAAATATCAAATTTTGGTAAATAGATCTCGTGCTTTTGATTGTGCTTGACCATAATGTGTTAGAAGATAATAATAATTATTGCTGCATATTTTCTAGCCGGGGAAATCTAGCAACAATTCAACTGAATACAACAGAAAATATTACAGTAAATATTATAATAGATCATTAGATTACAATTTATATTGAAATAACAAAACTCTTGTTGCTGTAATCTAATCTATGACCTTTATAACTTAATAGGAATATATTTAAATAATTGTATTAACGTCCTAACTCAAATTTAAATAGATTTTTGGCATTGAAATAAAATAAAATGTGTAAAAAATAGTCCGGACGATAAGGAAAATATCAAGGATGATAAATAAATTCAATTATCTTAAAAATAATTTCAAAAAAGTTATCTAATTATTATAGACTTTAATTAATAGAAAATCTTAAGTGACAATGACATTATAAATTCAATAAAATCCGATAAGATGCATAAATATTAACATAGGTAGACAGTTATACTTTTATAATTCCTATATGATAATTAACTTTTAAAGAATCGAAATTTATCTTTTAGAATATTATTATTTGTTGACACGAAAAACATAAAACACAATCCAGAACTTTATATTTTGCATGAAACCAGCGTTACACAATTTTACACATTTATTGATAATTCCACTCGTGTATAAAGTAAAGCCTCATTCCCACCTCTATCATAGTCGTAGTCGTAAGTCGTAGTCGTAGTCGTAAGGAAAACCGACCGTTCCCAGCTCTTATCATAAGGGTAATGTTTTGTTCACAACTAAACTAATAAATGAGTCAAATACATTTCAAATAATTGATAATTGAATTTTACTGTTATATCGGAAACAATACTAATTTGCCCAGAAAGAAAATTATAGTATTAGGACAAATAATAAAAAAAAATGTATACATACAATGTATTCAATTGCATGTGAACATACCATGATTTTTAAAAATGTGTAATAAGATATTATGAAATAAATCATAGTAATATTGAATTACCTTAAAAGCTATAAAACATTCAGAAATATTTAAAACAATATTATTTTTATTCATATTTATATTTCTATAACCTTTCTTTCGACGAGTAGTGCAGTGACAGTAGTGAAACCAGCAGCACTACATATCTCCATCTCTTTCTATTTATGATTACGACAAAATGTTTGGCAGAGCCAAATCTTTACGACTACGACTAACGACTAACGACTAACGACTTGCGACTACGACAAGAGGTGGAAACGCTGTAACGTTGTTTCGTATGTCAAACTCTCAAGGTTACGACTAAAGACTTATGACTACGACTATGATAGAGGTGGGAATGTGGCTTAAGTCATAAACAAAACACAATTTTATCGCTTTGACAGCGGATAAAAAGGAAAGTAACTTATTGCAAGTGATAAAACCTTATTTACCTTTTTCTTAGCAACCAAACAATAAACAAATCACTAAAATGTCATTTGCAATATTTGTCAGTGAAATGATTCGATTTTGGGAATATAACCAAAGGAATCGTTAAATTATCTCGTTGAATTACACTCCAGCATTTTATTTCATCCGAATAAATTTCTATTTGACATCTCAACCTTGTCACCTGACAGCAATTTGACTCGAAAAATTGTTTTAAAATAAAATTACTCCACCTACGGTGTCTTGATTTTATTAAACAATTTTTCTTTTCAAATTGCTAGGCAACAAGGTTTCAATACAAACAGAAATTTATCCTGCGAAATAAAAAGCTCTTGTGTAATTACAGTTGATAAATATGTAAGTGTAAATTTGGTAATTTTATTAACGTCGACAACAGCACATCAAATAATTACCTACCTATACCTAATCTTTAGATAAATGTACTTTATGTTACTGTCAAAACCCGGAATCAGTTGAAACTAGTTTTAACCATAGAAACTGAAAAATACCTAACTGTAGTGTTTTTAGTAAATAAGGCTGAGTTGGCAGCATTGGGTTAGTGCGTGGGAATTCAGAGCAGTTATGTAAAGCAGTATTAAAATGTATATGACTGAATAATATAGAGTAATATAATACAATATAATTTATATATTTGAAGTCTATTATACCCAATACACAACATATAAATTGGCGACGAGTATATTTTCATTCAATAGTGTCAAATTGAAGAAAATTCGAAAAAGGTTGGTAGTCATAACCAACAACCACGTGTGTAAAATTGAGGTTAATTGTCAAGTCAAGCAAATAAACCGAGAAAATGTCAATAATTGGATCGATTGGGTATTTTGATGTTCACAGTGATGATTTTGAATCGTATTTAGAAAGATTCGAGCAATTTTTGTTAGTAAACAAAATAGATGATGATCTTAAAGTGCCAATGTTCATAACAATAATCGGACCAGAAGCGTATTCCGTTTTAAAAAACATTTTGGTGCCTAAAGAGCCTACTAAACAAAGCTATGCAGTCATAATAGAAGCTTTTAAAGGTCATTATTCTCCAAGAAGATTAGTAATAGCCGAAAGGTTTAAATTCAATAAACGTGACCAGAAAGAAGAAGAGTCTGTCAGTGAATATATAATAAAGGGCTGGAATGTAGAATAGGTGTTTAAGAGAAAATGCGTTTTTTTTAGGAGATCGTTTATTATGCCTAAATATGACCTAAACAAGCAAAATTAGGCCGCGGAAGAGTGTTTTTAATATGTTTTTTGAAGAAAATGAAATTTTTTTGGTTAACCTCAATGTGTCAAAATTGCAAAAAAATTGAATAAAATGACGTTTTTGTATGTTAACCTGAATGTGTCAAAATGGCTAAAAATAAAGCCCCACAAACTCGTTTTTGGTATTTACTACACTAACAAAGCTAACAAAACCGTAATAGAGCCCCACAAACTCGGTTTTGGTATTTACTACACTAACAAAGCTAACAAAACCGTAATAGAGCCCCACAAACTCGGTTTTGGTATTTACTACACTAAAACAAAGCTAACAAAACCGTAATAGAGCCCCACAAACTCGGTTTTGGTATTTAAGAATTGTAAATATGGGCAATTTAGAACGTTCAAAAAAAGTACCCGCTCTAAATGATACCGCGTACACACAAGTCTTTACCTTTTGCTTCCGTTGGGAGGTCCTGTTCTGACATCTCCAAATCCAGCCGTCTATACGAGAAGAATCCTCGGTCAACGTCAGGCTGCCCCCACATTTACGACACCGTCTAGTTCGTGGAATCAAGTTCCACTCCTGCAACTGGTGCAAAAGAGCAGACTTGTCCTCACAAAGCTTATACAACGAAATAATGTTTACAGCAGACATCGTATACAACTTGGTATACAACAATGAAATAATGGTTGATATAAACAAACTCATTTTTTTGTATTCATGTTTTTAACATGGCAAACACTATTGAAATTTATATTAATCTAAAACAAATGTAATATTGTATTTATGTCAAATAATTTCGAAAACTAAGAAAAGCAAGTATAATAAAAAGCCTTATATCTGTGAAAAATATATTTATTTATTGATATCTCTATTACATAAATGTATAAAAACGTTAAATCACATGTTTAATCTGTTAATTTTTCAGCATAACCAGTGTTGACAGTTGTCAAAAATTTTACCCTAAAAACTAACAAAATCGGCCCTAATCCTTGCTTCCGCGGCAAAATTTTGCTTTATTCTAGGACAGAGAATAGGAATGAACCGATTGACACAAAAAAAAACGAAATTCCTTTTAAACACCTATTCTACACTTTAGCCTAATAGGGTTTAAAAAAGCTCGCAAAATCGTGCAAATTTGGAGCATTTTTAGATGATGCCTTAAGAGACCGCTTAGTGTCTGGGTTAAGAAGCACAGCATGTCAAAAAAAGTTACTGTCTGAAGCAGAAATGTCTTTTAAAGAAGCCACTGAAATTGCCTTAAGTTTCGAGTTGGCTAATGCACAGTCTAAATCTTTTCATTCACCTTTATTAGTCGGTAAATATTCCGCTAATAAGAATAATAACGATGCAAAATATCACAAAAACGGCAGTGGTAGCAAACCTGCAAACATCATGGCTAAGCAACAGCCAATGCTACCGCATCAGCGTAAAGGAAAATCATGTTACCGATGTGGACGACTACATGATCCAGCAAGGTGCCCAGCAGTCAATTGGGAGTGCTTTAAATGTCACAAAAAAGGGCACACATCAAAAGTATGCAGAGTAGAAGGTCAACCAATTAAAATGATAGCAGAAAAAGAAGACAGAGACGATGATGATGAATTTGGTTATATTGGTACAATTAATACTATAAAAAGTAAGACGTATCCTTTTTGTTACAATTTAAAAATAGAAAATAAAATAGTTCAAATGGAAATTGACACAGGAGCATGTGTAACCATTGTATCAGAGCATTTTTATAACGATGTACTGTCTCATATCCCTATCATTTATGAAAGTATTTCATTAAAAACGGTCACAGGAGCCTGTGTCAATCCCATTGGTAAAGTGCATGTCAAGGTTGAACACGAATCTAAAATTTTCAATTTGTCAATGATTATTGTTCAATCTTATGTTAATTTTAAGCCATTACTTGGTCGCACATGGCTAGATGTGTTATTTCCCAAATGGAAAGATAATATGATCATTCAAAACATAAGTAGTATTAAGTCAAGTAATGTAAAGGATAATTTTGTAAAGGAAAGGGAACGTTTGGTGGACAATTTAAGGAGAGAATTTGCAGAAGTTTTTCAAAATAAAGGCCAAAATTGCATTAAAGGTTTTAAAGCTGAAGTAAAACTTAAGGAAAATGCGTCTCCAATTTTCCACAAGGCGTACTCTATTCCATACGCATTGCGAGATAAAGTCAAAAAGGAAATAGAGTCCTTAGTTGCAACAGGAGTTTTGGTTTCGGTCAACAAGAGTGATTGGGCTAGTCCTATTGTATGTGTTCCCAAAAAAGATGGCAATATTCGCCTATGTGTAGATTTTAAGGTCACAGTTAATAGAGAAGTCGAACGCGAGCATTACCCTTTACCCCTCGCATCAGATATTTTTGCGTCATTGTCTAATAAAAAGGTTTTCACGGTTATAGATTTGTCAGGCGCTTTCCAGCAACTTGAATTAAGCGACAAATGCAAGGAATTATTTACTGTTAATACACCATTTGGTTTATATCAGTATACACGTTTAACCTTCGGTGCCGCTCCGGCTCCACAAATATTTCAATCAGTAATGGATAGAATATTAGCAGATTTGGATGTCAACTGTTTTATTGATGATGTGTTTACAGCGGGTGAAACCTTATGCATGAGTGTTATGAAAAGGTAAAATTAGTATTTAAAAGACTCCGCGATTATAATGTCAAAATAAATGTAGGAAAATGTATTTTTTTTCATGATTCGGTGGAGCATGTAATGGTATTGTTATTATTATTAAAACGCTTGGATCAAATTAACATTATTTATTCATAAGCTTCACAAAATACAATCAACCATTTTTTAGTACATTTTTACAAAACTGTCAAACACGCGGCCGCTTCACGTCCGCCAACCCATGTCTGGGGGAATTATAATCTAAGAGTTATATTTTGGTAGACAATTTGAATAATATCATGACATCCCTCTTCTTCCGAAAACCTTGCTACACGTTAAGCCGGTCTGGGGGTTTGATGCGACGACCTGATCTGGTGGTGAGAGTTTTTCCGATCTCGGGTTCATGGGGTTGATGCTGCGTGCTTCCTTCTTCCGCAGATTGGTCTGGGATTGCGTCGTTTTCTTCTTTTCTTTCTCTTTCTTCACCTTTAGAATTTCTTAACTGCTGGGGATTTCTGCGAATTGTATTCCCGTTTTCTGTCTGGACGGTGTAAGATCTAGGTTCTGATGTTCTTCCTGAGATGATACCTGAGTCTGTCCATCTGCGGGTTATCGGGTTTTGTATTCTTACGGCTTGGCCTTCTTTTAGGGGTACCAATTCTTTGCTATGTTGGTTATAGAACTTGGTGTTTTGGTTCTGGCGGTGTTCATACCTTTGGTAGGTTAACTCTTTATTCTTCTGATCATTTCTGATCTTCGATGGTATATCGGTACGGAGTTTTCTGCCAAACAATAATTGTCCTGGGCTTGGGACTACGTTATCTATTGGGGTGGATCTCAGAGATAATAATGCTAGGTTTACGTCTGTATGACTGGTCGTGGCTTTCTTAATTGTGAGCTTCACTGTTTGCACGAACCTTTCTATAAACCCGTTGGATCTCGGAAAGTGTGGTGAACTTGTGATGTGCTCGATATCCCATGATGTAGTGAAGTTTTTAAATTGTTCTGAAGTGTACTGTGGGCCATTGTCAGTATATAATTTTTCTGGGATACCTTGTTCAGAAAATATGTCTTTCATCTGCTTGATTACTGCCGAACTGTCCGTTTTATTCTTCAAGTTTCTGACAAAAGGAAATTTCGAGTATGCGTCTGTAATAAGCAGGTAGTTGTCATCGGCAATGCTGAATAGGTCGCTGTGTACCCATTGCCACGGTCGCACCGGAATTTCATGTGAATGTAAAGGTTCTTTTTGTTGCGTTTTTTTGTAATCTTGGCAAATTTCACAGTTTCCGATACTTTTCTGTATTTCTTCGCTCATTCCTGGCCAATAAACACAATCTCGAGCGCGCAGTCTTGTTTTTTCAATCCCTTGATGGCCAGAATGTAATTTTCTGATTATCTCTGCTCTCATATTGGTGGGTATAACTACACGATCACCTTTGAGTACGATACCGTCTTCGACTGCTAGCTCATCACGAAATGCCCAGTACGGTTTAAGTTGTGAAGGCAATTCTTTCATGCTATTTGGCCATCCCTTGACTATGACCTTTGCTAGATGACGTAGTAAGTGGTCGCACTCTGTTTCGTGCCGCAACTGGTTGATTTTACCTTGACTGAAATATGTAAAATTTATATTTAAATCTAAATCGATGTGGTCTGCTTTGCAAATCGGCAATCTTGATAGGCTATCTGCCACTTTCATATCTTTTCCGGGCTTGTAACGTATTATCATATCATACTGTTGAAGACGCAGTAACATACGCAAGAGTCGTGGTGGTGCGGCTGTAAGATGCTTTAGTTTTATCATCTCCAGTGGTTTGTGATCTGATTCCACTACGAATTTTTTTCCAAACAGAAACGTGTGGAATCTTTCACAGCCGGTTACTACTGCGAGCATTTCACGTTCAATGTTTGCGTACCTTTGCTCCGTATCAGTCAATGATTTTGATGCAAACATAATAGGTCGGCCATTCTGTGTAAGGACTGCACCAATGCCTGTAGACGAAGCGTCTACCTGTACTACTGATTCTGCCTCTGGGTCAAAGTATGCTAATGTGATTTGTTTGCATACAATTTCTTTTGCATCAGCCAATGATTTGGCATGTGAATTGGTCCAAATAAATTCGGTATTTTCGCTAAGTAGGTTTCTAAGATTTGCTACAATACTTGACAGATTTGGTGTGAATGGAGACATATAATTTAGAATTCCTAAAATATGCTGTAACTCTTTCTTATTTTGGGGATCAGGTAGTGCTTTAATAGCTTAAATTTTTTCTTCATCAGCTCGTACACCATATTTATCATAAACTGCTCCGAAGAACTTCACACTCTGTTTTCGTATCTCGCACTTTTTGCTGTTGAACACAAGCCCGTTATCTTTTGCGGCTTGCATTAAAATGTGCAAATTTTTATCGTGCTCTTCAAGCGTTTTTCCATAACATATTATGTCATCCGCGATTCCGATCGAACCTGGACATTTTTCCAGAATGAAATCCATTTTTTGCTGGAACACGTCTTGCGACATTTTTAACCCCATCGGCATTCTTAGGTAGGCGTATCTTCCGAATGGTGTATTGAAGGTAGTAAGTAGACTGCTTTCCTGATCTAATACGACTGACCAGTATCCATTTTTCGCATCTAATTTACTGAACACTGTGGCTCCATGTAACATATAGGTTATTTCTTCTATGGTTGGAGTCTTGTGATAGGATCTCTTTATGGCCTTGTTAAGATCCTTTGGATCTAGGCATATCCTTATGCCGCCATCTTTTTTGGACGCGATCACAAGGCTGTTCACCCAATCAGTTGGTTCAGTTACCTGTTTTATTACTCCTTGAGCTACCATCGCGTTTAATTCTGCTTTCAGCTTGTCTTTCATTTGTATTGGAAATTTTCGGGCTGCATGCACACTAGGTGGTACCTCTGGGTCGATTACAATGTGATACTCCCCCTGGAATCGTCCGATTTTGTCAAATTGGTCAGGATATAATTTTACCAATTCTGCTGTGCCTGGTTCGTTTCCGGACGCTTTACTAAGATGAATGGGTATGGAATCTGCTAAATTATTCTGTTCTTGTAGTCCATTCTGAAACGAGATTAAATTTAATGCAAGTGAAGTTTGAAGACTCAGAATACAAGGGCCTTCTGTTTCTACTACGTAGAATTGTGCTTCTTTCCAGTTGCCTTTTTTGTAACGCGTTTGTAGTTTTATGACTCCGTAATGCTTTATTTCTGAGTCATTATATGCGGTCAACCTTACTTTATTATCAGTCATGACGTCACTTCTTGGGAGACCATTCTCGTTCATATGTTGTGGAAATATTTTCTTATAAATTCGCACTGGAATCGTATTTGCCTGCGACCCAGTATCAATTTTCGCTTTTATACCTGCGACGGACTTGTCATCCATTTTGATTTGAATTTTGACGTTAACTTCTGATAATAAGTGATCATTTGCCTGGTGGATACTATCAATATGGTAATAATGGAAACCATCTTCTGTGTATTCTTCTATTTCATGAATCTTTTTCCCTTGTTTTCTTTGTTCGCCTGATTTATTCTCCATTGTTTTCGCACCTACATCTTCTGATTTCTTTTGCGATTTTCCTGATTTACAGCAAGCCTTCCAGTGGTTCATCTTGTTGCAGTTTGAGCATTTGGTCCCGTACGCTGGACATGCACCTTTTACATGTTCCCTACCGCATCTTGAGCATTTGAAAGTGCTTTTCCTCTCGTTTGCTTTGATCGGGGCGACTGTTGCAGTCGTTGAAATAGCGTCTGCCAATGATTTCATGTAGTTTATCGATGCTTCGTGAGCCCGTCCGATATCTAATGCTTCTTGTAAGGTAAGTTTTTTGTCTTTTTGGAGAAGCGTTTTTTGAATATCTGTATGTCGAGTTCCTATTATTATTTGCTCGATTATTCGTTCCACCTTCTCTGGTTCCTTGAAATCACACTTGAGGGCCTGTAGCCTGCACCGTGCTACAAAATCATCAAAGGTTTCGTCTTCCTGCTGGGACATTTTTTGTAAATAGAAACGGCTGATTCTAAAGTTCGTGGAAGGCTCAAAGTGTGTTTTAAATTTTTCCCATACGGTTTCTGGGTCTTTCTTCTCATCTGCTGTGAGCCCCCATGAGTTAAAAATTCGAATACCTTGATCTCCAGCGAAAAGAAGTATGTGATCAACCTGTTTCTCTTTCTTGGTGTCTTTTACGGAGAAATATAATGAACATTTTTGCCTGAATAGTTCCAATGTAGCAGGCAAATCTTTACTATCCCAATCTAACCTTGGCGTACAACTATCCGCTGCCATTATTCTGCTTTTTGGTTGGTATATCACTACACACAACTCTGTATTTATATTTGGATTTTTACCGCTGTCACCATGTAATGGTATTGTTATTATTATTAAAACGCTTGGATCAAATTAACATTATTTATTCATAAGCTTCACAAAATACAATCAACCATTTTTTAGTACATTTTTACAAAACTGTCAAACACGCGGCCGCTTCACGTCCGCCAACCCATGTCTGGGGGAATTATAATCTAAGAGTTATATTTTGGTAGACAATTTGAATAATATCATGACAGAGTATTTGGGACATATTGTGGATAAGGAAGGACTCAAACCAACAGTAGACAAGGTTAGGGCTATAGTGGAAGCACCGGTACCTAAAAATCTGACTCAACTTAGATCATACGTAGGATTATTAATTTTTTATAATCATTTTTTGCCGATGTTGTCTACTCATTTGAAACCACTCTATGACCTTCAAAAGAAAAATAGTAAATTTATCTGGTCTGATGAATGTGGTCGTGCATTTCAAACTAGTAAACAAATGATAGTGCAACATAATTTGTTAGTTCATTTTGATCCGTCTAGTCCTATTGTCATTTCATGTGATGCTAGTCCGTACGGGATAGGCGCTGTTATGTCTAACATAGTGAACGGTGTAGAAAAACCTGTAATGTTTGTCTCAAGTACGCTTACTAAAGCAGAACAAAATTATTCCCAAATAGAGCGGGAAGCACTTGCGATCATTTTCGCTATTAAAAGATTTCATAAATTTATATATGGACAAAACTTTGAATTAGTAACAGATCATCAACCATTGAAATTGAAATTTAGATCCAAAAAGGAAAATACCACCGTTAGCAGCAGCTAGAATGCAACGATGGGCATTAATTTTGCAAAGCTACAATTACACGGTATCCTACAAAAAGGGCAAAGAAAATGTCTTAGCTGATTGTTTGTCACGTCTACCAGTAAACGGTTCCTCTTTGGATGATCCCAAGAAACTTTTTGTAAATTCATTCAATATTGAAGATACTTTCCCGTTAACGTATCAAGATATATCAAAAGAAACGAAAAATGATATAATTCTCTCAAAAGTGTATGATTCGGTATTACGTGGTTGGTCAGAACGAATTAGTAATGTAAATTTACAACCGTTTTTCGAAAAGCGTGATTCCTTATCAATAGAGCAAAATTGTATCATTTGGTTAAATCGAGTGGTAATTCCTCATAAATTAAGAATACAAATATTAGACTTGTTGCACGACCAGCACATTGGTATGGTGCGAATGAAGCAGTTAGCTAGGATCCACTTGTTGGTGGCCAGGAATAGATAAGGATATAGATACAAAACTGAATGGCTGTAGTTCTTATCAAATAGAGAGTAATAAGAAAAATAAAAGTATTATTGGCGAGTGGCCTAAACCAATTAATAATTGGGAAAGGGTGCACGTCGATTTCTGTGAAATATTTGGTAAAACTATTATCATAATTGTAGATCCAAAGACAAAATGGATTGATGCTTTCATTATGAATTCCACTAACGCTGCGAATACTGTTACAAAATTAAAACAGTCATTTTCAATATTTGGCTTACCAAAACAGTTGGTATCTGATAATGGTCCGCCATTTAATTCGAATCAATTCAACAAATTTTGTCAAGCTAACGGCATCACTCCTACTAAAAGTCCGCCATATCACCCTGCCTCAAATGTGCAGTTGAACGCTCTGTTCAAACTGTAAAAGCTATGTTAAAAAACAAACTCAGGGTAATCAAATTAAATATAGTAACCCAATAAATTTGTTGCTCAATATTTTATTTAAATACAGAAATACTCCATGTTTTGTAACTGGTATATCTCCGGCAGAAGCAATGTTTAAACAGCGACCTAGAACCTTGTTGACCCAATTAAAACCCCAATTTGGTAGTTGTAAAGATTTTCGTATAGACTCTAATTCTTTTAAGAAGGAAGAAAGTAGCAAGAAAATGTTGTTTTCAGTTGGTGATAAGATATTAGTTAAGCTGAACATCTTAGATAAGTGGACACCTGGAAGAATACTAAAGCTAGTTAGTATGAATACTTATCTGGTAAATGTTAATAACGTAGTAAAATTTGTTCATAAAAACCAAATGAAGCATTCATACCTAGCGGATGAATTCCATCCAGGTAATTGTGTTGTCAAAGATTCTCCATTTTGTCATCTTTACATAGAACTAGTGAAGTACCAAAGTTGCTAACTGACAGTGTTTGTGAAAGTGCGGCATCGCCGTCAGCGAGTGATAATGTTCCGGAAAAGATAATTTTACCGTCACCATCAGTAACCACTGATAAGCAGAATCCTGCACCTGGTGATACTATAAGACGGTCAGAGCGAGTTAGCAAGCCACCTAAACGGTTTATGATTGACGATTAAGTGGAGAAAGATGTAGTGTTTTTAGTAAATAAGGCTGAGTTGGCAGCATTGGGTTAGTGCGTGGGAATTCAGAGCAGTTATGTAAAGCAGTATTAAAATGTATATGACTGAATAATATAGAGTAATATAATACAATATAATTTATATATTTGAAGTCTATTATACCCAATACACAACACTAACCAAACCTCAGTTTTGAAAGTCAATACGTGAAGCTAGGCTGTTAGATTAGGTTAATTTGTACAAACAGCATTAATTTTTTCTAGTTTTCACTAAGTAGTTGAAACTAGTTTTAACTAGCTTCGGGTTTAAACGGTAACAAAAATAATAGCTAAATATTAGTAATAATTTTTAAAAAATCAACTTACTCAATCAAAGATAGATACGACTACATGCACGTCACGTTTCACGTTAAAATAAACTGATGTTACACGAAAAAACGTACGAGCTATTTATTTGCTGATACATCGCACATAGTACCTACCTACACACTTCTCGACAATTCAGTTTAAAGATAATAATTATTGTAATAATAGCAATTGCGTAATATACAGGGTGTTTCATAACTTCGAGTACATACGTTAATGGTATATGTTGTTTGATATGCTGATTACGAATCTAAAAGAATTTTTTTTATTCGAAAAATTAAGGGTTGTTTACCTAAAACATTTTTTGTTGTACTGCACTGGATTCGGTTTCCTATTACATACAAACAATAGATGTAGGTAATTAACATCTTAAATTATTTATTTATTTATTTATTTAAGTTTGAGTTATTCAACAGGCTCAAAAAGCCCAATTACTGAATAACTATACATACATATTACATTGTTATACAAAAAATACGCTTAAAATAATTTACAATGATTTTAATTCTTTTTTGAATATTGACAAACTGTTTGCAAAATCTAATTTATCGCCATTACTATTAAAATTATTGCACATAGAGAAAATCGGAGAATTTAAATGAAAATTGGTCTTCGAGAATGGACAGTAAAATATAGTTGAGTTTCTAGTATTGCAGGGCCGTACAAAGAAATTTATTTGAGACAATAGTTCAGGAGCATCAATTATGCTATTAATTAATTTGAACAAAAATAAAAGTTCTTGCTTAACACGACGAGTTTCTAATGGATCAAGATTGAACTCCAAAAGCAAAGAGTTGTAGTTAATTTCAGGCCATGTATTGTGTATGCGATTATAAAACTGTTTACAAAATCTTTTCTGAACATTTTCAATTGACAATATCAGATAACTATAATGTGGATTCCACACAACACTACAATATTCTAGTTTAGAGCGAACTAGCATCTCATACAGATACTTCAAACAAATTTTGTTGCTAAAATCATATGCTACTCTCAGAATAAAGCCTAAAATTTTGCAGGTAGAATTAATAATGTATGCAACATGCTGCTTGAAAGTTGCGTTTTCCTCAAACAGTACACCTAGATCCTTCTTAGTCTTTACACGTTTTAAAATTGAGTTTCCAAGTGAGTACTCATACTGAATGGTGTTAGTTTTTTTGGAAAAGCTTAGAACTTCACACTTAGATAGATTGAAGTATAATTTGTTCATAACTGACCATTCATGAAGATTGTACTTTTAAGCAGTCATCGACACTGGAAATAGTACTGAACAGTTTAAAATCGTCCGCAAACATCAGGCAATTGGAATGAGATATAATAATCTACAATATCATTAATAAATAACAGGAACAGTAAAGGGCCAAGGACTGAGCCTTGTGGTACACCAGATGTTGCTATATATTTTTCGGAGATATGACCGTCTATGAATACGTACTGATATCTATTTTATAGATAAGACAATAACAGGTTTAAAGTGCTACCGTCAAAACCAAAGTTGGATAATTTGCTGATTAAGATGTTGTAGGACACTGTGTCGAACGCTTTACAAAAGTCTGTATAAATACAGTCAACTTGTTTTCTGTCATCCAAGGAGTTCGATACGTACTGTGTAAATGATACTAAATTAGTGACCGTAGATCTGCCAGGAACAAATCCATGCTGATATACACTAATTTGTTGTGACGTCTGACGTTGAATACTTTTAAATAGCAAATGTTCCAAAATTTTGGAGAGTGGACTAATGCCTGTGGCACACCGGCCGAGGAGCATCGAGGACCATCGAGTAACTCCTCGATGAAACGATAGAACGCACCCCGTCCTCGACGAAAAATAGGGGCGCCGCTATTTTCATCGAGTTGTTCCTCGATGAAACGAATGTATCTCATTTCAGACGTATCTTTGGATTTGATTTCGCGCAAAACTTTGATGTATTTGTCACCGATTAAATAGAAATCCATCGCGGACGGGTGCGTTCTTTCGTTTCATCGAGGAGTTACTCGATGGTCCTCGATGCTCCTCGACCGGTGTGCCACAGGCATAAGACAGGATATGAGCCTGTAATTAGAAACATGTGATCTGTCACCTGCCTTAAAAATTGGACAAACCTTGGCGGTTTTCCAGGCATTCGGAAATTTTTGAAGCTTCAAACAAAGATTGTATAACTCACAAAGAACCGGTGACAACAGTTCAGCACAACCTTTGATGATATAAATTGGTAAGTTATCTGACCCTACTGATTTTGAGTTGTTTTGAGCTTTGATAGCTTCCTGTACTTCAGAAACATTGAAATTCTCGATTTTTACGAAATTGCTATTATCAGAATTATAATCGTAAGTGTTATTATTGCAGTGTGCATCATCTAGAAAAATGCTTTTAAAAAATTCAGCGAAAGCGTTAGCAATTTGAGATCCACCAGCAACTGTCGTATTATTCTGTTCGTAGTTTTTTTGCTATTGATAAAAGACCAAAATTCATTCAAATTGTTGTTATTACATAATACTAATAAAATAACAAACGAAATTTAATTATTTTTAATGAAACAATAATTACTCCACCCAGTGCCAGTGGCAACGAAAAATTTTGGACTGAGAAACATGGAAAATAATTTAGCGATTTAAAAAAAAAAATTTGATTCGTAATCAGCATATCAAACAACATATACCATTAACGTATGTAGGTACTTGAAGTTATGAAACACCCTGTATACAAATATTTACAACGTCCTTTAAATAATAATAATAACAACAAAAATTCAATAATATCTCATAATTTATGCATATGTAATACAATTTGTATTTTTTGTAACGCTTTTATTTATTTGGAATAAGTGTGTAAAATCAGAGACACAAGAATTTAATGTAATAAGTTTATTAACGAAAAATAACAGACAAAAGTTAATGGTAATTAAATAAACTAGCACTATAGTCTAGTCAAGAAGTGAGTTTCCTGCGAAAAAATAGTTAGAAAGGTACGAAAAATATGAGAGATGTCTCATTTGACGCGGATTGCAATTCTGAGAAATGTGTAACTTCGATTTTTTTCTGCAAATAAAAATTGCAATTGTTATTAACAAAAAACGAAAGAAAAAAATGCAATTTTGTTTTTTGATGATAACTCAGAAACTATTCAAGATAGCGAGAATTGCAAAAAAGATCCTTAAAGAGGAGGAAATTTCCGATAAAAAAGTGCCACTCCCGGATCTCTAGCTCTAATATTTATCATGTTAATTTGTTGCTGAAAATAGGGCTCCGCGCGGCCGTTTTGGGAAGAGTACGTCGCTTCTATAGTGAGTACCGCATCGAAAATAATTTTTTTATAGCACTAAATATTGATTTAAAAAATTTGAAAAAATTATGGTGTCATCTCAACACTCGAAAAAAGAAAGTCCCATTGGAAAAAAATTTTAAATGCATTTTTCAAAAAGGTAGCCCATTGTTAATTAACTACTTTTTTCGTACCTTCGCCTTGATTGAAAGCTGGATAGTTGTTTAAATAATCACCCTATAAATTTTTTGTCTCTTGGAGTTCTTTCCATGGAGTGTATTTAATAAGATGATGTCATAAAATTATTTAAAATTTGTTTATTTTGTTTATAACGAATTTTCAAAGTTAACAAAAAATGAAAAATCGTAAAATTGTTGTTAAAATTATTTTTTTCTCATATATTATGGTTTTGCTGTTTTTATATTTGAAATGAGTATCAAATTATTGTGGGTAAGATTTTTTAACGCTATTTGTTTATAAATTGTTTATAAAAAAATTGTTTACTTTAATAGTTTTGAAAACAAAATTACCATTCCATTGTCTATAGGGTCAATGATGATTTTTTTTACATTTTTCGGTGCGGTACTCACTATAGAAGCGACGTACTCATCCCAAAACGGCCGCGCGGAGCCCTATTTTCAGCAACAAATTAACATGATAAATATTAGAGCTATAGAGATCCGGGAGTTGGCACTTTTTTATCGGAAATTTCCTCCTCTTTAAGGATCTTTTTTGCAATTCTCACTATCTTGAATAGTTTTTGAGTTATCATCAAAAAACAAAATGGCATTTTTTTCTTTCGTTAATAATAATTGCAATTTTTATTTGCAGAAAAAAAACGAAGTTACACATTTCTCAGAATTGCAATCCGCGTCAAATGAGACTATTTTTCGCAGGAAACTCACTTCTTGACTAGACTACTATGAATTAAACTTAAAACACTAATTACACACTAATACCACTGATATCACTGATGGCAGCCATGTTTATTGATCAGCAGTTGGGTTTTATAAAATTGTTTTCACACGTCCATGAAGGAAGAAAAAACAATTAGTAATGTGTAAAAATGTTAAAATTAACGAGAGTATACCTACCATACTGTATCTCCGGTTGGCCAGTGGTTAGCTCAGCGGTAGCGGTAAGGGATCCTCCTAGCATGCTAGCGGTCCCCAGTTCGATTTCCAGCACAACCGACAATAATTCAATAATACCACTGGGTTCGAGTGGTTGGATTCCACTATAATAACATCTACCATCCTGTAATTGGGAGTTAATCCTGTAAAAAAATGTTTTTTCATTATTGTGACATTATTTATCGATTTTCGGTCCAAATTCTCCGTCGTCAAGCAGTTCCGGACCGAAAATCGATTACGTTGTGGGTAAAAAACTTTCGGGAAACAGGATATCTGTTGTCAGGAAGAGAGGTGGACGACCTCGAACTGTTCGAATTTGGAATCGAATACGGAACGCGCGCTGGGCGGCGATTACAGACTCGTTTTCGTATGTATGCTTCCACGGCAAAAGCGCGTTGCTCGTTCGTCCACATTATGTTTACGTCTGAAACCTTTTGTAACGCAAACGACATATCTACCGGCCGCTATACACGTCATTCCCATCCTTTTACGACCTCTGCTCGCTTCACAATTCTCTTTTGAAACTAGGAAGGTTGTTTTGCCCCACCTGTATTTTGGATGCAAAGAGTAGATACAGACTTTATACCAATAATATTAAATATAAAAACTTAACAAATAATAATAACGCAGCAAATAAATACTAAATTTATAAAGAAAATTATTAAATATTTAAAAAAGTTTAAATTACCTACCTATTGTTTAAATAATAAAAATAAAGGTGAAGTTCGTAATAGGTTATTAACACGTTAGCTACCACGTGGTCCGCCAATGACCCACGTATTTTGAACTTCTCAGACCATAACGTAATTTTCATGAAATTACTCGTAGCCCGCCCGTGTTATACACATCGTGGGTCAGTTGTAGCCCACGTGGGCCTGAAATAATAAGTTTTATTTTTACAAGTCTTACATTATAAAATATGGACGAAGAGGCTGGTCCATCAAACAGGAAAAGAAAATTTAATCTCTTGGTATTCATTGCCAACAATATCATTTCTATGATGATTACGGAAATTAACACAAAACATGATAGTTACAAGAAATATTCCTCTCATATTAGGTGGACTGATCAAATAACACAGAAATAATTTTTTTGGGAATTTTTCTTTGGATGGGTCTTATGAAACTTCCTTCTATCAAATATTATTTGAGTTTGAAGCCTATGTATACTAATTCATTTGCAGGTTCAATAATGAACCGTAATAGATTTGAAAAAAATATTACTAAAATTGCATTCGTTATAACTTTGTTATTTGTAAAGATAAAAAGATGTTGTTTTTTTTAAAATGAAGTTTGTGTTCTGTGCAGACCGACTGTGTTATTTTTAGTGCATTCTTAGCAGTACAAAGAATTTTATGTCCTATGCAAAATGTATAAAACCGTGGGCTAAAGGCAATCCACGCGGCCCAGTGGTAATGAAAAGTCGTGGGTCAATGGCGGACCACGTGGTCTTGCACAAATTATAGCATAATTATATGTGTGGTAGCTAACGTGTTAAAGATTCGAAAAGTGTAAAAATATTATGGTTAAATTAAAATTTTGTATAATTGTCTACAAATATAAAATGACTAGATTGAAGTATAATAATTATGTAAATTCACTTCTTTATTTTATCTTATAATATTTAATACGCCACGAGGCAGGCAACCAAGTTTTTAAGACAGCAATGCGGAAAGTTAGCTAAATTTTATGACCGCATGTTAATTTTTCCTTTAGATTAATTGCTTTCAAATATTTAAAAACGTATTTAATATTTGAGTATATATTTTAAAATATTTATAAAATAGATTCTTTTTATTTAAAATATGTTGTTAATATTTGATTCTATTAGCGCAGCGACATCTTATGGTCACAGTTGTAATTATTATATTTAACTTTAGACTGTGTTATCGACAAATTATCAGCATCAGCAAAAGCAAACAGCGCAAACAGCTCGTGAATCAGGATCAGAATCAGATGATTTACTTTGTGTAAGTGTAAGCTTTAATGTAAGTAATTTGTTATAATTATTAGTCATATTATTAAGCTATAATAATTATTTAATGCGGTAGAAATAACTGACTACGCTTAGTACAAAATTGCTCACATTTATATTTACGATGAAAGAGATAAAAGTATATATTTTTCTCAGATGGTTGCATACCAAAGGTAAAATGCTAGATACTTTTTGTGCTTTTTGTTTTTCGTGTGAATAATAGAGTACTTGCAACAAGGTCACAAACAGTCACGTGACAGTCAAAAACTAAGCGCGCGAACCTGTTTGTGGACAACCCAACAAAATTTTAACATGGAGTCTTATGGAGTATTCATGTTTACTTTTGTAAAAATATGTTTTATTCGCATTCTACGTTGTTTAAAAAAAAGAAAACGTATGAAGTTGATTAAGGTAAGTTCATATGTTATACCGGTTACTTAAAATTATCCTAAATATAAAGCACTTTTAAAATATCGTATGTTAAAAGTGTGGTATTGAACTGTTGTCATAATAAAAACAGTTTTTAAAACTGTAATATAGGTACCCGTTATATTTTGTATATTTTCTTACAGTTTAAGAAATGTTTTAAGTTTATTAATTTAACAATTAGTGAAAATCCATGCACTTGATGATACAAAACCAACTTAACCTATGCATTTAATGTGTTAGTAATACAAGTTTCATTTAAAATATGCTTGTTTTATATGTATTTATTTAATACAAATATATTATACATACACTTACCTTTCTTGAAAAGTATACAATATAAATGAAACATGCAATTAATGATGGAAAAACACAAAAATAACTCATAAGAACCAAAACCGCCATAAGACACAATGTTAACCTGAACAGCAGTTGTCCACAAACAGAATCCCGCCAAATCCGAAACATTGGCCACGCCTCCTGCAAGTACTCTATTCATAATAATCTAAACGATAAAGTTTACATTATATCAAGTGATTTTGGTTTATTAAGATGTAGAATTTGGCCAATAGGCAATAGATTTGAAATGATCCTAACATCTCCTTTCTTAAGTGAACAATTAAGAGTGCGTTTGTGTATTGAGGGATGCATACACAAAATTGCAATATTTTTGACGAGCTTTTCTCTTTTCTATGATAAATTTTTTTAACCATTCAAACGATGCTGTAAAGCATATTTTTTGTTTACTACTTGACATACTTTTTGTCTATTAAAAGTTATTGTTGAAGAAAATATAATTTGTATTTCGCCAAAAGAATACAAAAATCACTTCATATTTATCTCAAGAAGTAAGTTATGTAATATGTGAGACAAATGCTAAATTTCAACTTAATTGGTTCACTAGTTTTTGAGAAAAGCTCGTCAAAATGAAATACTGAACTTGGGAAGCAAATGTTTGTGGAAATAGTTCAGACACATTCAGATACAAAAAATGCGTCTACTCATTGATAGAGTTCTGTTTTACCGACTGAGCGTGGACCTGCATAGTGGTAAATTTGAAATGGAACAAAATGTAACAGTAGATGAAATAACATGAACTATTAACATTGTAAAAATTTACTTATTTCGTATTGAAACCCATCTTAAAATATGTATTAAATATCTGGTGGTAGATTATTTACAAACAAATTACACGATTTAGAGCGTACCTAACAAATTTATTTATATATTAAAAACAAAAACCAAAGTTGGTATATTGCAGTTGAAGTTGAGAGTAAATATCTCGTAGTGGATTAAAAATAAATAAAATGAAATGGACAATTTAGATAGGTACTAGGAATATTTATTTCTTTAAAATTTAACTATTGCATTTGAAATTAAATATCTGGTGTGGTAGAATATAAATAAATAAAAAACAAGAACAATTAATTTAGATTGTAACAATTTTATTTATTTATGAAAAATCTAACAAGAAACATTGTAATTGAGATTAAATATCTCTTCACTCAAAACAATTTTACTTTAAAATTGAACAAATTGCAGGTCAACTCAAGAAAAATTACTTTTAAAAATGCGTCGAAATAATTATATTTTAATTCAAAAACCGAATTGCTTTTGATATAATATTTGTACTTTTAAGTCAAGAGAAAATTGATTTTAAACCTATAGTCTCCTGTCAATTGTACAAAAACAGACCCCCGTGGGCTCCTTCATAATGCAAGTGTGGTAGTAGTCTATCTTTATGTTATACCTTGAAGAAACATAATTTCGATGTTGGCATCCTCGACAATGATGCATTTGAATGCTGCGCACGAAAAACAAAATGGCCGCCATCGCAAATATTTTTTGCAATTATTTTAAGTAAAATGAATTTAACAATAGTAACAAGTACGCAAACTAGAGTTTAAAAGAACGAATCTGTTTATAGACGAGGCGTAAGCCGAGTCCTTACATTAGATGAGTCCTCTAAAACTCTATTTTGCGTACTTTTTACATACAAAAAAATGTATTACCGTACCTGTTCTTGTTTAGTAACTATACAAAATTACTTATTCTTAAATATTATTTTAAAATATAATATTATAAAACGTAAGTGAGGAAACATTGAAAATCAATGAAAATAATCAAATAAAATATAAATAACGACTCATTGCAAAGGTAACGTAATTTAAAAAAACCGGATAGGCTAAAATATTATTATTTTGCGAACTCCAAACGGTCCAAATTAGGTTAATCAGTGCTATCCTGTGGTTATTAATATAAGTACATGATATTTAAAAATGGACCTCTGCACCTAAAACTTTAACATAAATCTAAATATGCACTGTAAAATCTTAAAATTTTAAGGTATAATTTATTATCAAATGTGGAAATGAAAAAAGTAAACTTTTTTTAGAAAATGGTTATAGCCCAGTCAAAATCGACAATAAATTCGCAAAGCATGATGTATCTCTGATTTTTTAGTATGCTGTTTGGACCCATTATGGCGAAATTTTCGTACTTTTTTCAGATTCTGCTCTATACCTATCTATCTATATCCATGCATTTTTCGTCGAAAGGTATTCTATATATTTTTTAATATACTACTAAAAAATCAGAGATACATCATGCTTTGCGAATTTAGCGATTTTTTGTGTCGATTTTGACTGGGCTATTAGCGCTGCATAAAAATTTGTAAGAACCTTTTTTGTGTAGAATTAATTTAGCAATATTTTTTGTGCATAACTTATATCGTTATCTCGATGGTTACTTAGATAAATTTGAAAAAGTGTTTGCGATGGCGGCCATTTTGTTTTTCGCGCACGGAACTCAAACACATCATTTTAGAGAGTGCCAACATCAAAATTATGTTTCTTAAAGGTCAAACGAAGAGATCGAGACCACTACCACACTTGCATGATAAAAGATCCCACGGACGTACATTTGAAAGCTGACTAATAGACAGAGTTCTTATTCTCATAAACCGCAGTAGCGACAAGAATAGTGCCTCATATACGATGCTCTCTCAAAATCGCTCTCCCATCGGGCCAGGCCAGGTCGATTGTCAACAACGAAAAATTGTACCGTTATTTCAATGACTCACCTACCCTTATCTGTCATGCGGTATTCGAATGTTAGGCCATCTATTAGGAATATTTGTATATTTTAAGAAGTAGTTCTACGTAAGACCGGTACAAATCAATTGGCGCTGACAAGTGAACGTACTCTTAAATGAATTTTGTTGTGAAATTAAATTTACACACCCAACCACAAAATATTCAAAGACGTATAAAACAGATGCTGTATATTCTGAACGTGCAGATTGGCGACTGCAAGTTTACCCGGAAGAATTTGAGCGTTACGACGGACGGTTTGATATTACTGTTACTTGTTACTAAGTACTAAGTAGAGTGTACAAGTAGTTAAATAACTAATTTTTAAATGAACTAGTCGTATGAACTAAAATCTTTTATCATTTAAAAGATGAATTGGTTAGATCCTAAATCCTTTTTAGTATTTTAATTTTATAGTACTCTAGATCATTAAGTAGTAACATCTGCATTTTTCTTCACAAATTAAGTAAACGGGGATTAAGTACCCTAAATGCAAGTCTGAATAGGATTTCAAAAGAAAAATATTAATTTAGAGATTTTCTCGTAAACACTATGTTTAGGAAATATTGGTTTCTGAAGTTACAAATAGGAATGTGAACAGTTTAAAAAAAATGAAAATAGTAATAAATAAATATTGCGTATTATCAACTGTATTACTATTAACAAACAAAATTTAATTAGAATTTACAAAATTAGTTAAAAATGCCAACCTCCAGCCCTGTCGATAACAGAACGAGTAACTGCTCGACATTGCTCCTCTGTTATTTCTTCCCGTTGGCACTTCCATCGCAAAATTCGTAAACGGACACAATGTCAGCATACTTACCTTCGCGGCATTATTGTAGTTCACTTAACAAGAGAGTAGTACGGCACAAGAAAGAAATGCGCCGCAGGCGAAATTTTTTAGAGTTCAAGGTCAAACACCTTTAAATTGAAAGTTTAATTTTTTAAAGATAAACAGTTGCACGTTTTACTCTCTTTATTGTGGACACACATTGTTTTTTCGGCAGCTCTCTCTTGATATATAGAACGACTCTGAGCAGAATCATGTTTCACTCCCAAGTGCACCGTTGTTTAAGTTCAAAATTTCACCACAAGGTTCGCATTGTTATTAAAATATCCCAATAATCGTACACATGCGTTATACGGAGTGTATATTATTGTATATTTGAATTATTTGAATTTAAGATAATCATAAAACAGAAAAAAAGCGATTATTTTTAGTTTTCAGTGAACTTAAATAATCTTACATAATGTTTAAAATGTTTAATGAAAAAATTTGAAAAAAAAAGTCCAGTCGTCTGGGAGGGGCTCAAGCCCCACGAGCCCCCCCCCCCCCCCCCTTGAGTGCGCCCCTGCTTCCTATTGTCCCTCTTGCACATTTAAATCTTACGTTATAGTGAATTTCAATAGATTGAAACAAGAAATCGTAAAACATATTTTATTTCATCTGTAACTTCAGAAGTGAGGAATATGTCCTGAACAGAGCGTTTGCGAGAAAATCTCTAAATGAAAATGTTTTCTTGGTTTGATTTATATTTTAAGTTAGGCTTCATAACCCGGAGCACCCTGTAGATAACTAAAAATTTTAGTAATAAAACTTTGTTCCTGAATTTAATTGTAATTCTCATTGAAATTTTGATGAATCAGTCTTTACAGACAGTGAACATAATACCTATAATGCATAATTTATTGTAATTTGATAACTCTTAGAAACAATATGACTGAACTTTAGACCGATTGGCGTTTATTTATACCTTATGTTATATTATATAATTATATTTTCATTATAAAATAAGTGCATTAAAATAAAAAACTTTTAAAAATATAAATAAATGTATTTTTACAATGTTAAAAAGCTTACTTTAACCAGGCGGGTATAATTTATTATTACTATATTGTAAAATAAAAGCATTATAACAATGAAAAACCGTACTGTACGGTGCGTCATCACCTACCGGTGTTTTCTTTAAAAAAGCTAAGAGTACAGTGGGCGGGAGTGGTGCCGTGAGACGAGACGAGACGAGAAATAGTCAATTCTCGTCTCATCACAAATTTTCGAGACGAGAATTTTTAGTATTCTCGTCTCGGTCATTTTTCAGCTGTTCATTTCTCGTCTCAAGGAACTCGATTCTCGTCTCGTCTCAAATTTCTCGACAAAAAATTAGAGCCACCTAACGATTTTTGCAAGAACTATTAGATTTCGCGTCATGCCCATGTCACACATGGACACATGTAATACTTGTACAGAGTGATCGGAGTGATCAAAACAAACTGATAGTCACGTGACCCGGAAATTTTCTTAAATGCTATTAAAACTAGACTTCTAGGAAGAAAAGTTTGATTTCCAAGTTCATGGGTGTGCGACTTAGGATAATAAAGATTTTGTATTTTAATAATTTTATTAAACTCAACAATATTTTCTAAATGAATAATTAAATAAGTTACAATAGCCACCGTTTCGGAATTATAATTATTGATGACCACCGAAAATCGCCAATATTTAAAAATAAAACTTATGTGCAGCGCGCCATCTGTCGGTAGTAGTGAGTAGAAAAAACATCGTAACCTCAAATTTAATGATCAGACTACAACTACAACTTGAATGTATTTGATTATAGTTTTCTTCGTTACAAAGAACATTGTACAAACCACTTGCGAGAAGACAATATCCCAGCATTCGCGTAAATGAAACCCTCGCTTCGCTCGTATTTCAAAAAACCGCTCATGTGGGATCAAAATCTTCCCGCATTTGGTTCGTAAATAACTATTCACTATTCTTGATTGTTCTTTTAATAATGTAGCTCCTGATGATGACGTATGTGACGTCGAAACTAGTCGACTGAGAAATAAAATATTGTTGAGTACATCCCAGTAATTTTTCTTCATTCCTGATTAAAAAAATCTGACGTGGACACCACATGACTTCCTTGTACGCCTTGTGTGTTCATACTTTTCTTAATAACTAAAATGTAAAATAATATTAAAATTCTTTTAACTTATTATACTAGTATACTCACAAATATATTTTAGTCATTTTATTTAAACTACAGAAGAAGATATAAAGCATATTTTACTATTGTCACTGTCATGTCATAATCATTTAAATTTTACGTAGTAACAAATGTTAATCGATCATGGACTACAAGATACCGAAATACTATAAATTATAAATATATACTTTAATTATTTTTAAATGATAGCAGATACAAAAATATTTATAAAATACCGATTGTAGGTAATAATCACATAATCTTTCATTTAAAATAAAAAAAATTGTCTAAAATTAAATATTTATCGAAATATTTTTTAAAAGTACTACTTCCGGTTTGTAGACTGAAACCAAAAATAGGAGGTGCACAACTAGATGCTATAACAGTCCTAAATACAAAATTTCAACTTTCTACGTCTAACCGTATTTGAGTTATGCGACACACATATACGTCCGTCCGTACGTACGTACGTACGTACATACGTACGTACGTACAGACGTCACGTCGAAACTAGTCATAATGGATTCAGAAAAGGTCAAAACGGATATTTCCGTCAAAATCTGAGAATCGAAATTTTTCGCGATTACAATACTTCCTTACTACGTACAAGGAAGTAAAAAGATATTTTTAAGTAAAAATTTCGAGAATTCTCGAGTTCTCGAGAGTATTTCTCGTCTCAAAATTATGAATTCTCGTCTCGCCCCGAAAATCCGAGACGAGAAATTTACTGATTCTCGGCTCGTAATTTCGAGACGAGACGAGAAATTTCTCGTCTCGGCGGCATCACTAAGTGGGCCATATATAATGCGACTTCTTTTCTAAGAATTTTGAAATAATGTATTTATTTTTATATGTTTTATTACGATTCAAGTAATTTGAGAATTCGAGTAGGGTCAAGTGGGGTAAATATGCAACAAAATATAAAATTTTCCCTTTTTAGGCGACTTATAATTGAACTGCTTAACATCACTATTATATGCAAATCCATAAGATCTTCCCAATAATGTACTTTATATATCAATAAAATGTAAACTGACCTACTATAAATATTATAAACAATGTTTCACTTTTCACCTCGATTTTGGGAAAGAAAAAGTGAAACAATGTAGGGAAAATGTGAAACAAGCATATCACTTCCATACTATTCATGACACTGGTATATTATGGGCAAAAATGAAACAAGCGGGAAAAACTGCATTGAAAACATGTGCCATATGTGCTTTTATTTCTATATTTCCATAGGTACAAAATAAAAGAAAAACTCGTCCGATGGAGATAAAAAATCAGTACTTAAGCAATAGGTTGAAAAACAATTTATTATTTTGTTGTAAATAATAGGAATTCATCAAAAGTAACCACAAATACGATTCACAAAATAATGCCAAACTGGGTAAAAATTTAAAAAACAAACAATACTCTTTGATTAACAGTATAATGTTAAATATAAAAAATTATGGGGAAAACTGAAACAAGTTAATCGTTTTTTCAACTACTGGTTTTGGAAAAACATATATTTTACTGTCAGCACTTATTTGAACTCTTTGTGGAATTAGAAGAATTCCTGAAATAGCTTCACGCTCAATTATTGAAATAACATTTTCCATTAATTTATATTCGTTTTTATTATTTAAATAAATAAAAATCTTGCACTGCTGCTTTTAACCCTTTCTTCGGGGGTATTGTTAACTTCAACTAAAACTAACTGATTTTCAAGATGTTTCTCTTTAGATATAACAAATAAAACTGCTAACTTCTTTGTATTCACACACCACGAAATTCAAACTCGTGTTTAGTCCTGCACAAACCTGTATAAAATTGTTTCATTTTTTCCCAAAATTGCGTTTAATTTTTTCCCAAAATGAAGACAGCAATAAAGTTCCCAGCAATAATTTCCATGCAACCATACCGTCTAATAAAGTGTTGCTCACAGCGCTACCGGCGAGCTGCTAAGCACGGGGCCGCTCAAGGCATTGAAATAAACATCAAAAATAGACATATTTACAGCAATAGCAATACTTGTAGGACTATATAGGTAAATTGTTAAATTGTTATTGTATTTATAATGAAATAAGTTCTTGAAAATGACTTTCGTAGTATAAGTAAATGATACAGAAATATGTTTAAGTATTGTACGTATTACTGCACAAATTGGGAATATAACTTATTTCTCTAATAACTTAAATAATAGTTTATGATACTAAGCTTAAATTAAACTTAAATACAATGTATTATAAACAAAATCGTAAACACTTTTTTTACTTCTTATTCATAAAATATTGCTACGTCTATTACGTCCTTAATAAGCGATGTGCGCTCTCAATTATTTTAGGACAAATTACTTAACATACATACTATCTACCACCGTTATCAAAATCATCCCCTAACCCGTAGGAGAAGAGTAACATAGGTTTTTAATTCTTACTCATAAATTATTGCTGAGTATATTACGTCCTTAATAAGAGATGTGCGCTCTCAATTATTTTAGGACAAATTACTTAACATATATACTATCTACCACCGTTATCAAAATCATCCCCTAACCCGTACGAGAAGAGTAACACAGGTTTTTAATTCTTACTCATAAAATATTGCTGGGTATATTACGTCCTTAATAAGAGATGTGCGCTCTCAATTATTTTAGGACAAATTACTTACCATATATACTTTCTACCACCGTTATCAAAATCATCCCCTAACCCATACGAGAAGAGTGAAACAGGTTTTTACTTCATATGAATTCAAATTAATGATTGCCGCAAAGTTAAAATGAATATATTTTAAAATTAAATATTTATTAATAATTCTAAAATTTATTTCTGCTCAAATAAATTTTTTCGATTAGTAATAAATATTGAATTTTAAATTATATAATATAAAATTCTAAAATTTATTTCTGCCTGTAGCAACTAATGTCTGATTTAAATTTTCCGCGGCACATTCGCGTATCAAGTCCGATAGTTGGCAGTAGTGGTACGAAAGTTGTTTAGGCTGCATGTGTTTTATATGCCGTTATGAGAAGTTGAAGTTTTTGTGTACCTATGTATTCAGTTTATTTGCGTAATAAATAAAAATACATGGTGAAGAATAATTATTAATAAATAATAACCCCGCTCAACCATCCTACTACTTGCCCAAATAATTTTGTTTATTTTACTTAATTTTAAACTTTATTTCAATATGTATACTTACATTAAAAATTAAATTTTATTTTACATTAATAACTAAACTAGATAAAAAAAAATTTACAATAATTAATAAAAATAAAATGAAATTAATATAAATATAAATTATTACCTATATTTATACATTTACATAAATCTTTTAATGTAATAAAAATTTACAAAAAATATGTAATATCAAAAATATTCACTTTTAACTTTTTCATTAAATTAAAATATCATAATTACAACTACATTATTTATTATAATATAAATACATTTATGAAAAAAATAAATTTATAACTAACTTAAATTTCAAGCGAAAATAAATTACAAATTCTCAAAAAAGTTAAATAAAATTTTAAAAACTTATTTCTTTTATTAAATAAATAAAAAAATATACAATAATTGTTCGAAAAAAATCTGACGTGGCCATCACACAACCTTCCGCCATATCTAGACTTTAAACAGAAATGTATACGTACAATCCGGTGCCCATTTAAAATATACAAATAAAAATCTAAAATATTGAAACACAGAAATTTGCATCACTTGAATAAAAAGATTCATTCACAGGAAAACTCTTCTGTGCTGAAGCTATCCTTCGTTCAATTACTACATTTAATATCTTACTTATGCACTAGTATGTCAACTTGTCACCCATCTCACCTGTCAATATTTTTTACACAGAAACAAAATTCAGTCAAACATGGAATACAAGATTTCAACGTTTTATTTGATAAATTTATCTTTTTAATTTTACTGCAGTTCTTTAATGCTACCAGATAAAGACAATTTTTTATAACGTAAGTTGCAAATAACTTTGCCTCTTATTCTTATTACAAATAAATACTATATTTATCCAAATTTATATAAACTTTTGACAATTAATCTTTTCAATCTTCAAAAAATATCACGTCCGGTGAAGATATTTGTACCAAAATCTAATGAGTTCTTCCAATTTATATACAAATGTTAAATACCAAATATCAAAATTTTTGGGTAATTCGTATTTGAGTTATCCGACTGACAGAAATCCGGCCCTGACCACATACACACACACGCACACACACACACACATACATACAGACATCATCGTGAAACTATCAAAAATGAATTGTATGGACCCTAATTCGTGCTCATCCTCTAAAAACTCCCTACCCGATTTTTAGCATGATTCCAATACCTTCCTTTACTGGTAAGCGGAAGGTAAAAAGCGTACCCCTTCCCCCCTCTTCCTAATCAAGGTTACAAAAAGTTTATACTATCGTGCAGTAGACTTTTAAATAAATCCTGATAAACTAAATAACATCTCTATAATAAAAATATATATGAAATTAAATTTTTTGGCATCTAATAAATAAAAATAAATTTTTAATTAGTAAACAATAAGTATTTAAAAATGCTAATACTTATAAATCTATCTAAAAAAGATTGCCGTAAAGTTGAAATAAATATATAATTTCAAATTAGATATTTATTATTAATCCTAAAATTTATTTCTGCCCAAATAATTTATTTCGATTTTTTATTTTAAAATATATATTATAAAATTCTACAATTTATTATTTATTTTTGCCCAAAATTTTTTTTTCTTTTACTTCATTTTAAACTTTATTTTAATAAATATAAATTTAAAACAAAACTTTACTTTACATAAATAAATAAACTAGATAACAAAAATAACAATAATTACTATATTTAATTAAAAAATATAAATATTAATATATAATTATTTCAATTTATATATATATATATATATATATATATATATATAATTATTTCAATTTATATATATATATATATATATATATATAAATTGAAATAATTATATATTAATATTTATATTTTTTAATTAAATATAGTAATTATTGTTATTTTTGTTATCTAGTTTATTTATTTATGTAAAGTAAAGTTTTGTTTTAAATTTATATTTATTAAAATAAAGTTTAAAATGAAGTAAAAGAAAAAAAAATTTTGGGCAAAAATAAATAATAAATTGTAGAATTTTATAATATATATTTTAAAATAAAAAATCGAAATAAATTATTTGGGCAGAAATAAATTTTAGGATTAATAATAAATATCTAATTTGAAATTATATATTTATTTCAACTTTACGGCAATCTTTTTTAGATAGATTTATAAGTATTAGCATTTTTAAATACTTATTGTTTACTAATTAAAAATTTATTTTTATTTATTAGATGCCAAAAAATTTAATTTCATATATATTTTTATTATAGAGATGTTATTTAGTTTATCAGGATTTATTTAAAAGTCTACTGCACGATAGTATAAACTTTTTGTAACCTTGATTAGGAAGAGGGGGGGAAGGGGTACGCTTTTTACCTTCCGCTTACCAGTAAAGGAAGGTATTGGAATCATGCTAAAAATCGGGTAGGGAGTTTTTAGAGGATGAGCACGAATTAGGGTCCATACAATTCATTTTTGATAGTTTCACGATGATGTCTGTATGTATGTGTGTGTGTGTGTGCGTGTGTGTGTATGTGGTCAGGGCCGGATTTCTGTCAGTCGGATAACTCAAATACGAATTACCCAAAAATTTTGATATTTGGTATTTAACATTTGTATATAAATTGGAAGAACTCATTAGATTTTGGTACAAATATCTTCACCGGACGTGATATTTTTTGAAGATTGAAAAGATTAATTGTCAAAAGTTTATATAAATTTGGATAAATATAGTATTTATTTGTAATAAGAATAAGAGGCAAAGTTATTTGCAACTTACGTTATAAAAACTTGTCTTTATCTGGTAGCATTAAAGAACTGCAGTAAAATTAAAAAGATAAATTTATCAAATAAAACGTTGAAATCTTGTATTCCATGTTTGACTGAATTTTGTTTCTGTGTAAAAAATATTGACAGGTGAGATGGGTGACAAGTTGACATACTAGTGCATAAGTAAGATATTAAATGTAGTAATTGAACGAAGGATAGCTTCAGCACAGAAGAGTTTTCCTGTGAATGAATCTTTTTATTCAAGTGATGCAAATTTCTGTGTTTCAATATTTTAGATTTTTATTTGTATATTTTAAATGGGCACCGGATTGTACGTATACATTTCTGTTTAAAGTCTAGATATGGCGGAAGGTTGTGTGATGGCCACGTCAGATTTTTTTCGAACAATTATTGTATATTTTTTTATTTATTTAATAAAAGAAATAAGTTTTTAAAATTTTATTTAACTTTTTTGAGAATTTGTAATTTATTTTCGCTTGAAATTTAAGTTAGTTATAAATTTATTTTTTTCATAAATGTATTTATATTATAATAAATAATGTAGTTGTAATTATGATATTTTAATTTAATGAAAAAGTTAAAAGTGAATATTTTTGATATTACATATTTTTTGTAAATTTTTATTACATTAAAAGATTTATGTAAATGTATAAATATAGGTAATAATTTATATTTATATTAATTTCATTTTATTTTTATTAATTATTGTAAATTTTTTTTATCTAGTTTAGTTATTAATGTAAAATAAAATTTAATTTTTAATGTAAGTATACATATTGAAATAAAGTTTAAAATTAAGTAAAATAAACAAAATTATTTGGGCAAGTAGTAGGATGGTTGAGCGGGGTTATTATTTATTAATAATTATTCTTCACCATGTATTTTTATTTATTACGCAAATAAACTGAATACATAGGTACACAAAAACTTCAACTTCTCATAACGGCATATAAAACACATGCAGCCTAAACAACTTTCGTACCACTACTGCCAACTATCGGACTTGATACGCGAATGTGCCGCGGAAAATTTAAATCAGACATTAGTTGCTACAGGCAGAAATAAATTTTAGAATTTTATATTATATAATTTAAAATTCAATATTTATTACTAATCGAAAAAATTTATTTGAGCAGAAATAAATTTTAGAATTATTAATAAATATTTAATTTTAAAATATATTCATTTTAACTTTGCGGCAATCATTAATTTGAATTCATATGAAGTAAAAACCTGTTTCACTCTTCTCGTATGGGTTAGGGGATGATTTTGATAACGGTGGTAGAAAGTATATATGGTAAGTAATTTGTCCTAAAATAATTGAGAGCGCACATCTCTTATTAAGGACGTAATATACCCAGCAATATTTTATGAGTAAGAATTAAAAACCTGTGTTACTCTTCTCGTACGGGTTAGGGGATGATTTTGATAACGGTGGTAGATAGTATATATGTTAAGTAATTTGTCCTAAAATAATTGAGAGCGCACATCTCTTATTAAGGACGTAATATACTCAGCAATAATTTATGAGTAAGAATTAAAAACCTATGTTACTCTTCTCCTACGGGTTAGGGGATGATTTTGATAACGGTGGTAGATAGTATGTATGTTAAGTAATTTGTCCTAAAATAATTGAGAGCGCACATCGCTTATTAAGGACGTAATAGACGTAGCAATATTTTATGAATAAGAAGTAAAAAAAGTGTTTACGATTTTGTTTATAATACATTGTATTTAAGTTTAATTTAAGCTTAGTATCATAAACTATTATTTAAGTTATTAGAGAAATAAGTTATATTCCCAATTTGTGCAGTAATACGTACAATACTTAAACATATTTCTGTATCATTTACTTATACTACGAAAGTCATTTTCAAGAACTTATTTCATTATAAATACAATAACAATTTAACAATTTACCTATATAGTCCTACAAGTATTGCTATTGCTGTAAATATGTCTATTTTTGATGTTTATTTCAATGCCTTGAGCGGCCCCGTGCTTAGCAGCTCGCCGGTAGCGCTGTGAGCAACACTTTATTAGACGGTATGGTTGCATGGAAATTATTGCTGGGAACTTTATTGCTGTCTTCATTGCCGTAAAGTTGAAATAAATATATAATTTCAAATTAGATATTTATTATTAATCCTAAAATTTATTTCTGCCCAAATAATTTATTTCGATTTTTTATTTTAAAATATATATTATAAAATTCTACAATTTATTATTTATTTTTGCCCAAATTTTTTTTTTCTTTTACTTCATTTTAAACTTTATTTTAATAAATATAAATTTAAAACAAAACTTTAATTTACATAAATAAATAAACTAGATAACAAAAATAACAATAATTACTATATTTAATTAAAAAATATAAATATTAATATATAATTATTTCAATTTATATATATAAATTAAATTGTTGCAAATTTAATCATGGAGTGGTCATGTCGGTAGGACGCATAGCTTCCGAGATATATGAGACTTTCAAACCCTCCGCCACACCTCGGCTTAAGGGCTACGGGCGGGGACTTTTGATATGTTTACCTCCGAACTAGTCCAAACAAAGTTGCGAAGTCAAAAATTGTGTTCCAAGCATTTCCCTCTATACCTTTTCGTTGACTGGACTAATATATATATATATATATATATATATATATATATATATATATATATATATATAAATTGAAATAAAGTTTAAAATGAAGTAAAAGAAAAAAATAAAACAGTATAAAATTTAGTGATGCCGTTTGTCGAGAGTAGTCGAGAGTGCACCCGACTCTCGCCTCGACTCGGAATTTCCAAAACTAATAAAAGTCACTCTCGTCTCGTCTCGAAATTTCTCGACTAATCTCGACATAAAGTCGAGAGTCACGAAAATCTCGAATCAACTTGGGTTATGTGGTATTTATTTATTTGACATGCAAAACAAGTCAGTATTAGTTTGTTAGTGTTAGTGCGGCCTAGGTCCAGTCTTATGGGATTACTTATACACTTATTTTGTACGAAATAACTCTTTTGTGATATATTTAACTAGAAGTAATACATGTTTATTTTATTCCACGGTACTTCATCTATAGGTACTTGATTAGTTATAGGTACCTAAATTTATAATTTTTATAATTAAAATTAATTTTTGTTAATTAATAAAAATGTTTCGTATAACTTATTATTTTGTTAATAACTGTTAACTGTTACATAATTTTAGGAATAGGTTGTAGGTATTATTTTCATTAAATATCTAATTGATTTATGTAGATCAAAATAAAGATTTTATTTTTAAACATGTAAGTTTGTATACATTTATTGTTTGTTGATCTTGGGAATATTACTTAAAATACAACATTTTTTTTGTGAAAGATCCCATTTATGATCTGGTCCTAATATTCCAGCATCATTATAGCATCTAAAAATGCGTCACGAACAAGAAGTGAAAATGTTTTGAGAGTAATTGTTTAATCCTATCATATTCACAAAAGCATATTTCTGTTAATTTTAATTTTAAGCAAATAGTTACTAATCAATTATATAAGACGAGGCTCGAGAGTCTCGACGAGACTCTCGGCGAGACATGATACTGGTCTCGTCTCGGTTCGAATTTGTAGTCGAGAGTTGCCTCACGATCTCGTCTCGATTTTCTCGTTCAAGACGAGACGAGACCGAGACTAGTATCGACTCTCGCGGCAACACTAATAAAATTAAATATAATAATTTCAACTATGGCCATACGATGTCGCTGGGCTAAAAAAATCATATATTAACAACGTCTTTTATATAAAAGGAAACCATTTTATAAATAATAAGAAGCAGGTAAAGATAATGGAGAAGTAAACGAAGTACTCAACGCCATCTATCTTGAATAGTGCCAAAAAGGCTAGCCACTCGAAAATTAGCCATGGGCTGTGGCTACTAGCGAGCATTGCTAGAAATTGTAAGTGAAAATTATTGAATATAAAATTTAAAAATCTGACGTGGACACCACATGACTTCCTTGTACGCCTTGTGTGTTCATACTTTTCTTAATAACTAAAATGTAAAATAATATTAAAAATTCTGTTAACTTATTATACTAGTATACTCACAAATATATTTTAGTCATTTTATTTAAACTGCAGAAGAAGATATAAAGCATATTTTACTATTGCACAACTAGATGCTATAACAGTCCTAAATACAAAATTTCAACTTTCTACGTCTAACCGTATTTGAGTTATGCGACACACATACGTACGTACAGACGTCACGTCGAAACTAGTCATAATGGATTCAGAAAAGGTCAAAACGGATATTTTCGTCAAAATCTGAGAACCGAAATTTTTCGGGATTACAATACTTCCTTACTTCGTACAAGGAAGTAAAAACCACTACTGTGTGAGTTCTATGGTTGTGTCTGTAACTACCGCCACCCTACTGTGTAGTAGTTCCAACCATAGAACTCACACAGTAGTGGTTTTTAAATTTTATATTCAATAATTTTCACTTACAATTTCTAGCAATGCTCGCTAGTAGCCACAACCCATGGCTAATTTTCGAGTAGTGGCACTATTCAAGGTAGATGGCGTTGAGTACTTCATTTACTTCTCCGTTATCTTTACCTGCTTCTTATTATTTATAAAATGGTTTCGTTTTATATAAAAACTACGCCATTCTATTCAGCAACGTCAGGGACCACCTTATGCGAGCACTTCTTGGGACTGAACGCAAGATCCTAAGAAGGATATGCAAGCAACCGCCATGGTATCCTTCAGCGGATATCAACCAGCTGGCCAATGTCGTCCCCTTTGCCCAACGAGTGAAGAAACTCCATGAGAAATTTGCCAAAACATCCCTACTCCCAACTAATCCTCTCCGCGACGTCCTTCTACAAACAACAACCACCAAGAGAAGACCGAAAGAGAAGTACCCGTACCCACCAGCAATCTTGCTTCAAACCATAAGCGACCCAGAACCAGAGGTTATGGAAACCTTAGAGAAGACCAAACTTAACCTGAGAAAATGATACACAAAACATAAGAAGACAGCACACGACCCAAGAAAACCAAAAGCTACCCGACACCGAAGAGGGCTCTGTCCCTACAACGGTGGGGTGCGCCTGCGCACCCATTTACGTTGATTTCATTCATTCATTCATATAAAAGACGTTGTTAATATTTGATTTTATTAGCCCAGCAACATCGTAATGGCCATAGTTGAAATTATTATATTTAATTTTATACTGCGTTAGCGACAAACTTATCTGTATCAGCAAAAGCAAACAGTTCTGTAATCACTAATCGGATTTCAAGGTTTATTTTATTTTGTGTGTGAAGCGTGTAGTGTAGTGTATAGCTATATAGCTTTGATGTAAGTTAATTTATTAAAATATAATTATTATTATCTGAAGATTAGGTAGGTAGTTTATTATTTGATGTGGTCGTAAGGTTGTCATTACTTAAGACTTGTTAGCACGGGGATTCTTTGAAAATTCTACGGAGATTCAGAATCCTGAAAAGAAAAAGTTTTCTTCTTTCTAGTGATCATTATATTTAGCGACACGCAATTTAACAGATAATTCTCATTAGAAAGAAAAAGTTTCCTTTTTTCCAGGATTCAGAATCTTGATAGAATCTTCAAAGAATCCTCGTGCGAACAGGGCTTTAGACTTCGTACAAAGTTTCCATATTTACCTCGATATTTACACATTTATATTTACAATAAATGTGCATAATTATTTTTCTCAAATACAAAAGATAAAGTACTGGATACTCGTTGTGTTTTTTGTTTGTTGAGAGAATAATGGGTAATAATCTAAAAATCTAAAAGATAAAATTAGTATAAAGGTTAATTATTGACATATCCATTTATCTACATTACGAATCCTTAAAAATATTCCCAGTTATAAACAATAATTATTATAAGTTATAAAGTTCATCGATAAGAAAGACAAAAATAATATGAGTTTTGCTAATCAAATTATGATTATATTATAATTATTATTTTTATTACTTTCTATTGGACTGGCGCGGGACTTCCCCGGCAGCTGATATAACACAATATAAAGCAGTGACGGCGCACGATAATTATTTAACCTGGTTAACATAAAGTATTTTTAGAGAAGCAAAACCCTCTGAGACTTTCTCCGAGTTGTGTGTACGTATTAATCAATATCTCGACAACCAAAATAACGATAATTCAAACTCCCGACTTTAAATATTTATATAATATGTAATATAATATTCAGTACAAAATAATTTAGAGGCTATAGCTTTGAAGAGATATGAAATCTGTTTGCATTTGGCCTAGGTAGCGTAGAAATAACTCTAAATAAGTTATGAAATAATGGAACTGTTGAAGGAGGTTGAATTTCGAGTAAAGGAATGATTGTTTTAGTTTTGCTTGCAGAACTTTGGTGAGCCGCGATGGAGATTCCCGGTGGCATGCTGTCCTTGTTGAGTTGTGTGGAGTGCGGCGCGGTGTTGAGCCGAGGGCCGGTGTTCCAGGCGCACGACGGCGCGGCGCCGTGCGGCCGCTGTGTGCGTCCAGACCGCCCGACGTCACGCAACCAAGTCTACGAGGCCGTGGCGCAGCTGCTGCGCTTCCCCTGCAGGAACCGCGAGCTCGGCTGTACAGACACCGTGCCCTTCACACGAGGCGAGGAGGACGTGCTGCACGAGCTCCAGTGTCCGTATAACCAGTACCTGTGTCCCGTAGTGCCCCGTGGCCAGTGCGACTGGTTAGGGTCGAGACCGGGATTACTTAAACACTGTTTAACTGATCATCCTAATAAAGTAAGTTTTACTACTATATGATACATATTTATCTTTTAAAGTGTTGTTTTTTTAAAGATATTTCGCAATGGAACGCAAATTATTCATAACATCAAATTATCCAATGAGCATATTTATTTAATTTACGCCTTTCACGTTCTTTTTTTACTCCATACGAAAGTGTGTCTGGTAACAGGAAAAATTTTCCATTCTACTCGTTTGTTGGATAAGGATGATGACAGTAATAAATTCACTTTCAATTTAGTTGTACAACGTGGAATTCAGTCTATTTCAAAATCTCATTCAGTTGGTGCACTTGCATGTTTACCTTTCGAGGTTGACACATCTGTGGTTCTGAGTATCAGTAGCCTCCAAGAAATTTTAGATGGATTTGAAGGAACCACATTTACTCTAACTATCAAGGATACGACTGGGTGCGGTATATGTAACGCTGACTTGAAACAGTATTATTATCCTGATGGAGAACGATGGTTGTGTGAAAGTTGTGCACCTCCAAAACGATTTTGTAATAATAAATCTAAGGGGTGTACTCATGTAGACATTGATACGAAATGTAAAAATCATGAAAAGTTTTTCTGTTTATATTCAACTTATTGCTATTTTTGTGAAAATGAAATAAAGGAAGAAAATTTAACTGCACACTACGTTTCTGCACATGGTGATATCATACACGAGTCAGGTTCAACATGGCGAACTTCACTAGATAGTGGAAAGGCTTACATCATATCAACTGATTTTGGTTTATCAAGATGTAGAACCTGGTTACGAGAACCGTATGAATTTAATGTTACAATTCCTGTATTAAGTAAAGATCTTCATGAATTTTGGTGTGAAATTAAATTAACTCATCCTATAACAAAACAGTCAAAAACTTTTAAACCAAATGCATTGTATGATTTTGCAGACTGGCTACTTGATTTTTCCCAAAATGAATTTGAGTGTTATAACGGCGAGTTTGATGTTTCTGTTACTATTGGTAGAATATTCTGATTATCTGATTCAATGTTAAAGTTGTAACACAGAGAGGGACCGAGACGGTGCAGATAATGTGGCATTTAGCTAAGCACATAATTTCTTGCAAAATTTAAATCAAATATACATATTTAAAAAAAATTATGTTATAACATATCAAATAAAAAATATAAAGTTAAGTTTTCTAGAGAAGAAGAAAATGTTATTTAATTTTAATGATCGATGAGAAGGTACTATTGATAATGAATTTTAAAAATATTTCGATACTTTGTAATCTAGTAATCTTTACCAACAAGTAATATTTTTAATAGCTATTAATATAACAATAATATTATGCTATTTATAACATAGAGGATGTTGCTAAGCGACGAGGTAAAATCGAGTCTCTTTGAACATCCAAGGGCGCTTAAATCACATATAGGTAGAGACGATTTAAATCCATATAGGAGTGACGTCATAAAAAACAAGCAAATTATTCGTATGAATCAAGATTTTACTTTTTAGTACAACATGAGTTTGGTAGACGGTGCTGGCAGTCTTTCTCTATACGCGAAATTTAAAAGCAATAGTTTTTAATTATATTTTTAAACTTAATCATTATTTTACCATTTTAATACATCGCATGATTCTGTAGGAAATAATCAAAGATTAATAAAATGGAACAAAACTAAATAACAAAACACGTAACCTCAAAATTTTATGTTGACACTTGACACAACAATAAGCAGAAAATTGACAAGTTGTCAGCAATAAACAATAAATGATATATAACGAACTTTTGTGAATCTAAAAGATAACAATAATATGTAAGAAAATATATTTCATGTAATGAATACTATATTATATAAATAATTGGTCTGCTACTGCCGTTAAGACACAAATTGATAAGCTCCGCCCCTTATGACATACGATATGCGAATAGATTTATACGAGTAAAATGTGTAAGAAAGAGATAGCTTATTTAGTGCACGTGGTGGATAGAATTTATCTGATATGACGTCACTCCCATATGGATTTAAATTGTCTCTATTCGGGTTATAGTTAAAACTTCATCGTATCATCGACAACGGCGATGTTAAAACAAATCAACAATTTATCTGTCAATTTGTTGACAATTTGCATATTATGGAAGGTTTTGATGTTATTATGATTGTATCTAACGTATTAAGTTTGAAACTAATGAATTATCAGTAACTAATTTATTATGTTGTTTATAATTAGAATTAAATGTTGTATATTAGAGTAATCGCAAAATAAGATGAAACCCCACGTGACCTGCGCGAAAGACGTGTTTTGGTTTGGACGAGTCCATTCGTAAACATTACGGGTGTATTATGATCGTGTCAAAAGTGAGATTTTTGCTGTGACCACATGTTCTGTCATTCTTCGTGTAAAATATCTTAAAAATTTTCCTGTGTAATATTATAATTTATAATACTTAATAATAATTTATAATTTGCAACTTATAAAACTGTTGCGCAGTATATCGTACTAATGTTTTTCACTCAGACAATACAACAATACAAGTCAATATTTTTAGGTCGGGTAATATAGAACAGCTGAGTACAGTTCGCGCATATCTGGTTCCATCTTATTTTGCGACTACTCTAAAAGGTAATAACAGTTGATGATACGATTTAATTTAATTCTTCTTTTCCTAGTAATTAAGGTAGATATCAAGGTTGTTAGAAGGACAATAATGTCTGAGATCAACAGTGTATTTTCCGAAGGCCTTGTTCGGAGGTGTGTACGTTGACCGTAGGCATTAATGTTAAACTCCTGTGGTACCTTCAACGTTTAATGTCCGACGTGTTTATTATTTTATCCAAGATTTTTATCGATATTTGTCCTATCATTGTGATTTCTGTTAGACAAATTATTAATTGATATTGTCATAATAACCCTGTTATCAGGGTAATTACGTAACATGTGATGTCCTCGGGCGTTATTTTGAAAAATAATGTCCTGGTGTATTATTTGCTGTGTAATTTAATTACCCTGGAAACAGGGTAATGACAATAATAATAGGAAATAAGTTAGACATTAAAATATTTTATCTATGACTACTATGAAACGTTTATATTTATGCTTTAAATTGTCAACGTAAAGTTTATTGTTCCTGAGGTCCAAGCGTTCAAGGAAAGAAACACTTTATTGTGCGTCTTCTATGACAACGCGCAATAAAGTATTGTTTGCTTACATAAAATAAAATGACAAAATCAAACAAATATTTTTGTTTATTTATTTCGATATTATTGACATCGTCACATGGATACTAATTACATGAATTAACGTAGATTGAACTAACTCAATACCATTATTATTAATAACAAATAATTTCGGACGTAGATAAAATTATGTGTGTATTACGAGCGTAAAGTGTAATGCAGCTCTCGTCTTCGGCTCGCGCTGCAATTACCGTGCGCGAGTAACAAAGAATCACTTTACGCTGTTAATACACAAATAACTATTATATGAAGATTTGTTTATTATTTGATGTGATGTGTTATATTTAAACATTTATATTTTAGTACAGTAAAATTAGACTTAATTTTGTTCGAAATGGGAACTAATTCCGATAAAGCTGAAAATTGGTATAAGCTTCGCATTACCTTTCTTATTAACATACTAAAATCCCCCTACAATCCGAGTGGTGCGTCAGCCGCCATATTGGAAAGATGGCCGCCGTGTTCAGTTTTTTGTATTTTACTCGTTACGGGGTCATTTTATTTCAATTTCAAATTAATAAATTGTAGAGCAGAAAATTCTCTACAAAAACATATTTACAGTTTTTACGTACGTTGAATGGTAAGCGAAAAAAATGCGAAAATACATCTTCTAAATTCGCAGTCAGTGTTCTTTTTGTTGAATAAACCATGAATAAATCTACTATAACATAAAATGTTATAATAATATATGCAATTGATAACAAAAACATTATGTTACCAATTTTTTAAAATAATAAGTATTTTTATTAATTTATTACAGGTTTACCACTTTCCACACCACCTAGTGTACATAGTACTGTACCATCCAAATTGGGTTGACAACCATTACTACCGCTGTCACCAATATGTAATACCCTAATTGGGCTGACAATAGATTCCACCGTTGCCACCAATTATGTACCGCCCAAATTGAAGTGTACACATAATAAGTTGTTGGGTCCTTGTCGAGACTGGGAAACTAGTATCAATTAATACTCAAAGGTTACATAAGTATAAAAGTATATTTTTAATAAGTTAATGTATAATAATTATAATATAATAATAACAATACCATCTTACGTTAACCACTTATCTCTATGCTGTCACATACTGGAATCGGAACGCAACTGAATTGGAACTACCTATTTATTACCCTATCTATATCTAATTTTTTTATACTCATGTACAAGTCCTTAGTCAGCAAAACTAGTATTAGAAATACAAACATATTTATTTATATTTATTTGGTAACTCTGACCTATTAAACTAATGCATGACGTCGCACCTACTTAATTGTGATGACTATAGGACTTGTTACATACCTCCCAGCTTCAGAAATTTGCTTCCTGAAAGGGGCACAATTTCCTTAAACTACACTTAGTGTCTCGTAGGACCATAACACTTCACACTTTTTCTGTATTGAGGGAGACGTCTTCTGCAATGAATCGTTTGAGCCGGACTTCTCCTTCCTTGATTTCGTACTCATCTGCTCCAGAACTTCATATCTTTGAGGGTGGTCCCGCATTGGCTCTTGTCTCACCTCAATATGCCGGTGTTTGGTCTCGTTCTTAAAACACTAACAAAAATAAATTTACTTTTAACTAAGCTATCTATTACTTCCTTACGCCCGATTACATTTAACAACTAAACTTTAAAAATATCACAAAAATTAATTTCATTTAAATTGTAAATCCACAAGTAATCAATAAAAAAACACGCTCAAAATTGAAAATTAATATTAGCAAAATTTTAAATGCAAACAACGTTTTAAATTGGGTAGTAATACTCTATTTTTCGTGCAACCCTCGAACCATTTACAAACTTTATTGTCACACCTCTGTGCACAATTTCACAAATTTTAACGTATTATATTGGCTCGCCTGTAACTTGTACATTAGCGTTATACCGCCAAAAAACTATAATACCGTTTTCGTTAATTAAATTCCTCTATCACTTTACGCTTACCTTGCGTTTTTTCAGAATTTAAGAGTAAAATTCTCTTGCAAATTTTACTTCAGCGCTGAGTTCTCCTGACTCATGTGGAATCATTTACCATCCATTGTTGTCACACAACCCCTGTGTACAACTTTTAAAAAAATACTAACTCGTATTATCTCACGTATTGACGATTCCTTCGTGTTTCTTCACAAACACCTCGGTTGCTTGGCTGTCACTTCAATTGTCATCTTAATTATTACCCTCGTTGTTATTCTTATTTAGGCTATATCATCCAATCGTGACCGGGATTGGTCTGATCTTGATCACTGATATGACGTATTACCTAAAATACTTGCATATTCGCAGTTCTTGACTTATCTCTTTTCTACGTCATCGGTCTGTTCTACCTTGTCATGTGTGATTACGTCATCTTGTGTCGTTGCGTTAATATTTTTGCTGTTCTCAGCACCTTAGTCTTATCGTTGTTACGTGTTTCATAATATAAAATTTTTGTAATGTTAAATTAAAGATCGCGCGATTAAGTTACAACCAATCAATGATTGATAAATACAAAGCAAAAATTTTTTGTATGGTTTTTTTAAGCACAAATTTTTAAATTTTTACTCAATTTTGAAAATAAATTGTGTTTATATGTGACAACATAAATTTTTACACTTACCAAATGAGTCCCGCCAGTGGTAACAGCATAGACACAATTTAAAAATCAACAATTTCAAAAACAAAAATCTGTCGTGCTAGGTCTACGGTTTCAAAATAAAATAACAAAATATTTCCACATATCTTCATATTTCTCGTTAAATTCACTTACTGCCATAACAATTGTTTAATTCGTTACACCCAGCATAATCATCACCTGCATAACTCATATTTAAATTTTTATTGTCACAAGTACCACTACTTTTGAAATTAATACTATAAATTCTTACTAAATTTTGAAATAAATACTACATTTTGAACTGGAATACTAGTATCGGTCATTCTGGTCTGACAAACGATCCGACACCGCTGCCACCAATTATGTACCATCCTAATTGGGCCGACAACAGATCCCACCGCTGCCACTCATATGTAACACCCATTTTGGGTTGACAACAGATCCCACCGCTGCCACCAATTTGTAACCGCCCTCTAGGAGAGGATTACAAATAATAAGTAAGGGTCCTTGTCGAGACTGGTAGGACTAATAATAAATAACTCCGAATTGCAATATATAAATATGTATTTAACTTAATTAATAAAATAAATATATAAATAAATATTGGTGAATTAATACCTTTAGTTTGGTAACACTTTAACAAATCGTACTTAACCTACTACTTTAATCTACTACTATTTATATGTGTAAAAAGCCTGAGTTAGCAAAAGTATAGTATAAACAAATTCGACGGTTGGTGAACTTGAGCGATGTTATCGTCAGTGGTTGCTGTTTTTGGACGATCCGAACGCTCGTCGTTTCGTCATCCAAGCTGATACGGCAACGTTTAAATTCAGCTGCCCAAAATTTCACGGTGGAAAATGATGGTGCAGAGTCCCCATTCACAGCGTCCAACTCGTCTTTGATTTGTGTAAGTGTATTGCCTTTCAAAAATAAATATTTAATGACAGCTCGATACTCGATTTTTTCCATTTTCACAAAAGCACTTACATCGACTCACTCAAACGATTGTCAAACAACAACCACGCGTCCAAATCCAAAATGACTGAAATTTTGGTGAGTTGAGTACTTCGAGCATATACTGACTAGAGAAGTAATTCCCTATACCAATGCATAGCTTGTTGTGATCGGAAGATATGCAGTAGGAGGGACTTGCGGGGCTGGAAGTCATGGTGTATTGCGGGCAGCGTTTTGCTGTTATTCTTTGTTACTTCTTGTCACACATGTCATTTTATTTAACCTTAAGTTCTGCGTTTACTTTGTGAAAAGCTTTATGAGGTTTTGTGAGTATTATTTTACTTTGTGGAATAATACTAAGAAATTACGCATCCCTCAATACATCACGGCTTCCGACCCCGCAAATCTCCCCCACCGCATATCTTCCGATCACAACAAACGCCGTAACGCGGTCTCTAGTCAGTATATGCTCGAAGGTTGAGTACCTTTCAACAACGCATGCGCAAACACATTCCCCCCACTTTTGTTGACGAGTGCTGCCATCTTCATGTTCAGGTCGGAAAATTTTCAGACAAACCTCGTAGTACCTACAGTACAATAAAAACAAAATATCTGAATTGCAATAAATACACAACATTTGAAGTCTAAATCACGGTCTAAATTAAAAATACGCATATACACCACTGATATACACAAACAAATAAAAAAACTTTGTTTCATTAATATTAAATCTTATATACTAATAGTAATTTATTATACAAGACGATAAAGAGATCATTTATCGAAAAGTGAAAGATGTTAGTTCACGAGTGACGAAGGAACGAGTGGGCTATCTTTCACGTGTCGATAAAGACTCTTTATCGTCGTGTACAATATATTATTTTATTTTGTACTTAATGTTAATTTGTGTAAAAATATTCTTATTTTACTTAAATTTTATTTTATCTACTCAAATTTTACTTTATCTACTCAAATTTTACTTTATCTACTCAAATTTTACTTTATCTACTCAAATTTTACTTTATCTACTCAAATTTTATTTTATCTACCCTCGATGTTAAAGTAATACTTTATCTACAAAAAATGAACGCATATAGCCTACTTTTAACATTAAGTACAAAATAAAAGGCTTAAAGTTGTTTATTTTTAGCCAAACTAGCAACGTATTTAGAACTGCACAACGTTATGAACGAATTATCCGATTTTCATGATTTTTTTACGAGGTGATAGAGGGTGTAGAGACGCAAAAACCTTTGTATAGTTCAATTGTTTTTGATTTTCTTTTGTTTGAGAAAAATGCCAAAAACTGACTTTTTGATTTTCGTTAATAACAAATGAATGGTTTAATCTATCGATTTAAAAATTGGTATACATAGTAAGGGATTAATAGGGAGTCCATGCGACCAGGTCTCAATGTTCCAAATATAATAGTTTTTTAGTTATTAATTAAAAACTGAAATTTCATCAGTGCATCAGAGCTTTGAATGCTCAAATGTTCAACAACTGACTGTTGAATAGAAAACAATGTTACAATGTGTCAAATTGACGTTTTCAATTCGAGATTTCAAATGCACTTTTCTTAATTAATATAATTAATAGAAGAAATTTGTTAATTATATTGAGTTATAATAGAAGGAGCGTAAATATTTTTATTATTTTCGTCAATTTTAGCACTACTTTAAAAAAAATTATTTTATTTTGACAGTCATTACAAAGTACAGTCACAGAAAAAGACGTCAGAAGGTTTAGTACACTCAGGGTAAAAATTGTTAACATATTTGGGAAAAAAACAATGCTATGTTCTGTCAAACTGACGTTTACAGTTTACAATAATTCGATATTTCAGATGCATGTATCTTAAGTTATATTAGTAATAAAAGCAATTTGTAAATTATATTAAGTAATTATCGAAAGAACTATTTTTTATATTTTTATCAATATTACTATTTTTTTAAAATATTTATTTTATTTAGACAGTCGTATCAGGTACAGTCCCACAAAAGAAGTGAGCACTAACTTTATAAAATTGTTCAAAATGGCGACCAACAATAATTGTCATTTGTTTTTATTAAAAAATTATATCGAGTTTGATATCAAATTTAGGGGCTGGATAAGGGCTACCTAATTAATAAAATTATTTAAAATGGTGGCCGACGATTGTCATTTATTTTTTTTAAAACAATATAGAATTATATCAAGTTAGATATTAAACTAACGTCAGGCCTCGCTACGCGGGCCTTTCGGCTAGGTCGCGCTGCCGCGCGACAGGGGGGATTCGCCCGCTTCGCGGGCTCAAGCTCTGCGGATCCTAAATGTGGGACGATTCGACACTTCGTGCCTCAATTATAACAATTTTAACATTTAGACCCTACCGAAAAAAATTGTATGATGAAATTATAATTATTTAGAATTATTATTCTTCCTTCTTCAATATAAATTTTAGTTAAACCATAAAAATTTTAGATTCGGCACTTCGTGCCTCAATTATAACGATTTTAACATTTAGACTCTGCCGAAAAAAATTGTATGATGAAATTATAATTATTTAATTACAATTTCAAATTATTCATCTTCCTTCTTCAATATAAATTTTGGTCAACGCATTAAAATTTTAGAATAAAATAACATAATATGTGTAATAAAATAAATATCCTGGTTATCCAACTAAAAACAAAAGACGATTGTCGAACGTCATCTTGAACAATATTGTAGGTACCTTATCAAAACCTTTAATTTTATATATCAAACTTGAAATGATTTTATTATTTTGAAAGGAAAAAAACAGAAGCTAATCACCCACTATCATATTTATCACTTATTGTGTAGGTATATCACTCCTCATCATCAAGATCAAGACCTTTACTTTGATATTAAATCAATATGATTTTAACAATTTTAAGATATAAACAAATGACGATCGTCGGTCTCCATTTTGAACAATCTTGTATCAGCTCTTTTATCAAGATATTTAATTTGATATCATATTCAATAGGTATGATTCTAACATATTTTTATAAAAACAATCGTCGGCCACCATTTTAAATAATTTTATTAATAAGCTCTCATCTAACTCTTTAAATTGACATAAAACTCGATATTGTTTTTTTTAAATGAAAACAAATAATGTCAATCGTCTGCCACCATTTTAAATAATTTTATTAATAAGGTAGCCTTCATTTTGTAACCCTTTAATTTAAACCCTTTATTTTTAATCAAATTCGATTTGATTTAATAATTTTTTGATAAAAACAAATGACAATCGGTCGCCATTTTCAACAATTTTATAAAGTAGTGCTCACCTGACCGATTTAAATTATTTTATTAATTAGGTAGCCCATGTCCAGCCCTTTAATTTGATATCAAACTGATATAATTCTATATTGTATTTGATAACAATAAATGACAATCGTCGGCCACCATTTTAAATAATTTTATTAATTAGGTACTTAGCCCTTATCCAGCCTTTGAATTTGATATCAAACTCTATATGATTTTTTGATAGAAACAAAATGACAATCGTTGGTCGCCATTTACAACAATTTTATAAAGTAGTGCTCACCTGATCGATTTATATTATTTTATTAGGTAGCTCATTTTCAACCCTTTAATTTGATATCAAACTTGATATAATTCTATATTAATTTAAAAAAATAAATGACTAACGTCGGCCACCATTTTAAATAATTTTATTAATTAGGTAGCCCTTATAGCCCTTGAATCTGATATCAAACTCGATATGATTTTTTGATAAAAACAAATGACAATCCTTGGTCGCCATTTTACACAATTTTATAAAGTAGTGCTCACCTGACCGATTTATATTATTTTATTAATTAGGTAGCCCATTTTCAACCCTTTAATTTGATATCAAACTTGATATAATTCTATATTGTTTTAAAAAAAAATGACAAACGTCGGTCACCATTTGAAATAATTTTATTAATTAGGTAGCCCTTATCCAGCCCTTGAATTTGATATCAAATTAGATATGATTTTTTGATAAAAACAAATGACAATCCTTGGTCGCCATTTTCAACAATTTTATAAAGTAGAGTTCACCTGACCGATTTAAATTGTTTTATTAATTAGGTAGCCCATTGTCAGCCCTTTATTTGTTATCTAACTTGATATAATTCTATAATGTTTTTAAAAAAATAAATGACAATCGTCGGCCACCATTTAAAATAATTTTATTAATTTTGTAGGCCTTATCCAGCTCTTGAATTTGATATCAAACTCGATATGATTTTTTAATAAAAACAAATGACATTTTCAACAATTTTATAAAGTTAGTGCTCACTTGGTAGTTTAATGTAATAGCAAACTCGATATTGTTCTATATAATTTTTTGTTAATGCAGATTGTCGACCTTCAATTTTAACAGTTTTATAAAGTACCTAGTGTAAAAAATACAAAAAAATGGTTCTTTCGATTATTACCTAATATAATTTACAAATTGCTTCTATTACTAATATAACTTGATACATGCATCTGAAATATCGAATTGTAAACTGTAAACGTCAGTTTGACAGAACATAGCATTGTTTTATTTTCAAATGTGTTAACAATTTTTACCCTGAATGTACTAAAACTTCTGACGTCTTTTTCTTCGCCTGTACTTTGTAAAGACTGTCAAAATAAAATAATTTTTCTTTAAAATAATATTAAAATTGATGAGAATATTAAAAATATTTACGCTCCCACTATTATAACTCAATATAATTAACAAATTGCTTCTATTAATTATATTACTTTAGATAAATGCATTTTAAATGTCGAATTGTAAACGTCAGTTTGACAGATGTAGCGTTATTCAAACGGCAATAGTCATTTGTTGAACTTTTGTTTATACAATCTCTGATCCACTGTTGAAGTATAGTTTTTAATTATTAAATCAAAAACTATACTATGTCAAACATTGAAACCTGGTCGCATGAACTCCTTATTAGTTGTTTACTATACATACCAATTTTTAAATCGATAACTTAAACCTTACATTTGTTATTAACGAAAAACAAAAAGTCAGTTTTTCGCATTTTTCTCAAACAAAAAAAAATCTAAAACAATTGAATTATATATAAAAATGTGCGTCTCGATGACCTCTATCGTTTAGTGAAAAAATCATTAAAAACGGATAATCCGTTCATAACGTTGGCCCGACGCAAACCCGTTGTTAGGCAGACGAAAATATTAATTAAGCCTTTTAGTATATAAGATAAAGGGCTGAAAATGGGCTACCTAATTAATAAAATAATTTAAATCGGCCAGGTGAGCACTACTTTATAAAATTGTTGAAAATGGCGACCAAGGATTGTCATTTGTTTTTAACAAAAATCATATCGAGTTTGATATCAAATTCAAGGGCTGGATAAGGGCTAAATAATTAATAAAATTATTTAAAATGGTGGCCTACGTTTGTCATTTTTTTTAAAAACAATATAGAATTATATCAAGTTTGATATCAAATTAACGGGTTGAAAATGGGCTACCTAATTAATAAAATAATATAAATCGATCAGGTGAGCACTACTTTATAAAATTGTTGAAAATGGCGACCAACGATTGTCAATTGTTTCTATAAAAAAATCATATCGAGTTTGATATCAAATTCAAGGTCTGGTTAAGGGCTACCTAATTAATAAAATTATTTAAAATGGTGGCCGACGATTGCATTTATTTTTATTAAAAACAATATAGAATTATATCGGTTTGATATCAAATTAAAGGGCTGGCCATGGGCTACCTAATTAATAATAAAATAATTTAAATCGGTCAAGTGAGCACTACTTTATAAAATTGTTGAAAATGGCGACCGATTGTCATTTGTTTTTATCAAAAAATTATTTAATCAAATTGAATTTGATTAAAAATTAAAGGGTTAAAAAATAAAGGCAACCTTATTAATAAAATTATTTAAAATGGTGGCAGACGATTAACAATTGTTTTCATTTAAAAAAAAACAATTCGAGTTTGATGTCAAATTAAAGAGCTAGATGAGGGCTAATTAATAAAATTATTTAATATGGTGGCCGACGATTGTCTTTTGTTTTTAAAAAATATGTTAGAATCATACAGGTTGGTGGCGGTGAAATGCGAACATAGGGAAATATATGACAATGGAGTTATCATGCTAGGCATCTTGATATACGTGGAATAAGTACTGTCAATGTCAAAGTAGCTGTCATATTATTGAAATTTTTATTTTCATTAAAATATTTTCTTTGCATAATAATGTATGTGTACGAGCAGAACGAGAAAGTTTTAGATTTTATTATTATTTCTGTTATTGATTACTCTTTTTGCCACACAAATTCACATTACTTCGTTTTGTGACACTACTACAAAATATATCAAGATACCTGGCATAAAAGTTCGATTGTCATATATGTTCCCTATGTTCGCATTTCACCTCCACCAACCTGTATACCTATTGAGTATGATATCAAATTAAATATCTTGATAAAAGAGCTAATACAAGATTGTTCAAAATGGAGACCGCCGATCGTCATTTGTTTATAATCTTAAAATTGTTAAAATCATATTGATTTTAATATTAAAGTAAAGGTCTTGATCTTGCTGATGAGGAGTGATATACACAATAAGTGGTATATATGATAGTGGGTAATTAGCTTCTGTTTTTTTTCTTTCAAAATAGTAAAATCATTTCAAGTTTGATATATCAAATTAAAGGTTTTGATAAGGTACCTACAATATTGTTCAAGATGACATTCGACAATAGTCTTTTGTTTTTAGTTGGATAACCAGGATACCTATTTATTTTTAATGCCTTTACTAAAATTTATATTGAAGAAGGCGGAAGATGAATAATTTGAAATTGTAATTAAATAATTTTTTTCGGTAGAGTCTAAATGTTAAAATCGTTATAATTAAGCACGAAGTGCCGAATCCTTCCATATTCAGAGTCCGCGGAGTTTGAGCCCGCGAAGCGGGCGAATCCCCCTTGTCGCGCGGAAGCGCGACCTAGCTGAAGGCCCGCGTAGCGGGGCCTGACGCTAGTATAAAAACTAAACAAATAATAACTCAGCAAATAAATACTAAATTAAATAAAATATTTTAAAAAGTTTTTCCGTTGATCGTTTATTAATGAGAATCATTAATGTAAAAAAATCATGCATTTATGACCCCTATAAATGCATGATTTTTTATTAATCAACGATTTATTGGATGCGTTCAATACACGTAATATTGTATTATATTGACTAGCTCTAAGTTTTACCAAAATACAAAACAGAATTAAAAGAAATGATTTTCACACTTCTAGGTAATAGTTAATAGATATTTATACACCAAGTGAGATACATGAATGTTTATTCAAGAGAAGAAAGTTTAGCCCCCGAGCCCGAAGGGCGAGTGGGATAATTTCTTCGAGTGAATAAACATTCGTATCTCACGTGGTTTATACAATATTTTATTCAATTTTGACGAATTTATTTCAAATATATGAATTATAAATTTATTTTGACATAACAAAAAAAACTAATCAAAGTAGCCGTTAGTGGTAAGTTGTCATTGTTTTTATGCATTTTTGACGTAATAATAACAGTTTAAAACGCCAGAGTGATTTAAAAATGTGTTGAGTGATTTAAAAAAAATTTAATTCACTTGTGAAATAAAAAGTTGTTTAAAGTTGTTGTTATGGAGTTAATAATAGCTGTTTAAAACGTCAAAATTGAATAAATAATATTTACGTAGAATTGCTTTAAAATGAATATAAAAGTAATAACATCATTCTAAAAACGAAAAAACCTTAAGATTTAGTACTGCTAATCAATATTAAGTGAACTGACTGCACCCGCTTCTCCCTGAAAACAGTTGATTTTTATTCTTGAGTTGTCCATTGTTGTCGATCCAATTGTGGTGAACATTTGAAGCGGTCCTAATTTGTTATGGAATAAAATTGAAATTTTTTCAAATTAAAAAGGTATGACCAACGGAAAAATATTGTAACTAACTCATGTGTTAATAGGCGATTAATAATCTCAACAATTAACGCGTTCGCTTCTCTCACGCGTTAAAAAGTCTCAATTATTAATCGCCCTCATTAACACACTAGTTTGTTAAATAACTATAAATTATCTATTGTTTAAATAATAAAAATAAAGCTGAAGGTCGTAATAGGTTATTGAAAATTCGAAAAAATATTATGGTTAAATTAAAATTTTGTATTAATTATCTACGAATATAAAATGACTAGATTGAAGTATAATTATGTAAATTCACTTCTTTATTTTATCTTATAATATTTAATACGCCACGAGGCAGGCAACCAAGTTTTTAAGACAGCAATGCGGAAAGTTAGCTAAATTTTATGACCGCATGTTAATTTTTCCTTTAGATTAACTGCTTTCAAATATTTAAAAATTTATTTAATATTTGAGTATATTTTAAAATATTTATGACTCTTTTTATTTAAAATATGTTGTTAATATTTCATTTTATTAGCGCAGCGACATCGTATGGTCATAGTTGTAATTATTATATTTAACTTTAGACTGTGTTATCGACAAATTTTCAGCATCAGCAAAAACAAACAGCTCGTGCCTCGTGAATCATGATCAGAATCAGTTAATTTACTTTGTGTAAGTGAATCGTGAATGTATAATAATAACAGTGTCTAGCTTTGATGTAAGTAATTTATTACAATTATTAGTCATATTATTAAGCTATAATAATTATTTTAATGTGGTAGAAATAACTGACTAAATTTAGTACAAAATTGCTCACATTTACATTTACGATGAAAGGGATAAAAGTATATATTTTTCTCAGATGGTTGCATACAAAATATAAAATGCTGGATACTTTGTGTTTCTTGTTTTTCGTGTGCATATTTAATAATAATCTAAACGATAAATTTAGTTTATAGGTTAATTGACATTTGACATATTTACTGAATAATATACCTATCTTAGATACCTATCCATTGGGTACGAGTAGGTATTTAAAAGTTAATTAACAATGGAGATATGTAATAGGTCTCATATTTGCACCTTATGCAATGCTAATATTAACACACTTAATTTTATAGAATTTATGTCATTGTTACTTGAGATTTACTATTTAAAGACTGACTATTATATTAATTTATTATTTTCAATACCTGCACTGAAAACGCCACCTTTCGTCCCTATTATTAGGGAGAAAAGTATTTTTTCTTCCGCTTTATGCGAGAATCCACTTTTTTTCCTCCTAGAAAGGAAAAGTCAAAAGTACTTTTCCTACCGCTTAATGCGGCATTCCAAAATTGATTATTTAGATTATTTTTACTTATTTCATGGAATTAATATACATTCTCCCAATGTTATCATCATCTGGTTCATCCCTTTCTTCAACTTCTAATTGCTTTTCGGATTTCGGTGCAGGTATTTAAAAAAAATATCGTGTGCATCTCAGGACAAAAAGTGTTCTCCTGACTCGTGCGGTGGCAGCCCTCGCTTCGCTCATGTTGCCAACACCGCACTCGTCGGAAAACGCCACTTTCGTCCCTAGTTGCATAATATACTATTTTAGGAATAGATAAAAGTAACATAATTTACTTATTTAATAATTATTATTCTACAGGAAAATGTTTCCCAATAACAGAATAATATACCTAACAGCACTTAATTGCACTGAGATAAATAATTAATAATAAGTATTACCTAGTGTAGTGCAATAGAAATACTAATAATATAGTACCCTAGAAACAAAGAAAAAAAACTGCTGTGGCCAGCACACTACCTTTCGCCTAATTCTGTTTATTATACTAATCCAATAAATAGTTTTACTTATAGTCGGGAGCTGGCGTCAAATTTGACCGGACCATTTCAACAAAGCTGATTTTTATAATATAATTAGTTCTATAATAACTAATTAAGAATTGCAGTGTTAGCTGGTCCGAAAGCGGGGCTCAAGATTTTAAGAGGCTGTGGAACTTGCAAAAAATAAAAGATTTTTAAGTGAACTAGCAAAGCTAAAATTTTGTATAATGATATTTTACCAATTATATTTAACAAAAAAATATGTTAGCTGGACAGGGCAGGTGGAAAAGCTTGTTGGCTGTGCAGGTGAACATTGACAGTGACAGTAACAGTGTCAAAATAGTGACACATCGTTTAAAAATCGAAAAAATTCTGGACATTTATAAATAATAAACGAAATAAATCTCGCATACCTGGTGCAATGCACTACAATAATGTAACGCTAAATTCTACATCCGAAATTGTTCAAGGTTTCGCAAACTATTTCTCATCCGTTTATTCAAATCCAAATCCCACTGCACTTACACATGACTCACATTATAATATTTCTGAACTTCTTTCTATTAATTCTATATCCCAAGAAGAAATACTAGATTCCATTTCTCAATTAAAACATTCTTGTAACCCTGACCCTGATCATTTTCCGGCATATATCATTAAAGGATGTAGTGAAATATTAGTAAAACCCTTGCATTTCCTCTTCAATCTATCTCTTTCTACCAATAGTTTTCCTTCGGTTTTCCTTCTGTTTTAAAAACTACATTCATTACACCAATACATAAATCTGGTGATACTGATAATATTATAAACTATCGCCCAATTCCCAATTGCCATATTATCTAACATCTCTAAAATTTTTGAAAAAATATTATTTACGCACATATATCAAGCAGTAAGCGATAAAATATCAGATAAGCAACATGGTTTTATTAAGGGTAGATCTACAACCACAAATCTAATCAACTTCACTGAATTTACAATTAATTCACTACGAAATAACTCTCAAGTAGATGTAATCTACACTGATTTTGCTAAAGCGTTCGACAGAGTTGATCATCTGACACTTGTTCACAAACTCATATACAACTTTAACTTCTCTACTGATTTATCTCAATTTATTCATTCGTACTTAACTAATCGCAATTTGTATGTCGTCTACAATAACTTTAAATCTCTTCCTTTCATCCCCACCTCAGGAATTGCACAAGGAAGCAATCTCGGTCCTCTACTATTTAACTTATTTATAAATGATATAACGAACTGCATCATTCATTCAGACTACTTACTCTATGTTATGTTAATGGGAATAGTACATAGGTGTAGATAATTATAACATTCAATTTTAGTAATTATCAAAGTTATTGTATTCATAAACTGTTTGACACATGCTTCCGTATGAAGCTAGATACAACTACAACTGGCGGCTTGTATGTTGCCAACCTTTACTATTGTAAACATATGTCCCTATAACATCCTCTCTTTCATAACAAAATAAACTAATACAAACATAATGCTAAAGATAATTAATACAAAATATTATTTATTTAAAACGTAGTCTTTAAGTTTCTCATGCATTCTTTTAGTTCGTTGAGGGCGCTCGTGGGTTGCTTTCTCTGGAGTCTGTCTGATGCTTTGATTCAAATTTGAAGTCTGCGGTTGTTCAATTTGATTGGGGTATCTGGTTTATTTTCTTGATTCTCAGGGACTGATGGATGTTTGTCTTCGCCTGATGTGGAATTCATGTTCAGCTCGCTATTTGGTTTCTCATCTGTTTTCTTCTTTTCTTCCTCTTGATTTTTAAGATTCCCGTGTGAATGAATATGAGTTCTATTCCGACGATATGTAGAACCCTCTACTTCTACTACATAGGATGAGTCATTTAGTTTCTTGTGAATTATTCCTGGTGACCACCTTTTGTCTTGATCTGGATAAACTTGTACGACCACTTGCTGTCCGATCTTCAACTCTGGTAGTTCTCTGGTTCTTTTGTCATAATAATATTTGCTTTTCTTTCGGTTTTCTTCTATCTTCCCGCTGACGTTTGGAATAATTTTAGGTTTAAGATTTTCAGGAATAGTTGGAATACTGGAACGAGTGATTCTGGAGAAAAGTCTTTGTACGGGACTGGAATTAATTTTGTTAGGAGTGTTTCTCCAGTGTAAGAGTGCGTACCATATATCTTCTCCGCTGTCTTGAGTTTTCTTCATAATTCTTTTAGCGATCTTCACTGCTGATTCGGCTTTCCCATTACCGCGATGATGATGTGGTGAAGATGTGACATGTTCGAAGTCCCAATCTGTGGCGAATCGTTGAAATTCTTTGCTGGCGAAGTTAGTGCCATTATCTGTGCAAACTCTTTGTGGTATTCCATGTCGACTAAAATTTTGTTTACAAGCTCGTATTACTGCAGCAGGTGTTAAATCTTTTAATACGTCCATTTCAAAAAAATCGGAATAATGGTCTACTGTTACTAATACTCTGATTTTATTGAGAAAGAAAACGTCCATGGAAACCAATTGGAAAGGATACTGTGGAATTTCATGTGACGTCATAGGTGTTGCTTGTTGCGAATTGTAATATTTTGCACAAATATCACATCCTTGTATTCGGTTTTTTATCTCTGTGCTCATTCCTGGCCAAAATATATTATTCCTTGCTAGCTTCAAAGTAGCTTCGATTCCATTATGGCTTACATGTACTTTTTGAATCATCAGTTTTCTAAGTTTCATAGGAATAAGTATTCGGTCATTTCTTAATATTAGGCCATCTTTAGTGCTAAGTTCGTGTCTATAGCTGAAATATATTCGTATATCATCTGACACTTGGTTGATGTATCTTGGCCATCCTTGATTGATTGTTTTTACTAGTTTTTGCATAACTGGATCTTCAGCTGTACTTTGTTTTATATTTATAATTCTTTTTTCTGTAAGGCTCAAGTTTTTTACTATGTCTACAGCTTCAAATGATTTACAAATCTTCCTTTCTCGTTTTTCTATCTTGAATATTTGTTTATATTCTCGTTCCTGTTTGTTAGTCTCATATTTCATTGGTGCTCGAGACAATGCGTCTGCTACAACATTGTCTTTACCTTTTACGAATTGAATTTCTAAATTGTACCTTTGTATAGTCATTAACATTTTTTGTAGTCTTTTTGGTGCATGTAACAGTGGTTTCTTAAATATCTGAATTAATGGTTTATGATCAGTTTTTACTATCGTTTTCTTATTTCCAATTACTATTTGTTGAAAACGTAAACATGCAAATACAACGGCTAAAAGCTCCTTCTCAATTTGTGCATAATTTTTTTCCGATGCAGTTAGTGTTCTGGAGGCGTATCCAATTACGTTGTTTTCTTGAAATACTGCTACACCCAATCCGTGGTTGCTGGCGTCGCATTCTATAGTTAAAGGTAATTCGGTATTGAAATATTTTAAGGATCTTATATCAGCTACTATATTCTTGATTCTTGTGAACTCTTCTTCCTCTATATTAGTCCAATTCCAGTCAGTGGCATCTAGAGTTAATTTTCTTAAATATGTCACCTCTGTACTAAGATTTGGTATATATCTGCTTAGATATGTGACCATACCTAGAAATCGGATTAGTTCTTTCTTGTTATTAGGTCTTGAATAAGTCTTGATTGCTGATACTTTGGTTTCATCTGGTTTTATACCTTGATCTGTAAGTATGTGTCCATAAAATTTCACTGAATCCTCGCATAACTTAAGTTTTGATTTATTAAGTTTGCAATTATTCTCTTGTAGACGCTGTAATAGTTTTTCCAGGTTGATATTGTGATCTAAAATAGCTTCAGCTTTTGTATTACCACAGCCGTAAATAATAACGTCGTCTGCTAAAATTTCAACTCCTTTTAGATCTTGTAGAATTATCTGCATTTTTATTTGAAATATTTCGGGGGCTGGAGCTACTCCGAAAGGTAATCGTAGCCATCGGTATCTCCCAAAGGGTGTCCAAAAAGTAGTTAACTTGCTACTTTTCTCTGTGAGTTTTATCTGTCAAAATCCCTTCTTTGTGTCGACTGTTGTAAATACTTTTGCCTTTCCTAGCTCTGGTAGTATTTCGTCCAGGGTTGTGAACTGATAGTTTGGTCTTTTAAGTGCTGTGTTAAGTGGTATTGGATCTAAACATATACGTATTAATGAGTTTCTTTTTACCATCAGGATATTACTCACCCAGTCTGTGTGTTGATTCTGTTTACAGATTATTCCTTCTGTAACCAAATTATTTAATTCGGTTTTTAAGTCATCTCGTAAAGCCATGGGAATACGTCTTGCAGGTTGAATTTCTGGTTTTATATTCTCATCTACTTCGAAATCAGCTTCTTCAGGTAGCGCTTCATAACCTTTAAATGTATCCGCATATTTATTTATAATGGCTTCCGCTTGTCTCTTGCCTCTCTCAATTTCGTCAACTGATTCTAGGTTATTGTTTCTGCAATTATCTATTACTAAGTTACAATATTTTATAAATTGTAATACATTGCATGTTTTTGCCGACAACAATGGACCATGATCGACTTCAGTTACTTGAAAAACAATTAAATATATTTTACCTTTGTTTCTGCATGTAAGTTTTAATTCACCTTTTATTGGAATATTTGTACCTCCAAAACTTTGTAAACGATGATTTGATTTCTTTAGTTCTGGCCATTCTTATTCCATAGCAGGCTTAACTGTTTATGACCAATTATATTGACGCTTGCTCCTGTGTCTAGTTCGCATCTTACCGTGGTCCATATGTTGTTTATTTTAAACTCAAGTTCTGCTTGAACATTACCTCCTTTTTTGGAATTGTCTATAATCTTTTCGATTCTCTCGATTTCCTCTTCGCTCACATAATATTCTTCATTCTCGTTGTTTGAGTTTACTTCTTTGACTTTATTATGCTTTTTCTTTGGATTTTCACCATTTTCTTTCTTCTTCTTATCCTCAAGTTTCTTTTTACATACAGACGCGAAATGATTTTTACCTCCACAATTGTTACAAATTTTGCCGAAGGCAGGACAACGACCTTTTTCAAATACATGTTTCTTACCACAAAATTTACATTTTTTAGCCTCAGAATCTTTGTAAATTTTATTAACTGCTTTGGTTTCTTCAGTCTCAATATCATTCAGTCTTTTAGTTGTTATTTCTTCAATCTTGCACATTTCTATTGCTTGCTCTAAAGTTAAATCCGATTTAGACATTAATCTCTTGCGAACATCCTTGTTTCTACATCCTAGTACTATTCGATCTCTTAATAAATCATCTTCAAAAGTTCCAAACTCGCATGTTCGTATTAGCTTTTGTAGTTTTACTAAGTACTCCTCGAACGGTTCATCTGCTTGATTGCAACTATTAAACATTGCTCGATCATAGATTACATTTTTCCTTGCTGTTAATCTTTTTCTAATCACTTCAATTACATTGGTTGTACTTTTCTTTTGTTCGTCAGTTAGATTGAATCGATTATATTTTATTAACGCGGCATCACCAATAGCTGTTAATAATATTCTAACTTTCTTGTCTTCATCACTAGCTGGCCACTTTTGTATACCAGTTGCTACACAATAATCCTCAAAGTTTTTAACGAAGTGTTCAAAGTTTTGTGCTACATCTCCCTTTTCAACTTCCAAGTTGGCTGGAAATGGAATATTTTGAGGTTTTGTATCAATTCTTGGTTGAGTTAAAACTCGTATCTGTTCACTCATTAACGACATCGTTTCTGTTTGTTGTTTTATTAGTGCTGCTAAAATCTCATTTGATATCGCCATTTTTCCTTTGTTCAATATTTATGATGAACTCAGTAAACTTTTGCTCAATATTTATGATGAAGCAACGTTTTACTATTCTTGAGAAAACAATTCTGACACCATGTTATGTTAATGGGAATAGTACATAGGTGTAGATAATTATAACATTCAATTTTAGTAATTATCAAAGTTATTGTATTCATAAACTGTTTGACACATGCTTCCGTATGAAGCTAGATACAACCAGAGGCGGACTGGGCCGGTGGGATGGTGGGATATTTCCCACTGGGCCGCGATGAATTTGGGCCGACTGCCGACACGCAAACAACCCAAATCTGAGTTTTTCTTTATTAAAATTCACAATTATTTGCAATATTGTATACAAATAAACAAACGAAACTAAGTTTTGTATTCATGATTTATATTTGTCAGTCATTAATTTAGAATCAGCTGTTCGGCTCGGTTTTGTTCTTTACAAGTTTACGAAAACTCTAGACTAATTATATATTAATAAATGTCCCAATTTTCATTACATTTATTTTTAAATTTGTTATTTATTTTAATTTCTACTCATAAAAGAATTCTCGAAGTAAAAACTGAAAAATATTTGATATTGTTCTCTTCGAAAATGTCAAAATACATTTTATTATACTTTGTTAGTAGCGTTTTATTGTTTTGATATAAATATTTATTATTTTAAAAATAAGAATTGTGTGCAAATTTAACAGAAATGTACAAAAAAGTTCTTAATGTCACATCTAGCTTTACAAATATATGGCAACAAATTTTATTCGAGAAATTGGGACGAGACGAGAATGGAACAGCCGAGAAATGACCAAGACGTACTTAAATTTCTCGTCTTACGGCATCACTACGTAAAAAAAGCCGTGATTTCTTCACTAAAAATAATTTTGAACCTTCCTTAAACTTTCACTCGCTCAATGTATACCACAATTCTCAACCGTACGCGATTTTGCAGCAGACGACATTTTCCACTACACAAAATTTGCGCTACGGTGTAATTAATTTATTATCTCAATTGTTATGAACAATTTAATGGTTTCAATAAAATATTATCAAACAAGATACTTAAACCTACCTCTGGTCAAAATTTGAACTCTGTATCTCCAATAGTTGACGAGATATTACAAGATAAGAATAAAATTACGCAAAAATTTTAATTTCTGAAAAAGGGTGAAAATTGCAATTTAGGGGTTGGCCCAGACCAAAATCGAATTCAACCCTCTGGAAATCGATAGAGCAGAAAATTCTGAATCGGGATATATAGGTTTTATCGATTCACCTTTTCTTGGGACGTTCGACAATTTTTTGACACGATAGACGCGCTTGGATCCTGTACTATATGGAAAAACTAAACTTTTAATGAAACAGCCATTGACCTTGAACCCAAAAAAAATTTCGCTTGCGGCGCTTTTTTCCCTTTTTCGTCAAACAACACTTCGGCACTTTTCTTCAAAAAACTTCGGCTGGGCCGGTGAAATTTATTTCCCACTGGGCGTTACCAGTCCGCCTCTGGATACAACTACAACTGGCGGCTTGTATGTTGCCAACCTTTACTATTGTAAACATATGTCCCTATAACACTCTATGCTGATGATATTAAAATATTTAAAGTCATTAACACTGCACAAGATTGTGATATGTTACAAGTAGACATTAATAATATTTCAGCTTGGTCTTTGTCCTCAAAATTATCATTTTACATCAAAAAGTGTAATGTCATGTCATACTCAATGAAAAAAGAACCTATATGCTGTAATTACACCATGGAAGACAAGGCTTTGTCTAGGGTTACACAATTTAAGGATCTAGGAGTTACATTTGACCCGAAATGCTGCTTTAACATTCATACAAATGAAATCATAAAATCATCCCACAGAAGTATGGGTTTTATCTTTCGTAACTCACGTAGTTTTCGTAACAGGTCTACCCTTATATCCTTGTTTAATTGTTTTGTGCGTGCTAAATTGGAATATTGCTTTCTTGTATGGAATCCGTTGTATGCAAATTCAATCAGGGCAATTGAGGCAATTCAGAGAAAATTTCTAAGATACTCCTGGTATAAGTTACATATGCATAGACGTTATAACTCTGAGTTTCATTATAATATTGCCCTGAATGAGTTCAATGTAATACAACTGGAAGACCGTAATCTTGTTTATTTCTTTTTAAACTGATAAATAATAAAATTAATGATTCCAATCTATTGTCACTCATACGTTTCCATATTCCACGCACATGTAATCCTAGACAGAGAATTCTATTTCATACCCCCCTAGTTAAAGTAAATTATGAGTTGAAATGTACTATTCGGCGTATATGTGCAATTTACAATACAATACAACAATACAATATATGGGTGACCGGACAAAACAGAACAATGAAAAAACAGAACATGAAAAAACAGAACATGAAAAAAAAGAACATGAAAAAACAGAACAGTGAAAAAACAGAACAATGAAAAAAGAGAACAATGAAAAAACAGAACACTGAAAAAACAGAACAATGAAAAAAGAGAACAGTGAAAAAAGAGAACAGTGAAAAAACAGAACATTGATAAAACAGAACATGAAAAAACAGAATATGAAAAAAAAATAACAATGACAAAACAGATCTCAAGAAGGGATTTGTTAGCTTTGATTAGTTTATGTCAAAAAAACGGAGTTCTGTTGGACTCAATTAGGGTTTTTTTTAGTATTGATTAGTTTATTTTAAAAAAAACGGAGTTCTGTTGGACTCAATTAGGGTTTTGTTAGTATTGATTAGTTTATTTAAAAAAACGGAATTCTGTTGGACTCAATTAGGGTTTTGTTAGCTTTGATTAGTTTATGTCAAAAAAACGGAGTTCTGTTGGACTCAATTAGGGTTTTGTTAGTATTGATTAGTTTATTTTTAAAAAAACGGGGTTCTGTTGGACTCAATTAGGGTTTTGTTAGTATTGATTAGTTTATTTTAAAAAAAAGAATTCTGTTGGACTCAATTAGGGTTTTGTTAGCATAATTAGTTTATGTCAAAAAAACGGAGTTCCGTTGGAGTCAAGAAGGGTTTTGTTAGCATAGATTAGTTTATGTCAAAAAAACGGAGTTCTGTTGGACTAAACAAGGTTTTTGTTAGCATAGATTAGTTTATGTGTTCTGTTTTTTCATGTTCTGTTTTATCAATGTTCTGTTTTTTCAGTGTTCTGTTTTTTCAGTGTTCTGTTTTTTCACTGTTCTGTTTTTTCATTGTTCTGTTTCTTCAGTGTTCTGTTTTTTCATTGTTCTGTTTTTTCATTGTTCTGTTTTTTCATGTTCTGTTTTTTCATGTTCTGTTTTTTCATGTTCTGTTTTTTCGTGTTCTGTTTTTTCATTGTTCTGTTCTTTCATGAAATCAATATATGCTAGTTGTAGAGATATTGACATTTTTAATGACAGTTTAAAAACTTTCAAATTCAAAATCATCCAAACATTCAACAATGCTAATTGATGTACAATAAGCAAAATTCAATTAATTAATTGATTATGTTATAATTTATAATTATTATGTTATTATTATTATTATGTTAACTTTACGTTTTATTTTATGTTTATCTTATACTACAATATATAATTATACACCCTCCTGTAATTGGGACGCTTGTCCTGTTGAGTGGTTACAATAAATATAAATATAAATAAATATATCTTCTTCTACTGTTTACATAAAATGAAAACGATGTGTCACTATTTTGACCATTTTGACATTGTCACTGTCACTGTCATTGTTCACCTGCACAGCTAACAAGGTTTTCCACTTGCCCTGTCCAGCTAACATATTTTTTTGTTAAATATAATTGGTAAAGTATCATTATACAAAATTTTAGCTTTGCTGATTTCACTTGAAAATCTGATATTTTTTGAAAGTTTCGCAGGCCCTTAAATCTGCAGGCCACACGGTCGTGCCAGCTAACACTGCAATTCTTAATTAGTTATTATAGAACTAATTATATTACAAAAATCAGCTTTGCTGCAATCACCCATGAAAATTTGACGCCAGCTCTCGGACTATTACATTTTAATAGTTTCATGTTCATGTAATATGTAAACGACAATGTAAATTATAAACCAAGATGCAAGAAAAAGGTGTCAACTGTACTGTCACTGTCTTAAAATTTAAATTTTGTGTAGAAACAAATTTCATATCATGGACAACAAGATACTGGTACTTCAAAAAAGTAGAATATTAGTTGCACTTTATCTTATTGTTAAATACCACCAGATTCAGCAAATTGTATTTAAAATTAACTGTACCCATAGATAATTATTATATTATCTTATATTTTTAATTGCAAACATTGTCATAAATAAATAGTATATCAATATATTTCAGAAAAACTTTATCAAGCTTCAAAAAGTACTACTTCTGGTGTGCGAATTTCTACCATAATCTTATCCGGTGTTAAGATCCTGATTAAAACCTTAAATATGAAATTTGGTTATTAAAGGTTTGATACTTTTTAAGTTATCGTGAAAAATCGTCACATAATTCATACATACATACGTCCATATGTCCATACATCACCGTGAAAATATTAAATTCGTATTCTAGAGACCCTGAAACGTGCTTATCTACCAAAAACTCATACTCGAAAATTTTGACCCATTACAATACCTCTCTTATAGAATATGAGGCGAGAGGTAAAAACTTATATAGGTAATATAATTTAAATTGTACAAACAAATACATAATTATGGTTTATGAGTTCTTGGTTCATATTTGAGTTAAGCCCGTTTTACATTCAGCAACAAGTTCATGAATTGGTTCATGAACACATAGTTGCGGAAGAATGTTTCTTCTGTATTACACTTGGCAACACGTTGAAACAACATTATTATTTATTTTTTACAAGTGTTACCAACATAAACATAAACCAAGTTGGTACTCTGTGATAATTTACATAATATTGTTGGCTACCTTCATTTATGTTTGTGTCATTTGTTCTGCTTTTATTATAAATTAATTATTTTGTAAGAAAATACAAAATTGAATGTATATAAGCTTGATTGACAATTCACATAACACGTAGTCGATGATCATAAACTACTATTTACGACAATTACCAAATCTTTGATTTGCGATTGGCAAAACAAAAAATAACCAGAAATCACCAAATCTGGTGAAATGTTGCGAGGTGCTGAGCAACAAAATTAGAACATGTTCTAATTCACGCAACATGAACTAGTTCATGAACAGAATTTCTTGCAACTTCTGTTTTACATTAGGCAATTTATGTTCATGAACAAGTTCATGAACCAGTTCATGAATTTGTTGCTGAATGTAAAACGGGCTTTATGCGACACATAGGGTCCAGACCACCAGTCCACCTCTTTTTTAACTCAAGGGTTTGAACATTTTGAACAAATAGCCGGGGGACCTTACTAATATTGTTGTTCTCTATGGAATGACCCGAAACTTGGATCACCTAACACCCCCCCCCCCCACCCGCCCTTGTGGGGAACAGGACGGGCAACTTTGTAATTTCAAATGGGAACCACAATTTTTTATTCCATATCTCGATTCTAATCATAAAAATATTGAGAATTTATTCGAAAATTTTTTTTGTTCTGCCAACAGGTGGCGCAGTGATCGCAAAAACTCATTTGTCACCCAATTTGAGTCGAAAAATTGTTTTAAAATAAACTCACGACATCGTAGGTGGAGTGATTTTATTAAACAATTTTTTTTTCAAATTGCTAGGCAATAATAGTCCGCGAGTCAGGGTACAAATCTAAGGTACAAATAGACAAAGGTTTAGAATGGAAAACGGTGGTAACTTTGAACATCTATAATTTTTACTTCCTTGTACGGAGTAATAAAGAAGTATTGTAATCGCGAAAAATTTCGGTTCTCAGATTTTACGGAAATATCCGTTTTGACCTTTTCTGAATCCATTATGACTAGTTTCGTCGTGACGTCTGTACGTACGTATGTACGTACGGACGTATGTGTGTCGCCAAGTCGCATAACTCAAATACGGTTAGACGTAGAAAGTTGAAATTTTGTATTTAGGACTGTTATAGAATCTAGTTGTGCACCTCCTATTTTTGGTTTCAATCTACAAACCGGAAGTAGTACTTTTTTCAAATATTTCGATAAATATTTAATTTAAGACAATTTTTTTTATTTTTACCTCTCGCCTCATATTCTATAAGAGAGGTATTGTAATGGGTCAAAATTTTCGAGTATGAGTTTTTGGTGGATAAGCACGTTTCAGGGTCTCTAGAATACGAATTTACTATTTTCACGATGATGTCTGTGTGTGTGTGTGTGTGTGTTTGTGTGTTTGTGCGTTTGTATGAACCGACGATTTTTCGTCCACGATAACTTAAAAAGTATCAAACCGTTTATAACCAAATTTCATATTTAAGGTTTTAATAAGTATCTTAACACCGGATAAGATTTTGGTAGAAATCCGCAAACCGGAAGTAGTACTTTTAGAAGTTTGGAAAAGTTTTCCTTAAATATATTGGTACATTATTTATTTATGACAATTTTTGCAATTAAAAATAAAAGAAATTGTGATTATCTATGTGTACAGTTAATTATAAATACAAATTGCTGAATCTGGAAGTATATAACAATAAAATAAAGTACAATTAATATTCTATTCTAATTGGTAACATTGCATTTGTCAGTGACAGTTGTGTTAAAAATAGTGTTCAAATTTTGTGCTAAAATTTAAGTATATTTTACTGTAAAATTATAAATAACTAAGTAGTTCAATTTCTAAACGAGTATTCTATAAACTGATAATAGTTTATTAACAAATAAGCATTATAATAAGTAAACAAAAGAGAATTAAAACACCTGTGAATCTGAAGGTCAAATCGTGTTTCAAGCTAAGCAATTACTATCTATCGCTGCGCGCGTGCTCACGCTCAGTTGGAAACAGTGTTCCCAACGATAGCAAAAATTAAAATGGCATCGGTCATAGAAATAGCAAAATTATTGGAACCTATAAATTTAAACATAGAAAAGATGCAAAATACAATGCTCCAAATGAAAAACACCATGATAACATTAGCCGAGGATCATAAATGTAAACATGAACTATTAGAACAAAAAATCTTATCGCAAGAAAAACAAATAGAATTACTAGAAAAACGGTTAAATGAGAAAAATCTAATTTTCTTCGGAATAAAGGAAGAAGAAAAACAAAACTTAGACTTGATAATAATAAAACTAATAAATGAAACTTTAAAATTAGAACACATATCACTGAATAATATTGAACAAGTAAGGAGACTAGGTAGATCTATCAATAACAAAATAAGACCGATTCTTCTTGAACTGAACTCAAAAAAATTAAAGCAGGATATTTTACGAGAGGCAAAACGTTTGAAGAATTTAAAAATTTATGTAGAAGAAAACTATACAAAAAAAGTGTTAGAGGAACGTAAACTATTAAAACCACACTTATTCCAAGCAAGGATGAAAGGCTATAAAGCCGTGATGATACAAAACGTACTGTACATAAACGACACTCGTTATACAGTCGCAGATCTTAATGAAGATACTCAAGATAATAACGTCCAATTTGAACCAACATTAAGAAGACGTTCAATATCGCTAAGCACTCTACCAGATCTCCCAGAAGAAATAGAAATCTATGAAAAAAAGCAAAGAAATTTGCCTAATAACAGTCAAGAGGCAGAAACTCAGAATTTAAACCATAAGGAACAAGATATGAACATTCAACCAACACAAAATCAATCAATACAAAGCAGAGATACACCTAATACGAAAGAAAGGAAGATTAAACAAAAAAATTTACAAGTGACAGAAGGTCCACTTGATAGACATATCTTGACAAGACAACGCACACAGTCTCAGCATCCATCAAAAAACTGTTAAGAAACAATGCAATACACACCCCTATATTCCTAAACAACATTTTATTTTGGAATATTCAGGGGTTTAAAAATATCTATAGACTTACGACAAAAGAAGAACATCATCTACAACAACATGAAATTATTTGTCTAGTAGAAACATGGCTTAATTATGAGTTAAAAGAAAACCCGAAATCACTAAAAAACTTTAATAAATATGAACAATTAGCTATAAAAGAAGCCAGCACGGGAAGAGCTATTGGTGGAATAATTATTTTCTCAAAGTTAATTGAATCAGAAGTAGAAATTATAGCTAAAGAATCTCACTGGATATTTATCAAAATTAAAAATAAATTACATAATCTAATAATTGGAGTAACTTATTTCTCCCATTCATACAACTATGACACCCTATTGGAGCTATTCTCAGAAAACCTACAAAATTTAATTTCTCATTATCCAGATTATCCTCTTATTCTATATGGAGATTACAATGCCAGAATTGGAAACAAAAACCAATTAGATAATACACTTTTATCCAGTACTTACTTTAGCTCCACAAGAATGGTGAATGATGCTACGCTAAATAAAAAAGGTAAAAACCTTCTACAAATATTTGATGAAGAAAACCTGATTGTGTTAAACGGTAGATCACGCAGCGATACACCAGCAAATTATACTTATCTAGGACCAAGGGGTAAAAGCACTATTGATTTGATTTGGGCCGACTTAAGAGCAATACAATTACTTTCCGACTTATCGGTGATTGACGAGATACATATCTCAGATCACTTAATATGTTCTCTGAAATTTAAAAATATAACAGGTACAGATAACCATAACAACACTAACAAAAATACTCTTGTTGAATACAAAAGAACCAAATGGGACGAAACTAAAATAGAAGAATATGTAAATGAACATCAGTGCATCTGGAATGAAAATAATAACCTACAATCCCTTGATCAACAATATAACTATATTAAAAATAATATACAATATGTTTCTACTAAAATAGGAATAGAAAAATCTATAAAAATATATTATTCTTCCCACAACCACAGAAAAAAGTGGTACAACGCTGAATGTAAAAAACTCAAGAAAAATTTAAGAAAGAGCTATAGAGAATGCAGAAAACATAAATTTGAAAACAATTACTTAAATAACTATTTACAAAACAAAAAATTATACAAACAAACAATAAATAACCACAAAAAAAAGTACAACCAAGAACTAAAAGAAAAATTAAAAAATATTAAAAATCAAAAACAATTCTGGAAAGCGATTAAATCACTTAGTGTTTCTACCTTTACTTCTAATCCTATTATGATTGATGAATGGAAAAACTACTTCCAAAATTGGTACAGTCATAAAATAATAAGCAATCAAGAGTTCCTTGATACGTACCATCCATATCTGGACACAGACATCACCACACAAGAACTTAATTTTGCTCTTAAGAAGCTAAAAAATCAAAAAAGTCCCGGACTTGATGGAATTTTAAACGAACAACTTAAAAATCTCCCTACAGTAGCAAAAATATACCTAAAAAACCTATTAAACAACTTTCTTAAACAAGAAAATTTACCCTCAGAACTAACAACAATAAGGCTATCATTAATCCACAAAAAAGGGGATCATACGAATGTTAATAACTATAGAGGAATAGCTATTATAAACACTATTACAAAGCTATTCACATTTATAATAAATAATAGGATGCAAAACTGGTTAGAGAGTTCAGATATACTCCCGGAAGCACAATCAGGCTTCCGAAAGAGACGATCATGTGTTGATAATCTGTTTGTACTAAACTCCATTATTCAAAATTCATTTCTATCTACAGGAAAAGAGACGTATGCGATTTTCATAGATTTCCAGAAAGCATTCGACACGGTTCCACATGAAATTCTATGGGAAAAGATCTTTTATTCAGGCATTAGTGGGAAAATAACGCGTACTTTAAGTAACATATACAAGGAAGCTACAATACAAATTATGGTAAACAATGAATTAAGTGAAAAAATCCCCATCACCAAAGGAGTTCTCCAAGGAGAATGCACCAGCCCCCTCCTATTTGCTGTATATATATCCGACCTAGAAAAACATCTTCGAGAAAGAAATCTTGAGGGCCACTTTATTACACCGTCGGCCGATATACTATCTCTTCAATACGCAGACGATATAGTAATATTTGCACACTCAACACCGGACGTGCAAAGAAAACTAGACGCTCTCTCTGTCTATTGCGATAATCTTCAGCTTAAAATAAATGCTCAGAAAACGCAAATATTACATTTTCATAAGGGTAGGCCACCTAGACGAAAAATAAAACACCTATGCCAAAATCAAGAAATAAAATTTACCAATAAGTACACATACTTAGGTGTCACTTTCACTTCCACAGGTTCATTCAATGAAAATACAAAAGATCTCTTAAGAGTGCGTTTTGATGTATCACAGATTTAATTCCAGATGCATTAAAAAACTAACAAATTTTATATGATATTTTTTATATATTTGTATTAATTAATATAATATCTAGTAAAATGACTATTTTTGATATTTAATTGAACAGTATAAAGCCGAATAATTTTCGAAATGTTAAGTATTTAAACAAATAATTTGATAAAAACTAGTCATTATACTAGATATCATTTTATATATTATGCATATAAAATTTGGTCCAGAAATATGCAATCGTTTATAAATGCATCTGGAAATAAGAAATTTCTGTGTTTGATGCTCAAAATAGACCCAAATAGTTCAGCCCTTGACCGCCGATTTTTCTAAGCGCTGTGGTAGAACAAGTTTGTTGGCATGCAATATTCGAGGGATTGGTGGTGTGGGGGGATTCAGATATTGTGTTGAGTGAACAACTATACCGGGCTAGTGACAACGACTACTTTGAGTGATTTTGAGATTTTAATTTTTAGGATGTTGGCGGCTGTGCTCGTAGCCGGCTCGCATCACATGCATTGCATTACATTATCATTATACAATATTTTTGAATATTGGAATATAAATAAACGTGCAGTATAATTTAAGAAACAAATAATTTTTTTTATATGTAGGTATTTACATAGGTGTCTAGTAAACAAGTGTCATTTTGGTGAATTAGAGTCAGTAGAGTCCGAAAATGATGATCCAGAGCTCATTCGATTCGAAATGACCTCTAGAAACTTTTTGAAAAATTTGAAGGGGGGCCGGTAAAAATTGCAAAAGTTATAAACAATTAAGTAAAAAAATAAAAGGGGGTTTAGTTTTTTGCAAATATCTCCAAAACTATTAAAGATATTCGAAATTTGAAAAAAGATCCTTTAAGAGCAGGAAATTTCCTAAAGAAGCTGTACCTCTCCTACCACCAATATTTATAACTTTAATTTAGAGGCGAAAATAGCGTAAAAGCGGGTGAAGCGCGCTCCACCCGCGTCGACCGGTACGGACACTTGAACAATAAAAATAATTTTAATCCATTAAATATCAATATTAAGAAAAAAGAAAATTAACATACCTTTTAGACACTTGAATAAACGAAAATCCACTGAAAAAAATTTTTTCCCGCAATTATTTTATTAGATATGTTTTTGTTAATTAACAAATTTTTACAAGCTTTCAATTAACATAAAAACCCTGCTAATTATTAAACTAAAAACTTCAAATTTTTTTCACTTCTTGGAGCTATTTTTGAAAGGCTTTAGAAGAAATCCTCGTTTGAAAATTTAAAAAATGTTAATTTTCCACTTTGTTATTAACAATCTAAGAAGTGAAAAAATGAAAAATGCAAATTAAGCAATGAAAATTATTTATTTTTTTAAATATGCCATAAAAATGATTTTTAATAATTTTTAACTCTAATTATTTAAATAATTGTTATAAACAAATGGATTGTTATAAGATAATTGAATTTTTTTGGGATTTCAATCAGCAATAAATATTAGTATGATTTTTAAGAGCAAAATCGTTTCTTTAAAAAAAAAACATTTTATTGCTTAAAAATGCATTTGTTAATTAACAATTTTTTTTGAATGTTTGAAATAAACGATTAAGAGGCCTGTCTACTACCTAAAATCTAGCACATATCGAGTGTTTTGTGGCCAGTACAAGAATGATAAAATTTTATTTCAACCAGAATTTAATAGAGAAAGAATGGATCTACAGATGTGCCTTTTTAAAATTTTGATTAAAAAATTGTACATGAATATAAAAATTCAAAAAAAATCCTATTTTATGCAAACTTTACACGGTTATATTTCATGAGACAAATTAATTTTAAAAAATTTAAAAAGGCACATCTGTAGATCCATTCTTTCTCTATTAAATCCTTCTTGAAATAAAATTTTACCATTCTTGTACTGGCCACAAAACATTCGCTACGTTATTTCATTTTATGCTGAATTTTAGGTAGTAGACGGGTCTCTTAAGAATAAGAATAAGCCCCAGTCCACGGGTCCAGTACTCAAGTACCGGGGCGTTACACAGAAAACGAGTTTATTTGAAGGGTCCTCGAAATGCAACAACAATGTAACACTTTATGTTATTTACATTGTTGTGCACTAGTTCAATATTTTAATTTTTATACTAATGAAATAAGAAATATCACATATTTTGTATATAAAACAATTTTAGTATTTTGTGCCCTCTTTATGTTAACGTCGGGACATTAACTTAGGTAGATGTCTGGTAGATAATTTTGAAAAACATCTAATAATAAACTGTTTTTGCAGTGTACAATGTAATATTTCCGGCTATTAAATTATTGTTTTACACTCAGAATAAATTTCTTTCTGTTCAAATGAATTTGAAAAATATTTTTTTGCATATATTTTCTAAATTGGTGCATAGGTATATTGTTCAAATTGGTGCATATAATTGGATATTTTTGTGCATATGTAATTCACATAGGTACTTTTGATTTTTTTTGCATATAAATCCGAGCCCGAAGCACAAATATAACACAATATCAAACTACTATTTTTTATTAAAATATAATTTGGAATAAAAAGCCATGTGATTTTATTCGTTTTATAAATCTTTAAATTTCTATTTATATTTTTTACAGTAAATATTTGAATTTCGTACAGTAGCGCCTCTGTAGTCAAGTAGTTGCGATTTTGAATGTGCTGCGATCTACCGTTTATGCCGGTACTAAATTTCATTTTAGTTCACTAAATTCTCGCTGCATCTTCCCGATGTTACTTTCGAAACGTACTCTTAAGTAAAACTACTAGAATAACTGGAACAATAAAGAATACACTACTAACGGCAAAAGAAAACTGTTGGGACACAAAAGTAAAATTATACACTTCTCTAATCGTCCTCACCCTTTTATATGGGTCCGAAATTTGGGGATTTTCACAGAGCAATACCTGTGAGAAAGGAATGGCGCAGTACTTTAAAAGTTTACTACATTGGCAGAAAACAACACCAAATTACATCATTAGGAGAGAAACAGGCCAATATAACGTGGAAGCTACAATCTTCTCAAAAATCCTAAGTTGGTGGAATAAAATACTACTAATGCCTAACGAACGCTACGTAAAAACCTGCTACAATCAGCTGTTAAAACAAAACACTAAACAAGGCACCATTATATCTGAAGACAAACAAATTAGATACAACTGGATCAGAAATTTACAAAATAACTTAACCAAAGTTAATTTTCAAGGGGTATGGGAAGAACAAAGCTGTATTATCTTGCAAAATGAAATGAACAATATAAACGTCGCATACAGAGAAATGCTATACAGAACCGACACTCAAAGAATTCTGAACTCGTCGTACACTTCAACGTTCCTTACCTACAACACTACCCATAATTATCTTCCATTTTCTTTTTCGCTGCCCTATGTACAATCCTCTTAGAAACCTTTATATCACAAAACACTTATCAAACGACTTCCCTGAAGAAGAAGAAGAAGAAGAAGACGCTATGAAGACCCTGATTGGCAACCCAACCAAAGAGAAGATGTACGATCTATACAAATATGTCCAAGCGGCCCTAAGGATCAGAGCATTCATATTAAATGTATAATCATGTATATTTATAATTAAGTTTATGAAGTAGAAGTATGATAAAAAAAAATAATAATAAAAAAAAATGTATTACCTATATATTACATCAGTTATAATAAGTTTGTCTCATGTAATGTTATCAACTCATTTGTATGAAGTATTTTTTCTTCAAGCAAATAAATATCTATTCTATTCTATTCTATTCTATTTTTTTGAAATTCCAGTATCTTGTTGTCCATGATATGAAATTTGTTTCTACATAAAATTTGAATTATTATGACAGTGACAGTACAGTTGACATCTTTTGCTTGCATATTGGTTTACATTATCGTTTACATATTACATGAACATGAAACTATTAAAATGTAAGTAAAACTATTTATTAGATTAGTAGAATAAGCAGAATTAGGCGAGAGGTCGTGTGGTGGCCACAGCAGATTTTTACCTTCCGCTTACCTGTAAAGGAATGTATTGGAATCATGCAAAAAATCGGGTAGTGAGTTTTTAGTGAATGAGCACGAATTAGGGTCCTTACAACTCATTTTTGATAGTTTCCCGATGATGTCTGTATGTATGTATGTAAGTGTGTGTGTGTGTGCGTGCGTGTGTGTGTGTGTGTGTGTGTGTGTGTGTGTGTGTGTGTGTGTGTGTGTGTGTGTGTGTGTGTGTGTGTGTGTGTGTCCGGGCCGATGCCGTCTGTCGGATAACTCTAATACGAATTACCCAAAAATTTTGATATTTGATATTTTACAATTGTATACGAATAGGAAGAGCTCATTAGATTTTGGTACAAATATCTTCACCGGAAGTGATATTTTTTGAAGATTGAAATGATTAAGTGTCAAAAATTTATATAAATTTGGATAAATATAGTATTTATTTGTAATAAGAATAAGAGGAAAAGTTATTTCCAATTTACGTTATAAAAAAATTGTCTTTATCTGGTAGCATTAAAGAACTGTAGTAAAATTTAAAAAATAAATTTATCAAATAAAACGTTGAAATCTTGTAATCCATGTTCGGTTGATTTTTGTTTCTCCATAAAAAATATTGACAGATGAGACGTGTGACAAGTTGGCATACTAGCGCTCAGTGTACGGAAACTCGTATACGAACCGCTGTAACCATCACGTTTAGTTTTAGTACCCTCACGTAGAGGGCAGCTGCGTTCAATTTCAAAGTAATTTCAAATTGCAAAGAAAAACCGCGTAAAAACTGCAGAAGTGATGACAGTTGTGATGTTGTGGTTGTGATGTTGACAGATGAAAAAGCAAAAAGCTATAGCTAAAATAAATATAGAATAAAATCATGTGAAGTGGATGTGATAATGTTGATTGGTCAAGATAAGTTTCGTGCATAATCATTGCTCCATGTTTGTATTATATTATAAATGTGACAATCGTTAATAGGAAATTTTTGTTACGGTTATTTTGGATATTGCCCAGTAAAGTAAGCTGTTGTAGGTAAATAGTTATTAGCAAGTTCAACAAGTTTTTACAGGAAAATAGTTATTTATATCAGATATTTCATTTATACTTCTATTACTTATACAGTTTTATTCCAGAACAAAATGAAGTAGTATTGTAAATATAGGGGACGGTAATGTAATGTCAGATATATTTTTATTGTCTCAATGTCGATATTATTGAATTTATGAGTTATTTTATAATAATATATTATGTTTGTTGTTGTTTTAATACTAAATTACTGATTACTGAAGAAAATTGTAAAAGAAACAGGATTGGATAAGTTTCAACTTAGTTATAAAAAATATTCATCCAAATGTATATTTAAATAAAAAATAAATATATGATGTTAAATTTTTTGTTTAATTTATTATTTTTCCTTTATTTTTAAAGTATTTACTGGGCTAAAAAAGCCTGGATTTTATATTAGTAGGCGGACCCTCGTAGAGATGGCGCAAGTAGCACGGTTACAGTCTTCGAGCATATACTGACTAGAGGCCGCCTTACGGCGTTTGTTGTGATCGGAAGATATGCGGGAGGGGAGATTAGCGGGGTCGGAAGCCGTGATGTATTGAGGGATGCGTAATTTCTTAGTATTATTCCACAAAGTAAAATAATACTCACACAACCTCATTAAACTTTTCACAAAGTAAACGCAGAACTTAGGGTTATAGTAAAGTGACATGTGTGACAAGAAGTAACAAAGAATAACAGCAAAACGCTGCCCGCAATACACCATGACTTCCAGCCCCGCAAGTCCCCCCTACTGCATATCTTCCGATCACAACAAGCTATGCATTGGTATAGGGAATTACTTCTCTAGTCAGTATATGCTCGAAGGTTACAGTACAGAGACTCGATAATGAACAGTGTGGCCATGTGTGGTCACAATGTGGTCACAGTTTTCATTGGTCGTAGTTGTCACGTGGTAAATTCCGCCATTAATCCTCCAAAAACTGTACGATAAACGTTGTGTTGTTCAAACTTTGATGTTATTAACAAGTTTATTTATATTATGTATCAACGAAATAGGATTATAATGCTTTTAATATGACCTATCACATTAAAGTAGTTCGGTCGTCGTTGGCGCTAGTCAAAATCAGTCCGTTTTTTGTTGTCAATTTATGAAGTGAAATTCGACTGTAACAGTTTTTAATATTTTATTATGAATTTTTATGCATCTGGTCCTCAAACAAATAGTCGTATTTTACAAATCTTGTAATTTCATTCGCAACTTGACTAGTCAATCACCCGGTGTCATAACTCGGGCCAGGTTATGGCGTCGACACAGTTGGCAGTATTGTTCCAGGCATTCAAATGTAAACAGTTAAGTTTTAAATGATAAATACGATAGTGTGTTTATAAAAACGAGTTCTTGATAAATGACTTAAAATCATGAAAATCATTGATTTTTCAATCCAATCTGTTTCAAGAAATAAAAGGTTAACATTCAAACCATAGACTAAGTATAACCTCCGTATAAATTTCCCACGCTCCGCAGTTGGCAACCCTGCAGAACGTGACGCCCGATCGGCTTCCGCTTGGTCGTGATTTTGTCAAATATTTTCCCATTTTTTGGGCTATTTACATCGGCAACGTAGGCTTTTGACTATGCATAACGAAGCCTTAATATATTACCTTTCCAAATATCAATTTGCCACTATTTATTCAACGAACTTTTACGGCGCAATTTCAATTTTTCTTAACGTCGCGGGATTGCAGTGCTATTCGTTTCTAGGCCGACTGATGGCAGCATAGTATAAAATTTGTACATATTATACTGTATATACGCTTGTATTAGTGTAGCCAATCGCAACATTGTTCCCCCACTCATAGCCACTGTACATTTCGGTAAGAACATTTGGATCGTTTTCGTTTCTTGATTCTAGAGAGAAATTTCCGTATGAACATTTTTTGGGACACGTAAGAAGATAGGTAGAAATATTTCGAACAACAAACAACATAAATGATGTAATGTTATAATAATAATTAATAATAGTTTTTACTTTGTATGCCATGAATTTTTATTTTATAGAAAAATCTTGACTTAGGTATTTTTTACCATTTAATTTATAGTCCCGATTCGTCAAAAAATTTCGAAACTTGAGAAATGAATATAGGTACCCTTCTGAAAAAATTATATTATATTCAGATTTTTTTCTCTTTCTACATATAAAAAGATACGAAATTCCTAAATTGCCATCAACCCGAAAAATGCATTATCTCCTTTTTTTAGAAATTAAAATTTTGGTGATTTTTTTTAACTTGCCGACTTACATTTTGTAATTTCTTGTGAACTAGTGAAGATATTTTATTATATTGTTTTATACAAGCCGTACTTATTAAGTATGTGTAGTACATTTATCAAGAATGACGTATTGTTTATAACAAATGAGAAAGTAATAAAATTCAACGTAAATTTCGTGTAGAGAAAAATGTAGTGTGCTACTAAATCTCGTTTTGTAAGGAATTTTGCAGTACATACTGCAGGAGATATATAAAGGAAGGTTCAAAATTATTTTTACTAAGGAAATCAATATAGGTAATTGGTTGGCTAGATAACGAGTTATGAATTTTATAGTGTATGAAAGAAAAACACACGGACCGGTGCCGGTAGCACTTCGTAGAACTTGCAACTGTGCAAGCTTGTCAAGAAGTGTCGGGCGGGACAACAATGTAACGTAAAGCAAAAATTATACAATTATACGACGGCGTAGAAGGGTCAGGGTAAATATTTTTTTATATTGAATTCCCGACTTTTAAACTCGGGATTCCGACTTTTAAACTCGGGATCCCGACTTTTAAACTCGGGATCCCGACTTTTAAACTCGGTATCCCGACTTTTAATCTCGGGATCCTGACTTTTAAACCTAAATAGCTGAGATCCCGAGTATAAAAGTCGGGATCCCGAGTTTAAAAGTCGGGTATTCAAAATAAAAAAATATTTACCCTGACCCTTCTACGCCGTCCTACAATTATACCTATTCATTTCTCAAGGTTAGAAATTTTTTGACGAGATAGATGCGCTTGGCGCTCGGATTTGTGGCTCTGTAAACGCACAACAATACAACATGACAACAATAACAATTACTAATATTTTGTATCATTTAATTATGGATTATAATAAATTTTGATAGTTGCGCAAAAATAACATTTTTTACATTTATTTCCAAATACCAATAATCCTATTCCTATGCATAATTATTTTCTATAATTGTACAATTTTTTAATTAAATAATATCATTGTTTAGTAGGTACATATAACAAACATAAATAATTATCTTCTATATGTTTAATTCAATAATGAAATTTTTTACTTTAAGATTTTAGTTTATATCCGGAATTTTGCTAATGTTTTGGTAGGTACCTAAGTATTTTTAGCAAAGTCTGAAAATTTAATAATTTTTTATTATATTGGTGAGTTTAATTACTTGATATTTAAGAATCATTTGAAAAAATAAATTTTAACCAATCAGGTAACAATAATTTTTTAATAACAATCAAATATCAGTGACTATTTCCGTCATTATATTTTAACCAATTAAAATGCACTATTTTTCACAAAAATCATAGAAACTATCTATAAACAACACTATTCCAGTGCATATTTTTTAATATTGACATAGTATGCGTAATGCGTTTATCCACCATAACCAGAACACAACAAACAATAATATTTAAAATTAATTTAAAAATTATGTTAATAAATAAAATTGTTAAATTTGTTTTATTCATGAAATAGTCAATGTGTATACCACTTGATCATCAAAAATAATAGAAAATACTTTTGCCTCCTGGCCTCCTGCGGTTCGACGTAGCTCTTGTGGTATAATAACTGACTATTTCCACTAAATACATAACCTTATTATGTATTCAGTGCTATTTCCCTCGAAAAATTTCAACCAATCAGGTTACAGTATTTTTTAAATTTCGAGCCAAAACAATCAAGTAGTATCAGTGAGTAGGTACGTGCACAAATGCAGTGTACCCGCGAGTATTTGCACAAGTGCATACCCGAGTATTTTTGACAGCTGTCAACACAAGAAACAAATTTTTATTATCTGAATTCAAATATAAATATATATAAATTAACCATTTTTACCTTCCGCTTACCTGTAAAGGAAGGTATTGGAATCATGCAAAAAATCGGGTGGTGAATTTTTAGTGGATGAGCACGAATTAGGGTCCTTACAACTCATTTTTGATAGTTTCACGATGATGTCTGTGTGTATGTGTGTGTGTGTGTGTGTGTGTGTGGTCAAGGGTTGTTAGTCGCATAACTCAAATACGAATTACCCGAAAATTTTGATATTTGGTATTTAACATTTGTATATAAATTGGATGAGCTCCCTAGATTTTGGTACAAATATCTTCATCGGAAGTGATATTTTTTGAAGATTGAAAAGGTTAATTGTCAAAATTGTATATAAATTTGGAAAAATATAGTATTTATTTGTAATGAGAATAAGAGGAAAAGTTATTTGCAACTTACGTTATAAAAAAATTGTCTTTCTCTGGTAGCATTAAAGAACTGCAGTAAAATTTAAAAAATAAATTTATCAAATAAAACGTTGATATCTTGTAATCCATGATCGGTTGATTTTTGTTTCTGCGTAAAAAATATTGACAGGTGAGACGGGTGACAAGTTGGCATACTAGCGCTATATAAGTCCTAAGTAAGATATTAAATGTAGTAATTGAACGGAGGATGGCTTCAACACAGCAGAGTTTTCCTGTGAATGAATCTTTTTATTCAGGTGATGCAAATTTCTGTGTTTGAATATTTGAGATTTTTATTTGTATATTTTAAATGGGCACCGGATTGCACGTATACATTTCTGTTTAAAGTCTAGATATGGCGGAAGGTTGTGTGATGGCCACGTCAGATTTTTTTATAATTATATAAAGCATCGTTAACCTGAATTTGAATCTTATAAGATTACCATAGTAACCAATAGTTTCACATTAACTTATTTGATTATTTATAACGAAATATAAACATAAAAAAATTTGTCAATAAATAACAAAGCTTATGGCTACATATATAATTTTTAAAAATTATGTTTATTGGTATACACACTTAAAATATCCACTTGATACAAAAATTACTAATAAAATCAATAAAATAATTTGCCAAAATACTCAATTTATTCTGATTGGTCAGTTTTGAGAAAGTTAATCATTCTCGAATTCTTCGAATAGACGTTGACGATATCAGATATCAGATTTATACAATACAAACTGATTGTTGACAACAATGTAAAAAAGTAGGATAAATAATAAAAGTAATAGTGTCATTTTTTTATTCAATTATTTATCTTTCGTTTACTGGTTTACTGAAAAAGTGCAAAAGTAGAAACATGTAATATACGTTAGTCCTAAAGGTTAACAAATTCAAATTTTTATGTACTATTTACCTACGCAATTAAGTTTATTCCACCTTTTTCGAGCGGAAGATCTATTATTTTTCTTCATTTTACTGTGCTTCGTACTTTTTCCCCCCATTTTAACAAATAATATAATACCACGGACACAGTTCCCGAGTGAACAATGTTTAATAATAATAATAATAATAATAATAATAATAATAATAATAACAACACATTAAAAACAACAAAACCAATAACTAAATAACAATAACGCAAAAAACAAGAAAACAACTAAAACATAATAACAAATAACCGCAAGATATAAGAAAAACTATGAAAGGGCTCTTAACGAAATCATAACAGAACATAAATAATGTAATGCGGACTTTGAATCTATAGCGCCAAATTTTAAACGACGAGCAGCCATCTATGAAATAATGCTTGAACTATTTCAGTGGTCGCGTGTTATTCAAACCACTTTATTTTTTATTCATGGTGCATTTGAGTCTCAGTCAATATTTACGTTTTTTGTTTTTTTCTTATGATAACATAAATTCTTTAGTCAAGTAAGTATGTTATAAAGATGTAGATGTGATAGTTTTGGAAATAAAGTGTTTTTTCCTGAAAAATAAGCACTTCTTTTAAACAAGAATGGTTCATTAGCCTAGGTATACAATTAAGAATCACATATATGCAATGTTTGGGCTGCTAAAGTCTACCAATTTTAAATGCACCATGAATAAAATTAATTACTGTTGGTACGCAACCATATATACTGGAGCGCGACCTTAACCAAAAGAGTCATTTTCCATAAAAGCCCATGTAAAAACAGTGAACTTCAAACTCATTTTTCTCGCAAACGAGTACCGCAAGGGCATGTTTTCTTGGCACTTTTGAAAATAATATTAAATTTTCTATTCAACCAGACCATTTTCAATACAAAATCAACAACTTCAATTGACGACCGAACTACTTTAATCAGACAAATCAAATATTACGTGTCAAACTGATTTTGGGGGATTAATGGCGGCCGTTATGTTCATGGCCACACTGATCTGTTATCTGACATTGCTTGGCGTAATATATTTATTTATATTATGTATCAACGAAATAGGTTTATAATGCTTTTAATATGACCTATCACATTAATCAGACAAATAAAATTAATAAATATATAGGTAAATAGTTTTTAATTAAAATAGAATCAAATATTACTTGTCAAACTGATTTTGGAGGATTAATGGCGGCCGTTATGTTCATGGCCACACTGTCTATTATCGAGTCTCTGTAGGTTACAGCTAATATCATTGCAGTCGACTATCTATAGACTCTTATATGGTTTGTGCTAGCGCTATATAAGACATAAGAAGTAAGCTATTAAATGTAGTAACTGAACGGAGAATTGCTTCAACACAGAAGAGTTTTCGTGGTGAATGAATCTTTTGATTCAGGTGATACTAATTTCTGTGTTTGAATATTTTAGATTTTTATTTGTATATTTTCAATGGGCACCGGATTGTACGTATACATTTCTGTTTAAAGTCTAGATATGGCGGAAGGTTGTGTGATGGCCACGTCAGATTTTTTATAAATATTTTTGTATCTGCTATCATTTAAGAATAATTATTAAAGTATATATTTATAATTTCGGTATCTTGTAGTCCATGATCGATTAACATTTGTTACTACGTAAAATTTAAATGATTATGACATGACAGTGACAATAGTAAAAAATCTGACGTGGCCATCACACAACCTTCCGCCATATCTACACTTTAAACAGAAATGTATACGTACAAACCGGTGCCCATTTAAAATATACACATAAAAATCTAAAATATTCAAACACAGAAATTGGTATCACCTGAATCAAAAGATTCATTCACACGAAAACTCTTCTGTGTTGAAGCCATCCTCCGTTCAATTACTACATTTAATATCTCACTTATGACTTATATAGCGCTAGTATGTCAACTTGTCACCCGTCTCACCTGTCAATATTTTTTACGCAGAAACAAAAGTCAACCGAACATGGATTACAAGATTTCAACGTTTTATCTGATAAATTTATTTTTTAAATTTTACTGCAGTTCTTTAATGCTACCAGATAAAGACAATTTTTTTATAACGTGAGTTGCAAATAACTTTGCTTCTTATTCTTATTACAAATAAATACTATATTTATCCAAATTTATATAAATTTTTGACACTTAATCTTTTCAATCTTCAAAAAATATCACTTCCGGTGAAGATATTTGTACCAAAATCTAATGAGCTCTTCCTATTCGTATACAATTGTAAAATACCAAATATCAAAATTTTTGGGTAATTCGTATTTGAGTTATCCGACTGACAGAAATCCGGCCCTGACCACACATACACACACACACACACACACGCACACACACACACACACACACTCGCGCGCACACACTCGCGCGCACACGCACACACATACAGACATCATCGTGAAACTATCAAAAATGAATTGTAAGGACCCTAATTCGTGCTCATCCAGTAAAAACTCACTACCCGATTTTTAGCATGATTCCAATACCTACCTTTACAGGTAAGCGGAAGGTAAAAATATGCTTTATATCTTCTTCTGCAGTTTAAATAAAATGACTAAAATATATTTGTGAGTATAGTAGCAGTAGTAGTAGTACTTATATATTTATATATTTGTATAATATTATATTATTACTATATTTCTACATTTACATTAAGAAAAGTTTGAACAGTTTAATAGGCGTACAAGGAAGTCATGTGGTGTCCACGACAGATTTTTTAATTTGTTATATTTTGTTTGTATTTCATTAAATAATATTTAAACCTATGATAGTTTGATTTATTTTCGTGAAATATTTTGAGCGTACCATTTTTTGGGACAGCCGGTTAGTGAAAGAAATTTTTCTTGACTGGAATGTTGATAAATAAAACCCATTTCTTGGGATTCAGTCAAACAGTTTATTAGAGAACTACCTTCAATGTTTCGTATCAACCTTATCAGGATCATCTTTTTAAACTGCTTTACAAACAATTATTGATGCCATCCTCCTGAAGATGACTCTGGTAGGGTTGAAACGTTGAGGGTAGTTCTCTAATAAATTGTTTGGCTGGATGCCAAGAAATTGGTTTTATTTATTTAATAATTATTATATTTATAATTTTATATTGGACTGATGCGACACTTCTCCGGCTTAAAATATAAATGAAGCAATTATCTTCTAGCAGTTTATATTATACATTCAGCGCACGAAATTTATCTAGTGTCAACAAAAAATATTTTTAGAGGATCAAACCCCTCTCAGACTTTCTGCGGGTTGTGCCTGCGTATTGACAACCAAAATAACGATAAATCAAACTCCCGACTTTAAATATTAACATAATTATTATTGTATTCAGCACACAAGGACTAAAATGCTAGTTTTGGAGAGATGCGAATTATGTAGGCGTAGCATATTCATAAAAATTACTCTAAATAAGTTATGAAATAATGGAATTGTTGAAAGAGGTTGAATTTAGAGTAATGGAATGATTGTTTTAGTTTTGCTTGCAGAGCTTGGTGAGCCGCGATGGAGATTCCCGGTGGCATGCTGTCCTTGTTGAGTTGTGTGGAGTGCGGCGCGGTGTTGAGCCGAGGGCCGGTGTTCCAGGCGCACGACGGCGCGGCGCTGTGCGGCCGCTGTGTGCGTCCAGACCGCCCGACGTCACGCAACCAAGTCTACGAGGCCGTGGCGCAGCTGCTGCGCTTCCCCTGCAGGAACCGCGAGCTCGGCTGTACAGACACCGTGCCCTTCACACGAGGCTAGGAGGACGTGCTGCACGAGCTCCAGTGTCCGTACCGCCAGTACCTGTGTCCCGTCGTGCCCCGTGGCCAGTGCGACTGGCTGGGCTCCAGGCGGCAAATGCTAGACCATTGCGAAACTGAACATCCTGACACGGTTTGTTTAATTTTACATTGATATACTATAATAATTATTTGTCTATTAAACGAAATCTTTGGTAGGCTTAAAAATCATGTTTTGTATAATACCGATTATTCAAAATTAAAAGTAAATAGGCAAATACAGAGATTTCACGGCAACCAGATCAATCACCATAATAATATTTACGATTGTTTTTTAAAATAATTATGACTAATAAGTAGAGTTGCAACGAATATTTGGCATCTATTCGGTATTCTGCCTATTCGGCGTGTTTTTATTATTCGGCCGAACACCGAATATTAGTTTACTATTCTGCCGAATACCGAATAATTTGACGTCAAATGTAACGTGCAATAATTGAACTGCGATTATCCATAACAGTGCTTTTTTATTCTTCAATTATTATACTATTTTTTACTAATAACGTTAAATAGTACATAGTATATTGTACAACAAGAGTGGATGTGATGCCTATATCGCACAAGCACGAGTTTGCAGTCACGACCCCACAGGGGGAGTGTCTGCAAACGTTCGCGTGCGATATAGGCAATCCACTCGAGTTGTACAGCCTATTTTTTCTACGAAATATGGTTTTTGCAATAAAATGCACTTAATGTGATGCCAAAAATTATTTAAAAGTAGGGTTACATCAATTATTTTGTGACATATGACATTTGAATAATTGTTGTCAACGTAAAATCTCAAAATTTTATTTGCTTTTGTAGCAAATAAAATAATGCTTTCATCCAACACCTCTTAATAAAAGCATCATAACTATGGTGATTTTAAACAAGCAAAGTAAAAAATTACCCACAAGTGGCTTTGATCAAAATTATACCCACTTGTGGGTAAACTGTTACTTTGCTTGTTGGAAGTCACCATAGTTACGATGTTTCAGGTTGGAACTTAATATTTTTTTTAAATATTTAAGCAGTTATTAAGAGGTGTTGGGCAAAAAGGAATGACCCACTCGAGAAAATTATCTCCCTCGTGGGTAATTCCTTTCTTTGCCCACTTGTAAAGTAAATAACTATTAAACATAATTAATTATTAAATAACAGTTGATTTAATGTTTTTAGTAATTATTTGTCAAAATAAAAACATAATTTGCACGCATTAACAATTTTTTGACGTATTTGACTTTGAATTTCATATCCACACATGATAGTATGAAGTTATGTTGCCAATATCCAGTAGGGAGTTAGTCCAGTCATTAGAGACTTTTTGCATGCAAAAGGTTGAGGAGTTTTGAAACTTGGTAGGATTGTAGACTAGGTGGCCCTAAGTATGCCCCTAAGTTTGCGACCTCGAGCGACCGCCGCTCCCGCCGCCATCTTGGAAAAATGGCGGCCAAAATAAGTTTTTGGTATATAGAGTAGAGTAGAGTAGAGTTCCTGTAGGTTTTAGAGAAAAAGTTTCCATACAAAAGTTGAAGAGGACTAAATTTGCTACAAAATTGTTTGTATACTTTTTTTGTCAGGCTAATACTTTAGGAGTTACAGGGCCGAATAATAGACTGGATTTTTAAAAATCACAGAAAAGCAGCATTTGCATGCAATTTTTTTCCAATTATGTGCCAATTAGTGTACCTAAAGTTGTTTCTTGCAATTAAGTAATGAAAACTCATGCTTTTGTCAACTCGTTATCACACCACTCTTGATGATTAAGCTTACTAGATCGAACGCTAAGACTAAAAAAGATGGGGTACTTTGCATTTCATGATTAAAGCATACCGTTTAGCATAATATGTGTTATTTAGATCATTCTCTACCGAACCGAAATTCTAGCAATCCCCGGAGTCTTACAGGGGATGTGTATTGCGAGTCGCATATCCATTTCTTGAATTTTTCACGTTTGTCTCGTAAACGGTTATAATTAATTTTTTCAGGTAAAAATATCGACTTTTGATTTCTAGCTTCGATTCCAGAGACATTTTTCTATCAACATTATTATTATCAACATTTTTCGGACAATGGTTTCAACACAATTTTTTAAAGAAAGGAAAACAATTGTGTTTTTTAAATTTCTTGTGTTTAATCAACCTTACTATGATCTATAAAAATATTTAAAATAATGTTTCCAATAGAAAAATGTCTAAGAAATCCAATGCCGGAACCGGGAAGTCGATATCATAACCCGTTAAGAAATTATAGTTGATTAAAAACAGCTAAAAGAAAAAATAATAAAATTCTATTATTTTCTCCCAAAGAAAAAGTCTCTATTTTGGCATAATCAAGAACTCCAAAAAAATTTAAGATAATGTATCTGAAAGAGAAATTTTCAAGGAATCCAATGCCGGACACCGGAATTCAATATCATAACCCGTTAAGAAATTATAGTTGATTAAAAACAGTAAATAAAAAAAAAAATTCTACTATTTTCTCCAGAAGAAAAAGTCTCAATTTTGGCTTAATAAAGGACTTTAAAAAAATAAAGATAATGTATCTGACAGAGAAATTTTCAAGGAATCTAATGCCGGAAACCGAAATTCGATATTTAAATTCGTTTAGAAATTAGAGTTCGTTAAACACAAAAAATAAAAATATTACCAGAATTTTAGTATTTTCTCTCGAAAAAAAACCTTAAATTTCGAACTTAGTAATGCCTTCAGAAGTTTTTCAAATAATGTATCTACTATAAAAATGTCTGGGAAATCCAAATCCGGAACCCGGAAGTTAATATCTTAAATCGTTTATAAATTAGAGTTAATTAAACACAAGAAATTTTAAAAACACAATTTTTTTTCTTTCTTTAAAAAATTGTGTTAAAACCAGGGTCCGAAAAATGTTGATAATAATAATGTTGATAGAAAAATGTCTCTGGAATCGAAGCTAGAAATCAAAAGTCGATATTTTTACCTGAAAAAATTAATTATAACCATTTACGAAACAAACGTGAAAAATTCAAGAAATGGATATGTAACTCGCAATACACATTCCCTGTAAGACTCCGGGGATTGCTAGAATTTCGGTTTGGTATAGAATGATCTAAAGAACACATATTATGCTAAACGGTATGCTTTAATCATGAAATGCAAAGTATACCATCTTTTTTGGTCTTAGCGTTCGATCTAGTAGGCTTAATCATCAGGATTGGTGTGATAACGAGTTGACAAAAGCATGAGTTTTCATTACTTAATTGCAACATACAACTTTAGGTACACTAATTGGCATATAATTGGAAAAAAATTGCATGCAAATGCTGCTTTTCTGTGATTTTAAAAAATCCAATCTATTATTCGGCCCTGTAACTCCTAAAGTATTAGCCTGACAAAAAAAGTATACAAACAATTTTGTAGCAAATTTAGTCCTCTACAACTTTTGTATAGAAACTTTTTCTCTAAAACCTACAGGAACTATGTACCAAAAACTTATTTTGGCCGCCATTTTTCCAAGATAGCGGCGGTCGCTCGAGGTCGCAAACTTAGGGGCATACTTAGGACCACCTAGTCTACAATCCTACCAAGTTTCAAAACTCCTCAACCTTTTGCACGAAAACACCTTTTTTATGTCTCTAATGACTGGACTAAGTAGAAAAACATATTTATTTACTTTTGCACATATAAAGGTGTTTTTAACACCAAAAATTCAATTTGAAAGTATTTTACCTTGAATTAAAAACACTTTTAATTTTTTATTACTTTTAATATAATTACCCCCCGTAAGAACATCATCTAGATCCGTCTTTGCGTATGTTATTAATTGAATTGTTCTAGTTTTACATCTAAATTAATAAGTACGTTCCCAAATAAAAATACTATATGTTTTCGTATTTTCTTTTTCTGGAATCTGGAAATATTGTGCAATAAAAATGATCTGAAAATTCAGCATTCAAAATGTGTTGCCTCTAAGAAACTGCGTTCATTTGTTTAGATACCTAGTAATTTAACAGAAAAGGTACCCAGGACTTTATCCCGAACATCTTTTGTCAAATTTCTGCAAAAAAAAACACATCTGGTTTCTAGACAACATGTATTTTCATGCAAAATTTTCAATCATTGTTAGTGCACAGACTATTATTCCAAAACATAATTTGTTTCAGTTTGTTTGAGGGTGGCTATAGAGCTATAAAGCAAATTCTACGAAATCTTGTTACGTTATAAGTAGCTACAGGGTTCGCCAGTCAAATGAAAATATTTGATGTGCGGCTTAGAGCTCGTAGGGAGGTGGTGGGGAGGAAGATAATCGACTCAACATTATCAGAGTAGTCTACCATTTAGTTTATAATAGATCGTTGGACGGGTGAACAGCGTGGCTACGCAGTTAAAGCGTATTCTCTCAGTGGCGAAAGTTTGGTGCAAACGCGGCGCGATTTTAGACGTCATTTCAATGTACCGCGCAATCAGCCTGTTCCGTCAAATAGGGCGATTCGAACGTGGATAAACAATCTTGAGCAAAGTGGATCGACGTGTAAAAAAGGTAGAAGTGCAAAAAACGGTTCGAACCCCCTGAAAACATCGCAGCTATTCAATAGGCGATGTTGATCCACTTTGCTCAAGATTGTTTATCCACGTTCGAATCAGGCTGATTGCGCGGTACGTTGAAATGACGTCTAAAATCACCGTTGAAATGGTACGCTTTAACTGCGTAGCCACGCTGTTCACCCGTCCAACGATCTATTATAAACTAAATGGTAAACCACGCTGATAATGGTGAGTCGGTTGTCTTCCTCCCCACCACCTCCCTACGAGCCCTAAGCTCCACATCAAATATTTCCATTTGAATGGCGAACCCTGTATATAATATTTTATCGATCATATCTTTCAGGTGGTCCGCAATGGTGTGCAGCTAACCCACGACGTCACAAAGTCCAGTCAGAACACTTACTTACTCTACGCCCTCCACGTTCTGTTCCTACTTCACACTAAGGTATGCGTAACAACAGGAAAAATCTTCCATTCGATCCGTGTGCTGAGCGAAGTGAACGTTGCCAAATTCTCTTTCACTGTTGATGTCAAACGTGGAAAAATTTTCATTTCAAAGTCGTATCATGTGGCTCCACCTGGGTGCTTGGCTATGCAGGAAGACACATCATTGGCTATGAGTATCAACAGCCTTCTGGAAATATTAGATGGATTTAAAGGAACCGAGTTCACTGTAACTGTATACGACGCAACAGAGTGTGTTAAATGTAACGCTGAATTGAAGCAGTATTATTATCCTGAGTTAAATGGATGGTTGTGCGACAAATGTGCACCTGCTAAACGATCTTGTAAATATAAAGAATGTAAACATATGGACATAGACATAAAATGTGAGAAACATGAAAAATATTTCTGCCCATATGCGACATTGTGTTACTGTTGTAACGACAACGGATCAAAAATTAAAGATCCATTGATTGAGCACTATACAGAAACGCATGGTAATATTACATATGCCTCTGGTTCAATTTGGCGAAATAATTTTCGGGAAAATGGCAAAGTTTACATTATATCAAGTGATTTTGGTTTATTAAGATGTAGAACTTGGCCAAAAGGCAATACATTTGAAATGGTCGTAACATCTCCTTTCTTATGTGAACAATTAAATGAATTTTGTTGTGAAATTAAATTAACACATCCTACCACAAAATATTTCAAGACGTATAAACCAGATGCTGTATATTCTGAACGTGCAGATTGGCGACTGCAAGTTTACCCGAAAGAATTTGAGTGTTACGACGGACAGTTTGATATTACTGTTACTATAAGTAGAGTGTACAAATAATTAAATAACTAATTTTTAAATGAAATAGTATGAACTAAAAATTTTTATCATTTAAAAGATGAATTGGTTAGATCCTAAATCCTTTTTTAGTATTTTAATTTTATAGTACTAGATCATTAAGTAGTAACATCTGCATTTTTCTTCACAAATTAAGTATACGGGGATTAAGTACCCTAACTAAAAGTATGAATAGGATTTCAAAAGAAAAATATTAATTTAGAGATTTTCTCGCAAGCACTATGTTTAGGAAATATTGGCTTCTGGAGTTACAAATAGAAATGTGAACAGTTTAAAAAAATAAAAATAGTAATAAATAAATATTGCGTATTATAAACTGTATTACTAATAACAAACAATATTTAATTAGAATTTACAAAATTAGTTAAAAATGTTAACCTCAAGCCCTGTCGATGACATTGCTCCTCTGTTATTTCTTCGCGTTGGCACTTCCATCGCAAAACTCGTAAACTAACTCCATGTCAGCTTACTTACCTTCGCGGCATTATTGTAGTTTACTTAACAAGAGAATTAAAACTAAATTTATTTTGTACGAATACAAAGAGTTCAGTGTTCTATGTAGACATGTTAATCCTTGGCCCATTGGCCCTCTTGCACATTTAAATCTTACGTTATAGGTAGTAATTTCAATAGATTTAAACAAGAAATCGTAAAACATTTTATCTCATCTGTAAATTCAGAAGCTACGAATATGTCCTGAACACAGTGTTTGCGAGAAATTCTCTAAATGAAAACGTTTTCTTGGTTTGATTCATATTTTAAGTTAGGCTTCATAACCCGGAGTACCCTGTAGATAACTCAAATTTTTACTAATAAAACTTTGTTCTTGAATTTAATTGTAATTCTCATTGAAATTTTGATGAATCAGTCAGTCGTTACAGACAGTAAACATAATACCTATAATGCATAATTTATTGTAATTTGATAACTTGTAGAAACAATGTGACTGAACTTTAAACCGATTGACGTTTATTTATACCTTATGTTATATTATATAATTATATTTTCATTATAAAATAAGTGCATTAAAATAAAAAACTTTTAAAAATATAAATAAATGTATTTTAAAGCTTACTTTAACCAGATGGGTATAATTTATTATTACTATATTGTAAAATAAAAGCATTATAACAATGAAAAATCGTACTGTACGCCTGTGCGTCACCACCTACCGGTGTTTTCTTAAAACGAAGCTAATAGTACAGTGAGCCGTATATAATGCGACTTCTTTTTTAAGGATTTTTAAATCATGTATTCATTTTTTATGTTTTTTTATGATTCAAGTAATTTGAAAATTCGAGTATAAAGTAATTTATATAAATATGATATTCATTTTTCATTTAATTGCTATTTTTGTTCATAAGCCAACATTTAACAAGGTTTTATAAGGAGATATCCCAATAACAATTTTAAAAAAAATGCTTTACATATCTTAATTTATATTTGATGCGCCAAAAGACAGGCAGCCAAGGTTTTAGGACAGCAATGCGGAAAGTTAGCAAAATTTTATAAGCACATCTTAATTTCCATCTTAGATCAGCTGCTTAATAAATAAATTGTAAAAATTGTATTATTTGCGTAAATTTTTAAATATTTATAAAATGTAAGTGAAAATTATTGAATATAAAATTCAAAAACCACTACTGTGTGAGTTCTATGGTTGTAACTACTACACAGTAGGGTGGCGGTGGCTACAGACACAACCATAGAACTCACACAGTAGTGGTTTTTAAATTTTATATTCAATCATTTTCACTTACAATTTCTAGCAATGCTCGCTAGTGCTAGTAGACATAACCCATGGCTAATTTTCGAGTGGCTAGCCTTTTTGGCACAATTCAAGGTAGATGGCACTGAGTACTTCGTTTACTTCTCCGTTATCTTTACCTTCTTCTTATTATTTATAAAATGGTTTCCTTTTATATAAAAGACGTTGTTAATATTTGATTTTATTAGCGCTGTATAATAACATTTAACCTTCGCCGTCCTAAAATAATTTACAATCTTTGATTCCTAATACTGGGTCACTGGTGACCCAAATTAAATTATTTATTTTACCTTATTTCGTCAAAATAATAACAAATGTAAAGTAAATTAATTTTATTTCATATTTTTTAAACATGACTTTATACAAAAATAAGAGTATAATAAACAAATAAACGATAATTTATTTATTTTACAATAATTGAAAAAAATAAGCGAAAGTACTTATAACAAATTATTATATAATATATTATTATAACACATACACATGCAGTTCTAAAATTATAAAAAATTGTTAGAATAAGGTTTTTTTTTTTAAATGTTACTTGTTTATATAACTTTACCTTGTTTCTCCACCCTTCATCTCATGAACAATTCCATTGGCCTGCACGTAAAAATTGTTCATAACTTTTAAAAATAAGATGATAGTTATAATTTTTTTAATGTAAAATATCCATTAACATGTTTTAGGAGACTTCACGAGAGGAAATTGAATTAAAAAAATTATTATCAGAGTTATTTAGCAAAAACATGATCTTGGGTCACCGGTGACCCTATTTTAGGACGGCAAAGGTTAAAAAAAGTTATGTCAGAACAAAAAGTACAGTTACAGCTGTACAGAAAAAAAAATTCTTAATTTTTACTATTAAAATAACTTCAGTACGCCTTTATAAAACAATACGTGTATTCGTCTTTTTTTAGAGAAAAAATTAAATAACTTGGCAATGCCGCGGAAAACTAAAATGAAACTTATATTTTCGTATAGGTAAATAAAATACAATTCAAAATATATAAAAATATATAGGGTGTTTCATTTAAAAAAAGACAAACAATTATTGCCAAGTCGTTATGCAACACCCTGTATATGTGAAAATAATTTTAAGTTATGCTCCTTGAGTAGACGAAAAATTCTGTTAATAAATTTATGCTGTATTTTTAACGACAAGGGAGATATCGAAGACCGGCATTTCGGTGACTCACCCTGTATATATATACAGGCTGTTCATTTTAAGTGGCGCACCATTGCTAACTCGAGAACCATAAGAGTTACGAAGTTGGTTAAATTAGCAAACAATTTCTATTTTATATGACTACTTTAATGAACGAAACAAAAAAAATTTGGAGCAGTGGTTCTCAAACTACGGGGTGCAACTTTCTTATTTCAAATGGGGACCTATTCTTTTATTCGCTTATTCGATTCAATATATTTTTCTGAATTCAACGAGATATTAGTTTAATACCTTTGCATAACAAAAACATAAGAAAAACGCTATTGAAAATTATGATAATTTAATTAAAATCTGATTGTTAGTTAGTGTTATGGAAGAAAACAATTGAATATTTTGTTTCATATTAATTGGTAGTGGAAAAGATTCTAGTATACTACACTGATCAGACCAAATAAGGTCGAAACACGTGTCCGTAGTTACCGCCACCTTACACCCTACTGAGTACTTAGTGCCCTGAACTCATACACTCAGTAGCGGTCCTGATCTCCTGATTAAAATCAAAGAATATTTTTCATTATCAAATAACAATTAATATGAAACAAAAATTCAATTGTTTTTTCCATAGCACTCTTGTAACAATCAGATTTTAATTAAATTATCATAATTTTCAATAGCGTTTTTCTCATGTTTTTGTTATACCAGGGTATGAAACTAATATCTCGTTGAATTCAGAAAAAAATAGGTCCCCATTTGAAATAAGAAAGTTGCACCCCGTAGTTTGAGAACCACTGGTCTAAATTTTTTTTGTTTCGTTCATTACAGTAGTCATGTAAAATAGAAATTGTTTGCTAATTTAACCAACTGCGTAGCTCTTATACTTCTCGAGATAGCAATGGTGCGCCATTTAAAATGAACACCCTGTATATATATATATATATATATATATATATATTTTTTTTTTTTTTTTCAAAAAAAGACGAATACACGTATTGTTTTATAAAGGCGTACTGAAGTTATTTTAATAGTAAAAATTAAGAATTTTTTTTTCTGTACAGCTGTAACTGTACTCTTTGTTCTGATATAACTTTTTTTAAATGTTATTATACAGGGTGTTCAATACAGAGAATCAAATTTACTCAATTTCAAATGGCTATAACTCGTCATTTTCAAATGGAACACCCTATATTTTATTATTCTGTTGTGTGTATTTTTGCATCTTCTTATGTTATAAAAGGTGTCCTATGCCTAAACACATTAATTTAATTAATTTCGAAATTAATGTTTTTAGGCATACGACACCCTTTAAAATTTTATAAATATTGCTCATTTGTAGCTATAGCCATGGAATTGAAACAAAATTACAAATGAATGCTGTTTTAACTATCAGAAATATTAATATTTCTGACAAATGAGCAATATTTATTAAATTTTAAACACGAATATTTCGGTAAATAAACGTGTAAAATAAAATATATGATTACTGATTTAGATGGAGAATTTAATTTAATAAAACTTTTATGGGTGGGGCAAAACAACCTCCCTAGATTCAATAGAGAATTGTGAAGCGAGCAGAGGTCGTAAAAGAATGGGAATGGCGTGTATAGCCAAGCAGTTCCGGACCGAAAATGGATTACGTTACGGATTGGTAACGTAATTTATCAATTAATTCTATTCTATTAACGATATTTTATCAATCACTCTTAAAAAATGGCATTTCTTTGGTAATTATTATAGTTCCACTTCGAAAATAATGCGAAAAAACCCTAAAAAGGGGTAGTTTTTGCTGATTTAAGGGTGTTCCCCTATTTTCCAGCCACTTTGGATCCCGGATTCGAGTTCAGCGACCCAAAATAGTATATTATATATTGAGGGACTAAAGTGCATGATTTAATCCTGAGGGTGAAAGTTTATTTCACGAGCCGAAGGTGAGGGAAATAATCACCTGAGGGATTAAAGATACTTTAGTCCTGTGGTATATACGCTATTTTTTGCACTTCATCCTCAAACGAATGCAAAATTAGTTTAAAAGAATACACATTTTGCAATTTTGACAGTAAATTTTATAACAAATATTTATATTGTTACCATAGATACTCTGTAACAAATAGCACGTATTTACTTGACAACGGGAATAATTAATTCAATTCCTTGACAACGGGATTAAATATGAAAAATAATCCCTTGGGATCAAATTAAGAACCTAAGTCCCTAAAAATAAGGACTAAAGAAGAGTTTTAGTCCCGGAAGTGCAAAAAACCTATAGTAGACCTTTTCTCAAACCGGTTGTCGATATCAGACCCCCCCCTCGCGTTTTGACTGGTGTAGTGGTGGTATTACTCGCTATCAACCCCCAAAGCCTCGAAATGTTGCAAATCATACACCCACCTGACCTGCCGGCTCCCGGTCTAGTAGTTGTAACCAAAACACATTGTTTTTCACATAATTATTTTAATTGGAACCACTTTTCGATGTTATTAGTGCGTGATCCTTTCAATTTTTTATTCACTAGATAGTATTTGTTATCGTGCCTCCAATATACATCCATAATAATAGTTAAAAATATTAAAAATTAATTATTGTAAGGATCCTAATTTGAGCTCATTCATTGAATAGTCACTACCCGATTTTTAGCACGATTCCAATACCTATCTTTAGAAAATAGAGAACTAAAATTTAAAAACCTGATGTGGCCAGCACAAGACCTTCCGCCATATTATATACTTTATAATTTTTATTTATTTTACAAATTTTCTTTGTTTCGCCCTCACCCGGTAGTCTGTTGTTTACAAGAACAAGTCGGCTGCGTGAAGTTAGCGAACAAAATATGCATTTATAAAAAAATAATACTGAAACATTTTAGTATTGTGTTAGTATAGTTTTGTAACCAGTATGAAACAATTTGTATTATTTTAGTTTCTGCAAAATATTCATATTGTCCGCCAAATTCACACTTAGAAAGCATTTTACCGAAAGTTATAATTTTTTTCTAGCAAATCGTTAGTATGTTGTTTGTATTGTTTTGTAAGCATATTAAAAGTAACTAATTATCATTTATTTAGTCGTAATTACAGAATGAAATTCTACCGCTAACATCACGCTTTGAAAGCATATTACCGAAAGTTATAATTTTTTTCTAGCAAATCGTTAGTATATTGTTTGTATTGTTTTGTAGACATCTAGTCAAATTTCCGTTTATGTTTGTAATCTGTGTTATGTTTATGTTTAATTTATTTAATTTACTTTTTTATAAGTGTTTCCAACTTAAGTTAAGGCCAATAAGTTGTCTGACCTTACTTATTTTTCACTTGTCTTACTTAGTTTTTTACGGTCCATTGAGGTGCACGATTTTTTTATTTCTGATTAAACTATTTAATGTTTAAATTATTTATCTATCTATTTATTTTTTATATATCATGACATACTTTTGTAGTTTTTCACGACATATCACGTAAGTTTTTAAAATGTTTCAAAATTTATTCATATCATATTACAATTGTAATACTTTTGCTAGCACCTGAAGATGGGGCGAAACCGGTCGAGGTTGATTAAATTTTAGATCCATTATCCTGGCCCACCAATATTAAAATTTATTAAAAATATGTATGCTGGGACAATGTGCTTGCAATGTGCTAAAATGTGCTGGCTCCGTTTTCCATTAATTTCAAAATTTCAAATGATGGGCCAACTTAGACAGCCCATCCAATTAGAAATTTTAAAATTTTTTAGACTGAAAATGAATGTGCTTGCAATATGCTGCAATGTGCTGTATGTTATATAAAATGTGCTGGTTTCGTTATTCGTTTTTTTTAAAATTCAGTATGATGGGCCAAGTTAATGCCGGCACACCCAACTAGTAATTTTAAAGTTTTTTTGGCTGAAATTGAATGTGTTTGCAATATGCTGTATGTTACATAAAATATGCTGGTTTCATTTTCTGTATTTTTAAAAATAAAGTTTTGGCGGGAAACACGAACCATTTCAAACAGTAAATTTAAAAATCAAGCTCCGCGGTGAGATAATTCGGCACTTCGTATCTCACAGAACTGCAATTTTACATATAGTTGGCCGATCATTTGAAATTTTGAAAATAATGGAAAACGGAGCCAGCTCATTGTCCCAGCATATTTATTTTTAATAAATTTTAATATTAGTGGGCTAGGTTAATGGATCTTTAAATTTTAATAAATTGACTGCATCCCAGCATTGTGTTTTATTTATAATAATCCTTCAGCCAAGAAGCTTTCATTGTTAAAATTTTATGTTTTAGCAATCACTTATAAAGAAAGTAACCTATTATGTTATGTATTATTAAGTATACCTCTTTCTTTTTCAAAATTTGAGACTTAGTACTATCGGAGAACTGCGAGGAGTATTTTTGATAGGTACATTTTTATCAAAAACTCGCCCAAAAAAGTTTAAAAGAATATTTTTAGATTCTTTGAAATGTGCTTTTTGCAACGATATAACGTGCCAATTTAAAAAAATCTGACGTGGCCGTTACAATACCTCTCGCCTTGACATTGAAGTATTATTATTTAACCTCGGATTTAACCAAATATTAAGCTTTAATTTAAATAAAATACAACAACACCGTATAACATTTGATATAATAATATAAAATAATGAAAAATTATAGTTATTTGTTAGTTGTTTGCTAGGTTTTTAAACTCACTCTCGAGAGCACAGATACAATTCAACAGTGGATACGGTTCTTGAGATTACCATCTAAGAGTAAAATCTCGCAACTGAGAGTAACTGTCGATAGTAACTCTGGAGAATTACTCTCAACTTCCTAATGAAATTATAAAGGTTATAAATTATATATTTCACAAATCTAATCAGCTCTTTGTTTAATAGATAATATTATTTTATAAATACCGTATTTACATAACATTATGTCCAATTAATATTACCTATACTATATCTAACATTTCAAAAACTGTACACCACATTCCACACATGCTCTACACCACAGAGAAACCTTCTTGCTATAGACATCTGTTTATCTGTCACATTGACAATTTTATTTTTGTTTTCAATTTTTTTTCTATTTTGTGATTCACAAATCGTGGTAGGTAAAATTATATATTTAAAAAAATAATATTACTTTATTGGTAAAATATATAGCACAAAGTAAAGTGAAATATTGTACAATGTAATTTCTTCTTTCATGTGTTGTATGCCAAATGGTAACAATCGCATTATTTTATACGATTTTTGCAAAAATGTTATTGTGCTTCAAGAAAAGTACCATTTTCGGTTGACAGATTTTTACCAAAATCTTTTCAGCTCTTCTTTAACATGTATAAATGTATAATGCAAAATATTAGAATTTTCTGTTCAGTAGAATTTGAGATAATGAATCAGAACGAAAGAACATAGTAGGCGCACATACACACACACAGACACACACACAGACACACACACAGACACACACACAGACACACACACAGACACACACACAGACATCATCGTGAAAATAGTCAAAATAGGTTCTAAAGGTGCTAAAACGTGCTTATTGACAAAAATCTCGACATCGAATTTTTTCACGATCCCTATACCTCTCTAGGCGAGAGGTAAAAATCGATTTTTTGTTTTGTTTCTGCCCCTCCTAGGGTTGTGAAATAAGAAAATAAAAATTTGACATTCGGATTATCTACGGCATAAATCAAATACCTACTATTTTATCACATGTCATAATTTCAATTTTCTATAATTAACTGAGTCTCTGTTATAAGCGGGACGAATGGACAATGGAGTCTCGCCATAAGGGTTCCTGATTTTGTAAATCTGAGACAAACAAGAACAAAATAAAACAAAAAAATCCTGATATTTGATTTTTTCCAAAAATCATGATTTATAGAATATAATTAACACTGGAAAATTAGGCATCATGTTTTGAAATCGTGAATTTAGCGGGAATTATTTTCGCTGCAAATACATCTAATAGTCCAGTAAATTTAGGATTCTGCCTGGAGTTTTGGAGAAGTACTTTTTCTTTCATCCTATGTGTTTTTTGGGATGCTGAACACAAATTTCAGGTTTGTCACTTTATAAATTTACTGCTTAAAAAGTTATAACCGCGAAAAACCAGGTTTTCCTCGGGTTTTTCCTTGTATTTGGTAGAGGGTAAAACTTTTTTCAAAAATTATTACACCAAATTAAACTAGAGAAATTTTCCTACATTTTCCATAAAAAAATTTATGCTACGGTCTTCAACATTCGATTCCTTAGATATTTTTTATTATGTAGATAATTTTCAACATTTCGGGAGCACTAGTTTAGGCACAGATCAAATATAATTTCTAGAGAAAATAGTTAAATTTTAGTACTTTTTGTGTTTCTTGAGTTGGCATTTCTAAACGAATTAAAACATTGACCTGCGGATTCCTGCATTAGATTCTCCAAATAATTCTCTATAAGGTACTTTGTTTGAATTTTATTTTAAAGCCTTAGTCAAATCGATGTTCAAATATTTTTTCTTCTTTTATTTATTGTGTTTGATCAACTGTAGTTTCTGAACGGCTCAAAATATTGACTTGAAACTCGATTCGATTCGATAACATTCCTTGAAGATTTTTCTGTAAGAAACATGTCAATCCGCAGGTCAATATTTTAATGCGTTTAGAAATGCCAATTCAATAAACACAAAAATACTAAAATTTCACTATTTTCTCTAGAAATTATGTTTGATCGATATCTTGATTCATTCAAAAATAAAAGCAGTTTTTGTTTAAAAACACAAAATTACGGTTTTAGGTACTTAAAATGACTAGAAATTGCTCAATTATATTTTAACGATTTTCTCAAGAACTAATCATCTTCTTTTTTATAGAAAATGTTGGAAAATTTCTCTACTTTAATTTGGTTTAATATTTAAAAAAAAAAGATTCATCTTCTACCAACAAGAGAAAAACCGAAAAAAAAACTGTTTTTTCATGGTTTTTCGGTTATAACTTTTTAATCAGGAAAGTTACGAGATGGCAAACCTGAAATTCGTGTTCAGCACCCCAAAAAACATATCGGATGAAAGAAAAAAATACTTCTCCAAAATTTTCTAGGCGAAGACCTTTTTTGATCTAAATTGACTGGACTATAAATCTATGATAATTAATTACTTGTAATATGCTTACAAAACAAGACAAACAATATACTAAAGATTTGCTTAAAAAAAATTATAACTTCCGGTATTATGCTTTCAAAGCGTGATGTTAGCGGTAGAATTTCATTCTGTAATTACGGCTAAATCAATGATAATTAGCTACTTTAAATATGTTTACAAAACAATACTAACAATATACTACAGATTTGCTAGAAATATATTACAACTTGCGGTATTATGCTTTCAAAGCGTGATGTTAGCGGTAGAATTTCATTCTGTAATTACAACTAAATCAATGATAATTAGTTACTTTTAATATGCTTACAAAACAATACAAACAACATACTAACGATTTGCTAGAAAAAAATTATAACTTTCGGTAAAATGCTTTCTAAGTGTGAATTTAGCGGATAATATAAAAAATCTGACGTGGCCGTTACAATACCTCTCGCCTTGAAATTGAAGTATTATTATTTAACCTCGTATTTAACCAAATATTAAGCTTTAATTTAAATAAAATACAACAACACCGTATAACATTTGATATAATAATATAAAATAATCATACATTATATTATTTCTGTTTATCTGTCACATTGACAATTTTATTTTTGTTTTAAATTTTATTTCTATTTCGGGATTTACAAATCGTGGTAGGTAAAATTATATATTTAAAAAAATTATATTTCTTTATTTGTTAAAGATATAGAAACAAGTAAGATTAAATATTGTACAATGTAATTTATTCATTCATGTATGGTATGTCAAATTGTAACAATCGCATTATTTTATACAATTTTTGCAAAAAATGTTATAGTGCTATACAAGAAAAGTACCATTTCCGGTACTCTTCATTAACATATATAAATGTATAATGCAAAATATTAGAATTTTATGTTCAGTAGAATGTGAGATAATGAACCGGGACGAAAGGCTATAGTAGGCGTACATACAGACTTTCACACACACACACACACACACACACACACACACACACACACACACACACACACACACACACACACACACACACACACACACACACACACACACACACACACACACACACACACACACACACACACACACACACACACACACACACACACACACACACACACACACACACACACATACATACATACACACACACACACACACACACACATACACACACATACACACACACGCGCACGCACGCACGCACGCACGCACACACACACACACACACACACACACACACACACACACACACACACACACACACACACACACACACACACACACACACACACACACACACACACACACACACACACACACACACACACACACACACACACACACACACACACACACACACACACACACACACACACACACACACACACACACACACACACACACACACACACACACACACACACACACACACACACACACACACACACACACACACACACACACACACACACACACACACACACACACACACACACACACACACACACACACACACACACACACACACACACACACACACACACACACACACACACACACACACACACACACACACACACACACACACACACACACACACACACACACACACACACACACACACACACACACACACACACACACACACACACACACACACACACACACACACACACACACACACACACACACACACACACACACACACACACACACACACACACACACACACACACACACACACACACACACACACACACACACACACATCATCGTGAAAATAGTCAAAATTCTAAAGGTGCTAAAACGTGCTAATTGACAAAAATCTCGACATCGAATTTTTTCACGATCCCTATACCTCTCTGGGCGAGAGGTAAAAATGAATATTTTGCAGAAACTAAAATAATACAAATTGTTTCATACTGGTTACAAAACTATACTAACACAATACTAAAATGTTTCAGTATTATTTTTTTATAAATGCATATTTTGTTCGCTAACTTCACGCACCTGAACAAGTCTGCGTTATTGTTTGATTATTTTGTGAAGTGGTTTGTGGCATACTTGTAAAAATATCAACAATTATACAAGGTTTATTGTTTAATATTGTTTCGTCAAAGATGGGCATCTTGATTGGAGGTAGGAAATTTAAATCGAAATTCAATAAATCATTAAATATTTATATTTTACTGGTACTTAACGTAGGTACTTAAGAATAAAAGTAATCAGTAAATGAATTGGAAATAAGTTTTATTGCTTTAATATACCATTATCGTAGTTTATTTCATAGAATGAAACAAATACAAAACAAAACTAACAACCTAAACACGTGAACACATTTTTAGGTTATGTTATCAAATTCGTAGAAACAGGTAAACCGATTCTAAGAATTAACCATAAACATTAAATTCATATGCGAGCAAAACAATCTACAGTATTTATAGTTGAATACTTGTTAATCAATTTATTAATAATGGGGTATGCACTATGTGATCAACTGTGGTTCTAAACAAATAATTAATTGTCTTAATGAATATGCTTTGAATAATATTTAAAATAAATTTTCAAGCGCCTACTGTATATATCTCACATGCAAATTGGATAAAAGACGTGTCAGATGTAATGTAGTATTCCTGATTGTTTCCAGAAGAACTCTGCCAATGTCCACAGCGATGCAACGAGCGCGTGGATCGCCTACCACGCGAGAACCTCTTCAAGTACTTCTACTACTTCCTGGGGGACACCGACGCCCAGAACTGTTTCCTGCGCGTCCACAGGCGCTGCAGGACGTGCCTCGGCTGCCCGGGACGCGCCCGCCGCGTCGAATCACCTGCAAGTACCTGATCCCGCTGCTGGATTACGCCGAGACCCACCCGGCGTCGCTCTCCGGGGATCGAACCCACACGGTGGAGATCTGCCAGAAGGCCTTCTGCAACGCTTTCGTCATATCCACCAAGCGCGTGCGGCTGCAGCGCGAGAAACTCATCCACTCCATGGGCCTCAACTCCTACCACCACCAGCGCAACCAGAAGAAGGCCGACCTGGGGGAACCCATGGAGATGATGTCGAAGATTTTTGACAGAATCAGCCAGGAGGCGGAGGGCGAGATGGAAATCAACAGGGTAGACCTGGAACAGGTCAAACGAGAGGAACCTACGGAGATGGCGTCGACTTTCTCCGAGCCGACGGTGAAGAGGCGTAGGAAGTGCCTGGTGGATGATCCAATGATCCCGATGGGGATCTCAGTGCCTGAGGGGGTCACTATCGCGCCGGTGATAGCCACCCCTGACCACGACAGGGACATAGCGATAGTGAACAACTTCTTTTATCACCAGCTGTGGAAGCCGGAGTACATTGGAGCGTATTCGTAGTTTGTTCGTTTGTTGTTGTGGAACGTACAATGCAAATCACTGTAATTAATTTTTCTACTGTCTTATACACCTTATATAAATAGATTTACTATATTCATAATTTAATATATACGTATTGTTATTTATGAGATATATAGATTTTATTATTTTATGCTATGAATGGTTGTTTTTCAGATAATTAATATATGTTTTTATAAAACTTTTCATACGTATTTTATTTTACAAATAAAACATCCTGTTGTTCCTTTTCCTTATATTATTACAAAACCAAAATTATCAAAACCACATGCCATAATTCATACAAAAATAAATTTATACGCAGTTTACCACAGTTCATCACATTTGTGGTTATAGAAGATACGTCATACTAACGGTAAGTAGGTTTAAATTCACATTTCAAATGCTCTAATAATTACAGGACAGGGATTTCAATATTATTATTTATTTTCAACTATAATGTAGATATACTCATTATATATAAAGAATTATTTTTCGAGGGGCTAGCCGAGTAAAATGATCTCATGAGTAATAAAAACATCTATACAGCTATGATATTATATTTCTTTATGAAATCGCAAAATTATATTAAATTTACAACAAGGCTTTTAAAGAAATACTTATTGGATATCAATTTTTAGCATATATGAGTTATAGGAATGGGCTACTTGCATGTATTTTTTTAATTAAATATATTTGAAGAAGAGATCAAAACTTGGGACCCGTATTTTTTATTTTGACAAAAAATTTATTTACAAGCCCAAAAAAAATTATTTAAATCTAAATATTCAATATGTGACGTAAAAACTAACCCAACCAATGAATGGCCATTAAGCCATAGTAACGGCTGTACTTGTGAACGCCCCTAACTACGGCTGGAGCGGGAACGAGTTTGTCAAGCTGACAGATTAGATGTGTTTGACATTTGTACTTTGTACATGTTTTGATGCTGTAAAATATAAGTAAGTATTTGTGTTTTCATAAACTAAATAGTCTACATTTATAAAATAATGTATTGTTACTAAATTTTATGTGTATTTTTGACAAGCAAATGTCAATTCAAACATTTGTTGACTGACTCGCACGCTATCTACAGGTTACATTCTTAACTATGCTTATCCTACCTTCTGTTCACACAAATGACGTCACAGAAAATTTAATCTCAATTTACTAAAAAACATATATATTTTTTTAAATAAAATTTGTATTTTTACCAATGTTTTAGACCTAACATTATGTGCATAGTGTTAAAAATCAAATTTTTAGTACCATGCAAGTACCCCATTGTTAATAATAATAATTTCATTCCCGTATAAAGTAAGCTAGAAACGGAACACAATTTTATCGCTTTGACAGCGGATAAAAATCTGACGTGGCCATCACACAACCTTCCGCCATATATAGACTTTAAAAAGAAATGTATACGTACAATCTGGTGCCCATTCGAAATATACAAATAAAAATCTAAAATATTCACCTGAATCAAAAGATTCATTCACACGAAAACTCCTCTGTGTTGAAGCAATCCTCCGGTCAGTTACTACATTTAATAGCTTACTTATGACTTATATAGCGCTAGTATGCCAACTTGTCACCCGTCTCATCTGTCAATATTTTTTATGAAGAAACAAAAATCAACCGAACATAGATTACAAGATTTCAACGTTTTATTTGATAAATTTATTTTTTAAATTTTACTGCAGTTCTTTAATGCTACCAAATAAAGACAATTTTTTATAACGTAGATTGCAAATAACTTTTCCTCATATTCTTATTACAAATAAATACTATATTTATCCAAATTTATAGAAATTTTTGACACTTAATCTTTTCAATCTTCAAAAAATATCACTTCCGGTGAAGATATTTGTACCAAAATCTAATGAGCTCTTCCTATTCGTATACAATTGTAAAATTTATTGAAACTGCAGAAGAAGATATAAACGATATTTTTCTATTGTCACTGTTACTGTCATGTCATAATCATTTAAATTTTACGTAGTAACAATGTTAAACGATCATCGACTACAAGATACCGAAATACTAAATTATAAGTATCTACTTTAATTATTCTAAAATGATACCAGATACAATTTTTACTTCCCCGATCTATGTAATAGAGGGAAGTATTGTAATCGTGATTTTTTGACAGTTCGAGATTTTGGTGAATCTTCACGTTTTAGACCCTACTGAACCCAAAAAACATAATTTTAAAAAAAGTCGGTCTGTCGGTCTGTTAGTCTGTCTGGATGTTGCATAACTTAAAAACGCGTTGGAATTTTGGACTGAAATTTTATATTTAAGATCTGGACCCAAATTCTGACTTCAAGTTCGTTAATGAGCTTTATTCAACCAGTGGTACCAACTTTATAAACATAACTTTTTTTATTTTTATCAAAATACTATCGTGTGTGGTATCAAATTAAAGCTCTCGAGAAAAGATTTTTAGTAGAAAAACAAAAATAACATATAAACGATCGTCATTTTTTTTTTTAATAAATTATTCAAATTATACCGAGTTTGGTGTCAATTTAAAGCGCTCGGGAAGATAAGTTTAGTAAAAATGTAAGAAATGATATTTATGTGATTTTCAATTTTCTCAAAAAATTATTCAACTTTTTTTATTCGACCAGTGGTACCAACTTTATAAACATAACTTTTTTATTTTTATTAAAATACTATTGTGTGTGATGTCAAATTAAAGCTTTCGGGAAAATAATTCTAGTAAGTACAAAAATAAAAATAACATTTAACCGATCGTCAATTTTTATATTATTCATCATTCAATTTATACCGAGTTTGGTGTCAATTTAAAGCTCTAGGGGAGATAAGTTTAGTAAAAATGTAAAAAATGACATTTATGCGATATTCAATTTTTTCTCAAACAATTATTCAAATTTCTTCAAGTGTAATCAAAAGTTCTCTGAAGAAAAAATTTTGTCGGAGAATTAATAACAAAACATTTAAACGATGGTCAGTTGTTTTTACCTAACGCATTATATTCTATAAGGGGAGGTATTGTGAGGAGTTAAAATTTTCGAGGGTGAGTTTTTAGTAAATAAGTACGTTTTACAATCCATAGAATACGAATAAAGTATTTTCGAGATGATGTCTGTGCGCGGTTTTGTGTGTGTTACAATATTTTGTGGACGATAACTCAAATAATATCTAACATTTAACAACCAAATTTTACATTTAAGGTATTAATACAAATCGTAAGAACCCAGTTATTTTTTGTAGCAATCCCCAAACCGGACGTAGTACTTTGCTTAAATATTTCGATAAATAATTAATTTATCACAATATTTTCTATTTCAAATGATGGATTATATTTTTGTCATTTACAAATAGTATTATTAGTCGGGGAAGTACTGTGCTGGCCACAGCAGATTTTTTTTATAAAATACCGATTGTAGATAATAATCACATAATCTTTCATTTAAAATAAAAAATTGACTTACATTAATTATTTATCGAAATATTTAAAAAAATTTGAGTCTTTAAATTTTTTCTTCAAATTCATTTTTACTCTGCAATCACTCTGTGAAAAAATCTGCTGTGGCCACCACACGACCTCTCGCCTAATTCTGCTTATTCTTCTAATCTAATAATAATTTTACTTACATTTTAATAGTTTCATGTTCATGTAATATGTAAACGATAATGTAAACCAATATGCAAGCAAAAGATGTCAACTGTACTGTCACTGTCATAATAATTCAAATTTTATGTAGAAACAAATTTCATATCATGGACAACAAGATACTGGAATTTCAAAAAAATGGAATATTAATTCTACTTTATTTTATTGTTAAATACTTCCAGATTCAGCAATTTGTATTTATAATTAACTGTACACATAGATAATCACAATTTCTTTTATTTTTAATTGCAAAAATTGTCATAAATAAATAATGTACCAATATATTTAAGGAAAACTTTTCCAAACTTCTAAAAGTACTACTTCCGGTTTGCGGATTTCTACCAAAATCTTATCCGGTGTTAAGATAATTTTGACCCATTACAATACCTCTCTTATAGAATATGAGGCGAGAGGTAAAAAGTACCTACTACTTCCGGTTTGTAGATTGAAACCAAAAATATAATAGCTTATTAAGATTCGTATTGAAACCTTAAATATAAAATTTGGAATGTTAAGGTTTGATATTTTGTGAGTTATCGTTTCCGAAAAAAATGTAACATACAAACGAACAAACGCACACACACATCATGTCGAAAATGTCAAATTCTTACTTTAGGGACCCTAAAACGTGCTTATCCACCGAAAACTCACACTGGAAAATTTTGACCCATCACAATACCTCCCTTATAGAATATGAGGCGGAAGGTAAAAAGTTGCATTAGACGCATTTGGAGACAACCTTTATCTATTTCAAAATGTACCTGTATTTCTTCATAGTTGTTTGTACCTACCTAGATTCTAAGCTATGGGCAGGTATTGGGAATTAAAGGTCATACATTTTATTACTCCATTAGGACTTTGTTTTTAATTTACAGTTACGGATTACTTCAGTCAAGGATTATACTTTACAGTTATTAAGCAGAAATCCCCAACATCTGTACACCTGAACCTGTCTGGCATGAGGAGGGTGTTCCTACCCTTGTGTGGGGGGTTTGTTTTTTGATTGGTGCTCCTCTCTTTTGGGGAGTGGAAGTTGTTAGTATAAAGTAACCAGATTTATTAATTTTGCTTCACTTATAGTCAATCGGTCAGACAGTATACTGACATTACTGTCTAATTAAAACACAATCAAGCTAAGCAATTTCACTTTAGTAGTTTTTAAACTGGTTTATAGTGTGTAAATAAAGTTATTTGTTTAATTACACATTGGTGTTAAATTCAATCAACATCACCATACGAATTCAAAAATCAGAGTCTACCACCGACGGTAAGTGTGAAGCTCTTTACATTATACAGTAGGTACCTATTAGTTATTCGCTTATTCTGAAAATGTGAATTTATACTTCAATTTTGGGGTACGTTAAGTTGACCTTCCCACACAAATATTAAAACAATTTCCTTACATTATACAGGTTGGTGGAGGTGAAATGCGAACATAGGGAACATACATGACAATCGAACTTTCATGCCAGGTATCTTGATATATTTTGTAGTAGTGTCACAAAACGAAGTAATGTTAATTTGTGTGGCAAAAAGAGTAATCAATAACAGAAATAATAATAAAATCTAAAAGTACATGTAAACTTTCTTGTTTTGCTCGTACACATACATTATTATGCAAAGAAAATATTTTAATGAAAATAAAAATTTCAATAATATGACAAGTACTTTGACATTGACAGTACTTATTCCACGTATATCAAGATGCCTAGCATGATAACTCCATTGTCATATATTTCCCTATGTTCGCATTTCACCTCCACCAACCTGTATATGATGCGCTCGTCTTGTTTTACTAACATAGTAGACAATTCTTCAAGAGCTAACAAGCACTGAAACTTATATCTTATCTAACATAGGGACAAGGATCCGTTGCTTTTGGCTAACACACTATAAATCTCTCAAATTCATCGACTCTTAAAATAAGAATTTTGTTTTATAATTATTTAAAGTGTATTAGTATTTAGCAAGGTTTATAATTTATGGTTTTATTGTATGTTTTGACTGATTCAAATATATTGATTATTTGTTTATAATTTTTTCAAAATTTCATTACGAACTTCTGTTTAACTGATACCTATAGAGAAAATATGAAAATTTTAGTATTAATTTTATTTTTTGTGTTTGATCATAGTTTTTGAACAGATCAAAATATCGATTTGAAATTTCCAGCAGAAAAAGTTTCAAGTTACCGAATGCTGGAAGTTTCTACTCAATATTTTTAACCGTTGAGAAACTACAGCTGACCAAACACAAAAAATTAAATTAATACTAAAATTTTCATATATTTAATATAAAAAAAATAGCGAACATGTTTTCAAAATGGCGGCCGTCTTTGGTACTTAACACTTTGGCACCACTTCTTCTATGAAAGAGAATATTGACATGTATGCCAATTTTCACACTTTAATCACAAAATGCATAGTTGATATGAAATTTGTCCTATAACATTCCGCCCCTGAAAGCTCATCTGTGGTGTATAAGTACTTATATTAAATAAATATCCGTGAGCTGTCGACTGGTAACCGCACACACGGTAAAATATGTACCTACACCGATGATTTACAATATGTGAGACTCCCCCACCCAAGTTTTGGATAAATGGCACGTGATAGTTGTTTTTCTACTTTGCTCAAATTGTAGTAAATATATCATTAATATTATGGTTATATTAAAATGAGTTAAATATAACAAACAAAATTATCTATTTAGATAACGGTTACGTTGATTTCAAGTTAAAAGATTTTAAAAATTCACAAAATTTCTAATAAAAATCATTTACGAATTGCAAAGTAATGCTACAAGTCGGCAAAAGACGTTGAATATTTTCTGATTATATTAACTTAGCGACATCGTGTGGTCATAGTTGTAATTATTATTTAACTGTGTTATCGACAAACTTGTCAGCATCAGCAAAAGCAATAAGACAGCTCGTGAATCATGACCAGATATATGATAATTTACTTTATTTTGTACCTAACGTGAATCGTGAAGTGCATGTATAAAAATAACAGTAGGTATCTAGCTTTGATGTAAGTTGTTTAATTTTCTATTTACGATAAATGTACTAATGTACGTAATTTCTTAGATGGTTACAATAATTTAGTACCTACTGGATAGTCATAGTGTTTTTTGTTCTTCGAGTGAAAATATATTAATAAGCTAAAAGATAAATTAGTATAAATAAGGATAATGTACCATTACCAGGTACCAGGTAGTACATACAAATCCTAAAAAGATAAATATTTTGGAGAGATGTAATAGGATTGATTAGGTTGTAGAAGGTACATTATGTTAATATTGACGCACTTAATCGGATTTCATGGAATTTATTTGTCATTGATACTTGAGATTTCCTATATAACTATAACTATATTAATGTAATTTTCCGTTGATCGTTTATTAGTGAGGATCATTAATGTAAAAAAATGATACAAAAATGACTCCTATTAATGCATGATTTTTATTAATGAACGATTTTTACCTCTCGCCTCATATTCTATAAGAGAGGTGTTGTAATGGGTCAAAGTTTTCGAGTATGAGTTTTTGGTAGATAAGCACGTTTCAGGGTCTCTACAATACGAATTTACTATTTTCACGATGATGTCTGTGTGTGTGTAAAAAAAAAAATAAAAAAAATCTGCTGTGGCCAGTACATGACCTCTCGCCTAATTCTGCTTATTCTACTAATCTCGAGACTAATCTAATAAATAATTTTACTTACATTTTAATAGTTTTATGTTCATGTAAGATGTAAACGATAATGTAAACCAAGATGCAAGCAAAAGATGTCAACTGTACTGTCACTGTCAGAATAATTCAAATTTTATGTAGAAACAAATTTCATATCATGGACAACAAGATAGAATATTAATTGTACTTTATTTTATTGTTAAATACTACCAGATTCAGCAAATTGTATTTATAATTAACTGTACCCATAGATAATTATATTTTCTTTTATTTTTAATTGCAAAAATTATCATAAATAATAATAGCAAGCTAATATAGCAAGCTCCCTTTTTCACTATATTTTTGACACAAGTGTAGCGCCTTAAAATATAAATATAGGACCCCAAAACCGCAGAAGATATTTTCAGGAAAAAATGTGACAAATACAAACGATCCTCTCCCGTTGTAGCTATAAATTGATATCTTACATAAGTCTCAATAAGAATTAATAGAACAAAGGGTATCACCTAATAAAAATTTTATTCAACACCTACTAATAACAACAACTTTACTACTTATATAATGATTTTATATAAGCAAAGTAAAAGATTGCTCAATAGAGGCTTTTGTAAAAATTATACCCACTAGTGGGTAAACTGTATCGTAATTTACTTGTTGGAAGTCACCAAGTAACGATGTTTTTGGTTAGAACATAATGTTCTTTAAATATTTAAGCAATTATTAATAGGCGTTGGATAAAACGTTATACTTAACATGTGGGCGAAAAGAAATGACCCACTCGAGAGAATGATCTTACTCAGCCTTCGGCCTTGTGAATTAAGATTTCTCTCATGAGCAAGTCCTTTCTTTGCCCACTAGTAAAGTAACTTCGGAAGAAAATGTCTTCTAAACAAAGTGTTTGCAAGAAAATCTCCAAATGAAAATTTGTTCTTGTTTTGAGGTCTTACAATCATCTCGACATTCATATTTTAGGTTAGGCTATTAATTCTGAAACATTCTGTATATTAATTTTTTTAAATAATATACATGTTCACTAGATACTGATAACTTTTCATTTATGTTGAAAAATTTAAAAACAGACATTCTTCGCTAAATATTTATAGTTTAATAAAGTTTTAATTTTTTTCTTTTCAGGTGATGAGCAATGGTGTGCAGCTAACACATGACATCACAACGTCCAGTCAGAACACTTATTTACTATACGCCTTCCAAGTACTTTTCCTACTTCATACTAAAGTATGTCTTACAACCGGAAAAATCTTCCATTCTATTCGTTTGCTGAGTGATAACGCTACTAAATACGTCTTTACTGTAGATGTTAAACGTGAAAGATATTTGGTTTCGAAATCTTACCCTGTGGCTCCACCTGGATGCTTAGCTATGCAGGAAGACACATCATTGGCTATGAGTATCAACAGTCTTCTAGAATTTTTAGATGGATTTAACGGAACTAGTTTTACTGTAACTGTATACGACACAACAGGTTGTGCTGAATGTAGCGCTGAGTTGAAGCAGTATTATTATTCCGGTGTAGATGGATGGTTGTGCGACAGTTGTACACCACCTAAACGATCCTGTAAAAATAAGGATCAAGGATGTACATATAGGGATACTGATAAAAAGTGTGAAAAACATGAAATGTATTTCTGTATGTATTCGACATATTGCTATTTTTGTAGCAAAGTAATAACCGAAGAAACACTTATCGAACATTATACTTCTGCACATAGTAATATTACCCATGCGTCAGGTTCAACGTGGCGAAATACGTTCAAGAACGATACTTCTAATCTCATAGCAACCAATTTTGGTTTAATAAGATGTAGATCATGGCCTGAAAACAATACCTGTCATCGACTCTCGATGTCATCTTCATTATCAAGTTACGACCTACATGAAATGCGTTGTGAAATTAAATTAAGTCATCCAATTACGAAACAATCAAAATCATATACCTGTAATGTTATCTATAGTGAAGTTCCAGATTTCAAACTTCAAGTTTCAAACAATGATGTTTTTATTTGTGAAAATGGCCAGTATGATATTTGTCTTACAATAAATAGAGTTGTTAATTAAAAATATTTTTACATTATTATAACTTTATGTGTAGAATTAAAATTAACTTATGTAGCATGTAGGTATATTAGTGGATATTTTGTGAAGGCTGAATTTACGTTATACTTTTTTCGTCTACATTCATGCTAGATTTTTAGTTCGATTTTCATCCGAGATTCGTTCTACGGTTCTACTTTGTTTTCGTACTATTAGTATTCAATCGAAAATTTTAGATTTTTTCTGAAATGGTCCAAGTTAGGCAAGTTAAAAATAATATTGAAATATTAAATTCTAACAACTTGAGGTAGACGTTAGAATTTGGTAATGGAAAGAGTAGAAAAATTAGTGAAAATTTATTTTGAAATTATTTCATAAACAAAACACAACCATAAATACAAACAAACCAAAACAAAATGCCAAGACAAAACTTTTAAAAGTTGGTCAGACACTAAATTGCGAATGCGTAGACAAAAAATGTAATAGAATAGAATAGAATAATTTATTCTCCAAAAGACCAAAAGTACATTGGTATATGGTAAGTCAAAATATTATATATATATATATACAGGGTGAGTCATTGAAATGCCCGTCGTCGATATCTCCCTTGTCGTTAAAAATACAGCACAAATTTATTAACAGAATTTTTCGTCTACTCAAGGAGCATAACTTAAAATTATTTTCACATATACAGGGTGTTGCATAACGACTTGGCAATAATTGTTCGTCTTTTTTTAAATGAAACACCCTATATATTTTTATATATTTTTAATTGTATTTTATTTACCTATACGAACATATAAATTTAATTTTAGTTTTCCGCGGCGTTGCCAAGTTATTCAATTTTTTCTCTAAAAAAAGCCGAATACACGTATTGTTTTATAAAGGCGTACTGAAGTTATTTTAATAGTAAAAATTATGAATTTTTTTTTCTGTACAACTATAACTATACTCTTTGTTCTGACATAACTTTTTTTAAATGTTATTATACAGGGTGTTCAATACAGAGAATCAAATTTACTCAATTTCAAATGGCTATAACTCGTCATTTTCAAATGGAACACCCTATATTTTATTATTCTGTTGTGTGTATTTTTGCATCTTCTTATGTTATAAAGGATGTCCTATGCCTAAAAACATTAATTTAATTAATTTCGAAATTAATGTTTTTAGGCATAGGACACCCTGTATAACATAAAAAGATGCAAAAATACACACAATAGAAAAATAAAATATAGGGTGTTCCATTTGAAAATGACGAGTTATAGCCATTTGAAATTGAGTAAATTTGATTCTCTGTATTGAACACCCTGTATAATAACATTAAAAAAAAGTTATGTCAGAACAAAGAGTATAGTTACAGTTGTACAGAAAAAAAAATTCATAATTTTTACTATTAAAATAACTTCAGTACGCCTTTATAAAACAATACGTGTATTCGGCTTTTTTTAGAGAAAAAATTGAATAACTTGGCAACGCCGCGGAAAACTAAAATTAAATTTATATGTTCGTATAGGTAAATAAAATACAATTCAAAATATATAAAAATATAAAGGATGTTTCATTTAAAAAAAGACGAACAATTATTGCCAAGTCGTTATGCAACACCCTGTATATGTGAAAATAATTTTAAGTTATGCTCCTTGAGTAGACAAAAAATTCTGTTAATAAATTTATGCTGTATTTTTAACGACAAGGGAGATATCGATGACGGGCATTTCGATGACTCACCCTGTATATATATATATATATATATATATATATATATATATATATATATATATATATACAGGGTGAGTCATCGAAATGCCCGTCGTCGATATCTCCCTTGTCGTTAAAAATACAGCATAAATTTATTAACAGGATTTTTCGTCTACTCAAGGAGCATAACTTAAAATTATTTTCACATATATACAGGGTGTTGCATAATGACTTGGCAATAATTGTTCGTCGTTTTTTAAATGAAACACCCTATATATTTTTATATATTTTGAATTGTATTTTATTTACCTACACGAAAATATAAGATTCATTTTAGTTTTCCGCGGCGTTGCCAAGTTATTCAATTTTTTCTCTAAAAAAAGCCGAATACACGTATTGTTTTATAAAGGCGTACTGAAGTTATTTTACTAGTAAAAATTATGAATTTTTTTTTCTGTACAGCTGTAACTATACTCTTTGTTCTGGCATAACTTTTTTTTAAAGTTATTATACAGGGTGTTCAATCCAGAGAATCAAATTTACTCAATTTCAAATGGCCATAACTCGTCATTTTCAAATGGAACACCCTATATTTTATTATTCTGTTGTGTGTATTTTTGCATCTTTTTATGTTATAAAGAGTGTCCTATGCCTAAAAATATTAATTTCCAAATTAATGTTTTTAGACATACGACAGCCTTTATATATATATATTTTATATATATATATATATATATATATATATATATATGTAGACGAAAAATCCTGTTAATAAATTTATGCTGTATTTTTAACGACAAGGGAGATATCGACGACGGGCATTTCGATGACTCACCCTGTATATATATATATATATATATATATATATATATATATATATATATATATATATATATATATACATCTCACTATCAACAGAGCGTCCGTTCAAAAAACCTGAATAGAGCGTCCGGTTGGTGTATATTCCCAATTCATAATCATTGAAGCGTCCGTTCAAACTATCATCTTTGAAGCGTCCGAAATATACGGATTATTACAATTCATCGATTATCAAGCGTCCGACAGTGTTGCCACGACTGAACCATGTTACTTCGCGCGTTATATTGGGGATTTGAAATGAAAAGACGGAATTATTATCGGCAAGTTGAATAAATATGACAAAGTTTAGATTTTGTTTTAAGATGGTTCATTGATTGATTATTTAGCCTATATTTTATGTTGGATTTCTATGCTTATAACTAAGTATAACAAAAATATATTGAAAATCGGTCAAATTGTCTGTGATCTGATAGTTAATTATTTAAATGAAAATTAGCAACAAATGCATTATATGTCAATAATTACTAAATTCACAAATTTGTTGACAACACTATTGATTAGGTTTAAAATTAGAATATAATACTACTTAATGCATTTTATAAATAATTTTTGTTCAAAATCTTTGGTAACGTTAACTACATAGGAGCTATTTATTTTTCCGCATAAATTTGTTTGCTACTTATCGAAATCTTGTGAAGTAGCAATTTGGAAAAAATAAATGTTTAATAATAATAAAAAAAATTGCTATAAGCTTTATAGGTAAACATGTGAAATTTTATTTGGAAGAAAAATAATGCTCGACACGACTGTAATTTACCTATTTAAAATCTACTACTCATTATACAGAAAAATAGTAGAAAATTAATCAAATGGCATTAGGACATTACAGTACCTATATCAAGCAGTGTTTATTGGGTTTTTAAAAATAGGTAAATATTATTTTCTTACTTTCGTTTGGTTTATAGACAATTGATTTCTCAAATTTGCGCTAGGAAATGAATTTAATTACTTCATGCAATGGTTTTTACCTCTCGCCTAGAGAGGTATAGGGATCGTGAAAAAATTCGATGTCGAGATTTTTGTCAATAAGCACGTTTTAGCACCTTTAGAACCTATTTTGACTATTTTCACGATGATGTCTGTGTGTGTGTGTCTGTATGTGCGCTACTATAGTCTTTCGTTCTGATTCATTATCTCAAATTCTACTTTACATAAAATTCGAATATTTTGCAATATACATTTATATATGTTAATGAAGAGCTGATAAGATTTTGGTAAAAATCTGCCAACCGGAAGTAGTATTTTCTTGAAGCATTTTAACATTTTTTGCAAAAAAATATAGGAAATACTGCGATAGTTACAATTTGTCATTCGACATTTGAAAGAACAAATTATCTTTTACAATATTTATTTAACATCGTTTCTATATCTCTTACCAATAAAGGAATATTAATTTTCAAAAATTTGTAATTTTACCTACCACGATTTGTAAATCACAATATATGAAAAAATTAAAAACAAAAATGAATATGTTAATGTGACAGATGAACAGACATATGCACAGTTTCTAAAATGTTTGTGGCACCATTTTAAAAGAAATGTAAATATTATTAAATGAACATAATGTAATAAGGTAATAATAAAGTTAAATTTTTATCTATAAAGAGCTAATTAAGAACTAAGAACTATAAAATTATTTTCAAAAAGTTTGTAAATTTATTGCAAAATTATAATTTAAGAAAGCCTAACTAAAATCAAATTCACATAAATTACAGTGTTAAGGCGAGAGGTCGTGTGCTGGCCACAACAGATTTTTTTTATTTTATTCTTTTAAAAAAAATAAAATGTACACATATAAAACTACATTTATTTAAATAATTATAGACTACATTGTAAAGAAACTTCAATATAAAATGTTTTTAACTTGCAATCGCATATTTTATGGTTTCAATTTTAAAAAAATTCGAATTAAAATGTGGTTTGTATTGTAGATAACCTAATTTGGGTGTTTTTGTTTTATGTCATCATTTGTAAGACATTAAGGTGGTTGGCTTCTAGCCGTTAAAATGGTGAAAAGTATGTTTAGTTTTCCCATTAAAATTGAAGTAAGAATTGAAATTTTCGAATTAACTAAGATATTTTTGAAAAGTTTAAGGATGCTCCCTCTTTGCTCTAATGCCAGTTTTTAAAATTTTTTCTTCAATTTTTTTATGTGCATGGCTAAACATGTCCAATTTTGTGAATATTCCATGTGTAAAACAATTCTACATAAAAATTCAAAAAAGTGGCATTAGAGCAAAAAGAGGGCAACTTCAAGCTTTTCGAAAACGTCTTATTTGTTTAAAAAATCTTATTGTTTAAACCAATTTTATGGGGAAAACTGCATGTTGTTTTTCGCTATTTTGGCGGCTGGTGTTGATCCATTTTAAATTTAATTTTCTGGAATACAAAATGCAAAAAGTGGTCAATTTATTTATTCAGATATATACCTAATTTAAATCTTTGTTTATTAAAGTAATACAGAACATTCAGCAAAACCTATAATTTGACTGCGCAACCGCCTTAAATGACAAAATTTCATAATTTCAAACAAAAATTTCTATTTATTCTAAATGAAAGTAAAAAAATATTGTATGTAGCAGTAAGGAATCTCGGTAGTTACCTTACTTATGTATTTACAGAACTCGGCCACGCCTCGTGGTACAAATTTCACATACATAAGGTAACAAGTTTCGTTTCCTTTACGTGTTACATAAATATCTATTATCTATTTACTAAATAATGTTTTATTAATTAACTACTTCTTTATTTGCTGTCAAAGCAATACAATTTTATTTCAATTTCATAAAGATCGGACAAATCTTCTAGATTTAGATATTTAACCCCTACCCTCATGATAGTCCGATCGAATAAAAAATTATGTGTGTGACCCAATTTAAAAAAAGACCCTCACTTATAATACCATAAGTAGTAGTAGTCTCGTAGTTATGTCGGTAATTTTTCTGGTAGTATTTCGAATGTTCCTTGTGCTTGGATATGAATATTACGAATGCGCATAAGGTACATGAATGTATAATATAACTACCAGAAAAATAATATTTCTTATTTAATTCAATGGTATATACCAAGTATTGTTGCAAAAAAACAATTACGGTCATTTGAGTGATTGTTGAATTTAACCCCCAACTCTTTGGACCCGAACAAATTCACACATCACATACCTTAAAATCAGGCTCTTGTGAAAAGAGATCTGCTTGTAAAAATATGTGAAGTTCGGACGAACGGTCTAGGTCTAGATGTTAACCCTCATACCTCAATTTAAATATAATTTATAACCCGATAAATAAAAACTATCTTTCTTACTTTAGTTGATTGCTACATATTACCGAGTTCCGTTGAAAAAAAAAATACGACTGTTAAAGCGATTGTTTTAGTTTAATCCCTCCCCTTTCCATCATGATTCGATCGAATTTGAGCATACTTTGAAATCTGACTCTAGGCAAAAAAGACGCGCATGCAAAATTTCATGAGAATCGGACAAACAGTCTAGATCTAATAGTCCAATAAATTTCAAATATACCTAAAAATGTGACTATAGTAAAAAAGAGTCCAGTCTGCAAAATTTCTAGAGATTCGGACAAATGGTCTAGATTCTATAGATTTTTAATCCGCACCCCTTATGATGTTATGATCGAATTTAAACATACTTTAAAATCTGACTCCAGTCAAAAGAGACTTGCGTGCAAAATTTCATGAGAATCGGACAAATGGTCGAGATTCTATATTATTAACCCCGACCCTCTAATGGTCCAATCAAATTAATACATACCTAAATTAAAATCTAAGTCTGGTAAAAAAAATCTGCATGCAAAATTTCATGAGGATCGGGCAAACGGTGTAGATCTTGATGTTTATCTCTCTCCCCTAATTTGAACATAATTTATATTATATTTATATTTTTTTATTTAATGCACGCGAAGCACGCCGACACTTCCAGTTTAGAAGAAGAAAAAGACGTTTTTGCCTCCTAGGGAGCAAAAGCGTGGTTTGCTCCCTTTAGTTTAAACAGGGAGTAACGGCGTGCTTTGCGTTCACGTGCGACGAAAAAAAAGTTTGTTATAAGTATATAAGTTCTTGATAAGCAGAACCACGTAGTCGAAACGAAAACTACGTACCTACTTTGATATTTTGCTTCATCCTCCAATATCAAGAGAACACGAACACTTCGAACATAACATTTGAAAACATACGTTTCGGTGTTGCCAGTTTGAGGACGCTCGGTAGGCGGTAGATTGGATGAAAGTATACTTATACGCCTAGCGCAGCAACGCCACGAGTGAGCGTTCGGCTGAACTAAAAGTATACGGCATGTATACGGCAAATGATAATTCACTATCAATTCGGCGTCCACCAAAATTTTTAGATATGACTACTAGATGGTACTAGGAGTCAATTTAACATGGTGACCAATCGAGCGTCCATATATGGACGCTTCATTGGAGCCGGACGCTCGGTTGATGGAAAATTGTCAATATAAGGACGCTTCAATGATAGTAAGTTGTATATATATATATATAATATTTTGACTTACCATATACCAATGTACTTTTGGTCTTTTGGAGAATAAATTATTCTATTCTATTCTATTACATTTTTTGTCTACGCATTCGCAATTTAGTGTCTGACCAACTTTTAAAAGTTTTGTCTTGGCATTTTGTTTTGGTTTGTTTGTATTTATGAAATAATTTCAAAATAAATTTTCACTAATTTTTCTACTCTTTCCATTACCAAATTCTAACGTCTACCTCAAGTTGTTAGAATTTAATATTTCAATATTATTTTTAACTTGCCTAACTTGGACCATTTCAGAAAAAATCTAAAATTTTCGATTGAATACTAATAGTACGAAAACAAAGTAGAACCGTAGAACGAATCTCGGATGAAAATCGAACTAAAAATCTAGCATGAATGTAGACGAAAAAAGTATAACGTAAATTCAGCCTTCACAAAATATCCACTAATATACCTACATGCTACATAAGTTAATTTTAATTCTACACATAAAGTTATAATAATGTAAAAATATTTTTAATTAACAACTCTATTTATTGTAAGACAAATATCATTCTGGCCATTTTCACAAATAAAAACATCATTGTTTGAAACTTGAAGTTTGAAATCTGGAACTTCACTATAGATAACATTACAGGTATATGATTTTGATTGTTTCGTAATTGGATGACTTAATTTAATTTCACAACGCATTTCATGTAGGTCGTAACTTGATAATGAAGATGACATCGAGAGTCGATGACAGGTATTGTTTTCAGGCCATGATCTACATCTTATTAAACCAAAATTGGTTGCTATGAGATTAGAAGTATCGTTCTTGAACGTATTTCGCCACGTTGAACCTGACGCATGGGTAATATTACTATGTGCAGAAGTATAATGTTCGATAAGTGTTTCTTCGGTTATTACTTTGCTACAAAAATAGCAATATGTCGAATACATACAGAAATACATTTCATGTTTTTCACACTTTTTATCAGTATCCCTATATGTACATCCTTGATCCTTATTTTTACAGGATCGTTTAGGTGGTGTACAACTGTCGCACAACCATCCATCTACACCGGAATAATAATACTGCTTCAACTCAGCGCTACATTCAGCACAACCTGTTGTGTCGTATACAGTTACAGTAAAACTAGTTCCGTTAAATCCATCTAAAAATTCTAGAAGACTGTTGATACTCATAGCCAATGATGTGTCTTCCTGCATAGCTAAGCATCCAGGTGGAGCCACAGGGTAAGATTTCGAAACCAAATATCTTTCACGTTTAACATCTACAGTAAAGACGTATTTAGTAGCGTTATCACTCAGCAAACGAATAGAATGGAAGATTTTTCCGGTTGTAAGACATACTTTAGTATGAAGTAGGAAAAGTACTTGGAAGGCGTATAGTAAATAAGTGTTCTGACTGGACGTTGTGATGTCATGTGTTAGCTGCACACCATTGCTCATCACCTGAAAAGAAAAAAATTAAAACTTTATTAAACTATAAATATTTAGCGAAGAATGTCTGTTTTTAAATTTTTCAACATAAATGAAAAGTTATCAGTATCTAGTGAACATGTATATTATTTAAAAAAATTAATATACAGAATGTTTCAGAATTAATAGCCTAACCTAAAATATGAATGTCGAGATGATTGTAAGACCTCAAAACAAGAACAAATTTTCATTTGGAGATTTTCTTGCAAACACTTTGTTTAGAAGACATTTTCTTCCGAAGTTACTTTACTAGTGGGCAAAGAAAGGACTTGCTCATGAGAGAAATCTTAATTCACAAGGCCGAAGGCTGAGTAAGATCATTCTCTCGAGTGGGTCATTTCTTTTCGCCCACATGTTAAGTATAACGTTTTATCCAACGCCTATTAATAATTGCTTAAATATTTAAAGAACATTATGTTCTAACCAAAAACATCGTTACTTGGTGACTTCCAACAAGTAAATTACGATACAGTTTACCCACTAGTGGGTATAATTTTTACAAAAGCCTCTATTGAGCAATCTTTTACTTTGCTTATATAAAATCATTATATAAGTAGTAAAGTTGTTGTTATTAGTAGGTGTTGAATAAAATTTTTATTAGGTGATACCTTTTGTTCTATTAATTCTTATTGAGACTTATGTAAGATATCAATTTATAGCTACAACGGGAGAGGATCGTTTGTATTTGTCACATTTTTTCCTGAAAATATCTTCTGCGGTTTTCACAGAATTTAATCATGTTTAATGCAATATTTATTTATTAGTAGGTATTCCGTTATTTTCACAAAACTTTCTTATTTATAACTTCAAAAGAAAATATCCCCTAAAAGTATTTGCGAGAAAATCTCCAAAATAATATTTTCTTGTTTTGGGGTCATATTTATATTTTAAGGCGCTACACTTGTGTCAAAAATATAGTGAAAAAGGGAGCTTGCTATATTAGCTTGCTAGGAACACCCTATATTTTATTATTCTGTTGTGTGTATTTTTGCATCTTTTTATGTTATAAAGAGTGTCCTATGCCTAAAAATATTAATTTCCAAATTAATGTTTTTAGACATACGACAGCCTTTATATATATATATATATATATATATATATATATATATATATATATATACATATATATATATATATATATATATATATATATATATATATATAATATATATATATATATATATATATATATATATATTTCTGTTACACCCTGTATATATATATATATATATATATATATATATATATATATATATATATATATATATATATATATACAGGGTGTAACAGAAATAAGTGCTTTAAATTTAACCAGTAATGTAACTCGTCGTGAGGAACAATGTTCCGTAAAATTTTTTTTAGAAATCGCATTTTTAAAAAAGCATTTTTTCAATCCCGTAAATTGACGAGTCGTTCCACATAATTATTTACTTCAGTAGCATTACCCATGAAATCATTGTTATTGTCAATTGATTGTTGTGTCACTTGTTATAAGTTTTGACATATGTAATATTTTGGTAATAAATCAGATATTACAAATAAAAATCTTTCAAAATACCTGCGTTTACAAATAACGAATATACAGACATTGTGTTGACCTATGATGAAGCTCTGGAAAACGGTGCTCAAGCCCAACGAATTTACATGGAACGTTTTCCAAATCGTCGTGTGCCTCATGTGCGCACATTTGTAAATGTTGTACAACATCTCCGTGATTATGGATCGTATAATCCTGCAGCTCAAGATCATGGTAGGGAACGTCATCATCACATTGAACATGTTGAAGAGGCTATTTTGGATGGCATTGAAGCTCAGCCTGAAACCAGTACACGGAGACTATCATCACAACACGGAGTATCACATACGACAGTTTGGAGGATTTTAAAAGAACAACATCTACATCTATACCATGTACAAAAATTTATTACATATAGATCCACCTCGTAGACGTCAATTTTGCGAATGGGCTATTGGTAAAATACAAGAGCAGCAACATTTTTTATCACTTGTATTGTCAACTGATGAGGCGGGATTTACAAGAGAAGGTATTTTCAACATGCACAACACACACATTTGGACAAACGAAAACCCGCACGCTATCAAGGAAAACAACTACCAGCAGCGATTTTCTTTAAATGTTTGGGCAGGAATCATAGGTGCACGCACACGAATCAGCTGATTGCAGCTTGCAGCATTGCGCACAACAAAAATAACTGCGCAACAAATAACAGGCAGTTCCAGCACTATCACTGCGCAGAATAACAAGAACAGCGCAGCATATATAAATTAAATTAATAGTGAACATGTGTTTTTGTTTTGACAGTCGGTAATTGTTGTTTTTTAATTTGATTGTTGATGTGTTCCATAGGCGGGTAATCAAATTTGTGACAAATCTTTGAAGAATTTTAACTCAAAAACTAGAAGAGTTAGGAAAAAATTGATTACGGTACATTATTTCTCTCGTCGAGGGACATTACAGGTTAAAATTAAAGCACTTATTTCTGTTACACCCTGTATATATATATATATATATATATATATATATATATATATATATATATATATATATATATATTAAGGTAATCGCGACTGCAATTAGTTAAGGAAGCAAGAGTAGTGGGTGTGACAGTCAAAAATTGGCCAAAAATTTAAAGTAGACTCTTTAGAATTTGTCAAGCTTTCGATTTATTTTAAATCTTCATCAGGACACTGTAACAATTTTGATATTATAATAAAAAATTTATACAAAATTTATAGTGTAATCTCAGACTTACATAGTGTTGAGATTAGTTTAAGATAAGTATCTGATGTATATTAGAATTTTGACAAATGTCGTCAACATTGATTAAAAAAACACATTATATTAAAAATAGAACAAATTTTGCACTAGTTTAGATCAAACAAAATAATTCTGAGAATATTTGCCACAAAAAAATGGTAGGACGGTAACTGCGTGATCAGATGTTCGATCACTGTTCGAGACAATCGCCCTCTACAACTGTCAACTGTACTTTTTGTGGCAGTTGGTAGCGCTGTGCCCTGTCTGCATAGCAGGACTGAATTTGTAAAGTTCAGCCAGTTCCGTTTTAGACATCACGCTGCGTAGTTCAGCACGCTGTCCCGTTTCGCTCCATGTGCTTGAACCGTGTTTTTGATCCAAAGCCTTTGAGCTTTATTTTCCGAGAATTTAAGTACATTATTATTGTATTGTTACCGTATTATTATTTGGATTGTTACATCCGTATTATTTGTGTGTGTGTGAATAAAGTGTTGTACGTGGTGAATCTTGTGCTAGTGAGATTTACAACCTCGCTCTCTGTTACCATCTTCCATACACGGAATCCCGGTCATCCACTCCTATTATCTCTCACAGTTTTTGGTCCTTCGAGCCGGATCACCCGGATTTTCCGTGTCTTTTTTCACCGCAACATCACGTGCTCTGCCTGTCAAATTATTCATCCAGCGTCATCCGTCCATGTTCTGTGTTCCTGTGTTCGCCACGCTTGTCAAACGTACCGTCTAACCGTAAACCAACGCCGGTGAAGTTACGTTTCCGTGTCGGGAGTTCTCACCAGGTTCAACGATGGCCGATATCTTGCTCCACCAGGAGGAGCTAATGGAGAAAATCCAGAAGCTACCGCTGGCACTCAAAGCACGGTTGTCGGAGAAGACGATTACACCGACCTGCAAGCTGATCGACACCGCGCTCGCTCACCTCCAGAGTCACTGGGAGACATTCAAGGACAACCACACCACTCTAAGGTTGGAGAAGGGCTACAAGGCCACGGCGTACTATACCGAGGATCACTACACCAACACAGAACTGGCGTGCTTGGAGAGTGTCGCCCTCCTGGAGGCCCTCCGCCCAACGCCAGCTCCACCAGCCCCGCCAGAACCAGTAACCACTCCAGTGCAGCCGCCAAGGGCTGCCGTTCCGCCTCTGCCTAAGATAACGCTGCCAGAGCTCTCAGGTTCGTATCTTGAGTGGGAAACATTCCACGACGCTTTTCAGTGCCTCGTCCTGGACCGTGACGACGTTCCCGATGTCCAGAAGCTGCTATTCCTCAAAGCAGCCCTGAAGGGAGAGGCCGCACTCCTAGTGCGCACCATCGCCAGCACCGCAGCGAACTTCCAGGGCGCCTGGGACGCCGTCTGCACTAGGTACCGGAACGAGCGGCTCCTGGTGAGTGCACACCTGTCGGCGCTGTTCGACCTGCCCCAGGTCCCTAAGGAGTCCGCACGCGACCTGCGTGCACTGATCGATCGAGCAACAGAAGAGCTGCGATCTCTCAAGCACCTAGGGCTCCCCGTGGACAAGTGGGACGCCGTCGTGGTGTTCATGTTCCTCCGTCGCCTAGACTCCACGTCCCGCAGAGCATGGGAGTTGCATCTCTCCTCCATAGATGCGACTCAAACCTTAGTCAACCCCGCCTACAAGATGGAACAGCCGACACTCAAGCAGGTGGAAGCCTTCTTCGAGATGCGTATACGCACATTGAAATGTCGGCGCCGCTGAGCCCACCTGTCCGATCCACGACGGCCATCAACGCGAAGGCCGCGCCATTCCGCTCGCACCAGGTGAGCATCAAGAACACGGCCTGCGTGTTCTGTGGGGACTTCTCGTGCTCATCCTTCCGAGGGAAGTCTCCACAAGATCGCCTGTCCGAGGTGAAGAGGCTCTGTTACAATTGCCTGGGCTCTCACCAGCGCAATGCGTGCAGGTCCACCAAGACGTGCTCTAAGTGCAGCCAGACTCACAACACGCTGCTGCACGACTCGTTCCCAACGAGCTCTGTTACAGCCACGACTAGCCCCTCCGAGAGCGCTGCTGTGTTCCACGCCTCCACGGTCGCCAACCATTCCGCATCACAAGGCACATTCCGTGCCATGGCCCTCCTGACCACGGCCCTGGTCACCATCTGCTCACCCGATGGACAGCGCGTACAAACACGCGCACTCCTCGACACCGGATCCGAGGTGTCCTTCATCTCCGAGGACATCGTCCAATGTCTTGGACTACCCAGGCGGCGCTCCCAGGTCAAGGTCGTCGGCGTCGGGGCCTCGCACTCGGCCTCCTCTCAAGTGGAAGTCGCCTTCCAAGCCAGAACAGCAGTGCGTGGCACCAGGTATCCGCCTACGTACTTCCACGTCTGACGGCTCACGTTCCACAACGGATCCGCAGCTGCTGCTGCCACTCGAGCTGGCCGACCCCAGCTATCACCAGGACATGAAGGTCGGTCTGCTGCTCGGAGCCGATGTCTTCGGCTCCTTACTCCGTCCAGGAGTGTACCTAGTCCCCGGCTCCAAGGTGGTAGCCATGAACACGGCACTCGGCTGGGTTCTGTCCGGAACCGTCGGCGAGGATGGTTCCTCTCCAGCATCCTCTCTGCACTGCTGCGTGAAGGACGACCTAGACCACAACCTCCGTCGTTTCTGGGAACTCGAGGAGGTTCCCGGCGCACCCTCCGCGCTCTCCGCCGAAGAGAGTGCATGTGAAGAATTCTTCGCCTCCACCTACCAGAGAGATGCCAGCGGTCGCTTTGTAGTGCGACTCCCACGCCGTTCCACTGTCCCTACGGGCGGCAATCGTGAACAAGCAGTCCGATCGCTTGTTTCCGTCGAGCGGCGTCTGGCACGAGATCCATCCGTACACCACAGCTATTGTAAGTTTATGCATGAATACGAGTCACTTGGCCATATGCATAGGGCTGAAGAGACTCCCACTGGACCCGTGTGGTACCTCCCGCACCACGCCGTCACACAGTCGGGCCCCCAAGGAAGCAAGATACGAGTGGTGTTCGACGCTTCCCGCCTCAACGCCCAGGGGGTGTCGCTGAACCAACACTTGCACCCAGGCCCCCCGTTGCTGAACGATCTTGGTGCAGTCATCATGAATTGGCGGAATCATCGGTTCGTCTTCTGCGCAGACATCGTAAAGATGTTCCGTCAAATACTCGTCCACCCAGATGACCAAGACCTCCAGCGTGTCGTGTGGCGCACCCATACAAACGAACCAGTCCACGATTTCAAGTTGACGACCGTCACCTATGGCACCGCTCCAGCACCATACCTTGCGATCCGTGTCCTCCATGAACTGGCCCGACTCGAGCAGAAAAACTTCCCGAAGGGCTCTGAATGCCTTTTGCACGACTCCTATGTCGACGACGTACTTTCCGGAGCCGATTCCCTCGAAGACGCAGTCGGACGTCGTGATGAGCTGATCCAGCTGCTTGCAAGCGGCAAATTCGAACTTAGCAAATGGTCTTCAAACTGCTCAGAACTCCTGGGGCTTGCTGAAGAATGTCCCAATGCGTCAGCTCCAGCCGCCAACGTGGAGCTGTCCGAATCTACGAAGATGTTAGGGCTCATGTGGAATCCAGAGAAGGATGAGTTCTTCTTCCAAGAGCGTACCTCGACAGCGCTCTCAGTCCCCACCACCAAGCGCACAGTCCTCTCCAGGGTCCAGTCGTCATATCTGCTACGATTATGTTACAGGACCTGTGGCTCGCAAAGTCCGACTGGGACCAGCCTCTCACGACACACTTCGAGGAGAGGTGGTCCACGTTCAGCCTTCAGCCGCCTTCAAGACATCCGAATACCACGGTGGACTCGGCTGAGTCCAGATGACACCGACGTAGAGCTCCATGGGTTCGCGGACGCCTCCACCAGGGCGTACGCCGCTGTTGTGTACATCCGCACCGTCCAGTCCGACGGGACGTTCCATACGTCCCTCCTCGCCTCCAAAACGAAGACCGCGCCCGTGAAGACGGTCTCCATCCCACGTCTCGAGCTGTGCGCGGCTCAGCTCCTGGTCCGCCTGCTGCTGTACGTCCGCCGGACCAGGCGGATTTTCAATCTTCCGATGTTCGGGTGGTCCGACAGTACTGTCACACTCGCCTGGATACGTGGACACCCAAGTAGATGGAAGACATTTGTCGCTAATCGAGTGTCCTACATACAGACCACTCTGCCAGGGCTGGCCTGGCGCAACGTCTCCGGTGAAGAGAATCCAGCCGACGTCGCTTCCCGCGGCGCCACTCCGCAAACACTCTCCACCACAAGTCTATGGTGGAACGGCCCTCCATGGCTCTCTGAAGCGCCGCAGAAGTGGCCAGCAACACCAGGAGAGCTCCCTGACTCACCTGGTGAAGAAGCAGTCCAGAAAGTCCGTTCCATGCCAGCCCAGGTCGAAGCAGAGTTCGCTCGGTTGACACGGTACTCCTCACTGTCGCGCACGCTCCGAATAACAGCCCAGTGCATGCGATTCGCCCGAAGCTGTGACAAGAGAGGAAGAATTTCCAGACTAGCAGGTCTGGAAGATCGGGAGCAGGAGACGAACACCGGTTTCCTGACCGTATCTGAGCTGTCCGCCGCGAGAGTACGTCTGATCCGCAGCGTCCAGGGAGAGCAGTTCGCCACCGAAATAGCGCAGCTGAAGGGCGCGCGACCGATCTCCAGGACTTCGCCTCTTGTGAGTCTCAATCCATTCCTCAACGCACACGGCATGCTGTGCGTGGGTGGCAGACTCGAGAATTCCAAACTTCCGACGTCAGAAAAACATCCGCCAATCCTTCCAAAGTCGTCTCTGCTAAGCCAGCTACACGTCCTACACTGGCACGCGCTGGCTCTCCACGCTGGTTTAGCACTCACATACTCACTACTCCAGAAGCACGTCTGGATCCTCAGAGGGAGGGCCCTCACGAAGAAGCTGCTCCGAGCCTGCATCCCCTGCAGGCGCCGTCATCCGCTGATGGGTCAACAGCTCATGGGCGACCTGCCAGCTGCTCGTGTGACTCCCAGCCGCCCATTCCTGCGTACAGGGGTAGACTACGCAGGACCCATCAAGTGCCGCCCATCTCCAGGTCGGGGGCGGCAGTCCACCAAGGCCTACATCGCCCTTTTCGTCTGCCTTGCCACCAAGGCGCTTCATCTGGAGGTCGTGAGCGACCTCACGACCAAGGCCTTCCTGGCGGCCTTTCGTCGGTTCAAAAATAAAAACTTTTTGACGTTCAGTTCCTTTAATATTCAAATGATAATCATTAATTTTGTGGGCAATTTTCAGATCATCACTTGAAGACGAAATAATTTTTTGAATACAGCTTGTGTTAATTAATTTGCCATCTATGTAAAATCCTTGGTCAACAAAATGATTTCTTAAAAGTTTTAATAAGTGTGGTACGTCTGCAAACACGAATATTTTCAAACTTGAATTTACAGGATGAGCAAAGTAAGTATTTTCATTGTAAGAAACATTCAATTGTTTCCAAAGAGATACATTACTGGTGCCCATATCACTTGTGATAGAAACAACAGTATAACCAGCTTCATGTAATTTAATTATAATATCATTTAAAATTTCTTTAGTCATACACGTATCAAAGTTGTAAAAAATCGGTTGCTTCCATTGCGAACACAAACCTCTCACCATTACCACCTGACATGCTTTATGTGGTCCAAGTAACCGCTGCTCTTTTTGGTCGATACATAACTTATTCGATATATAAATTTCATCAAATGACAATGAACATAAGCGTTCATTGTCTTTCAGAGTTACAGCCTTTTGCTTCATAAGTTTAATAACGTCTGTCAATATGCCAGGATTAAGTTCAAGGTTTACAGCCCATCTTCTTAACGTACTTAATGCCGGCAAAGGATAACCAATGGTTTTCAGATATCTGTAGGCCTTCGGGCTTACACTGCTTAGTGAAATTGCAGATGAAATGTCATCTGTATTCCACGATGAGTATTTTTTATTTGGATGAATTATACGTTTAATCTGTCCTGATGTAAAATGATTACTCAATGCAGTATTGAACTCTGATAACTTTGTATCAGAAGCCGTTTTATCTTTTCTCAGTTCTTCATTTTTAAATTTTAAATCTTCCACTTCTTTTTCTAAAGACAACATTTTTATTTTTAAACATTCTATCTCTTTCATTAGTTCGTCCCTATAAAAATACTATAATTTATTACCTATTTAATAATAGTACATACATATACGTATAAAATAATGACTAAGATTACGCACACTTTAATTGGAGAATCTTTAACTTTTTCCATTACTTCTTGAGATTCCACATGATCAGGGATTAAGTTATTGTTACATGGATCTGACAAAATTTCATCTATAATAATCTTTCGACTTTCAAAATCATTCTTGGCTTGCATTCTTTGAGATCGAGAATTTGTCATTGCAACGGTTTTACTTTTTTTAGGAAGAAATAAAGATGGGATAGCATCACATGTTAAATTTCTAAATCTTTTTGGTGGAGTTTCATTCAGTAAATCGTATTTCAAATTCTTAAAAAAAAAATTCTTTTCGAAATGTTTGGAACAAATAACAGCTGAAATGATTTACGTGTAAGAAAACAATTTGAAAAAATAAGATATAAATTTACCATTTTTCCGATTAAATTTATCTTGTCTGCCACAAGCGTGAACCCATTGCAATGCAAGATCTTCGTTCTTAGGAAATGTGTAAAATTTTATGTCGGTTGCTTCCTTCTTTCTGTTGTGGTTATTACAACTAAAAACGGCACAATTAGGCATCATAATATACTAGTACAATGTCTGTTATGGAACAATTTTGAATATCTCAAAAACTGCTAAATTTTTGCACTTTTTTCGGATTCTTACCATTTTGACTATGAAGGAGCACGATTTCGACAAAAACCATTCTATACATTTTTAAACTAGATTAAATTGTCTACAATCTAAGACCAGAATGAGCTCGGTGGCCCTAATAGTTTCCGAGATACAGCTTTTCAAAGTTTGGCAAAATATACAGTTTTGAAACACCAACCGTTTCTCTTCTACAAAAATTTTACTATATTTTCTCGCGGAAGAACTTTAAATTTCAGCTCAAGGAAGACCATTGAAATTTTTTGACAGAATGTATCTTATAGAAAAAAGTACGAGGAATTCAGTGCTGCAAACCGGAAGTCAATATCATTATTCGTTCAGATATTATAGTTAATTAAACACAATAAACAAAAGAATAAACAAATTTTTTACTATATTCTCTCGGGAAAAAACTTTAAATTTCAGCTCAACCAAGGCCACTGAAATTTTTTGACAGAATATATATATATATATATATATATATATATATATATATATATATATATATATATATATATATATGTATATATATACAGGGTGTCTATTTAACTCGGGCCACTATTGGTAATTCCTAAACTAGAACAGATACGACTTCGGTTAAATTAGACAAAAGTTACCTTATCAGAAGGCCATTCCAGTGATGTTTTTGTTTATCCAAAAATATGCACAGGTAACTAGATAGAGCAAAAACTTTTATTTTTTTAAATGGCAATCACAGTTAGCTATGGCATCATTAAAAGGAGTATTTTTCTCTCTTTTCAACTGTATGTAAGTTTTCATCATTTATTTTTTAAATAAATGTTTTATTTACACAAAACATAATATACTTAATTCTAATGGCACTTATATACAGGATGTAACAGAAATAAGTGCTTTAATTTTAACCTGTAATGTCCCTCGACGAGAGAAATAATGTACCGTAATCAATTTTTTCCTAACTCTTCTAGTTTTTGAGTTAAAATTCTTCAAAGATTTGTCACAAATTTGATTACCCGCCTATGGAATACATCAACAATCAAATTAAAAAACAACAATTACCGACTGTCAAAACAAAAACACATGTTCACTATTAATTTAATTTATATATGCTGCGCTGTTCTTGTTATTCTGCGCAGTGATAGTGCTGGAACTGCCTGTTATTTGTTGCGCAGTTTTGTTGTTGTGCGCAATGCTGCAAGCTGCAATCAGCTGATTCGTGTGCGTGTCCACCTATGATTCCTGCCCAAACATTTAAAGAAAATCGCTGCTGGTAGTTGTTTTCCTTGATAGCGTGCGGGTTTTCGTTTGTCCAAATGTGTGTGTTGTGCATGTTGAAAATACCTTCTCTTGTAAATCCCGTCTCATCAGTTGACAATACAAGTGATAAAAAATGTTGCTGCTCTTGTATTTTACCAATAGCCCATTCGCAAAATTGACGTCTACGAGGTGGATCTATATGTAATAAATGTTGTACTTTTTGTACATGGTATGGATGTAGATGTTGTTCTTTTAAAATCCTCCAAACTGTCGTATGTGATACTCCGTGTTGTGATGATAGTCTCCGTGTACTGGTTCCAGGCTGAGCTCCAATGCCATCCAAAATAGCCTCTTCAACATGTTCAATGTGATGATGACGTTCCCTACCATGATCTTGAGCTGCAGGATTGTACGATCCATAATCACGGAGATGTTGTACAATATTTACAAATGTGCGCACATGCGGCACACGACGATTTGGAAAACGTTCCATGTAAATTCGTTGGGCTTGAGCACCGTTTCCCAGAGTTCACCATAGGTCAACAAAATGTCTGTATATTCATTATTTGTAAACGCAGGCATTTTGAAATATTTTTATTTGTAATATCTGATTTATTACCAAAATATTACTTATGTCAAAACTTAATTGGAACAAGTGACACAACAATCAATTGACAATAACAATGATTTCATGGGTAATGCTACTGAAGTAAATAATTATGTGGAACGACTCGTCAATTTACGGGGTTGAAAAAATGCTTTTTAAAAATGCGATTTCTAAAAAAATTTTTACAGAACATTGTTCCTCACAACGAGTTACATTACTGGTTAAATTTAAAGCACTTATTTCTGTTACACCCTATATATATATATATATATATATATATATATATATATATATATATATATATATATATATATATATATATATTTATTAAGGTAATCGCGACTGCAATTAGTTAAGGAAGCAAGAGTAGTGGGTGTGACAGTCAAAAATTGGCAAAAAATTTAAAGTAGACTCTTTAGAATTTGTCAAGCTTTCGATTTATTTTAAATCTTCATCAGGACACTGTAACAATTTTGATATTATAATAAAAAATTTATACAAAATTTATAGTGTAATCTCAGACTTACATAGTGTTGAGGTTAAATTTTTTATTTCATTATTACCTTATATCCAGTTATAATAATAATAATGAATCGATGATACTTCTTGACTGAATACGTTTAATTGAAGGATAAAAACTTAATGGAATTCAGTCAGTTTTTAATTTATTATATTTCGGCTGCTATAGGTTCTAAGTTTCAAACCCAGTTAATAATGTATATTTAAAAATGGTGTCACAAAAAATTCAGAAACTGTTTATACGTCTGTTCACAATGACATTTCATTTTTGTTTTTTAATTTTGTTCCTATATTATGATTTACAAATCGTGGTAGGTAAAATTACAAATTTTTGAAAATTAATTTTCCTTTATTGGTAAGAGATATAGAAACGATGTTAAATAAATATTGTAAAAGATAATTTGTTCTTTCAAATGTCGAATGACAAATTGTAACTATCGCAGTATTTCCTATATTTTTTGCAAAAAATGTTAAAATGCTTCAGAGCCCAATACATATCCGGCTGGCAGAACTTTTACAAAATCGTATCAGCATAATATTACATATATTCAATGAACTATTAGCAAACATACTAGACTATCCATACCACATACACACTCCATACACACACACACACACACACACACACACACACACACACACACACACACACACACACACACACACACACACACACACACACACACACACACACACACACACACACACACACACACACACACACACACACACACACACACACACACACACACACACACACACACACACACACACACACACACACACACACACACACACACACACACACACACACACACACACACACACACACACACACACACACACACACACACACACACACACACACACACACACACACACACACACACACACACACACACACACACACACACACACACACACACACACACACACACACACACACACACACACACACACACACACACACACACACACACACACACACACACACACACACACACACACACACACACACACACACACACACACACACACACACACACACACACACACACACACACACACACACACACACACACACACACACACACACACACACACACACACACACACACACACACACACACACACACACACACACACACACACACACACACACACACACACACACACACACACACACACACACACACACACACACACACACACACACACACACACACACACACACACACACACACACACACACACACACACACACACACACACACACACACACACACACACACACACACACACACACACACACACACACACACACACACACACACACACACACACACACACACACACACACACACACACACACACACACACACACACACACACACACACACACACACACACACACACACACACACACACACACACACACACACACACACACACACACACACACACACACACACACACACACACACACACACACACACACACACACACACACACACACACACACACACACACACACACACACACACACACACACACACACACACACACACACACACACACACACACACACACACACACACACACACACACACATCATCGTGAAAATAGTCAAAATAGGTTCTAAAGGTGCTAAAACGTGCTTATTGACAAAAATCTCGACATCGAATTTTTTCACGATCCCTATACCTTTCTATGCGAGAGGTAAAAATCAATGTTTCTAAACCCAATAAAAATTGGAGCTGAAAGAAAATTTTCACTTATATAAGGATGGTATTATTAGTAAACAGCAATATTTGTATGCAAAAAACAATTATCGAAAAATGGTTAAAGATTCAAAAAGAAATTATAATACTCAGTTAATACAGAACTCGTTGCACAGTACCAAAAAGATATGGAACATTATTAATAATAATTTCAACACCGCAACTAAAAATATTCATAGTAAACCAAAAACGCTTTGCAATGATACTGAAGTAACTTTTAATTCCATGCACATGGCAAATATGTTTAACGATTTTTTTGTTGATACAGCACAGAAACTTGTTGACAATATTTCTTCAAACTCAAAACCAATTAATCAATGCAACACAAATTTAATAACATGCAATAGGTCTATCTATTTACAACCTGTATCGGATTCAGAATTAGTGTCTACTATATTTACATTAAGCAACTCTTGTGCAACAGGAATTGACGAAATTCCTGCTAAATTGTTAAAGAGTTGTTTTAGTACAATTATTGAGCCACTACTTCATTGCATCAATGAATCAATTTCAAGTGGAATATTTCCTAATGTATTGAAAATAATTAGTCATTTCTCTGCATAAAAAAGGGCCCAAGGAACATGTAAATAACTACAGGCCCATTAGTCTAGTGTCTGTTTTCCATAAATTGTTGGAAAAAATTATGCTAAATAGAATACTGCCATTCTTAACCAAACATAAAGTAATCATTGAGGAACAACATGGTTTTCGCAGAGACCGTAGTACAATAACAGCCCTAGCTAACTTATTGCATGTTATACATAATAATCTAGATAGAAATATAAATACATATTCTATTTTTATCGACCTAAGTAAAGCCTTTGATTGTGTCAATCACGAAAAGTTGTTGAACATACTGGAACGATGTGGTCTGCGAGGAAATTGTGCTTCTTGGTTTATGTCATATTTACGTGATAGAGCGCAATTGGTTTACTATGATAATTGTAAATCAAATCAAAAGCCAGTACTTTCTGGTGTCCCACAGGGGTCGATATTAGGGCCTATTTTATTTTCACTTTATGTGAACGAGATCAAAAATGTTTTAAACGCAAATATATTCGTAAGTTACGCAGATGATATTTCAATTGTTATGCCAGAATGTGAAATTAATCCAGAGAACAGTTTGTCCATGTTAACTCAGAATATTTCTGATTGGTTTGCTAATCTTAATCTTACTCTAAATGCTTCTAAGTCTGCAATCATTAAATTTTCAACTAGTAAACGTCATACTAGCATTTTAACCAGATGTAACAATCAAACGATTCCACAAGTTAAGTTTTCTCAAGCGTAATAATCATGAGTGATGCAGCCACAAAAATTGTCTACATAACTTGGAACACGAATGGTATTCGGAGGACAATTCACCGAATAAAATGTATTTTTTCTTTATGAAAATGATTTATAAATAGCTTCCATTACAACAGTTATAACAATAGGATTTTGATTAATAAAGATATATTCAATTGTTTAAAATTGTCGATTGGATCACTAGTGAAAATTGTCGAAAAATTATGTCGCTGCGAGCACTAGTGATAAATTGTCGAAAAAATTCGTTTCAATTGGTGGAAAATTTATAAATCCTCAAAATTGATTGGTCCATTTTTGACAGATGACACATGAGTGCTATACGCACTCGTGCAATTTTCAATCAAGCGTAATAACCATTCGTGATACAGCAACAAAAATTGTCTACATAACTTGGAACACGAATGGTATTCGGAGGACTATTCATCGAATAAAATGTATTCTTTCTTTATGAAAATGATTTATAAATAGCTTCACTTCCATTACAACAGTTATAACAATAGGATTTTGATTTATAAAGATATATTCAATTGTTTAAAATTGTCGATTGGATCACTAGTGAAAATTGTCGAAAAATTATGTCGCTGCGAGCACTAGTGATAAATTGTCGAAAAAATTCGTTTCAATTGGTGGAAAATTTATAAATCCTCAAAATTGATTGGTCCAGTTTTGACAGATGACACATGAGTTGACAATTTTATATTACCCAAACATAAATTAAATTTATCTTTAAATGATCCGTATGTATCAGGAATCAAACTGTACAATCATTTGCCAGAAGAAATTAAAAACATTGATCCTTTAAATTATTTAAAAATACTTTAAAATATTTATTAATTAACAAATGTTACTATAGTATACAAGAATATTTTGTAGATAGTCTTAAGACATAGATTTTATAATTTTTATGTAACTGTTAATTTTATCTTATCTTATTTTGTTTGATCTAAACTAGTGCAAAATTTGTTCTATTTTTAATATAATGTGTTTTTTTAATCAATGTTGACGACATTTGTCAAAATTCTAATATACATCAGATGCTTTTCTTAAACTAACCTCAACACTATGTAAGTCTGAGATTACACTATAAATTTTGTATAAATTTTTTATTATAATATCAAAATTGTTACAGTGTCCTGATGAAGATTTAAAATAAATCGAAAGCTTGACAAATTCTAAAGAGTCTACTTTAAATTTTTTGCCAATTTTTGACTGTCACACCCACTACTCTTGCTTCCTTAACTAATTGCAGTCGCGATTACCTTAATAAATATATATATATATATATATATATATATATATATATATATATATATATATATATATATATATATATATATATATATATATATATATATATATATATATATATTTATTAAGGTAATCGCGACTGCAATTAGTTAAGGAAGCAAGAGTAGTGGGTGTGACAGTCAAAAATTGGCAAAAAATTTAAAGTAGACTCTTTAGAATTTGTCAAGCTTTCGATTTATTTTAAATCTTCATCAGGACACTGTAACAATTTTGATATTATAATAAAAAATTTATACAAAATTTATAGTGTAATCTCAGACTTACATAGTGTTGAGGTTAGTTTAAGAAAAGCATCTGATGTATATTAGAATTTTGACAAATGTCGTCAACATTGATTAAAAAAACACATTATATTAAAAATAGAACAAATTTTGCACTAGTTTAGATCAAACAAAATAAGATAAGATAAAATTAACAGTTACATAAAAATTATAAAATCTATGTCTTAAGACTATCTACAAAATATTCTTGTATACTATAGTAACATTTGTTAATTAATAAATATTTTAAAGTATTTTTAAATAATTTAAAGGATCAATGTTTTTAATTTCTTCTGGCAAATGATTGTACAGTTTGATTCCTGATACATACGGATCATTTAAAGATAAATTTAATTTATGTTTGGGTAATATAAAATTGTCAACTCATGTGTCATCTGTCAAAACTGGACCAATCAATTTTGAGGATTTATAAATTTTCCACCAATTGAAACGAATTTTTTCGACAATTTATCACTAGTGCTCGCAGCGACATAATTTTTCGACAATTTTCACTAGTGATCCAATCGACAATTTTAAACAATTGAATATATCTTTATAAATCAAAATCCTATTGTTATAACTGTTGTAATGGAAGTGAAGCTATTTATAAATCATTTTCATAAAGAAAGAATACATTTTATTCGATGAATAGTCCTCCGAATACCATTCGTGTTCCAAGTTATGTAGACAATTTTTGTTGCTGTATCACGAATGGTTATTACGCTTGATTGAAAATTGCACGAGTGCGTATAGCACTCATGTGTCATCTGTCAAAAATGGACCAATCAATTTTGAGGATTTATAAATTTTCCACCAATTGAAACGAATTTTTTCGACAATTTATCACTAGTGCTCGCAGCGACATAATTTTTCGACAATTTTCACTAGTGATCCAATCGACAATTTTAAACAATTGAATATATCTTTATTAATCAAAATCCTATTGTTATAACTGTTGTAATGGAAGCTATTTATAAATCATTTTCATAAAGAAAAAATACATTTTATTCGGTGAATTGTCCTCCGAATACCATTCGTGTTCCAAGTTATGTAGACAATTTTTGTGGCTGCATCACTCATGATTATTACGCTTGAGAAAACTTAACTTGTGGAATCGTTTGATTGTTACATCTGGTTAAAATGCTAGTATGACGTTTACTAGTTGAAAATTTAATGATTGCAGACTTAGAAGCATTTAGAGTAAGATTAAGATTAGCAAACCAATCAGAAATATTCTGAGTTAACATGGACAAACTGTTCTCTGGATTAATTTCACATTCTGGCATAACAATTGAAATATCATCTGCGTAACTTACGAATATATTTGCGTTTAAAACATTTTTGATCTCGTTCACATAAAGTGAAAATAAAATAGGCCCTAATATCGACCCCTGTGGGACACCAGAAAGTACTGGCTTTTGATTTGATTTACAATTATCATAGTAAACCAATTGCGCTCTATCACGTAAATATGACATAAACCAAGAAGCACAATTTCCTCGCAGACCACATCGTTCCAGTATGTTCAACAACTTTTCGTGATTGACACAATCAAAGGCTTTACTTAGGTCGATAAAAATAGAATATGTATTTATATTTCTATCTAGATTATTATGTATAACATGCAATAAGTTAGCTAGGGCTGTTATTGTACTACGGTCTCTGCGAAAACCATGTTGTTCCTCAATGATTACTTTATGTTTGGTTAAGAATGGCAGTATTCTATTTAGCATAATTTTTTCCAACAATTTATGGAAAACAGACACTAGACTAATGGGCCTGTAGTTATTTACATGTTCCTTGGGCCCTTTTTTATGCAGAGAAATGACTAATTATTTTCAATACATTAGGAAATATTCCACTTGAAATTGATTCATTGATGCAATGAAGTAGTGGCTCAATAATTGTACTAAAACAACTCTTTAACAATTTAGCAGGAATTTCGTCAATTCCTGTTGCACAAGAGTTGCTTAATGTAAATATAGTAGACACTAATTCTGAATCCGATACAGGTTGTAAATAGATAGACCTATTGCATGTTATTAAATTTGTGTTGCATTGATTAATTGGTTTTGAGTTTGAAGAAATATTGTCAACAAGTTTCTGTGCTGTATCAACAAAAAAATCGTTAAACATATTTGCCATGTGCATGGAATTAAAAGTTACTTCAGTATCATTGCAAAGCGTTTTTGGTTTACTATGAATATTTTTAGTTGCGGTGTTGAAATTATTATTAATAATGTTCCATATCTTTTTGGTACTGTGCAACGAGTTCTGTATTAACTGAGTATTATAATTTCTTTTTGAATCTTTAACCATTTTTCGATAATTGTTTTTTGCATACAAATATTGCTGTTTACTAATAATACCATCCTTATATAAGTGAAAATTTTCTTTCAGCTCCAATTTTTATTGGGTTTAGAAACATTGATTTTTACCTCTCGCATAGAAAGGTATAGGGATCGTGAAAAAATTCGATGTCGAGATTTTTGTCAATAAGCACGTTTTAGCACCTTTAGAACCTATTTTGACTATTTTCACGATGATGTGTGTGTGTGTGTGTGTGTGTGTGTGTGTGTGTGTGTGTGTGTGTGTGTGTGTGTGTGTGTGTGTGTGTGTGTGTGTGTGTGTGTGTGTGTGTGTGTGTGTGTGTGTGTGTGTGTGTGTGTGTGTGTGTGTGTGTGTGTGTGTGTGTGTGTGTGTGTGTGTGTGTGTGTGTGTGTGTGTGTGTGTGTGTGTGTGTGTGTGTGTGTGTGTGTGTGTGTGTGTGTGTGTGTGTGTGTGTGTGTGTGTGTGTGTGTGTGTGTGTGTGTGTGTGTGTGTGTGTGTGTGTGTGTGTGTGTGTGTGTGTGTGTGTGTGTGTGTGTGTGTGTGTGTGTGTGTGTGTGTGTGTGTGTGTGTGTGTGTGTGTGTGTGTGTGTGTGTGTGTGTGTGTGTGTGTGTGTGTGTGTGTGTGTGTGTGTGTGTGTGTGTGTGTGTGTGTGTGTGTGTGTGTGTGTGTGTGTGTGTGTGTGTGTGTGTGTGTGTGTGTGTGTGTGTGTGTGTGTGTGTGTGTGTGTGTGTGTGTGTGTGTGTGTGTGTGTGTGTGTGTGTGTGTGTGTGTGTGTGTGTGTGTGTGTGTGTGTGTGTGTGTGTGTGTGTGTGTGTGTGTGTGTGTGTGTGTGTGTGTGTGTGTGTGTGTGTGTGTGTGTGTGTGTGTGTGTGTGTGTGTGTGTGTGTGTGTGTGTGTGTGTGTGTGTGTGTGTGTGTGTGTGTGTGTGTGTGTGTGTGTGTGTGTGTGTGTGTGTGTGTGTGTGTGTGTGTGTGTGTGTGTGTGTGTGTGTGTGTGTGTGTGTGTGTGTGTGTGTGTGTGTGTGTGTGTGTGTGTGTGTGTGTGTGTGTGTGTGTGTGTGTGTGTGTGTGTGTGTGTGTGTATGGAAGTCTGTATGTGCGCCTACTATAGTCTTTCGTTCTGATTCATTATCTCAAATTTTACTGAACATAAAATTCTAATATTTTGCAATATACATTTATATATGTTAATGAAGAGCTGATACGATTTTGGTAAAAATCTGCCAACCGGAAATGGTATTTTCTTGAAGCATTTTAACATTTTTTGCAAAAAATATAGGAAATACTGCGATAGTTACAATTTGTCATTCGACATTTGAAAGAACAAATTATCTTTTACAATATTTATTTAACATCGTTTCTATATCTCTTACCAATAAAGGAAAATTAATTTTCAAAAATTTGTAATTTTACCTACCACGATTTGTAAATCATAATATAGGAACAAAATTAAAAAACAAAAATGAAATGTCATTGTGAACAGACGTATAAACAGTTTCTGAATTTTTTGTGACACCATTTTTAAATATACATTATTAACTGGGTTTGAAACTTAGAACCTATAGCAGCCGAAATATAATAAATTAAAAACTGACTGAATTCCATTAAGTTTTTATCCTTCAATTAAACGTATTCAGTCAAGAAGTATCATCGATTCATTATTATTATTATAACTGGATATAAGGTAATAATGAAATAAAAAATTTATCTACAAAGAGGTAATTTGATTTCAATGCCAATAGGAATCGGTACTTTGCTTGAAGAACTATAACAAAAATTACAAAAAGTAGCCTAACCAAATCCAAATTCACATATTACAGTGTCAAGGCGGGAGGTCTAGTGATGGTCACGTCAGATTTTTTCTAAAGGAAAAGATAATTCGATATAGTACGATAATGTTTCAAGTAAATATTGAAATTTTGAGTTTAGGTACATCTTTTGTGAGATATATATTATGCCAATCAATGTTACTTAAATAGTGATTAAACAATTCAATCCGCTTTGCAGAGTAAACTCTTCTCTCAATAATATTTTTCACATCATCGTTTACAATATTGATCAATGTTACGCTCTGGGCAGTATGATCTGAAATTAAATTAGGTATTATATTTGCGATATAAGAACTTTTGTCAAAATTTGTAAAAATATTATCAATGCACGTTTGACTATTGTTTGTTACTCTAGTTTGGTTCTAGAATAGCAGGATACAAATTAAAAGAAGTCATTAGGTCCAGTAGAGACCTTGTCTCATTGCAATCTATCAAAATGTTAACATTGAAGTCACCACATATGAAAAAATCTGATGTGGCCAGCACACGACCTCCCGCCTTAACACTGTAATTTATGTGAATTTGGCTTTCTTAAATTATAATTTTGCAATAAATTTACAAACTTTTTGAAAATAGTTTTATAGTTCTTAGTTCTTTAAATTAGCTTTATTATTACCTTATTACAATATGTTCAGTTAATAATATTTACATTTCTTTTAAAATGGTGCCACAAACATTTCAGAAATTGTGCATACCTACGTCTGTTCATCTGTCACATTGACATATTCATTTTTGTTTTTAATTTTTTCCTATATTGTGATTTACAAATCGTGGTAGGTAAAATTATATATCTTTGAAAAATTATTTTCCTTTATTGGTAAGAGATATAGACAAGATGTTAAATAAATATTGTAAGATATAATTTGTCCTTTGAAATGTCGTATGATAAATTATAATTATCGCAGAATTTTCTATATTTTTTGCAAAAAATGTTAAAATGCTTCAAGAAAATACCATTTCCGGTTGGCAGATTTTTACCAAAATCTAATCAGCTCTTCATTAACATGTACAAATATATAATGCAAAATATTAGAATTTTATGTTCAATAGAATTTGAGATAATGAATAAGAACGAAAGAGCATAGTAGGCACACATACAGACTTTCATACACACACACACACACACACACACACACACACACACACACACACACACACACACACACACACACACACACACACACACACACACACACACACACACACACACACACAGACATCATCGTGAAAATAGTCAAAATAGGTTCTAAAGGTGCTAAAACGTGCTTATTGACAAAAATCTCGATCCCTATACCTCTCTAGGCGAGAGGAAAAAATTACAATTATCATTCTCAAATTTTAAGATTTCAATCAGACAAAGATCCAGCTGATCCAAAAAACTCTTAAGGCCCGGTTGTACAATTCGAGTTTAGTGTCAGCTTAAACATAAACTCAATCTTAGTTAAACTGAGTTTTCTCAGCCAATCTCCAGCGTTAAAATAAAACCGTTAACCAATGAGATACCACAATACAACAGGAAAACTTTGTAACCATGGTTTTGACATAAACGCAGTTTAAGCTGAGATTGAACAACCGACCCTAAATATTTGTATTTGGAGCACGATATATTGTCAATACATACGTAGCAATAGAATTTAGTTTAAATTTAATAGCACAGCATTCGAAAAGTTGCTCTATATTAAATTTTTCTATGATTAACACTTATTCAAAGTTGACTTTTTGTTTACAAATACGAATCTCGAATAGCAAAATAGAGCCAGGCGTTAGAGATGGGCATTTTGGAAAAATTTAATATCCGATCCGATCCGACTCTATTTATTATCCGATCCCGATCCGCGAATCCAATCCGATATCCGATTTAATCCGAAGATCCGATTCAACATCCGATCCGATTCAACATCCGATCCGATTCGAAAATCCTATCCGACATCCGATCCGATCCTATCTGACATCCGATCCGACATCCGATCCAATATCTCAATATAGGAATATACCATTATGTTTTTTATTGATATGGGACAATATGCAATTGTTTAAATGGTAGTTAAATTTCAACAAATTGTAAGTATTAAATGATAAATACGAAAACATAAAAATATCATCTGTTAAGCTTAGTTTGTATTTGTTTAGCATTGAAGCCGGCATACAATATTAAAAATAGTCGTGCATCATCGGAAGTGTTCGTACCTAACCTAATAATAACTTACCTATTTATAAATTATCTAAATATTAATTATTGTGTAAATTAAATACCACTGTAATATTATTCAATTTGAACTTCGGATCGGATAATTTATCCGAACTTCGAATCAGATAATTTATCCGAACTTCGGATTGGATACTTTATCCGAACTTTGGATCGCATATTTTATCCGAACTTCGGATCGGATATTTTATCCAAAATTCGGATCGGATATTTTATCCGAAATTCGGATTGGATATAGGTATTATCCGAACTTCGGATCGGATATTTTATCCGAACTTCGGATCGGATATTTTATCCGAACTTTGAACCATATCCGATCCGAGAACGTTCTTATCCGATCCGATCCAAGTCCGACTTCGCATCGGATCGGATTTCGGATTTTTCCCATCTCTACCAGGCGTATAAGTATTTCTATACTAGAAAAAATCTGACGTGGACACCACATGACTTCCTTGTACGCCTTGTTTGTTCATACTTTTCTTAATAACTAAAATGTAGAATAATATAAAAAATTCTTTTAACTTATTATACTAGTATACTCACAAATATATTTTAGTCATTTTATTTAAACTGCAGAAGAAGATATAAAGCATATTTTACTATTGTCACTGTCATGTCATAATCATTTAAATTTTACATAGTAACAAATGTTAATCGATCATGGACTACAAGATACCGAAATACTAAATTATAAATATATACTTTAATTATTCTTAAATGATACCAGATACAAAAATATTTATAAAATACCGATTGTAGGTAATAATCACATACCTAATATTTCATTTAAAATACAAAAATTTGTCTTAAATTAAATGTTTATCGAAATATTTGAAAAAAGTACTACTTCCGGTTTGTAGATTGAAACCAAAAATAGGAGGTGCACAACTAGATGCTATAACAGTCCTAAATACAAAATTTCAACTTTCTACGTCTAACCCAATTTGAGTTATGCGACATACATACGTACGCCCGTACGTACGTACAGACGTCACGACGAAACTAGTCATAATGGATTCAGAAAAGGTCAAAACGGATATTTCCATCAAAATCTGAAAACCGAAATTTTTCGCGATTACAATACTTCCTTATTACTCCGTACAAGGAAGTAAAAAGTATGGAAATCGAACGGAACTCGGATGCAAATTTCTGAATTAGGTACATTATACTAGAAATGGCTTTTTATTTGCTTATATTGTTTTATTTATACAGGTGGTTTTGAAGTTAATGTCATAAATTAAAGGGTAATTACTAATTTAAGTAGTACCTATGAAATGTGTAGATTACGAAACAGATTTTTTGTTTAAATCGCAAAATTAATTTCCGTGTTTTCCAGTCAAAAAATTTTTGTTGCCACTGCCACTGGGTGGAGTAATTATTATTGTTTCATTAAAAATAATTAAATTTTGTTTATTTATTTTTAAATTATTATGTAATTTAAGATGTTGAGTATCTACTTCTATTGTTTGTGTTTAATAGGAAAACGAATCCAGTGCAGTAGGTAGTACAAAAAATGCTGCAGGTAAACTACTACCCTTAATTTTTCGAATTTAAAAAAAAATTCTTTCTGTTTTATAATCTACACATGTCATACGACTTACCCTTAAATTTATGACATTAACTTCAAAACCACAATGTATAAGTCAAGTTTAAAATTTTAGATTTATTTGCATCTGTGCATTATGTACAGAATGTTACTTTTAAAAAATTATCTATGTATTACCTAGATTTTTTTAAATATATTTTTTCCTTAAAATACGTTATTTTAATACCGTAATGTCACAAATGCAACGTCTTTCAGCGCCTGCAAATCGACGTATCTGTCAAGTCACTTGTCTGTTTGGGAAAAAGACCATTCCGCCCCTGAAAGCTCATCTGTGGTGTATACTCCACACTTTAATCTCAATCTTCATTAAAAACCTTGACTACTTATATTAAATAAATATCCCTGAGCTGTCGACTGGTAACCGCACACACGGTAAAATATATGTACCTACACCCACGGAGAGAAAACCATTGTAACACATACAATAAATATTATATTTCATAAAACAAATACCTAATTATACGTTAGGGACAACAATTAAACCAATGTACGATATACAACATGAATTTTATGCAAATTTTATAATATTTTATTATAAAAATTCAAATAATATAAAATTATATGGAATACAATATATGTTATTGTAAGTGATACAATATGATGTTATGTAAGTAATACTATATGAAATTGTATATCGTACAATATTTAATATTATTAGTTTAATAATATATTTTTATACTACGTGTACGATATTTTTTGTACACTTTTTATAATGTAGAATTGTAGGTAAATTAAAAAAGAAATATTATACCTACTTAACACATTTATTTACACAAAAAAACAAGATTTCAGATTTATGTTTTTAAGGTTGATGGACATAAAATATACAGTAAAAAATAAACAGTAGGCATAGCAGAATTACCTAATTTGATTCATATAAACACAAAAAACATTTAGGCATTTTATTTTAAATAATTATGCACTTGAACAAATTAATATACTAACAAAAAAAATTATTAGACACATAGTTTTAACAAATATGGTCATAAATTGTTTAAAATAATACAAAATTGTAAAAACTGAAATCGAACTATTTGACCTATTTTAATTTTAAATAGTGTGTTACAGTTAAGCAAATTTAACAAATATGACTATAGTTAAAATTGTAGAAAATAATAAGAAAAAAACTGCAAAAGCAAAAATTATCATGTAAACACTTATTTAAATCTGCATCTATATATGAGAAATTGCGCGATATTCTATATAAAAATCTGCTTTATGTTAAAAATATGCAGTTGTATAAATACCCAAATTTGTTTGACTCCTGGATATTCCACCATCAAAGAAAAGAATATTTTGAAGCAAACGTCTAGAGCTTCTAGCGGAGTTTGAACTTTGTATTTATGGTCATCTATGACCACGGATCATGCCTGAATTTCTCTTAGTGGGCCAATGATGACAAAGAAGGGTTGTAAACTTAATCCAAAATTTCCTAGCTGTTTTTTCTTTCCTCATTTCAGAAATTTAAAATGAGAGTTCTAAAATAAATTCAAAACATCATCATCATTCATAATATATGAACAGACCAAAAATAGGCTTACCAATATGTGGAGAACAAAAGAATTCTGAACTTCGGCTTTCGATGGACGCCAGCTCTTCGTTTTACTTTTATTTCTGAAAGTTGTTAGTGGAAAAATATATGGGAGTAGATTAATTGCATATATATATGACGGCGTAGAAGGATCAGGATAAATATTTTTTTTCATTGAATTCCCAACTTTTTAACTCGGGATCCCGACTTTTAATCTCGGGATCCCGACTTTTAATCTCGGGATTAAATAACTGAGATCCCGAGTTTAAAAGTCGGGATCCCGAGATTAAAAGTCAGGATCCCGAGATTAAAAGTCGGAATCCCGAGTTTAAAAGTCGAGAATTCAATATAAAAAAATATTTACCCTGACCCTTCTACGCCGTCGTACATATACGTTAATATCTACAAAAGGTTAATTTTTTTTAAATTATCATGCTTATATAATCTGAAATTAGTATGTTACCTTCACAATTTTCTGGTAATGTTATTTTATTTACAGAGGCAAGTAAATTACAGCACGGGCATATTTTGACCACGTTTCATTTAGATAATTTTCTTTGTCTTTATATGCATGAAGAAAATCCCGGATCTACTAAATTTTAATAGGAAAATACGTTTCCACTTGTTTATCACTATTAACTATTACTATTACGACGTAAAACAGCAAAGAGCAAAGCGATCTAGTACGACGGACACCACTAAAATGAAGAACGCATACAAGTTGCAACTTCTTGTGTTCTGGGTTTATAATATATTGTTATATAAATCACAAAATATTACAATAATTATACAAATAATTGTGTTTTGTAAAACATAATTAATCATTATTGTATGATATACTATGTAGCGTTATACAAAAATTTGTACAATATATTGTTTTAAAATATAAAATGATTGTGTTGTATAGTAGAATATTTTATTATTAATGTGTACAGGATACAACTTTTATTGTAGGGTATATAATAAATGGTTTAACAACAAAAATTATGTGAAAGAAACACATTAGTTTTGTAAATGAAACGACACTGTATTTTAAATCGTAATATTTACGTAATACATTTTACAACACAGCAGTTTATAATAATATTCTTACAATACGTTTCTCTCCGTGCCGATGATTCATAATTTGTGAGACTGTCCCACCCAAGTTTTGGGTAAATGGCGCGTGATATTTTTTATGTACCTTGCTCAAATTCTAATAAATGTATCATTAATATTACGGTTATATTAAAATGAGATGAGTTAAATATAACAAACAAAATTATATATTTAGATAACGTGTACGTTGATTTCGAGTTAAAAGATTTTAGAAATTCACCAAATTTTTAATATAAATCATTTAGTAATTTTTAAAAAATGTATAGTAATGCGACAAGTCGACAATAGACGTTGAATATTTTCTGATTTTATGAACGTAGCGACATCGTGTGGTCATAGTTGTAATTATTATTTAACTTTAGACTGGGTTATCGACAAACTTATCAGCATCAGCAAAAGCAAACAGCTCGTGAATCATGACTAGATTATTATCTGATAATTTACTTTATTTTGTACGTGAATCGTGAAGTGCATGCATAAAAGTAACAGTATCTAGCTTTGATGTAAGTTGTTTTATTTTCAATTTACGATAAATGTGCATATTTTTACCTTCCGCTTACCTGTAAAGGAAGATATTGGAATCATGCAAAAAATCGGGTAGTGAGTTTTTAGTGGATGAGCACGAATTAGGGTCCTTACAACTCATTTTTGATAGTTTCCCGATGATGTCTGTATGTATGTGTGTGTGTGTGTGTGCGTGTGTGTATATGTGTGTGGTCCGGGCCGATGCCGTCTGTTGGATAACTCAAATACGAATTACCCAAAAATTTTGATATTTGGTATTTTACAATTGTATACGAATAGGAAGAGCTCATTAGATTTTGGTACAAATATCTTCACCGGAAGTGATATTTTTTGAAGATTGAAAAGATTAAGTGTCAAAAATTTCTATAAATTTGGATAAATATAGTATTTATTTGTAATAAGAATAAGAGGAAAAGTTATTTACAATTTACGTTATAAAAAAAATTGTCTTTATCTGGTAGCATTAAAGAACTGCAGTAAAATTTAAAAAATAAATTTATTAAATAAATCGTTGAAATCTTGTAATCCATGTTCGACTGAATTTTGTTTCTGTGTCAAAAATATTGACAGGTTGACATACTAGTGCTATATGTCATAAGCAAGAATTAAATGTAGTAATTGAACGGAGGATTGCTTCAACACAGAAGAGTTTTCGTGTGAATTAATCTTTTGATTCAGGTGATACTAATTTCTGTGTTTGAATATTTTAGAATTTTATTTGTATATTTTAAATGGGCACCGGATTGTACGTATACATTTCTGTTTAAAGTCTAGATATGGCGGAAGGTTGTGTGATGGCCACGTCAGATTTTTCTTAGTTGGTTACATAAATTTAGTACCTACTAGATACTCGTAGTGTTTTTTGTTCTTTGAGTGAAAAAAATGTATATTCTAAAAGATAAATTTAGTATAAATAAGGTTAATGTACCATATCCATTAAGTGTATTACCAGGTAGTACATACAAATCTTAAAAAGTTAAATATTATGGAGAGATGTAAAAGGATTGATTCGTTTGTACAAGGTAGATACATTATGTTAATAATATTGACGCACTTAATCGGATTTCATGGAATTTATTGTCATTGTTACTTGAGATTTCCTATTTAAAAACTATATTAATTTGTTTTTTATAAATAGTTTAAAGATAACTAAATTTATTTATCGTTCTTTCGTTCTTGATAACTTCCTTATCATCTTGTCTGTTTTTTGCAAATTTTATTTTACATTAACAAAATATGTCTAGATAGGTATTTAATATTTAATCATTATTATAGGTAAGTTATAAAGTTCCTAGATAAGATAGTATTAATATGAGTTTTGTTATTGAAATTGTGGTCGATAATAATTATTATAATATTTATTTTCTACTGGACTAGCGCGGGACTTCCCCGGCTTAAAATATAAGAAAATATAAATATAAATAAAGTCAACAGAAAATATTTTTAGAGGACTTTCTTCGGGTTGTGTGTCGAATTAACATCCCGAAAGCCAAAATAACGATGAATTCCCGACTTTAAATTTTATCTATACCTAATACCTATAATAATTGTATTCAGCTTCAGCACAAAATAATGTAGAGGTTGAAGATTTATATGAATTATGTTGGCGTAGCTTCGTATTTGTAGAAATAACTCTAAATAAGTTATGAAATAATGGAACTGTTAAAAGAAGTTGAATTTCGAGTAATGGAATGATTGTTTTTGATTTAGATGGAGATTCCCGGTGGCATGCTGTCCTTGTTGAGTTGTGTGGAGTGCGGCGCGGTGTTGAGCCGAGGGCCGGTGTTCCAGGCGCACGACGGCGCGGCGCTGTGCGGCCGCTGTGTGCGTTCAGACCGCCCGACGTCACGCAACCAAGTCTACGAGGCCGTGGCACAGCTGCTGCGCTTCCCCTGCAGGAACCGCGAGCTCGGCTGTACAGACACCGTGCCCTTCACACGAGGCGAGGAGGACGTGCTGCACGAGCTCCAGTGTCCGTATCGCCAGTACCTGTGTCCCGTCGTGCCCCGTGGCCAGTGCGACTGGCTGGGGTCTTCGAAATCAGGATTGCTTGAACACTGTGAAACTCAACATCCTGACACGGTACGCTTGAACATTAATATTTTATTAAATTTGAATACGACTCACCATTGTATTATGAATTACCAATTCAATACTATAATTATGAGTCCATTATTCAACAACTATGATCTGTCAACAAACCAAAATGTGAAGTTAGGTTAATGTTTTAATGATAACAAAAATTGTAAAGAAATGTTTTTTTTAAGTCGTAGATAAAACGAAACCGTAGTATTTGAGTTGCAAATAATGACTATATTCACTTGGTTGATTATACACTCGCCTTCAGCTCGTGGCATAAACTTTCATCCTCTTGATTATAGCCTACATTATGTATTCGTTAAATAATATACTATTACTAGATATAATTTTTAATAATTGATGTCTTGAAAAAAGTTTAAAAACGTTAATATGCTTCGCAATGTTATTATTGATTTACTAATTTTAAATTGTTCTTTTTTACTAGGTGGTTCGCAATGGAGTGCAGCTTACACATGACATCACAAAGTCCAGTCAGAACACTTACGTACTCTACGCCCTTCGAGTCCTTTTTCTACTTCACACGAAAGTATGTGTGACAACCGGAAAAATATTTCATTCTCTTCGTTTGTTGGGCGATAACGCTGCCAAGTTCTCTTTCACTGTAGATGTTAAACGCGATACATATTTAGTTTCAAAATCTTATCCTGTAGCTCCACCTGGGTGCTTGGCCATGCAGGAAGACACATCATTGGCTATGAGTATCAACAGTCTACTAGAAATATTAGATGGATTTAAAGGAACCAAGTTTATCGTAACTGTATACGACATGGCAGGATGTACTGAATGCAGCGCTAAGTTAAAGCAGTATTATTATCCTAATTTAGCAGCAGAAGGATGGTTGTGTGACAGTTGTGCACCTGCTAAACGATTCTGTAAGAATAAAGATAAGGGATGTACACATAGAGATATTGATAAAAAGTGTGAAATTCATGAAATTGTTTTTTGTCCGTTATCCACACGCTGTCATTTTTGTAATAAAACAATACCCGAAGAAACATTAAATGCTCATTACACTTCTGTACATAGTGATATTACGTATGCTTCAGGTTCAATGTGGAGAAATACATTCAAGAATGATAATAAATATCTTATAACAACTAACTTTGCTTTGATTAGGTGCAGATCATTACCAAAAAATAATCAATTTCACGAACTGGTAATAACATGTTCGTTATTAAGTGAAGAATTACATGAACTTTGTTGTGAAATTAAATTAAGTCATCCAGTAACAAACCAATCAAAAACATATAATTGTAATGTTAGTTATATTGATGCAGATTTTCGACTCGAGGTTTTAAATGATGATTTTATGTGCAATGATGGTCAGTATGACGTTTGTCTTACTGTAAGTAAAGTTGTAAATTGATTCGTAGTGGCTCTGCTGCCGGTGCTGGAGCCTTTTAGCTGCCAACAAAGGTTGTTCATTTAGTTCAGTTAAATCTAAAGTGCAAAGCAATATTCGTTTGGTTTACAGAAATCAGCGCCGGTAGCCATTGATATATTTTCGGTAACTGTTGCCTGTACCGGCGACACAGCCAATTTATTATCTTTATAATGTTCAATTCGTATTATTGATGCTACTGACGATTTTGTTATTATATTTTATATTTAGTAATTCACAAATCACTTAAATATGTATAATTACTTATAATTTATTTTAAGTACATATATTTCTGTTCCAAAGGATTTTTCACATGAATGAATCAAATTATTTATTTATAGAAATAAAGTTTTTTTTTATACCTACATTTTATAATTTTAAATTTGCTCCAATTAACAACACCTCTCCTCTCCCCTCCCGCCAAACAAAATCCTGGATACGTCCTTGATTGACAAATAACTATAATATTTTTTTAATTTTCTCGAAAACTGTGCCACTTACATGTAAATTTTTGTTACTGTAAGAATGTATGTAAATATCTTTATGTACGACTTCATTATAATCAATTGTTTATGACGTTGTTTAGCGTGCATAAACTACCAGTTTATGCACTAGTGCATAATGATAAAGTAAAACAACAATTAAAATTAATACATTTTTTTTTATTTATGAACAAGAATTCAATTAAATGAAAATTTTATAAATTACAATAAGGAATACATTTTCCAGGCTCCTGACAAACTGACACTAAATTACCAACAAAATAATATAATATTAATCAATTTCATGTAAAATAAACTAAGTACAAACCTTATTTAATTGTTTAGGGATAAACTAGCTAATTTGGTTATCTATTCCTTCGTTTATATTAATATTGTAGCACACAACATCAAATACTTGGCCCATCTGGATATCTTATACGACGAGATCAGTATTGAAGTACTTACAATATTGTATTTTCGGTATTTTCCTTTATTTGGCATAATCAGGAGAAGTGTTTCTTTTGCATTTAATGCAATTTCAATAATTTCTTTCATTTCTAGACCAAAAATAAGAATGTTTTTAATAAATGTCAGTTTGTGAGTTTCAATATTTTTCTCAAACAAATAATCAATAAACAACTTTGTAACCATAACAATAGAAAAAATACATTAATACTATCAAATTTTTTTGTCAACCCGATTATGTCAAATACAAATGTCATTCTAGGCAATATAAAAATTGATTATAATGAAGTCGTACATAAAATATTGTATGTAACTCGTACATAATCGGACTTTATAGACTAGCCTTATTTATTAGCCTCGTTCGCTGCGCTCACTCTGCCATAAACGGCTCTTCAATAAAGTCCTAGATTATGCACTTGTTACATAAATATCTATTATTTTGCCTGTTGGCTTAAATCAACATAAATGTGAAATCTATGAAAATTTTTGGTACTGTTCTATAGAGATTTTTGTACTCTACCACGGTATTAACTTATTTAATGATACAAAGGAGCAGATCTAAAAAGAATTCCGAGACCTCCATTTTGTATGTCCGTCATTTCTGTAATAGGGGAAAATTAAACCTTTTATTTTGTATATGTACCTACCCCAAGTTTGTTTCTCCTTTATGCCGTATCGCATCTTTATTTAAATTAAAAAATTTAATGCGCCAAAAGGCAGGCAACCAAGGTTTTAGAGCACCAATGCAGAAAGTATAGCAAAATTTTATGACTTTGTGTGAATATTCCTCTTAGGTCAGTTGCTTATTGAATATTTAAAAAATTATTTAATACTATTTGCTTGAATTTTGAAATATGTATAAAATTATTTATTTTTATTTAGAAGACATTGTCAATATTGTATTTTATTAGCGCAACGACATCGTATGGTCATAGATGTAATTATTATATTTAACTTCAGACTGTGCTATCGACAATCTTATCGACATAAAAGCGATAAAAGCAAACATCTCATAAATCATCGCTAGATAATTTACTTGATTTTGTACGTGAATCGTGAAGTGCATGTGTAACAATAACAGAATCTACTTTTGATATAAGTTGATTTATATACAATAATTATTACTTTATTAGTAAGTACCTAATTTTGTTTTTCGTGTGTTATCTATACTAATAAAATAAAGAGGAAAGATTTGATTGTGTGTTTGTTTGTTTGCATTGAATAGGCTCCGAAACTACTGGACCGATTTGAAATTTTTTTTTCACCCTTGGGAAGCTACACTATCCCCGGGTGACATAGGCTATATTTTTTTTTTAATCAAAATTGTTTCTTCTTATGACGAAAATGTACAGTAACTTGTCACTTAATTGAACAAAATAACAAACAGATTAGATAACCAGACATTTAATTAAACTACTATGTATTAGTTGTCGAATACGGATTTCGAATTCGCAGTTGGTTTAGGTGTTTTGAAACAGACAGTTTGTTGTGGATTGTCAGTATTGGTTAGTATTAAGTTTTATTTTATTTATTTGATGTTTATAACGATGTAAAATTGCATTGTTATCTAATTCAGAGTTTACTGCTCCGATTGAGTTCAAATTTGGTATGGTAATAGCTTAAGATGTAACATTATGACATGAGCACTGAGCACAATGGCGGTAACCGATTGGGTTTAAATTTAATTTCTCAGATTGGTGGGAAGGGGATATTGCAAGCGCGTTCAAATTTGGTACAGTAATAAATAAGAATCTGTCTTGAAACTTGAAACATAGGTATATTAAAATGTTAGTCCGCCATCTTGAAACAAAATGGTGGCTAGCCAACTCAAAATGTACTGCACCGATTGGGTTCAAATTTGTAATGGTTATCTAACTTATGACATGAGCATACTAAAATATCAGTCCGCCATCTTTAAACAAAATGGCGGTAATCGATTGGGTTCAAATTTGGTATGGTATCATGGGCGTAGTTAGAGTTGCCACCATGTAGGTAGGGTAGGTAATAACTTGGAATTCTTATAACAAGATTCCTTTAAATTCGAGTTTGACGCGTAGGTATAGCAACGCGAGCCGGGTTCGCTAGTTAATAATAATCTATAAGATAAATTTAATATATATATATATATATATATATATATATATATATATATATAAACTTATTGACATACTTACTAATGATTGTTTTAGTTTTGCTTGTAGAGCGTCGTGTCCCAACTTTAAATATTACGTACCTAATATAATAATTATTATTGTATTCAGCTTCAGCACAAAATAATGTAGAGGTTGAAGATTTATATGAATTCTGTTGGCGTAGCTTTAAGGATATATTCGTATTCATAAAAATAACTCTAAATAAGTTATGAAATAATGGAACTGTTGAATGAGCTTGAATTTGGAGTAATGGAATGATTGTTTTGTTTGCAGAGCTTGGTGAGCCGCGATGGAGATTCCCGGTGGCATGCTGTCCTTGTTGAGTTGTGTGGAGTGCGGCGCGGTGTTGAGCCGAGGGCCGGTGTTCCAGGCGCACGACGGTGCGGCCGCTGTGTGCGTCCAGACCGCCCGACGTCACGCAACCAAGTCTACGAGGCCGTGGCGCAGCTGCTGCGCTTCCCCTGCAGGAACCGCGAGCTCGGCTGTACAGACACCGTGCCCTTCACACGACGCGAGGAGGACGTGCTGCACGAGCTCCAGTGTCCGTATCGCCAGTACCTGTGTCCCGTCGTGCCCCGTGCAAAGTGCGACTGGCTGGGCTCCAGGCGGCAAATGCTGGACCATTGTGAAACTAAGCATGCTGAAAAGGTTAGTTTACACTTTCATATATAGGGGTTTTCAGGGTAAAATAGCCTAAATTAAGGCTCTACACTTGTTGAAAGCAATATTGCTGCAATAGAATCAAAATTCACGATTCTGGCTATATTGCTCAAAATAAAAATCTGAAATTTACCATAAGTAATTACGAAGCATTATTTGATCGAAAAATTCATACAATACATTGTTGCGACAACAATTAGAATAAATAAGAATTAAATTATGCATTTTAATATTACAAACTACGGCCTTATTATTGCATATTTATTAATTTTGTTTTAAATAGTCGATTCCTTGCATTGTTCGTGGGAGTGCTAAGAAAATATTTTTTGTCAAAAAAATTACACATCTGAGGAAAAAAATAGTAAACAATCGGCCAAATTGACTATTTTTACTAATTTATTACTAAAATACCATTAAGTATTTCAAAAATATAATTTCTTAGCACTCTAGAGTCATTTTTTAACTATCTATATATAAAATATGAACAGTGTAGGTGTACTAACAAGAGCTCAGTTTGTAATATAGCAAGCTCCCTTTTTCACTATATTTTTGACACAAGTGTAGCGCCTTAAAATATAAATATAGGACCCCAAAACAAGAAAAAATTATTTTGGAGATTTTCTCGCAAATACTTTTAGGAGATATTTTCTTTTGAAGTTATAAATAAGAAAGTTTTGTGAAAATAACGGAATACCTACTAATAAATAAATATTGCATTAAACATGATTAAATTCTGTGAAAACCGCAGAAGATATTTTCAGGAAAAAATGTGACAAATACAAACGATCCTCTCCCGTTGTAGCTATAAATTGATATCTTACATAAGTCTCAAAAAGAATTAATAGAACAAAGGGTACCACCTAATATAAATTTTATTCAACACCTACTAATAACAACATCTTTACTACTTATATAATGATTTTATATAAGCAAAGTAAAAGATTGCTCAATAGTGGCTTTTGTAAAAATTATAGCCACTAGTGGGTAAACTGTATCGTAATTTACTTGTTGGAAGTCACCAAGTAACGATGTTTTTGGTTAGAACATAATGTTCTTTAAATATTTAAGCAATTATTAATAGGCGTTGGATAAAACGTTATACTTAACATGTGGGCGAAAAAAATGACCCACTCGAGAGAATGATCTTACTCAGCCTTCGGCCTTGTGAATTAAGATTTCTCTCATGAGCAAGTCCTTTCTTTGCCCACTAGTAAAGTAAATAACTTCGGAAGAAAATGTCTCCTAAACAAAGTGTTTGCAAGAAAATCTCCAAATGAAAATTTGTTCTTGTTTTGAGGTCTTACAATCATCTCGACATTCATATTTTAGGTTAGGCTATTAATCCTGAAACATTCTGTATATTAATTTTTTTAAATAATATACATGTTCACTAGATACTGATAACTTTTCATTTATGTTGAAAAATTTAAAAACAGACATTCTTCGCTAAATATTTATAGTTTAATAAAGTTCTAATTTTTTTCTTTTCAGGTGATGAGCAATGGTGTGCAGCTAATACATGACATCACAACGTCTAGTCAGAACACTTACTTACTATACGCCTTCCAAGTACTTTTCCTACTTCATACTAAAGTATGTGTTGCAACCGGAAAAATTTTCCATTCTATTCGTTTGTTGAGTGATAACGCTACTAAATACGTCTTTACTGTCGATGTTAAACGTGAAAGATATTTGGTTTCGAAATCTTATCCTGTGGCACCACCTGGGTGCTTGGCTATGCAGGAAGACACATCATTGGCTATGAGTATCAACAGTCTTCTAGAATTTTTAGATGGATTTAACGGAACTAGTTTTACTGTAACTGTATACGACACAACAGGTTGTGCTGAATGTAGCGCTGAGTTGAAGCAGTATTATTATTCCGGTGTAGATGGATGGTTGTGCGACAGTTGTACACCACCTAAACGATCCTGTAAAAATAAGGATCAAGGATGTACATATAGGGATACTGATAAAAAGTGTGAAAAACATGAAATGTATTTCTGTATGTATTCGACATATTGCTATTTTTGTAGCAAAGTAACCGAAGAAACACTTATCGAACATTATACTTCTGCACATAGTAATATTACGCATGCGTCAGGTTCAACGTGGCGGAATACGTTCAAGAACGATACTTGTTATCTTATAGCAACCAATTTTGGTTTAATAAGATGTAGATCATGGCCTGAAAACAATACCTGTCATCGACTCTCGATGTCATCTTCATTATCAAGTTACGACCTACATGAAATGCGTTGTGAAATTAAATTAAGTCATCCAATTACGAAACAATCAAAATCATATACCTGTAATGTTATCTATAGTGAAGTTCCAGATTTCAAACTTCAAGTTTCAAACAATGATGTTTTTATTTGTGAAAATGGCCAGTATGATATTTGTCTTACAATAAATAGAGTTGTTAATTAAAAATATTTTTACATTATTATAACTTTATGTGTAGAATTAAAATTAACTTATGTAGCATGTAGGTATATTAGTGGATATTTTGTGAAGGCTGAATTTACGTTATACTTTTTTCGTCTACATTCATGCTAGATTTTTAGTTCGATTTTCATCCGAGATTCGTTCTACGGTTCTACTTTGTTTTCGTACTATTAGTATTCAATCGAAAATTTTAGATTTTTTCTGAAATGGTCCAAGTTAGGCAAGTTAAAAATAATATTGAAATATTAAATTCTAACAACTTGAGGTAGACGTTAGAATTTGGTAATGGAAACAGTAGAAAAATTAGTGAAAATTTATTTTGAAATTATTTCATAAACAAAACACAACCATAAATACAAACAAAAAACCAAAACAAAATGCCAAGACAAAACTTTTAAAAGTTGGTCAGACTGACTGCACACTAAATTGCGAATGCGTAGACAAAAAATGTAATAGAATAGAATAGAATAATTTATTCTCCAAAAGACCAAAAGTACATTGGTATATGGTAAGTCAAAATATTATATATATATATATATATATATATATATATATATATATATATATATATATATATATATATATACAGGGTGTTTTAGACCACCCGTACCACCCAAATATCTCGCGTAAAACGGAACGAATCAAAAAAAGAAAAAATACGTCCAAAAAGATTTCAAAAATTCTATTAATTGACACCAAATGCAAATTTTTCCCCCACCCCCTGGGGGGTGGAGGGGGGGTTGCTTTGTAAATTTAAATGGGGACCCCCATTTTTTATTGCAGATTCGGATTCCTAGATTTAAATAAAGAAGGTTTTGTCCGAAAAATTTTTTTTGATTCTTGAAAAATTTTTTTTGATTCTTGAAAAAATTTTTTTGATTCTTGAAGTTAAAAGGCAAATTAAATTTTGGTTTTAAACAGAAATTGATTCATTCAAATTTGACAAAAAGAAAAAAGCGCAGTAACTGAAACAAGAAATAAAAATCATTTAAAAAATTATAACTGTGTAAGGTACTTACCGTAATGTCAGTCCTATCCCACCCTTGCGTAGACGATAAATTACGTTGTTTTCGAAAAATCTTAAAAATTTTTCGGACAAAACCTTCTTTATTTAAATCTAGGAATCCGAATCTGCAATAAAAAATGGGGGTCCCCATTTAAATTTACAAAGCTACCCCCCCTCCACCCCCCAGGGGGTGGGGGAAAAATTTGCATTTGGTGTCAATTAATAGAATTTTTGAAATCTTTTTGGACGTATTTTTTCTTTTTTTGATTCGTTCCGTTTTACGCGAGATATTTGGGTGGTACGGGTGGTCTAAAACACCCCGTATATATAGGGTGTAACAGAAATAAGTGCTTTAATTTTAACCTGTAATGTCCCTCGACGAGAGAAATAATGTACCGTAATCAATTTTTTCCTAACTCTTCTAGTTTTTGAATTAAAATTCTTCAAAGATTTGTCACAAATTTGATTACCCGCCTATGGAACACATCAACAATCAAATTAAAAAACAACAATTACCGACTGTCAAAACAAAAACACATGTTCACTATTAATTTAATTTTTTATGCTGCGCTGTTCTTGTTATTCTGCGCAGTGATAGTGCTGGAACTGCCTGTTATTTGTTGCGCAGTTATTTTTGTTGTGCGCATTGCGCAATGCTGCAATCAGCTGATTCGTGTGCGTGTCAGTGATTTAAAGAAAATCGCTGCTGATAGTTGTTTTCCTTGATAGTGTGCGGGTTTTCGTTTGTCCAAATGTGTGTGTTGTGCATGTTGAAAATACCTTCTCTTGTAAATCCCGCCTTATCAGTTGACAATACAAGTGATAAAAAATGTTGCTGCTCTTGTATTTTACCAATAGCCCATTCGCAAAATTGACGTCTACGAGGTGGATCTATATGTAATAAATGTTGTACTTTTTGTACATGGTATGGATGTAGATGTTGTTCTTTTAAAATCCTCCAAACTGTCGTATGTGATACTCCGTGTTGTGATGATAGTCTCCGTGTACTGGTTCCAGGCTGAGCTTCAATGCAATCCAAAATAGCCTCTTCAACATGTTCAATGTGATGACGTTCCCTACCATGATCTTGAGCTGCAGGATTATACGATCCATAATCACGGAGATGTTGTACAACATTTACAAATGTGCGCACATGAGGCACACGACGATTTGGAAAACGTTCCATGTAAATTCGTTGGGCTTGAGCACCGTTTCCCAGAGCTTCACCATAGGTCAACACAATGTCTGTATATTCCTTATTTGTAAACGCAGGCATTTTGAAAGATTTTTATTTGTAATATCTGATTTATTACCCAAATATTACTTATGTCAAAACTTAATTGGAACAAGTGACACAACAATCAATTTGACAATAACAATGATTTCATGGGTAATGCTACTGAAGTAAATAATTATGTGGAACGACTCGTCAATTTACGGGGTTGAAAAAATGCTTTTTAAAAATGCGATTTCTAAAAATTAAGGTAATCGCGACTGCAATTAGTTAAGGAAGCAAGAGTAGTGGGTGTGACAGTCAAAAATTGGCCAAAAATTTAAAGTAGACTCTTTAGAATTTGTCAAGCTTTCGATTTATTTTAAATCTTCATCAGGACACTGTAACAATTTTGATATTATAATAAAAAATTTATACAAAATTTATAGTGTAATCTCAGACTTACATAGTGTTGAGGTTAGTTTAAGAAAAGCATCTGATGTATATTAGAATTTTGACAAATGTCGTCAACATTGATTAAAAAAACACATCATATTAAAAATAGAACAAATTTTGCACTAGTTTAGATCAAACAAAATAAGATAAGATAAAATTAACAGTTACATAAAAATTATAAAATCTATGTCTTAAGACTATCTACAAAATATTCTTGTATACTATAGTAACATTTGTTAATTAATAAATATTTTAAAGTATTTTTAAATAATTTAAAAGAATCAATGTTTTTAATTTCTTCTGGCAAATGATTGTACAGTTTGATTCCTGATACAATTGATCATTTAAAGATAAATTTAATTTATGTTTGTGTAATATAAAATTGTCAACTCACGTGTCATCTGTCAAAAATGGACCAATCAATTTTGAGGATTTATAAATTTTCCACCAATTAAAACGAATTTTTTCGACAATTTATCACTAGTGGTCGCAGCGATATAATTTTTCGACAATTTTCACTAGTGATCCAATCGACAATTTTAAACAATTGAATATATCTTTATTAATCAAAATCCTATTGTTATAACTGTTGTAATGGAAGTGAAGCTATTTATAAATCATTTTCATAAAGAAAGAATACATTTTATTCGATGAATTGTCCTCCGAATACCATTCGTGTTCCAAGTTATGTAGACAATTTTTGTTGCTGTATCACGAATGGTTATTACGCTTGAGAAAACTTAACTTGTGGAATCGTTTGATTGTTACATCTGGTTAAAATGCTAGTATGACGTTTACTAGTTGAAAATTTAATGATTGCAGACTTAGAAGCATTTAGAGTAAGATTAAGATTAGCAAACCAATCAGAAATATTCTGAGTTAACATGGACAAACTGTTCTCTGGATTAATTTCACATTCTGGCATAACAATTGAAATATCATCTGCGTAACTTACGAATATATTTGCGTTTAAAACATTTTTGATCTCGTTCACATAAAGTGAAAATAAAATAGGCCCTAATATCGACCCCTGTGGGACACCAGAAAGTACTGGCTTTTGATTTGATTTACAATTATCATAGTAAACCAATTGCGCTCTATCACGTAAATATGACATAAACCAAGAAGCACAATTTCCTCGCAGACCACATCGTTCCAGTATGTTCAACAACTTTTCGTGATTGACACAATCAAAGGCTTTACTTAGGTCGATAAAAATAGAATATGTATTTATATTTCTATCTAGATTATTATGTATAACATGCAATAAGTTAGCTAGGGCTGTTATTGTACTACGGCCTCTGCGAAAACCATGTTGTTCCTCAATGATTACTTTATGTTTGGTTAAGAATGGCAGTATTCTATTTAGCATAATTTTTTCCAACAATTTATGGAAAACAGACACTAGACTAATGGGCCTGTAGTTATTTACATGTTCCTTGGGCCCTTTTTTATGCAGAGCAATGACTAATTATTATCAATACATTAGGAAATATTCCACTTGAAATTGATTCATTGATGCAATGAAGTAGTGGCTCAATAATTGTACTAAAACAACTCTTTAACAATTTAGCAGGAATTTCGTCAATTCCTGTTGCATAAGAGTTGCTTAATGTAAATATAGTAGACACTAATTCTGAATCCGATACAGGTTGTAAATAGATAGACCTATTGCATGTTATTAAATTTGTGTTGCATTGATTAATTGGTTTTGAGTTTGAAGAAATATTGTCAACAAGTTTCTGTGCTGTATCAACAAAAAAATCGTTAAACATATTTGCCATGTGCATGGAATTAAAAGTTACTTCAGTATCATTGCAAAGCGTTTTTGGTTTACTATGAATATTTTTAGTTGCAGTGTTGAAATTATTATTAATAATGTTCCATATCTTTTTGGTACTGTGCAACGAGTTCTGTATTAACTGAGTATTATAATTTCTTTTTGAATCTTTAACCATTTTTCGATAATTGTTTTTTGCATACAAATATTGCTGTTTACTAATAATACCATCCTTATATAAGTGAAAATTTTCTTTCAGCTCCAATTTTTATTGGGTTTAGAAACATTGATTTTTACCTCTCGCCTAGAGAGGTATAGGGATCGTGAAAAAATTCGATGTCGAGATTTTTGTCAATAAGCACGTTTTAGCACCTTTAGAACCTATTTTGACTATTTTCACGATGATGTCTGTGTGTGTGTGTGTGTGTGTGTGTGTGTGTGTGTGTGTGTGTGTGTGTGTGTGTGTGTGTGTGTGTGTGTGTGTGTGTGTGTGTGTGTGTGTGTGTGTGTGTGTGTGTGTGTGTGTGTGTGTGTGTGTGTGTGTGTGTGTGTGTGTGTGTGTGTGTGTGTGTGTGTGTGTGTGTGTGTGTGTGTGTGTGTGTGTGTGTGTGTGTGTGTGTGTGTGTGTGTGTGTGTGTGTGTGTGTGTGTGTGTGTGTGTGTGTGTGTGTGTGTGTGTGTGTGTGTGTGTGTGTGTGTGTGTGTGTGTGTGTGTGTGTGTGTGTGTGTGTGTGTGTGTGTGTGTGTGTGTGTGTGTGTGTGTGTGTGTGTGTGTGTGTGTGTGTGTGTGTGTGTGTGTGTGTGTGTGTGTGTGTGTGTGTGTGTGTGTGTGTGTGTGTGTGTGTGTGTGTGTGTGTGTGTGTGTGTGTGTGTGTGTGTGTGTGTGTGTGTGTGTGTGTGTGTGTGTGTGTGTGTGTGTGTGTGTGTGTGTGTGTGTGTGTGTGTGTGTGTGTGTGTGTGTGTGTGTGTGTGTGTGTGTGTGTGTGTGTGTGTGTGTGTGTGTGTGTGTGTGTGTGTGTGTGTGTGTGTGTGTGTGTGTGTGTGTGTGTGTGTGTGTGTGTGTGTGTGTGTGTGTGTGTGTGTGTGTGTTTGTGTGTGTTTGTGTGTGTGTGTGTGTGTTTGTGTGTGTGTGTGTGTGTGTGTGTGTGTGTGTGTATGTATGTATGTATGGAAGTCTGTATGTGCGCCTACTATAGTCTTTCGTTCTGATTCATTATCTCAAATTTTACTGAACATAAAATTCTAATATTTTGCAATATACATTTATATATGTTAATGAAGAGCTGATACGATTTTGGTAAAAATCTGCCAACCGGAAATGGTATTTTCTTGAAGCATTTTAACATAAATTAAAAACTGACTGAATTCCATTAAGTTTTTATCCTTCAATTAAACGTATTCAGTCAAGAAGTATCATCGATTCATTATTATTATTATAACTGGATATAAGGTAATAATGAAATAAAAAATTTATCTACAAAGAGGTAATTTGATTTCAATGCCAATAGGAATCGGTACTTTGCTTGAAGAACTATAACAAAAATTACAAAAAGTAGCCTAACCAAATCCAAATTCACATATTACAGTGTCAAGGCGGGAGGTCTAGTGATGGTCACGTCAGATTTTTTCTAAAGGAAAAGATAATTCGATATAGTACGATAATGTTTCAAGTAAATATTGAAATTTTGAGTTTAGGTACATCTTTTGTGAGATATATATTATGCCAATCAATGTTACTTAAATAGTGATTAAACAATTCAATCCGCTTTGCAGAGTAAACTCTTCTCTCAATAATATTTTTCACATCATCGTTTACAATATTGATCAATGTTACGCTCTGGGCAGTATGATCTGAAATTAAATTAGGTATTATATTTGCGATATAAGAACTTTTGTCAAAATTTGTAAAAATATTATCAATGCACGTTTGACTATTGTTTGTTACTCTAGTTAAACAACCTTTACTATTAATATTCTACTTGCAAACATTATATAAAATTCTATTATATTAATATGTTATATATTATTTATAAAAGAAAAAAATTCTAAGAATCCGTTTAAAATGCATTTTTCTCTCTATGTCTTCACTTTTTTATTATTAATTAAAATACATATTTATTGAATAATCTTAAGTGTAATGTTACCAACTCTATAATAATTTTAGAAATTTACTTTTTCAATTTCTATTATTTCATGTTTATATTATATATAATTGATAAATAATTAACTTATTTATATATTTATATTATTATTATTATTATTTATACGTTAATTATGTATTAAATATGATTATTTTGTGTTTAATTTATGATATTTTTTTCCACTAGCTTGGCAACACTGATCTCCTGATCTCTTACTAAACGTCAGATATTTTTTTAGGTTATTGATTTATATTAGTACAAGATCTTATTTATACATTATTGTATCTTATTATTATTATTAGTAATAATATCTAACAACAATATTATTATTTCTAAACGTAACGCGCATAACATACTACCTATATAAAAGTTGTATGTAGGTATGAAACATAATATTATAGTATAATTAAATAATTATTTTGCAGAGATATTACGGAAAAAGAAGATCAGATCAGGTTGTAAATATGTGTTTTGTATCTGTACAAAATAGTTTAGAAACGTAAGTTGTTGTCGTGTCTATCTAAACATTGGTGGTGAAATGCAAGACGAATGACAACATTTTTTTGTTACTCTTTGACAACACTTTCTTGGTTTTCGTATTGATAATAAAATTTATTAGGTATTTTGTATCAGAGACTAGGTAATTCTTATACTCTTATTGACTTGCTTTTAGATATATACAGAGTAGTTCAAATATATTTGCTGACAGATCTGAATCTCAGACGAGGAGATCTTGACATTATTTGTTTGTAAAACAGCTTCACGATGCGCCGGCTTTTGACAGCGATAATCATATTGGGTTCTTATTTTTTCTTCAGTAACCTAATTAAACTATCAAATCATTTCGCGTTTTCTATATTTATGTTAAAATATCTAAATCTCATACTTAATAATATAAATGTCAATAATATTGACATGTTCTGTATAAAGTGTGTTTCAATAATATTAATATTCATCCATCAGTCTTCTTATGACTGTTTTGTTGGTGGTGGTGGTGTTAAGTTCTGGATTTAGGTTTGACATTTGTATTATTTTAAAAGGTACATTAACACGTAAAATACATTAATATTATTTTGTTTCAGGTAAATAATACAAAATTTTAATGGGATTTTATAGCTGGGATTGATTAATACAAATATATGAACAATGTAATACTAGTGTTATGTATTGTTAGAACAGTATTTCATTGTACCGGTAGAAATAAAGTTGAGGTAGGCAGCATATTATGATGATGGTTTATTTCACAAACGTCAGACATTTATAGGGCAAAAATACGTTGTACAAGATCTTATTTATACATTATTATATCTTATTATTATTAATAATAATATCTAACAAAAATATTATTATTTATAAACTTTACGCATGACATAAATAAAAGTTGTTCGTAGGTATGTACATATTATAATATTATACAATGAAATAATTTTTGCAGAGATATTTTATGGATAAATAATGAACAGATAGTTTGTTGTAAATTAATATGTGTTTGAATCTGTACAAATATGTTTATAAACGTAAATACTGAGGAACTAAAACCTAGATCTTGCGTTAACTGTCACGAGATGGCGCAGTCTACATGGATACAGACGATAACAGGAATTTTTATGGTCTGTGTGGTTAAATTTGATGTAAATATAGCTAAAAATCATATTATTTTTAATTATATAATTTTTTGTATTATTGTTATTATTTCTGTAATAAAGAAGTTTACAAAATGTGGTCATAATTTGATATCAACTCATTTCGTTACTTGCAATTCTTAGCTAATAACCAATTTTCTTTTTCAGCAATTTACAAAATAATTTTAAATTAAACATGTAGACTGATATTGGGTATTGTCGTCTGAGAATGTTCCTGTTCGGTAGGATCTAAACAAATTCTAATCAATATTATATTATATATGAACACGAACAGATATATTAGAATAATAATTTTATAATTTCTGTATTACACTCATGCAATATTGAAGCAACGTGTCAAAAGTTGCACTTGCATCTGCAATATTGCTCAATGTAAATTGGGCTTAATAAAGATGGTTTACAAAATGAGGTCGTAAATTAATATATAACACTCCTTTCGTTATTTGCAAATAATCTTATGTATGTGTTTGTGTGTATGTGTTTGTGTGTACATGTTTGTGTGTATGTGTTTGTGTGTATGTGTTTGTGTGTATTTGTTTGTGTGTATGTGTTTGTGTGTACATGTTTGAGTGTATGTGTTTGTGTGTATGTGTTTGTATGTATTTGTTTGTGTGTATGTGTTAGTGTGTTTGTGTGTATGTGTTTGTGTGTATTTGTGTTTGTGTGTATTTGTTTGTGTGTATGTGTTTGTGTGTATGTGTTTGTGGGTATGTGATGGTGTTTGTGTTGGTGTGTGCGTATGTTTGTGTGTATGTGTTTGTGTGTATGTGTGTGTGTGTGTGTATGTGTTTGTGTGTACGTGATTGTGTGTACGTGTTTGTGTGTATGTGTGTGTGTATGTGTTTGTGTGTATGTGTTTGTGTGTATGTGTTTGTGTGTATGTGTTTGTGTGTACGTGTTTGTGTGTATTTGTTAGAGTGTACGTGTTTGTGTGTATGTGTTTGTGTGTATGTGTTTGTGTGTATGTGTTTGTGTGTGTGTGTGTGTGTGTGTGTGTGTGTGTGTATGTGTTTGAGTTTGTGTTGGTGTGTGCGTATGTTTGTGTGTGCGTGTATTGGTGTGTATGTGTATGTGTTTGTGTGTATGTGTTTGTGTTGGTGTGTGCGTATGTTTGTGTGTATGTGTTTATGTTTGTCTGTGTGTTTGTATGTGTCTGTGGGTGGCTTTAGAAGGAACATCTCCACATGCTTTGGATGGATCACTTCTACAGGCTTTGGATGGAACGTGTTAACAGTATTAAAATGGAACACCTCCACAGGCTTTGGATGGGACATCTCCACAGGCTTTGGATGGGGAAACTCCCACAGGCTTTGAATGGGATATCCATACATGCTTTGGATGGAAAACTTAGATCTATCTAAAGACGAGTTTATCCTAAAGACGAATGTTTTATCTAAAGACGAGTTTAATCTAAAGACGAATTTAACTTAAAAACGAATTTAATTTATAATACAAGTTTAAATTAGAGACAAGTTAAATTATAAGACGAGTTTATTATAAAGACGTGTTCTATCTATAGTCAAGTTTTATGTAAAGACGATTGCTATTAAAAGATGAGTTGTAGGTATTTAAACAAGTTTTATCTAAAGACAAATATTATTTAAAAACCAATTTATTTTAAAGATGAGTTTTATCTAAAGATGAATATAACCTAAAAACGAGCGTCAATATAAGTGATGAGCGTCAATATATAAGTGACGAGCGTAAATATATAAGTGACGAGCGTCAATATATAAGTGACGAGCGTCAATATATAAGTGACGAGCGTCAATATATAAGTGACGAGCGTAAATGTGAAAATTTTATTCTAAAGACGTGCTCTATCTAAAGTCAAGTTTTATGTAAAGACGATTTCTATTTAAAGATGATTTTAACCTACTTTACTTATAACTTAAAGATGAGTTTAACTTACTTAACTTATAACTTAAAGATGATTTTAACCTACTTTACTTATAACTTAAAGATGAGTTTAACCTAATTAACTTATAACTTAAAGACGAGTTTAACCTATTTTATTTATAACCTAAAAATGAGTTCTACCTACTATACTGGTTAAACAACCTTTACTATTAATATTCTACTTGCAAACATCATATAAAATTCTATTATATTAATATGTTATATATTATTTATAAGAGAAAAAAATTCTAAGAACCAGTTTAAAATGCATTTTTCTCTCTATAATTAACGTTTTTTTTAATTAAATAAAATACACATTTATCTTATAATTTTAAATGCAATGTTACCAACTCTATAATAATTTTAGAAATTTACTTTTTCAATTTCTATTATTTCATGTTTATATTATATATAATTGATAAATAATTAACTTATTTATATATTTATATTATTTTTATACAAATTTATACGTTAATTATGTATTAAATATGATTATTTTGTGTTTAATGTATTATATTTTTTTCCACTAGCTTGGCAACACTGATCTCCTTATCTCTTACTAAACGTCAGATATTTTTTTAGGTTATTGATTTATATTAGTACAAGATCTTATTTATACATTATTGTATCTTATTATTATTATTATTATTATTATTATTAATAATATCTAACAACAATATTATTATTACTAAACGTAATGCGCATAACATACTATATAAAAGTTGTATGTAGGTATGAAACATATTATAGTATAATGAAATAATTATTTTGCAGAGATATTACGGAAAAAGAAGATCAGATCAGGTTGTAAATATGTGTTTTGTATCTGTACAAAATAGTTTAGAAACGTAAGTTGTTGTCGTGTCTATCTAAACATTGGTGGTGAAATGCAAGACGAATGACAACATTTTTTTGTTACTCTTTGACAACACTTTCTTGGTTTTCGTATTGATAATAAAATTTATTAGGTATTTTGTATCAGAGACTAGGTAATTCTTATACTCTTATTGACTTGCTTTTAGATATATACAGAGTAGTTCAAATATATTTGCTGACAGATCTGAATCTCAGACGAGGAGATCTTGACATTATTTGTTTGTAAAACAGCTTCACGATGCGCCGGCTTTTGACAGCGATAATCATATTGGGTTCTTATTTTTTCTTCAGTAACCTAATTAAACTATCAAATCATTTCGCGTTTTCTATATTTATGTTAAAATATCTAAATCTCATACTTAATAATATAAATGTCAATAATATTGACATGTTCTGTATAAAGTGTGTTTCAATAATATTAATATTCATCCATCAGTCTTCTTATGACTGTTTTGTTGGTGCTGGTGTCAAGTTCTGGATTTAGGTTTGACATTTGTATTATTTTAAAAGGTACATTAATACGTAAAATACATTAATATTATTTTGTTTCAGGTAAATAATACAATTTTAATGGGATATTATAGCTGGGATTGATTAATACAAATATATGAACAATGTAATACTAGTGTTATGTATTGTTAGAACAGTATTTCATTGTACCGGTAGAAATAAAGTTGAGGTAGGCAGCATATTATGATGATGGTTTATTTCACAAACGTCAGATATTTATAGGGTAAAAGTACGTTGTACAATATCTTATTTATACATTATTATATCTTATTATTGTTAATAATAATATCTGACAAAAATATTATTATTTATAAACTTTACGCATGACATAAATAAAAGTTGTTCGTAGGTATATAGGATATATTATTATAATATTATACAATGAAATAATTTTTGCAGAGATATTTTATGGATAAATAATGAACAGATAGTTTGTTGTAAATTAATATGTGTTTGAATCTGTACAAATATGTTTATAAACGTAAATACTGAGGAACTAAAACCTAGATCTTGCGTTAACTGTCACGAGATGGCGCAGTCTACATGGATACAGACGATAACAGGAATTTTTATGGTCTGTGTGGTTAAATTTGATGTAAATATAGCTAAAAATCATATTATTTTTAATTATATAATTTTTTGTATTATTGTTATTATTTCTGTAATAAAGAAGTTTACAAAATGTGGTCATAATTTGATATGAACTCATTTCGTTACTTGCAATTCTTAGCTAATAACCAATTTTTCTTTTCAGCAATTTACAAAATAATTTTAAATTAAACATGTAGACTGATATTGGGTATTGTCGTCTGAGAATGTTCCTGTTCGGTAGGATCTAAACAAATTCTAATCAATATTATATTATATATGAACACGAACAGATATATTAGAATAATAATTTTATAATTTCTGTATTACACTCATGCAATATTGAAGCAACGTGTCAAAAGTTGCACTTGCATCTGCAATATTGCTCAATGTAAATTGGGCTTAATAAAGATGGTTTACAAAATGAGGTCGTAAATTAATATATAACACTCCTTTCGTTATTTGCAAATAATCTTATGTATGTGTTTGTGTGTATGTGTTTGTGTGTATGTGTTTGTGTGTATGTGTTTGTGTGTACATGTTTGTGTGTATGTGTTTGTGTGTATGTGTTTGTGTGTATTTGTTTGTGTGTATGTGTTTGTGTGTACATGTTTGAGTGTATGTGTTTGTGTGTATGTGTTTGTATGTATTTGTTTGTGTGTATGTGTTAGTGTGTTTGTGTGTATGTGTTTGTGTGTATTTGTTTGTGTGTATGTGTTTGTGTGTATGTGTTTGTGGGTATGTGATGGTGTTTGTGTTGGTGTGTGCGTATGTTTGTGTGTATGTGTTTGTGTGTATGTGTGTGTGTGTGTGTGTGTTTGTGTGTACGTGATTGTGTGTACGTGTTTGTGTGTATGTGTGTGTGTATGTGTTTGTGTGTATGTGTTTGTGTTTGTGTGTATGTGTTTGTGTGTACGTGTTTGTGTGTACGTGTTTGTGTGTATGTGTTTGTGTGTATGTGTTTGTGTGTGTGTGTGTGTGTGTGTGTGTGTGTGTGTGTATGTGTTTGAGTTTGTGTTGGTGTGTGCGTATGTTTGTGTGTGCGTGTATTGGTGTGTATGTGTTTGTGTGTATGTGTTTGTGTTGGTGTGTGCGTATGTTTGTGTGTATGTGTTTATGTTTGTCTGTGTGTTTGTATGTGTCTGTGGGTGGCTTTAGAAGGAACATCTCCACATGCTTTGGATGGATCACCTCTACAGGCTTTGGATGGAACGTGTTAACAGTATTAAAATGGAACACCTCCACAGGCTTTGGATGGGACATCTCCACAGGCTTTGGATGGGGAAACTCCCACAGGCTTTGAATGGGATATCCATACAAGCTTTGGATGGAAAACTTAGATCTATCTAAAGACGAGTTTATCCTAAAGACGAATGTTTTATCTAAAGACGAGTTTAATCTAAAGACGAATTTAACTTAAAAACGAATTTAATTTATAATACAAGTTTAAATTAGAGACAAGTTAAATTATAAGACGAGTTTATTATAAAGACGTGTTATATCTATAGTCAAGTTTTATGTAAAGACGATTGCTATTAAAAGATGAGTTGTAGGTATTTAAACAAGTTTTATCTAAAGACAAATATTATTTAAAAACCAATTTATTTTAAAGATGAGTTTTATCTAAAGATGAATATAACCTAAAAACGAGCGTCAATATAAGTGATGAGCGTCAATATATAAGTGACGAGCGTAAATATATAAGTGACGAGCGTCAATATATAAGTGACGAGCGTCAATATATAAGTGACGAGCGTCAATATATAAGTGACGAGCGTAAATGTGAAAATTTTATTCTAAAGACGTGCTCTATCTAAAGTCAAGTTTTATGTAAAGACGATTTCTATTTAAAGATGATTTTAACCTACTTTACTTATAACTTAAAGATGAGTTTAACTTACTTAACTTATAACTTAAAGATGATTTTAACCTACTTTACTTATAACTTAAAGATGAGTTTAACCTAATTAACTTATAACTTAAAGACGAGTTTAACCTATTTTATTTATAACCTAAAAATGAGTTCTACCTACTATACTGGTTACACAACCATCCATTAATTTATAATATACTTGCAAACATTTCGGATTATGATTCTCACATTTTCTAACATATATCAATTTAAAGAGAAAAAAATTCTAAGACCCCGTTTAAAGCTTATTTTTCTCAATTACTTCGGAGTTTTTTATAATTCATTAAAATATATATTAATTAGCTATGTTACTAATAAAATTACTAAATTTATGTTGGTATTACTTACTACGTCATTACACGCGAAGTCAGTGTTACCAACTGTATATTAATTTTAAAATTTTTACAAATTTATTTCAATTTATTCATATTTGAATTACTTCCTATATAACTTATTGTTAGAGTACAAATTGTGTTTACGCAAGGCTTTTATTATTAGCCAATAATTAATTGTGTTTTTGTATAGCAGCCTACCGAATTACAGAAGTATTGGATAACAATCTTATTAACGAGAATATTACTTGATCATTTATTTCAGTTGTTGGTGTGATCTGTAAGCGAGCGGATCAGCAGTTATTTAGTTATGAATTGTGACAGTTATTAAAACGTGTGATACAGACTATATTGGTGAGTAGAGACTATTATCATTGCTATTCTTTGTATGTTATGTGTTGTGCCTGAGAGAGACCACCATAGCGATGACTCTCAAGCGTGCGTCGAGTTTCCTGAGAGAGACCACCATAGCGATGACTCTCAGAAGGCTTGAGAGAGACCACCATAGCGATGACTCTCAAGCGTGCGTCGAGTTTCCTGAGAGAGACCACCATAGCGATGACTCTCAGAAGGCTTGAGAGAGACCACCATAGCGATGACTCTCAAGCGTGCGTCGAGTTTCCTGAGAGAGACCACCATAGCGATGACTCTCAGAAGGCTTGAGAGAGACCACCATAGCGATGACTCTCAAGCGTGCGTCGAGTTTCCTGAGAGAGACCACCATAGCGATGACTCTCAGAAGACTTGAGAGAGACCACCATAGCGATGACTCTCAAGCGTGCGTCGATAACGCATGTTATGTGTTATGTCTTGAGAGAGACCACCAAAGCGATGACTCTCAAGTGTATGTTTCTAATTTAATAGTATAACGTTAATGAAGGAAAATGTTAAGCGACTGTGCGTGTTGTAGTAGAAAGAGAGTACACAGGAATGCAGTCAAATTGAAACTTTATTGATCTAAGGCCAACGTTTCGCCACCTCTTGTGGCATCATCAGGGCAAACTACGAAAACAAAAAATATCACATACACAATTTGTAAGAAATATACAATGTAACACTTACAGATTTAAAAAATATACAAAAATTAATCATCAAAGAGATGTTGTCAAATATAAATCAAAAAATCGAGCACTTCTCTCCATGCACTCACAGAAAACAAGAAACATGAAAAGTGAGGAACAAGTGGAAACTAGTCATTACCAAGAATCAGTTAATCATTTAAACAATTTGCAGATGTGACAGTAGATGCTATTGAGGTCTTCTACATCAGTCCTAAAATTTACATTATTTTTATTTTCCTGTATGTGAAGCATCTCAAGAAGAAGGCGTTTGTTGAGGAAAGAAGCACGATCCAGGACTTCAGCGTTTTCGAAATCGAATGTGTGCCCAGTGTTGATAGTGTGATGAGTAAGGGCGCATTTCCCAATGTTATTTTGTTTTGCAGAGTTCCTTTTATGCTCCGTTATCCTGGTTTTAAGGTAACGCTTTGACTGCCCCGTGTAAGTTTTGTCGCAATTATTACAATTTATTTTATACACAATGTTTGATTGTTTTTCTACACAACCATCCATTAATTTATAATATACTTGCAAACATTTCGGATTATGATTCTCACATTTTCTAACATATATCAATTTAAAGAGAAAAAAATTCTAAGACCCCGTTTAAAGCTTATTTTTCTCAATTACTTCGGAGTTTTTTATAATTCATTAAAATATATATTAATTAGCTATGTTACTAATAAAATTACTAAATTTATGTTGGTATTACTTACTACGTCATTACACGCGAAGTCAGTGTTACCAACTGTATATTAATTTTAAAATTTTTACAAATTTATTTCAATTTATTCATATTTGAATTACTTCCTATATAACTTATTGTTAGAGTACAAATTGTGTTTACGCAAGGCTTTTATTATTAGCCAATAATTAATTGTGTTTTTGTATAGCAGCCTACCGAATTACAGAAGTATTGGATAACAATCTTATTAACGAGAATATTACTTGATCATTTATTTCAGTTGTTGGTGTGATCTGTAAGCGAGCGGATCAGCAGTTATTTAGTTATGAATTGTGACAGTTATTAAAACGTGTGATACAGACTATATTGGTGAGTAGAGACTATTATCATTGCTATTCTTTGTATGTTATGTGTTGTGCCTGAGAGAGACCACCATAGCGATGACTCTCAAGCGTGCGTCGAGTTTCCTGAGAGAGACCACCATAGCGATGACTCTCAGAAGGCTTGAGAGAGACCACCATAGCGATGACTCTCAAGCGTGCGTCGAGTTTCCTGAGAGAGACCACCATAGCGATGACTCTCAGAAGGCTTGAGAGAGACCACCATAGCGATGACTCTCAAGCGTGCGTCGAGTTTCCTGAGAGAGACCACCATAGCGATGACTCTCAGAAGGCTTGAGAGAGACCACCATAGCGATGACTCTCAAGCGTGCGTCGAGTTTCCTGAGAGAGACCACCATAGCGATGACTCTCAGAAGACTTGAGAGAGACCACCATAGCGATGACTCTCAAGCGTGCGTCGATAACGCATGTTATGTGTTATGTCTTGAGAGAGACCACCAAAGCGATGACTCTCAAGTGTATGTTTCTAATTTAATAGTATAACGTTAATGAAGGAAAATGTTAAGCGACTGTGCGTGTTGTAGTAGAAAGAGAGTACACAGGAATGCAGTCAAATTGAAACTTTATTGATCTAAGGCCAACGTTTCGCCACCTCTTGTGGCATCATCAGGGCAAACTACGAAAACAAAAAATATCACATACACAATTTGTAAGAAATATACAATGTAACACTTACAGATTTAAAAAATATACAAAAATTAATCATCAAAGAGATGTTGTCAAATATAAATCAAAAAATCGAGCACTTCTCTCCATGCACTCACAGAAAACAAGAAACATGAAAAGTGAGGAACAAGTGGAAACTAGTCATTACCAAGAATCAGTTAATCATTTAAACAATTTGCAGATGTGACAGTAGATGCTATTGAGGTCTTCTACATCAGTCCTAAAATTTACATTATTTTTATTTTCCTGTATGTGAAGCATCTCAAGAAGAAGGCGTTTGTTGAGGAAAGAAGCACGATCCAGGACTTCAGCGTTTTCGAAATCGAATGTGTGCCCAGTGTTGATAGTGTGATGAGTAAGGGCGCATTTCCCAATGTTATTTTGTTTTGCAGAGTTCCTTTTATGCTCCGTTATCCTGGTTTTAAGGTAACGCTTTGACTGCCCCGTGTAAGTTTTGTCGCAATTATTACAATTTATTTTATACACAATGTTTGATTGTTTTTCGAGGTAGAAAAACAATCAAACATTGTGTATAAAATAAATTGTAATAATTGCGACAAAACTTACACGGGGCAGTCAAAGCGTTACCTTAAAACCAGGATAACGGAGCATAAAAGGAACTCTGCAAAACAAAATAACATTGGGAAATGCGCCCTTACTCATCACACTATCAACACTGGGCACACATTCGATTTCGAAAACGCTGAAGTCCTGGATCGTGCTTCTTTCCTCAACAAACGCCTTCTTCTTGAGATGCTTCACATACAGGAAAATAAAAATAATGTAAATTTTAGGACTGATGTAGAAGACCTCAATAGCATCTACTGTCACATCTGCAAATTGTTTAAATGATTAACTGATTCTTGGTAATGACTAGTTTCCACTTGTTCCTCACTTTTCATGTTTCTTGTTTTCTGTGAGTGCATGGAGAGAAGTGCTCGATTTTTTGATTTATATTTGACAACATCTCTTTGATGATTAATTTTTGTATATTTTTTAAATCTGTAAGTGTTACATTGTATATTTCTTACAAATTGTGTATGTGATATTTTTTGTTTTCGTAGTTTGCCCTGATGATGCCACAAGAGGTGGCGAAACGTTGGCCTTAGATCAATAAAGTTTCAATTTGACTGCATTCCTGTGTACTCTCTTTCTACTATAACGTTAATGTTTCCAGGATTTGATATATAGATATATATGTTCCATCTGTGCATCCATATGTGAATGTCTCTTTTTCCTCACTGAGTATTTTCTCATGTTAGTTCTCTTTTCCAGTCAGTACCTGCGCACCGTTGAGGGTATCGTCGGACGTTCCTCTATTCGGTCTTTTGGGATACTACATGTTTAATTATTTTCGTCCTACTAAAAAGGTATTTAACATTTCAGAAGTGGGATCTGAACAGCAAGGTAGACCAATAGGTAGCATTTGTGGCGAGACTGGATTAAAAAGCTAAACCAACGATATACCATGCCTCGTAACAACAGTCCTAACATTTCGTTTGATTTCGATGGATCTCCATCACCTGGCAGAAGTACCGAAACCAGTTGTGGTGCGACTGTACTATTGTGTGGTTTGATTCTTGGTCGTTGTATGTTTTTACATGCATTTTCAGGGAAGCCTAATTAGTAAGTGATTTGTACGGGGCTCTTAAGCACTGTTGACGTGCCTTGCAGGATGAATGTGTGATGGTGGGTCTCACGCTGGAGTTATTAAGGTGCAATGCCTTATGTATGTGTGATTGAGGAAGGCCTCTCGTATAGGGGCCTCTGGCAGCAACTCCATGCTAGTTGGGTGCGAGACCCTGTTTATCGGACACGTTGCCGACGTGTAGGTTGGTAGTCGTCATTGTTGAGCGATACAGATGAGATTCATAAGGACAAGGACGCAGTTCTGAAGAAGAAAGCTAGATAACCAGAGAACTTGTGATGAGATTGCCGCTACCGGACAAGTGCGGGGCTGTAGCCCCGGTAAGTGTATATCTAAGACTTAAATATAGCGAACATCAACCTAAACTCTGTATTCTTTTTCATGCAATGTGAATTGATCAACTCCGCGGAGTTGAATCACTAGGAGACGGTGCAGGGCTTTGTACCACCCGAGGGTAGTGTTATGATTGTATCTGGCACCGGAAGCCAACGGCGGTGGCCACGTAATTGAGCGGTTGAATTCACTTGTTACACACATAATCTGTATACCTCTATGATTAGAATAGAGTGGTAACTGCTGTGGTCGTGATCACTTCGAGAGAATTTGTTCCAATAGTATTTACTCTGAAGATTATTTATTCTACTAGGGTTGTTTGTTAACTCTTACAGAATATATCTAGCAATGTGATGGCCGAATTGATTACTGAGTCATATATTTTCTATTTTTGATATGACACAAAGCAGTAAGAAATACTAAAACTAAACATGTAATTAAGTTTTTAGATCAACTCCAACAGACGTTTGGAATACCTACTAGATTACTTTCGAACACGGAAACAGCACTTAGTCTACTTGCGTGCAGGGTTGTATTTGCAGAGCGGAGGTAGTTGATAGTATGGTAACAGTATGGTAGTATTGCGCCCGCAGAGAAACGATTCGAATTAATAACTCTGGGAATCTGGTGAGTCTTTTAATTTCATAATAATGGCAAGGCTAGAAGTTCGTTAATTGAAGGAAGTATTTTTATTTGAATATTGAGAAAGAATTTAGATTGTTATTTCGTAATACAGTTTGTAGCAGATTACAATTTATTAGTGACATGAGAGATTAAAGGCATTAAATAATCTTGTAATTATGTTGTTTCGTATTTAGATGACTTTTGTTCATTACCGATATAGTTGGAGATTGTCCCAAACACTACGTTTGTTGTTTTCAGAGGTGTCAACCTATGTTAGTTATTCGTTATGACCTCTGTTACCAAAGATCGGGTACAGTTCCTTTTATAAACAAGGCAGACAGTGAGTTAAAACCAAATTCTAGTAAGATAGAGGTATTGACTGCCCAACCGTTTTATAAACTGACCCTCCTGAAAGAGTAGTTGGAACTTCATTGTTTAACCCTTTAGTTTCCAAAAATCTCTCGTAGATCATTAATTTATTTCATAGATGAACTGCTCTTTAATATTTAGTAAGAATATCACATTTATTCTGACATGTGAATTTGATGATTATTGAATTAGGTTTAACTTCGACATTGTGCGTCAATCGTAAATTCATATCAGAAACTTAATAAATCTTTTATGAGCACGAATTCCTTATTTTCGCCAATGTTATAAAATTATTTCAGCATTTCACTGATAGCTGTTAGTTCATTATGTTATTTGTCACATATTGTCACGTTAAATAAAGTCAAAGATTTAAAGTTCTTAGATGATGAGCTTTGTTACAAGCTGTTGATTTTAATGTTGAACTCAGGAGCTACCATTTCGAGTGATTAATCGGTGTGAAAAATAGGCATGTCTCAAGAGATTTCTAAGTATCTCCGTAATAAATTTGTAGATAATTGAATTGCCTGTAAATATTAATTCCAACAAAATTCAAGTAGAATTACCTCTGTCCCTCAGATAGCAGTTTCGTGTCATATTACGAATAATCAAATTGATAAGAATGGTATGTGGAAGTTGAGAGTTTGTTCGTTTAGATATTTACCTTTATGGACGAGGGTTTTGACGCGCTTAGTATCCAATTGTGTTCGTGGCTATGCTGTACTAGAAAACAGTATCGTGTATTTTGGACAAGTCCATAATATCATTATATAACTGCATTTTATGAAATAGGTTCGAACTGTGATACTGATCGGATTAACGCGCTATGAGTTTAGAGTTAAATCGAGACTAGTAATAATTTGTAAAATCATGTTTCAAAGATCAACTTTCTTAGCAGTAACATGCGCAATGCGCACTACATCAACAGCGACTCTGGAGGTCTTTCAAGGTCGATGAATTAGCTACGCATGATTATACACTTCGCCCTGTAGTCCAGAGCCAATGCTCCCGCCAGTGTAATAGACCCTGCATGGTATTGTCAAAAATTACTTTCTAGAAAATTTTACAGTCCATTAAACCACAACGTTTCATGAGTTTTTCCTGAGTATCACAGCAACTATTAAATTATTCTCTGTTTCTAGTTCTTACGTTTCTTCTCTACTAGCACCATATGGCGGACCATTTGTAATAAATAAAATTTTACCGAATGACAGATATTTGGTCTGAGATATGCCAGGTATAACAAGGAATCAAAAGGGGAAGTACAGTAAAGTGGTAGCGATTGATAGAATAAAACCATATACGCTTATGCAGGAAGTATCAGAATCGCCAGAAGATTATTAATAATAGTTTGAGGAAAAGATTACATACGTAATAGAGCCTAAGTCATATACAAGTACTCGTATACAAAAAAGTTTACATTTCGCCTAAGTTGGCTTTTAAGAATTCATTGACACGACACCTATAATAAGCCTTACTAATTAAGTGTTTCTTTTTATCATTACAAAAGGGATTATTTCCAGGATCTCATACATAGTTAGTTAATTCATTAAACAAATTTATGCCAACGTACATCGGCTGACTTTGAGAAACACTTAGTCTCATTTTGGGTAGGCGAATTTCATCTTTTAGTCGAGTTGAATACGAATGGATATTGGTATTGAATTTTAACGCCTTATCGTTGCTTTTAATAAAACATAGGCAAATTATAGATAAAAATGCAAGGAAAAGTTAATAACTGCGAATATACAAATAATAGTCTACAAAGTTGCCGGTTGTCTGCATATAATTGTAATTGTATTTTTTTTATTTAACTTGAAAATAGCAGCCATTCGTTGGACATCCCCCCTAATATTATTCTATAAGACATATTTTATGTGAATACATATGTGCATAGTAAATTAATATTGCAGTCTCGAAGGAGACTAAGTTTACAAGTTTTATTAGTATAAAAATACAAGTGTTCAACTTCTTTGCCACAGCATCTATTTGGCATTTTCCAGTTAGAGAAGCATCAAAGAGAAAACTCAAGAATCTAACGGGTTTATTTGTGATTTGAGGATACTGGATAGTTAAGATTTTATTTAGTGAGAAAACTAATTTCTGGGTTTTAATGTCATTTAATTTTAATTTATTAGCTGAAAACTAATACTTTTATCGGACTGTATGACTGTAGTGTCATCTGCGTACAAAATAGTAGATATTGGTAAAACAAAGTTAGGTAGATCGTCTATATAAATTAGGAACATAAAGAGCCCTAATACTGAACCTTGCGGTATACCATAATTTTGAGTAGTTATGTTTGATTTTGTATCATTAACTATGACTATTTGGCTTCTAGATGTACAGAAAGATTTTAGTAGTTGTAGAGCGGGCCTTCTAATTTCATATTGGTAAAGTTTCAGAAACAAAATATAATCACCTAGGAGTAACGAATTGATTCCTCGAGGACGAGGAATGGGTCAGGACAGCCGAACTGTTAGAGTACAAATTGTGTTTACGCAAGGCTTTTATTATTAGCCAATAATTAATTGTGTTTTTGTATAGCAGCCTACCGAATTACAGAAGTATTGGATAACAATCTTATTAACGAGAATATTACTTGATCATTTATTTCAGTTGTTGGTGTGATCTGTAAGCGAGCGGATCAGCAGTTATTTAGTTATGAATTGTGACAGTTATTAAAACGTGTGATACAGACTATATTGGTGAGTAGAGACTATTATCATTGCTATTCTTTGTATGTTATGTGTTGTGCCTGAGAGAGACCACCATAGCGATGACTCTCAAGCGTGCGTCGAGTTTCCTGAGAGAGACCACCATAGCGATGACTCTCAGAAGGCTTGAGAGAGACCACCATAGCGATGACTCTCAAGCGTGCGTCGAGTTTCCTGAGAGAGACCACCATAGCGATGACTCTCAGAAGGCTTGAGAGAGACCACCATAGCGATGACTCTCAAGCGTGCGTCGAGTTTCCTGAGAGAGACCACCATAGCGATGACTCTCAGAAGGCTTGAGAGAGACCACCATAGCGATGACTCTCAAGCGTGCGTCGAGTTTCCTGAGAGAGACCACCATAGCGATGACTCTCAGAAGACTTGAGAGAGACCACCATAGCGATGACTCTCAAGCGTGCGTCGATAACGCATGTTATGTGTTATGTCTTGAGAGAGACCACCAAAGCGATGACTCTCAAGTGTATGTTTCTAATTTAATAGTATAACGTTAATGTTTCCAGGATTTGATATATAGATATATATGTTCCATCTGTGCATCCATATGTGAATGTCTCTTTTTCCTCACTGAGTATTTTCTCATGTTAGTTCTCTTTTCCAGTCAGTACCTGCGCACCGTTGAGGGTATCGTCGGACGTTCCTCTATTCGGTCTTTTGGGATACTACATGTTTAATTATTTTCGTCCTACTAAAAAGGTATTTAACATTATATAAAAATTTATTTATTTTTAAATATCTATATTTAATTAAATTATCATTTGTACGATAATTTTATAGTAAATACGATTATTTTGCACGTTATTTTTCTCAACTACGTTGGCAACACTGGCTTAAGTTTACGTCAAAAAATTTTAGGTTATCGTTATATTAGTACATGGTATAAGATTTTCATCTTATTTATACATTATTATTTCTTATTATTATCAGTAATAATACCTCATAACATCAATATTATTATTCATACTTTAATAATAAACTTCGCATGATATAAAAGTTGATGAATGTACATATACAAGGAAAAATGAACAGAGAAATTGGAAGAAGATCAGAAGAAGCATCAAATGGGCTTATATATGTTTGAAACTGTACAAAATTGTTTATAAACGTGAGTGGTACATGAAACTACAGAGAGTAGCGTATACTGTAAACTTTTTATACTTTGGCGAAATGCAATACGAACAATTTTGACACGACAACATTTACTTTGACAAATGGTTTCTTATTGAAGTTTCTACATTTTAAATATTTACTACATCTACTACAATTTTGCCATTATATATAAAGCATACTAATTATACGACATTAATTTACCGCGTGGGTTTGTATTATTATGATGAAAATGCATTAGAATATATCTTAATATCTGTATTTTTCTTTATAGGAAAACGTAAACCAGTTACATTCTCTGACCTAAAATAAAGCATAATTAGGCCCCGGAAATAAGGATCCAGATATAAAAATGATGGTGCACTGCAAAGTCAGCAAAACTTCCAAGTGGAAAATCAACAAAACATGTCGTGTTTTCTGCGTACGAAATATCATATTAACCACAAGTAAACATGACTGTTGGTGCTCCTACAAACTTTATGCAGGCCACAGAAGCCCACCAGCTAACCAGGTATCAAAAACAGCTACTCAGCGACAAACACAATCATCTCCTGTCAAATCGACAGTTATTAATTCCAAACGACGATTATCAGCTGCTACAGCTGCTACTGGATCCTGTGACGATAGTGATATATGGACGACAGACTCGGCGGAGATGATTCCGACGACGAAGAAATGGATGCTGTAATAGCCAAGGAGAAAGCAAAATCTGAAGATGAAGAATATGTAAATGGGATATTATAGCTTTTGACAGCGTTATACATGGTCTTATTTCATCGTATGTTTAAGGTCACAAAAATTTGCTTATGTCCCTAAATCACATTTTGCAAGATAATCATAAGATAAAATAATGATTTTTATCTAATTTAGCGATATAAAACATCCGTCAGTCTTATGACAGTTGTTATTGTTGATATTGTCAAGCTATGGAATTTGGTTTGATATTTTTATTATTTTAAAAGATGCAGTAACGCATAAAATACATTAATATTTTGTTTCAGGTAAATAATACAATTTTAATGGCAAATTATAGCTTTGAAGAAAAGATCAAAACTTGGGACCCAAATTTTTTATTTTGACAAAAATTTTATTATAAGCCCAAAAAAAATTATTTAAATATTCAATATGTGACGTAAAAACTAACCCAACCAATGAATGGCCGTTAAGCCATAGCAACGACTGTACTAGTGAACGCTCCTAACTACGGCTTGCGCAGGAACGAGTTTGGCAAGTTGACAAATCAGATATGTTTGGCATTATTTGTACTTCGTACATGTTTTGATGCTGTAAAATATAAGTAAATATTTGTGTTTTCATAAACTAAATAGTCTACATTCATAAAGTAATGTATTGTTACTAAATTTTATGTGTATATTTGACAAGCAAGTGTCAAATTCAAACATTTGTTGACTGACACGCACGCTATCTACAGCTTACATTCTTAACTATGCTTCCCTACCTTCTGTTCACACAAATGACGTCACAGAAAATTTAATCTCAATTTACTAAATTACATAATTTTTTTTAAATAAAATTTGTATTTTTACCTATGTTTTAGTTCTAACATTATGTGCATAGTGGTAAAAATCTAATTTTCAGTACCATGCAAGTACCCTATTATTCACAAGAAGTTAGCTGTAAAAAATCTTTTATCCAAATGTATCAATCAATAATAAATAAATATTGTGTTGTTTAATTTTTTATTTAATATTATTATTTTTCTATTATTTTAAAAATAAAAATAATACTGAGGAACCAAAACCTAGATCTTGCGTAAAGCTGTCACGAGATGGCGCAGTCTACATGGTTACAGCCTATAACAGGAATTTTTATGGTCTATGTGGTTAAATTTGATGTAAATATAGCTAAAAATCATTTAATTTTTAATTATATAATTTGTTGTATTATTGTTATCATTTCTGTAATAAAGAAGTTTACAAAATGTGGTGATAAATTAATATCAACTCATTTCGTTACTTGCAATTCTTAGCTAATAATTATTGGTTTATTCGTTAGTGTGTGTTTAATATCTATGAAATTAACATACTATTGGGGTATTCCCGCGTATTGTACTTTATGTTCTAAAAATGCAGAAGTGCCCATTTCACATTGTTGTAACAACTTCAGGTTACTTTGGTGTGCGTGGCACCTATAATAGTTCAAAAATCTACCACTACAATCTTGTCAACCAATTTTCTTTTTCAGCCATTTACAAAATAATTTTAAATTAAACATGTAGACTGATATTGGGTATTGTCGTCTGAGAATGTTCCTGTTTAGTTCGATAGGATCTAAACAAATTGTAATCAATATTATATTATATATGAACACGAACAGATATATTAGAATAATAATTTTATAATTTCTGTATTACACTCATGCAATATTGAAGCAACTTGTCAAAAGTTGCACTTGCATTTGCAATATTGCTCAATGTAAAATGGGCTTAATAAAGATGGTTTACAAAATGGGGTCGTAAATTAATATATAACACTCCTTTCGTTACTTGCAAATAATCTCACTTAAAATCTAATGTTAAAAATCAGTGTGTGCGTGTGTTGGTGTGTGCGTTTGTGTGTGCGTGTGTTTGTGTGTATGTGTTTGTGTGTAGGTACGTGTTTTTGTGTGTGCGTGTATTGGTGTGTATGTGGTTGTGTGTATGTGTTTGAGTGTATGTGTTTGTGTGTAAGTGTTTGTGTGTAAGTGTTTGTGTGTATATGTTTGTGTGTATATGTTTGTGTGTAAGTGTTTGTGTGTATGTGTCTGTGTGTATGTGTTTGTGTTGGTGTGTACGTATGTTTGTGTGTGCGTGTGTTGGTGTGTATGTGTTTGTGTTGGTGGGTGCGTATTGTTGTATGTGCGTGTGTTGGTGTGTATGTGTTTGTGTGTATGTGTTTGAGTTTGTGTTGGTGTGTGCGTATGTTTGTGTGTGCGTGTATTGGTGTGTATGTGGTTGTGTGTATGTGTTTGAGTGTATGTGTTTGTGTGTACGTGTTTGTGTGTATGTATTTGTGTGTATGTGTTTGTGTGTATGTGTTTGAGTTTGTGTTGGTGTGTGCGTATGTATGTGTGTGCGTGTATTGGTGTGTATGTGTTTGTGTGTATGTGTTTGAGTGTATGTGTTTGTGTGTATGTGTTTGTGTGTAAGTGTTTGTGTGTATGTGTTTTTGTGTATGTGATGGTGTTTGTGTTTGTGTTGGTGTGTGCGTATGTTTGTGTGTATGTGTTTGTGTGTATGTGTTTGAGTTTGTGTTGGTGTGTGCGTATGTTTGTGTGTGCGTGTATTGGTGTGTATGTGTTTGTGTGTATGTGTATGTGTTTGTGTGAACGTGTTTGTGTGTATGTGTTTGAGTTTGTGTTGGTGTGTGAGTATGTTTGTGTGTGCGTGTATTGGTGTGTATGTGTTTGTGTGTATGTGTTTGTGTGTATGTGTTTGTGTGTACGTGTTTGTGTGTATGTGTTTGTGTGTATGTGTTTGTGTGTATGTGTTTGTGTGTATGTGATGGTGTTTGTGTTGGTGTGTGCGTATGTTTGTGTGTGCGTTTGTTTGTGTGTGCGTTTGTTTGTCTGTATGTGTTTGTGTGTATGTGTTTGTGTGTACGTATTTGTGTGTATGTGTTTGTGTGTATGTGTTTGTGTGTATGTGTTTGAGTTTGTGTTGGTGTCTGCGTATGTTTGTGTGTGCGTGTGTTTGTCTGTATGTGTTTGTGTGTATGTGTTTGAGTTTGTGTGTGTGTTTGTGTGTACGTGTTTGTGTGTACGTGTTTGTGTGTATGTGTTTGTGTGTATGTGATGGTGTTTGTGTTTGTGTTGGTGTGTGCGTATGTTTGTGTGTGCGTTTGTTTGTCTGTATGTGTTTGTGTGTACGTATTTGTGTGTATGTGTTTGTGTGTAAGTGTTTGTGTGTAAGTGTTTGTGTGTAAGTGTTTGTGTGTATATGTTTGTGTGTATATGTTTGTGTGTAAGTGTTTGTGTGTATGTGTCTGTGTGTATGTGTTTGTGTTGGTGTGTACGTATGTTTGTGTGTGCGTGTGTTGGTGTGTATGTGTTTGTGTTGGTGGGTGCGTATTGTTGTATGTGCGTGTGTTGGTGTGTATGTGTATGTGTTTGTGTGTATGTGTTTGAGTTTGTGTTGGTGTGTGCGTATGTTTGTGTGTGCGTGTATTGGTGTGTATGTGGTTGTGTGTATGTGTTTGAGTGTATGTGTTTGTGTGTACGTGTTTGTGTGTATGTGTTTGTGTGTATGTGTTTGAGTTTGTGTTGGTGTGTGCGTATGTATGTGTGTGCGTGTATTGGTGTGTATGTGTTTGTGTGTATGTGTTTGAGTGTATGTGTTTGTGTGTATGTGTTTGTGTGTATGTGTTTGTGTGTATGTGTTTGTGTGTATGTGTTTTTGTGTATGTGATGGTGATTGAGTTTGTGTTGGTGTGTGCGTATGTTTGTGTGTGCGTGTATTGGTGTGTATGTATTTGTGTGTATGTGTTTGTGTGTATGTGTTTGTGTGTACGTGTTTGTGTGTATGTGTTTGTGTGTATGTGTTTGTGTGTATGTGTTTGAGTTTGTGTTGGTGTGTGCGTGTATTGGTGTGTATGTGTTTGTGTGTATGTGTTTGTGTGTATGTGTTTGTGTGTATGTGTTTGTGTGTATGTGTTTGAGTGTATGTGTTTGTGTGTATGTGTTTGTGTGTATATGTTTGTGTGTATGTGTTTGTGTTGGTGTGTGCGTATGTTTGTGTGTGCGTATGTTGGTGTGTATGTGTATGTGTTTATGTTTGTCTGTGTGTTTGTATGTGTGTGTGGGTGGCTTTAGAAAGAACATCTCCACATGCTTTAGATGGATCACCTCTAAAGGCTTTGGATGGGGCGTGTTAACAGTATTCAAATGGAACACCTCCACAGGCTTTGGATGGGACATCTCTATAGTCTTTGGATGGGAATACTCGCACAGGCTTTGGATGGGATATCCATACAAGCTTTGGATGGAAATCTTAGATCTATCTAAAGACGAGTTTATCCTAAAGACGAATGTTTTATCTAAAGACGAGTTTAATCTAAAGACGAATTTAACTTCAAAACAAGTTTAAATTAGAGACAAGTTAAATCATAAGACGATTTTATTCTAAAGACGTGTTCTATCTATTGTCAAGTTTTATGTAAAGACGATTTCTATTAAAAGATGAGTTGTATTTAAACACGTTTTATCTAAAGACAAATATTATTTAAAAATCAATTTATTTTAAAGATGAGTTTTATCTAAAGATGAATATAACCTAAAAACGAGTTATTCGATTATGAATTAAATCTAAAATCAAATTAAGCCAATTACGAGTATAACCTAAAGATGCGTTCTACCTACTATACTGGTTTGGTTCTAGAATAGCAGGATACAAATTAAAAAAATCTGACGTGGCCATCACACAACCTTCCGCCATATCTAGACTTTAAACAGAAATGTATACGTACAATCCGGTGCCCATTTAAAATATACAAATAAAAATCTAAAATATTCAAACACAGAAATTTGCATCACCTGAATAAAAAGATTCATTCACAAGAAAACTCTGCTGTGTTGAAGCCATCCTCCGTTCAATTACTACATTTAATATCTTACTTAGGACTTATATAGCGCTAGTATGCCAACTTGTCAACCGTCTCACCTTTCAATATTTTTTACGCAGAAACAAAAATCAACCGATCATGGATTACAAGATATCAACGTTTTATTTGATAAATTTATTTTTTAAATTTTACTGCAGTTCTTTAATGCTACCAGATAAAGACAATTTTTTTATAACGTAAGTTGCAAATAACTTTTCCTCTTATTCTCATTATAAATAAATACTATATTTTCCCAAATTTATATACAATTTTGACAATTAACCTTTTCAATCTTCAAAAAATATTACTTCCGATGAAGATATTTGTACCAAAATCTAGGGAGCTCTTCCAATTTATATACAAATGTTAAATACTAAATATCAAAATTTTCGGGTAATTCGTATTTGAGTTATGCGACTAACAACCCTTGACCACACACACACACACACACACACACACATACACACACACATACACACAGACATCATCGTGAAACTATCAAAAATGAGTTGTAAGGACCCTAATTCGTGCTCATCCACTAAAATTTCACCACCCGATTTTTTGCATGATTCCAATACCTTCCTTTACAGGTAAGCGGAAGGTAAAAAGTCATTAGGTCCAGTAGAGACCTTGTCTCATTGCAATCTATCAAAATGTTAACATTGAAGTCACCACATATGAAAAAATCTGATGTGGCCAGCACACGACCTCCCGCCTTAACACTGTAATTTATGTGAATTTGGTTGTAGTTAGGCTTTCTTAAATTATAATTTTGCAATAAATTTACAAACTTTTTGAAAATAGTTTTATAGTTCTTAGTTCTTTAAATTAGCTTTATTATTACCTTATTACAATATGTTCAGTTAATAATATTTACATTTCTTTTAAAATGGTGCCACAAACATTTCAGAAATTGTGTATACGTCTGTTCATCTGTCACATTGACATACTCATTTTTGTTTTTAATTTTTTTCCTATATTGTGATTTACAAATCGTGGTAGGTAAAATTATATATCTTTGAAAAATTATTTTCCTTTATTGGTAAGAGATATAGACAAGATGTTAAATAAATATTGTAAGATATAATTTGTCCTTTGAAATGTCGTATGATAAATTATAATTATCGCAGAATTTTCTATATTTTTTGCAAAAAATGTTAAAATGCTTCAAGAAAATACCATTTCCGGTTGGCAGATTTTTACCAAAATCTAATCAGCTCTTCATTAACATATGTACAAATATATAATGCAAAATATTAGAATTTTATGTTCAATAGAATTTGAGATAATGAATAAGAACGAAAGAGCATAGTAGGCACACATACAGACTTTCATACACACACACACACACACACACACACAGACATCATCGTGAAAATAGTCAATATAGGTTCTAAAGGTGCTAAAACGTGCTTATTGACAAAAATCTCGACATCGAATTTTTTCACGATCCCTATACCTCTCTAGGCGAGAGGTAAAAATTACAATTATCATTCTCAAATTTTAAGATTTCAATCAGACAAAGATCCAGCTGATCCAAAAAACTCTTAAGGCCCGGTTGTACAATTCGAGTTTAGTGTCAGCTTAAACATAAACTCAAGCTTAGTTAAACTGAGTTTTCTCAGCCAATCTCCAGCGTTAAAATAAAACCGTTAACCAATGAGATACCACAATACAACAGGAAAACTTTGTAACCATGGTTTTGACATAAACGCAGTTTAAGCTGAGATTGAACAACCGGCCCTAAATATTTGTATTTGGAGCACGATATATTGTCAATACATACGTAGCAATAGAATTTAGTTTAAATTTAATAGCACAGCATTCGAAAAGTTGCTCTATATTAAATTTTTCTATGATTAACACTTATTCAAAGTTGACTTTTTGTTTACAAATACGAATCTCGAATAGCAAAATAGAGCCAGGCGTTAGAGATGGGCATTTTGGAAAAATTTAATATCCGATCCGATCCGACTCTATTTATTATCCGATCCCGATCCGCGAATCCAATCCGATATCCGATTTAATCCGAAGATCCGATTCAACATCCGATCCGATTCGAAAATCCTATCCGACATCCGATCCGATCCTATCTGACATCCGATCCGACATCCGATCCAATATCTCAATATAGGAATATACCATTATGTTTTTTATTGATATGGGACAATATGCAATTGTTTAAATGGTAGTTAAATTTCAACAAATTGTAAGTATTAAATGATAAATACGAAAACATAAAAATATCATCTGTTAAGCTTAGTTTGTATTTGTTTAGCATTGAAGCCGGCATACAATAGTCGTGCATCATCGGAAGTGTTCGTACCTAACCTAATAATAACTTACCTATTTATAAATTATCTAAATATTAATTATTGTGTAAATTAAATACCACTGTAATATTATTCAATTTGAACTTCGGATCGGATAATTTATCCGAACTTCGAATCAGATAATTTATCCGAACTTCGGATTGGATACTTTATCCGAACTTTGGATCGCATATTTTATCCGAACTTCGGATCGGATATTTTATCCAAAATTCGGATCGGATATTTTATCCGAAATTCGGATTGGATATAGGTATTATACGAACTTCGGATCGGATATTTTATCCGAACTTCGGATCGGATATTTTATCCGAACTTTGAACCATATCCGATCCGAGAACGTTCTTATCCGATCTGATCCAAGTCCGACTTCGCATCGGATCGGATTTCGGATTTTTCCCATCTCTACCAGGCGTATAAGTATTTCTATACTAGAAAAAATCTGACGTGGACACCACATGACTTCCTTGTACGCCTTGTTTGTTCATACTTTTCTTAATAACTAAAATGTAGAATAATATAAAAAATTCTTTTAACTTATTATACTAGTATACTCACAAATATATTTTAGAAATTTTATTTAAACTGCAGAAGAAGATATAAAGCATATTTTACTATTGTCACTGTCATGTCATAATCATTTAAATTTTACATAGTAACAAATGTTAATCGATCATGGACTACAAGATACCGAAATACTAAATTATAAATATATACTTTAATTATTCTTAAATGATACCAGATACAAAAATATTTATAAAATACCGATTGTAGGTAATAATCACATACCTAATCTTTCATTTAAAATACAAAAATTTGTCTTAAATTAAATATTTATCGAAATATTTGAAAAAAGTACTACTTCCGGTTTGTAGATTGAAACCAAAAATAGGAGGTGCACAACTAGATGCTATAACAGTCCTAAATACAAAATTTCAACTTTCTACGTCTAACCCAATTTGAGTTATGCGACATACATACGTACGCCCGTACGTACGTACAGACGTTACGACGAAACTAGTCATAATGGATTCAGAAAAGGTCAAAACGGATATTTCCATCAAAATCTGAAAACCGAAATTTTTCGCGATTACAATACTTCCTTATTACTCCGTACAAGGAAGTAAAAAGTATGGAAATCGAACGGAACTCGGATGCAAATTTCTGAATTAGGTACATTATACTAGAAATGGCTTTTTATTTGCTTATATTGTTTTATTTATACAGGTGGTTTTGAAGTTAATGTCATCAATTAAAGGGTAATTACTAATTTAAGTAGTACCTATGAAATGTGTAGATTACGAAACAGATTTTTTGTTTAAATCGCAAAATTAATGTCCGTGTTTTCCAGTCAAAAAATTTTTGTTGCCACTGCCACTGGGTGGAGTAATTATTATTGTTTCATTAAAAATAATTAAATTTTGTTTATTTATTTTTAAATTATTATGTAATTTAAGATGTTGAGTATCTACTTCTATTGTTTGTGTTTAATAGGAAAACGAATCCAGTGCAGTAGGTAGTACAAAAAATGCTGCAGGTAAACTACTACCCTTAATTTTTCGAATTTAAAAAAAAATTATTTCTGTTTTATAATCTACACATGTCATACGACTTACCCTTAAATTTATGACATTAACTTCAAAACCACAATGTATAAGTCAAGTTTAAAATTTTAGATTTATTTGCATCTGTGCATTATGTACAGAATGTTACTTTTAAAAAATTATCTATGTATTACCTAGATTTTTTTAAATATATTTTTTCCTTTTTAATACCGTAATGTCACAAATGCAACGTCTTTCAGCGCCTGCAAATCGACGTATCAATCAAGTCACTTGTCTGTTTGGTAAAAAGACCATTCCGCCCCTGAAAGCTCATCTGTGGTGTATACTCCACACTTTAATCTCAATCTTCATTAAAAACCTTGACTACTTATATTAAATAAATATCCCTGAGCTGTCGACTGGTAACCGCACACACGGTAAAATATATGTACCTACACCCACGGAGAGAAAACCATTGTAAGACATACAATAAATATTATATTTCATAAAACAAATACCTAATTATACGTTAGGGACAACAATTAAACCAATGTACGATATACAACATGAATTTTATGCAAATTTTATAATATTTTATTATAAAAATTCAAATAATATAAAATTATATGGAATACAATATATATGTTATTGTAAGTGATACAATATGATGTTATGTAAGTAATACTATATGAAATTGTATATCGTACAATATTTAATATTATTAGTTTAATAATATATTTTTATACTACGTGTACGATATTTTTTGTACACTTTTTATAATGTAGAATTGTAGGTAAATTAAAAAAGAAATATTATACCTACTTAACACATTTATTTACACAAAAAAACAAGATTTCAGATTTAGGTTTTTAAGGTTGATGGACATAAAATATACAGTAAAAAATAAACAGTAGGCATAGCAGAATTACCTAATTTGATTCATATAAACACAAAAAACATTTAGGCATTTTATTTTAAATAATTATGCACTTGAACAAATTAATATACTAACAAAAAAAATTATTAGACACATAGTTTTAACAAATATGGTCATAAATTGTTTAAAATAATACAAAATTGTAAAAACTGAAATCGAACTATTTGACCTATTTTAATTTTAAATAGTGTGTTACAGTTAAGCAAATTTAACAAATATGACTATAGTTAAAATTGTAGAAAATAATAAGAAAAAAACTGCAAAAGCAAAAATTATCATGTAAACACTTATTTAAATCTGCATCTATATATGAGAAATTGCGCGATATTCTATATAAAAATCTGCTTTATGTTAAAAATATGCAGTTGTATAAATACCCAAATTTGTTTGACTCCTGGATATTCCGCCATCAAAGAAAAGAATATTTTGAAGCAAACGTCTAGAGCTTCTAGCGGAGTTTGAACTTTGTATTTATGGTCATCTATGACCACGGATCATGCCTGAATTTCTCTTAGTGGGCCAATGATGACAAAGAAGGGTTGTAAACTTAATCCAAAATTTCCTAGCTGTTTTTTCTTTCCTCATTTCAGAAATTTAAAATGAGAGTTCTAAAATAAATTCAAAACATCATCATCATTCATAATATATGAACAGACCAAAAATAGGCTTACCAATATGTGGAGAACAAAAGAATTCTGAACTTCGGCTTTCGATGGACGCCAGCTCTTCGTTTTACTTTTATTTCTGAAAGTTGTTAGTGGAAAAATATATGGGAGTAGATTAATTGCATATATATGACGGCGTAGAAGGATCAGGATAAATATTTTTTTTCATTGAATTCCCGACTTTTTAACTCGGGATCCCGACTTTTAATCTCGGGATCCCGACTTTTAAACTCAGGATCCCGACTTTTAAACTCGGGATCCCGACTTTAAAACTCGGGATCTCAGCTTTTTAATCCCGAGATTAAAAGTCGGGATCCCGACTTTTAAACTCGGGATCTCGACTTTTAATCTCAGGATCCCGACTTTTAATCTCGGGATCCCGACTTTTAATCTCGGGATTAAATAACTGAGATCCCGAGTTTAAAAGTCGGGATCCCGAGATTAAAAGTCAGGATCCCGAGATTAAAAGTCGGAATCCCGAGTTTAAAAGTCGAGAATTCAATATAAAAAAATATTTACCCTGACCCTTCTACGCCGTCGTACATATACGTTAATATCTACAAAAAGTTAATTTTTTTAAATTATCATGCTTATATAATCTGAAATTAGTATGTTACCTTCACAATTTTCTGGTAATGTTATTTTATTTACAGAAGCAAGTAAATTACAGCACGGGCATATTTTGACCACGTTTCATTTAGATAATTTTCTTTGTCTTTATATGCATGAAGAAAATCCCGGATCTACTAAATATTAATAGGAAAATACGTTTCCACTTGTTTATCACTATTAACTATTACTATTACGACGTAAAACAGCAAAGAGCAAAGCGATCTAGTACGACAGACACCACTAAAATGAAGAACGCATTCAAGTTGCAACTTCTTGTGTTCTGGGTTTATAATATATTGTTATATAAATCACAAAATATTACAATAATTATACAAATAATTGTGTTTTGTAAAACATAATTAATCATTATTGTATGATATACTATGTAGCGTTATACAAAAATTTGTACAATATATTGTTTTAAAATATAAAATGATTGTGTTGTATAGTAGAATATTTTATTATTAATGTATACAGGATACAACTTTTATTGTAGGGTATATAATAAATGGTTTAACAACAAAAATTATGTGAAAGAAACACATTAGTTTTGTAAATGAAACGACACTGTATTTTAAATCGTAATATTTACGTAATACATTTTACAACACAGCAGTTTATAATAATATTCTTACAATACGTTTCTCTCCGTGCCGATGATTCACAATTTGTGAGACTGTCCCACCCAAGTTTTTTGTAAATGGCGCGTGATATTTTTTATGTACCTTGCTCAAATTCTAATAAATGTATCATTAATATTACGGTTATATTAAAATGAGATGAGTTAAATATAACAAACAAAATTATATATTTAGATAACGTTTACGTTGATTTCGAGTTAAAAGATTTTAGAAATTCACAAAATTTTTAATATAAATCATTTAGTAATTTTTAAAAAATGTATAGTAATGCGACAAGTCGACAATAGACGTTGAATATTTTCTGATTTTATGAACGTAGCGACATCGTGTGGTCATAGTTGTAATTATTATTTAACTTTAGACTGGGTTATCGACAAACTTATCAGCATCAGCAAAAGCAAACAGCTCGTGAATCATGACTAGATTATTATCTGATAATTTACTTTATTTTGTACGTGAATCGTGAAGTGCATGCATAAAAGTAACAGTATCTAGCTTTGATGTAAGTTGTTTTATTTTCAATTTACGATAAATGTGCATATTTTTCTTAGTTGGTTACATAAATTTAGTACCTACTAGATACTCGTAGTGTTTTTTGTTCTTTGAGTGAAAAAAATGTATATTCTAAAAGATAAATTTAGTATAAATAAGGTTAATGTACCATATCCATTAAGTGTATTACCAGGTAGTACATACAAATCTTAAAAAGTTAAATATTATGGAGAGATGTAAAAGGATTGATTCGATTGTACAAGGTAGATACATTATGTTAATAATATTGACGCACTTAATCGGATTTCATGGAATTTATTGTCATTGTTACTTGAGATTTCCTATTTAAAAACTATATTAATTTGTTTTTACCTCTCGCCTCATATTCTATAAGAGAGGTATTGTAATGGGTCAAAATTTTCGAGTATGAGTTTTTGGTGGATAAGCACGTTTCAGGGTCTCTAGAATACGAATTTACTATTTTCACGATGATGTCTGTGTGTGTGTGTGTTTGTGTGTTTGTGTGTTTGTGTGTTTGTGTGTTTGTGTGTTCGTGTGTTTGTGTGTTTGTATGAACCGAGGATTTTTCGTCCACGATAACTTAAAAAGTATCAAACCGTTTATAACCAAATTTCTTATTTAAGGTTTTGATAAGTATCTTAACACCGGATAACATTTTGGTAGAAATCTGCAAACCGGAAGTAGTACTTTTAGAAGTTTGAAAAAGTTTTCCTTAAATATATTGGTACATTATTTATTTATGACAATTTTTGCAATTAAAAATAAAAGAAATTGTGATTATCTATGTGTACAGTTAATTATAAATACAAATTGCTGAATCTGGAAGTATTTAACAATAAAATAAAGTACAATTAATATTCTATCTTGTTGTCCATGATATGAAATTTGTTTCTACATAAAATTTGAATTATTATGACAGTGACAGTACAGTTGACATCTTTTGCTTGCATATTGGTTTACATTATCGTTTACATATTACATGAAGATGAAACTATTAAAATGTAAGTAAAACTATTTATTAGATTAGTAGAATAAGCAGAATTAGGCGAGAGGTCGTGTGGTGGCCACAGCAGATTTTTTATAAATAGTTTAAAGATAACTATAGTAATTAACGTTACAAGTCCGGGAATTCATATTTAACAGTACAAGTGAGACGTTTGAAGACGAGGCGACGAAGGAGCCGAGTCTTGAAACTCGAAACGAGTATTGTTAAAAGAATTCACGGACGAATGTCGTTATGTATTTTATTTCATCCTGTGTCAAATTCCGTTTTAAAGAAACAGTAATATTAATTTCAAAATAATTTACCTAATGCTCCAAATCTAGTAACATTTTCGAAACATAATTAACAACTGCAATTTGGCGATTGTTTAATTGTTATTGCGTTGATTAATTTCTATACCAACACTTTACCGGACAAAGGCCGTTATTTGCGTTTTCCCGGACTCAAACTGTTGACGTAAAGTATTTGAATTTGACACAGGATGAAATAAAATTTATTTATCGTTCTTTCGTTCTTTATATTTATAAGGCGTAAAACTGTATATTTTTAAAGATATATTGTTATTTTATTAAAATTGATTGTGATATTTCATATAATTATGTTTATAATTAAATTTGTATTTATTTTTGTACAAAAACTGGGATAAACTGTGAAGTTTCTCTTCCCTAATAAAAATTAACTTTAAATATAAAGGTATTTAAAACCTTGTACAAAAAAAATTTGGCCTGCAGCGCATTTTCATTTAAATTGCAGCCCTTACCTTTAAAACGAGGGGTGAACCACTATAATGAAAATGTACAGTGATTCCGAAAATATGGGAATACCTATCATTTATTGCCGGTATTTCCTGTATTCCTCATGTATTTCTAGTATTTCCGTAGTATTCCCAATATTTTGTAAGTATTCCTTGTATTCCCAATATTTCCAGTGCATTTTGTAAGTATTCCTAGTATTTCCAATGGATTCCCAATATTTCCAGTGTATTCCCAGTATTCCCAAAGTATTTTGCATCACACGTGAACGCAAAGCACGCTTTTACTCCCTGTTTAGAGGGAGCAAAACAGGTTTTTGCTAACTCGGGTGTGCTTTTCTACTAAACAGATAGTAAAGCACCCCCTAAGAATTTTTTTAAAATTTTTAAATTAAGGGTATAGTTTATAAAGTACCACTGATCGATACGAAATTTTAATAAAAATAATAGTAAATTAGGTAGTAACTGATAACTGGTTCATGTTATAACCACCAGCGACACTTAAAATGTAAAATTTTGCGAATTTAAAAAAAAATCGTTGTAATTCGGTCAGTACATTATGTACCTACTCGTAATTTTTATTCTTATGTTATGTTAAGTTATGACACATGACACAGGAACTGTAAAAAATAAAAATCCCTTGTTTTTGTTTATTATTTATACTTGTATCTATAGTGAGTTTTTTAGGATTATATATTTATAATTTGAATATTAATGTCTTATAACTGGTCATTGCTAGATAAGGTTATTTATGTAAACTCGATGTAAACGGCCAGTGGTTAGCTCAGTGCGAGCTCAGCGGTAGAGGGACCGCCTAACATGCTAAGCGGTCTCCAGTTCGATTCCCGGCACAACCGACAATAATACCACAGATCCCGAATGGTTCGACTCCATTATAATATCATCTACCATTTTGTAATTGGAAGTTAATCCTATAGATTGGTTACAATCAAAATAAATCGAGAAATAAGTCAATATTTATGGAATTTATGGAATACAATATGATAGATAGTTGCATGGTACTTATACTATTTTTGTACTATTGTACTTCAATGCTTTAATTAGAGAAAAACCTATTTATTTGTATGAAATTAACCTGTGTGTATCATGCTACCTGAAAATGGACATTGTATCGAAATGAAAATCTGTTACGAAATGAAAATCTATATGGAAATGAGTGTCATTAAAGTACAGATGACTGTAAATTAGCATGGTAGTAAAAAATAACTATTATTAATAATCGTAAATAACAAAAAATAAACTGAAAGTAATAATTATTACATTCAAACTCATTTATCATAATATTATAAGAACTGGTGTACGTCTATGAAATAGAAGTTAGTGACTTTTTTAAAATTTGAAAACATAATTGAAAGAAAGCACCTATTATAATCACATTTCTTTATAATACAAGTAAAATTCAAAGAAAAATACAAATATTAAATTTAAGTACCTTACTCATCCTTCCAAAGCAACATTTATAATTATCGCATACGCAGATAAATCAACCAATATTCCGAATATTTCTAGTGTTATTTTCATGTATTCCCAAGAATTCCTGCAAATTTCTATTAATTCTATTGGTATTCCGAAATATTTCCACGTATTTCCAAGTATTCCCATGTATTCCCAAGTATTTCCATGTATTCCCAAGTATTCCCATGTATTCCATAGTATTTCCAGTATTCCGAAATGTATTCCGACCAAAATGTACAGTGATTCCCATTGGTGGTTCACCCCTCGCTTTAAAAAGTCACCGGCCGCCACTGTATTTAATCATTATTATAGGTAAGTTATAAAGTTCCTAGATAAGATAGTATTAATATGAGTTTTGTTATTGAAATTGTGGTCGATAATAATTATTATAATATTTATTTTCTACTGGACTAGCGCGGGACTTCCCCGGCTTAAAATATAAGAAAATATAAATCTAGTGGTCAACAGAAAATATTTTGAGAGGACTTTCTTCGGGTTGTGTGTCGAATTAACATCCCGAAAACCAAAATAACGATGAATTCCCGACTTTAAATTTTATCTATACCTAATACCTATAATAATTGTATTCAGCTTCAGCACAAAATAATGTAGAGGTTGAAGATTTATATGAATTCTGTTGGCGTAGCTTCGTATTTGTAGAAATAACTCTAAATAAGTTATGAAATAATGGAACTGTTAAAAGAAGTTGAATTTCGAGTAATGGAATGATTGTTTTTGATTTAGATGGAGATTCCCGGTGGCATGCTGTCCTTGTTGAGTTGTGTGGAGTGCGGCGCGGTGTTGAGCCGAGGGCCGGTGTTCCAGGCGCACGACGGCGCGGCGCTGTGCGGCCGCTGTGTGCGTCCAGACCGCCCGACGTCACGCAACCAAGTCTACGAGGCCGTGGCGCAGCTGCTGCGCTTCCCCTGCAGGAACCGCGAGCTCGGCTGTACAGACACCGTGCCCTTCACACGAGGCGAGGAGGACGTGCTGCACGAGCTCCAGTGTCCGTATCGCCAGTACCTGTGTCCCGTCGTGCCCCGTGGCCAGTGCGACTGGCTGGGCTCCAGGCGGCAAATGCTAGACCACTGTGAAACTGAACATCCTGACACAGTTAGTTTATTTTTACGTTGATATACTATAATAATTATTTGTCTATTAAGCGAAATCTTTAATAGGCCTAAAAATCATGTTTTGTATAATACCGATTATTCAAAATTAAAAGTAAATAGGCAAATACAGATATTTCACGGCAACCAGATTAATCACAGCAAGGTTAAAAAGAAATTTACCTGAAAATTAAAAAACCATACTACCATAATAATATTTACGAGTTTTTTAAAATAATTATGATTAATAAGTAGAGTTGCAACGCATATTTGGCATCTATTCGGTATTCTGCCTAATCGGCATGTTTTTATTATTCGGTCGAACACCGAATATTAGTTTACAATTCTGCCGAATACCGAATAATTTGACGTCAACTGTAACGTGCAATAATTGAACTGCGGTTATCCATAACAGTGCTTTTTTATTCTTCAATTATTATACTATTTTTTACTAATAACGCTAATAGTAAATAGTATATTGTACAACAAGAGTGGATGTGATGCAATCCACTCGAGTTGTACATCCTATTTTTTCTACGGAATATGGTTTTTGCAATAAAATGCACTCAATGTGATGCCAAAAATTATTTAAAAGTAGGGTTACATCAATTATTTTGTGACATATGACATTTGAATAATTGTTGCCAACGTAAAATCTCTAAATTTTATTTGCTTTTTTTAGCAAATAAAATAATGCTTTTATCCAACATCTCTTAATAAAAGCATCATAACTATGGTGATTTTAAACAAGCAAAGTAAAAAATTACCCACAAGTGGCTTTGATCAAAATTATACCCACTTGTGGGTAAACTGTTACTTTGCTTGTTTGAAATCACCATAGTTACGATGTTTCAGGTTGGAACTTAATATTTTTTTAAATATTTATGCAGTTATTAAGAGGTGTTGGATAAAATGTTATACTTCACACGTGGGCAAATAAATTAAAAAAGGTCGACTCGAGAAAATTATCTCACTCAGCCTTCGGCCTCGTGAGTTAAAATTTCCCTCGTGGGTAATTCCTTTCTTTGCCCACTTGTAAAGTAAATAACTATTAAACATAATTAATTATTAAATAACAGTTGATTTAATGTTTTTAGTAATTATTTGTCATAATAAAAACATAATTTGCACGCATTAACAATTTTTTGACGTATTTGACTTTGAATTTCATATCCACACCTGGTGTGGATATGACATCCCTATCCACACATGATAGTATGAAGGTATGTTGCCAATATCCAGTAGGGAGTAGAAAAACTTATATATTTATTTACTTTTGCATATATAAAGGTGTGTTTATCACAAAAAATTCAATTTGAAAGTATTTTACCTTGAATTAAAAAAACTTTTTATTTTTTATTTAATATAATTACCCCCCGTAAGAACATCATCTAGATCCGTCTTTGCGTATGTTATTAATTGAATTGTTTTAGTTTTACATCTAAATTAATAAGTACGTTCCCAAATAAAAATACTATATGTTTTTGTATTTTCTTGTTCTGGAATCTGAAAATATTGTGCAATAAAAATGATCTGAAAATTCAGCATTCAAAATGTGTTGCCTCTAAGAAACTGCGTTCATTTGTTTAGCTACCTAGTAATTTAACAGAAAAGGTACCCAGGACTTTATCCCGAACATCTTTTGTCAAATTTCTGCAAAAAAAAAACTCATCTGGTTTCTAGACAACATGTATTTTCATGCAAAATTTTCAATCATTGTTAGTGCACAGACTATTATTCCAAAACATAAATTGTTTCAGTTTGTTTGAGGGTGGCTATAGAGCTATAAAGCAATTCTACGAAATCTTGTTACTTTATAAGTACAGGGTTCGCCAGTCAAATGGAAATATTTGATGTGGGGCTTAGAGCTCGTAGGGAGGTGGTAGGTGGTGGGGAGGAAGATAACCGACTCAACATTATCAGAGTAGTCAACCATTTAGTTTATAATAGATCGTTGGACGGGTGAACAGCGTGGTTACGTAGTTAAAGCGTACTAACTCAGTGGCGAAAGTTTGGTGCAAACGCGGCGCGATTTTAGACGTCATTTCAATGTAGCCTGTTCCGTCGAATAGGGCGATTCGAACGTAGATAAACAATCTTGAGCAAAGTGGACGACGTGTAAAAAAGGTGGAAGTGCAAAAACGGTTCGAACCCCCTGAAAACATCGCAGCTATTCAACAGGCGATGTTGATCCACTTTTCTCAAGATTGTTTATCCACGTTCGAATCGCCCTATTCGACGGAACAGGCTGAATGCGCGGTACGTTGAAATGACGTCTAAAATCGCGCCGCGGTTGCACCAAACTTTCGCCACTGAGATAATACGCTTTAACTGCGTAGCTACGCTGTTCACCCGTCCAACGATCTATTTTAAATTAAATGGTAGACCACGCTGATAATGGTGAGTCGGTTATCTTCCTCCTCATCACCTTCCTACAAGCCCTAAACCCCATATCAAATATTTCCATTTGAATGGCGAACCCTGTATATAATATTTTATTGATCATATCTTTCAGGTGGTCCGCAATGGTGTGCAGCTAATCCACGACATCACAAAGTCCAGTCAGAACACTTACTTACTCTACGCCCTCCACGTTCTGTTCCTACTTCACACTAAGGTATGCGTAACAACAGGAAAAATCTTCCATTCAATCCGAGTACTGAGTGAGACGAACGTTGCCAAATTCTCATTCACTGTTGATGTCAAACGTGGAAAATTTTTCATTTCAAAGTTGTATCCTGTGGCTCCACCTGGGTGCTTGGCTATGCAGGAAGACACTTCATTGGCTATGAGTATCAACAGCCTTCTGGAAATATTAGATGGATTTAAAGGAACCGAGTTCACTGTAACTGTATACGACGCAACAGAGTGTGTTAAATGTAGCGCTGAATTAAAGCAGTATTATTATCCTGAGTTAAATGGATGGTTGTGCGACAAATGTGCACCTGCTAAACGATCTTGTAAATATAAGGAATGTAAACATATGGACATAGACATAAAATGTGAGAAACATGAAATATATTTCTGCCCATATGCAACATTGTGTTACTGTTGTAACGACAACGGATCAAAAATTGAAAATACATTGATTGAGCACTATACAGAAGCCCATGGTAATATTACATATGCGTCTGGTTCAATTTGGCGAAATAATTTTCGGGAATATGGTAAAATTTACATTATATCAAGTGATTTTGGTTTATTAAGATGTAGAACTTGGCAAAAAAACAATACATTTGTATTGGTCGTAACATCTCCTTTCCTGAGTGAACAATTAAATGAATTTTGTTGTGAAATTAAATTTACACATCCAACTACAAAATATTCAAAAACGTATAAACCAGATGCTGTATATTCGGAACGTGCAGATTGGCGACTGCAAGTTTACCTGGAAGAATTTGAGTGTTACGACGGGCAGTTTGATATTACTGTTACTATAAGTAGAGTGTACAAGTAATTTAATAACTAATTTTTAAATGAACTAGTATGAACTAAAATCTAGTAAGTAGGTACTTAAATTTAAAAAGTTACATTTAAAAGATAAATAGATTTAAATCCTTTTTTATTATTTTAATTTTATAGTACTAGATCATTAAGTAACATCTGCATTGTTTTTCACAAATTAAGTATACATAATACAGGACTTTGTCGCGTTAAGTAGTTTAACTGAAAGTAGGATCTCAAAAGAAGAAAATCATTAACTTGGAGATTTTCTCGCAAACTCTATATTTAGGAAATATTGGCTTCTTGAAGTTACAAATAGAAATGTGAACAGTTTTTAAAAATAAAAATAGTAATAAATAAATATTGCATATTATCAACTTTATTGCTAATAACAAATAATTTACAAAATTAATTTAAAATGTTAACCTCCAGCCCTGTCGATGTCAGAGAGACATTGCTCCTCTGTTATTTCTTGGCGTTGGCACTTCCATTGCAAAATTCGTAAACGGGCACCATGTCAGCATACTTACCTTCGCGGCATTATTGTAGTTTACTTAACAAAAGAATTAAAACTAAATGTATTTTGTATGAATATGAATACAAAGAGTTCAGTGTTCGATGTAGACATGTTAATCCTATTGTCAATGATGTATCAAAAATAATTAATAGGAGATATTTTCAGGAAAAAAATAGAGCCAAACACAAGAGACTTCCTATTGTCCCTCTTGCACATTTAAATCTTACGTTATAGTGAATTTCAATAGATTGAAACAAGAAATCGCAAAACATATTTTATCTCATCTGTAGCTTCAGAAGCGAGGAATATGTCCTAAACAGAGCGTTTGCGAGAAAATCTCTAAATGAAAATGTTTTCTTGGTTTGACTCATATTTTAAGTTAGGCTTCATAACCCGGAGTACCCTGTAGATAACTCAAATTTTTACTAATAAAACTTTGTTCTTGAATTTAATTGTAATTCTCATTGAAAGTCGTTACAGACAGTAAACATAATACCTATAAAATGCCTAATTATTGTAATTTGATAACTTGTAGAAACAATGTGACTGAACTTTAAACCGATTGACGTTTATTTATACCTTATGTTATATTATATAATTATATTTTCATTATAAAATAAATGCATTAAAATAAAAAAACTTTTAAAAATTGTATTTTTGCAACGTTAAGGTGGTTTCAGCGTGTCTCCGTGTCCATGTAAAATTAACGAAATTTTCAGAATATATAACCAAAGTACTAATATATTTATCTTCAAAATTTCAAGCTGATTGACCATGAAGATTCCGAGATAATTGATATCAAAGTTATTGACTTTTACACTGCTAGGATATGTTGACCCAGCAAAAACATCTTAATTTCTGAAAATACATATTGTTTCCTCCATGTAGGTTGTATGAAAAACATTTTCTAAGGTAGATTAAACGATTCAAAAATCAAATAAAAAAAATTGCAATTTTTAACCACTTGGTTATTGCGTAAAAAACAACATAACAACAACAACAAATATACATTCAAATGTACGTTTGTCAAGAGTAGACGTGTGTTGCGTAGCTCCCGTCTGAGTCTAGTGCTGGATTTAATATTTCTATAAAGTTTTACTAGTATATTTAATACTTTAGTTTTAATTTTCAAAAATGGGTGGAACCACTCGAAGTGCCTCTAACGCGACGTCTAATATCGTCAGTGAAGTGTTAACGTCCCTTCTGATGGACGATTCTTTTATTGATAAAATGGTCGAGAAGGTATTCGATCGACTGGACGCTAAAATACAAGAAATGAAGCTGGAATACGAGCAAACTATCACCAATCTTTTAAAATCGAATAAAACTCTACGCGATGAAATCGACAATCTAGAGCAATATTCTAGAAGAAACTCCATCCGCATCTTCGGCATTAAAGAAGACAGAGATGAGAGTGTTGAAGATAAGGTATGTGACCTTTTCAAAAATTCATTAAAAGTGCAAGTTGCCAAAGATCATATTGACCGTTGTCATCGTGTTGGCAAAGTGAATAAAAACAAACCGCGGCCAATAATTGTGAAATTCAATTCCTATAAATCACGTGAAATGATCTTAAAAGTTCGCAAAAATTTAAAATCTACTGGAATCTCTATAAAAGAAGATCTCACCAAAAAAAGACTAGATCTTCTCAATGCCGTCTCTTTGAAGTTTGGATATAAAAACGCGTGGTCTGTGAATGGTAACATTTATGTGAAGATTGGTGATGATGAAGTGAAGCGTGTTGATAAAACTGACGATAATGACAAACTTGTATAGTTCACCTTAGTATAATTTACTTCTCGGGATGCGCAGCAAATATGTACCTACCTTATATTAATCTATTTTTCATCTGCTGCAATTGTTCTTGAACCAATTGTTTATGCTATTAACTTGAATTAGTTTAGTCTTAGTTTATCTTAACTCTAATAATTTCTTTTTAGTTTTATTTGTTAAGTTATTGTATTTGAGCGAACGTGTAGGTAATACACAGAAAACAAACGTAGTTCAACGACCTGTTGTCTTGGCCTTCGTTTTGTTTGTTACCTTGATTGATTATCTATTAATTATTTTATTTCTATTTATCAAACTGAACTCAGTTACTCAGTAATACACAGTAGCTATCTATAGTCCATTCATTTTTCATTTCACATTTGCAAGGTATAGTTTGGTCCATTGTTAACTGATCCAAAAAATTTATTGATTTTAGTTTTTAATTATGAAAATATACTATCAGAACGTACGTGGTCTTAACTCTAAGCTTATTGATATCTACAATAATTCAATTTCATCTGATTTTGATGTATTCTGTTTGACGGAATCATGGCTTAATGAATCTGTGTCTAATAATGAAGTATTCAGTGATTCTTTTACAGTATATCGTTGTGATAGAGATTTTAATAAAGTAAATAAAACTAGAGGTGGTGGTGTCTTATGTGCAATAAACAATGCATTTCGATCATCTAACGTATGCGTGCCTTTTGATTCATTTTCCACATTTGATTTTGTTTGTGTAAAGGTCGAGCTGTCTGCAGGTAGCTGGATATACATCATAGTTGTTTACTTTCCTCCACCTATTACTGTTGAACAACTTAACATTTTTTGTGAAACAATTGAATCGTTGCCGTTTATTTTTTCTGACAATTATAATATTCTCGGTGACTTTAACATCCCGCAACTCCATGAACACTACAATAATTCCGGTCGCACTAGCACAGTAATTAATAGATTTCAATTTTTCACTGATTTAATTCTTGCAAATCAATTCAATAACATTCTTAATGTAAACAATAGAATTTTGGATGTTGTGTTAGCTAATTTTAACTGCAACGTAACTCACGATCCAGTTCCATTAATTCATGAGGATGCTCACCATCCTGCACTGTGTATTGAATCGAATTTGTATTTTAACAATAAATCACTGAATATATCAGATCAACCTACATACAATTTTGCAAAAGCTAATTTTCTCATGTTTTATAAAATACTTGCTGATACTGATTGGCAAATATTATATCAATTCGAGGATGTAGATGCAGCCTTTCAATACTTTCTTCAAATCATAAACAATACCTTTGACATATCTGTTCCGAAAAATAAAATAAAGTCTCGTAAATATCCGCCATGGTTTACTCCTGAAATAATTTCTGATTTAAAAGCAAAGGAGCGCAACCGCAGGTTATTTAAACAATCAGGGATTGAGTCGTGTAGGCGTGATTATGTTTTTCTTCGAGCCAAAATAAAAAAAGACATCAAGATAGCATATAAATTTTTTATCACTAATGCAGAAAATAATATTAAAACTGATCCTACTTTAATTTGGAAACACTTAAAAAATCAGAACAAAAAATATTCCTCCCGGATTCCGAATAAAATGTGTCTAAATGAAAATGAATATGATAATGGCCCTGATATAGCTGATGCTTTTGCGACTTTCTTCTCCAGTGTCTACTCAGATCAAAATGGTGAATTTAATCCTAATAATTTAATAAACACCCATACTACAAATCGTGATATAGTACAAATCTCTCAAATCACTAGAGAAGAGATTATTGACGCCATAAATCAATTAAAATCTAAGCCTAACTGTGGTCCAGATAACATTCCTGCATATATTTTAAAGGGCTGTAGAGACATTCTCTTAGAACCTCTACTTGTATTGTTCAACCTGTCCATTAAAAATTGTATATTTCCATCTGATCTCAAGCGAGCCAGAATTTGTCCGATCTTAAAATCTGGGAACCCTTGTGATGTGTCTAACTACCGACCGATAGCTTTGCTTTCAAACGTCTCAAAGGTCTTCGAAAGTTGTTAGGCGCGTTTATTTGAATTTATATGACAACGCCATCTATTAATTTCTTTGCAAATCATCATTGGCGCTTAGTTTTCAAATTCATTCTTTTGTTAATTTTTTGTCTGGTTGTCATGAGAATTTATTGTTATGTTATTATTCTTGTTTGTAATAAAAATAAACAGATATAAGATTGAATAAAAAATAAATTATTACAAGATACAGTCCACTTATTTGTTGTGAAAATAATACGAGTTAAAAGTGAAAATCAAGATCAAGCCAGGAATCACCGTTCCTGCAATTAATAAACATTTTGGTCACATCGAGCCGGATTTTTCACGACAAGATTCTACAGAGGTCTGGGGCACAGCCTTTGAAACAAGTTGAAGATATATTCCAGTTATTTGCCAAGGGTGTTACAAGTGAAAAGGTAAAATACATTCGAAATGGCAGAACATTTGGCAAAGTTAAAGGTAAAACGTGGGCAACACAAAAGCTCTTTGACTAGATGCAATAATTTTTTCGAAAAAATAGATTTAAACAATATTAACAAAGTAACTTGTAATGAAATTAAAACAAGATTAGATCGTTTGGTGGGTGAATTAGATTTATTTAACCAAGTCCAAGCCGAAATAGAAATAATACTAGGTGTCACCGAGGAAGAGGATACCGAACGTGAGAATTTTGAAACAAGTTATTATTCATTAGTTGCTCGTATGGAAGAAATTTTGCAAAAGTTTTCTGATTCAGACAATCAATCAATCATTTCGTGCGCAAGTAGTAGACAATCTATGTCAGTCAAAAATGCCGATAATCGCGATGAAATTGTTAGAAGCAATAATGTTAATGAACAATCTAATAAATCCGCTAATCAAACCATGTCTGCTAATAATTTAAATTATAACGAGGAAACACAAATATTAAATAACGTTCGTAATAATATGCCTTCAAATACACTCAATAACCAATTATTTTATCCACAAGTTCAATTACCATTAATGAAATTACCAACTTTTGATGGTGATTACAATAAATGGGTCGAGTTCCGTGACAGTTTCGATGCGCTTATTGAGAAAAATCCTATTATAAGCAACGTTCAGAAAATGCATCATTTACGTTCTTGTCTGGAAAAAGATGTCTTAGAGACGATAAAGGCAATACCTGTTTCTGATCAAAATTATCAGTTATCTTGGCGAATCCTACGAGAACGTTATGAGAAAAGTCAGCTGATTATTAACAATCATGTTAGGCATATTTTAGATTTCCCGCGTTTATTTAAAGAATCTGTGCAAAGGAACTGAGAAATTTATACAATAATATTAATAACAATTTGGAAGCTCTTCGTAATTTAAATGAACCAGTTGGTGAATGGAATGCTATCCTAATTCCAATAATTACTGATAAATTAGATACAGTCAGTAAACGCGAATGGGAAAAATATTGTACATTAAAAGATGCTAGAACCGTTAATGATTTATTTAAAATGTTAAAAAATAGATGTGAAATATTAGAAAAACTTGAAGCAAGCAAAACAAGTTTAAGTAACATTAAAGTAGATAAATTTAATTACAAAACAGATAGTAAAAAACCAAATTATTCTACAGCACATGTAAATACTGTTTCAAAATTTTCTTGTTTTCTTTGTAATGGCAATCACTCTATTTACAAATGCGAAAATATCTTGAAACTTACCCCAGTTCAGAGATATGAAGAAATTAAAAAACGTAATCTATGCGTGAATTGTTTAAAACCGTCCCATAATGTCTCAGGTTGTTCATCATCTAAATGTAGACAATGTGGGAAACCTCACAATACTTTATTACATAGAGATGCACCTAATGTTCAATCTACTAAATCGTCCAATAATAATTTCCAAAATCCGACAGTTACTAATTCCGGAACTGGCAATGTGTCAAAAGGAACTATCCTATAAACATCATCCACACATACAATAGACACAGTAGCAAATGTGTCAACTTTAGGACAAATATTGTTGTCAACTGCAATGATTTCTATTAAAGATGCTGACGGGAACTTTCATCAATATCGTGCTCTCCTTGATAGTGGTGCCATGAGTAATTTTGTTAGTCAAAAGGTATGTAATGAATTAAATTTGAATTTAAGGAAAGCGGAATATGCTGTAAGTGGTGTAGGTGAAATGATGCAAAATGTTAAATTAATTGCAGATTTTAATATACATTCTAATTACAATAAATTTAATGCATCAGTTTCGTGTCTAGTTATGGATAGAATTAGTTCAAATATTCCTTTAACTTCGTTTAGTCGACGCAATTTGAAATTACCTAAATTTGTACAATTGGCGGATCCAACATTCAATGCATCAAATCCAGTTGATATTTTGTTAGGTTCTTCCATTTTTTGGCAGTTATTGGGTAAAAACCAAATTAATATCCCCAAAACTGAATTAATATTACACGAAACAAAATTTGGATGAATTCTAGCGGGAAAAGTTAAAGATTTTGGTTATCAAAACCAAAGAAAACACGATTCTATTGATCTTCTGTCTTGTGACGTAAATCTCGAGAAACAATTAACAAAATTTTGGCAAGTCGAAGATATACAAGTCAAATCAAATTTATCAAAATCTGAACAATTCTGTGAACAACATTTTACAGACACTATTAAACGCGACAAAGAAAATAGGTTCGTAGTGAATATACCATTTAAAGATAATGTTACAGATTTAGGGCAGTCTAGAGAACTTGCATTAAAGCGATTTTACGCACAAGAAAGTAGACTATTGAAAAATCCACAGTTATTCAACGAATATTCAAAATTTTTGTTAGAATACGAGTCACTCGGTCATATGGAAAAGATAGAAGAAACAGTTGATAATGAAGAATTAAATTATTATATTCCACATCATGCCGTTGTAAGAGAAAGTAGTAGTACCACAAAATTGAGGGTTGTCTTTAACGCGTCAATGAAATCTAACAACGGGCTATCATTAAATGATGTACAACATATAGGACCTACAATTCAAAACGACTTATTATCAATAATTTTAAATTTTCGTATGTACGAGTACGTTATGAGTGCTGACATTTCTAAAATGTACAGAATGGTATTAATAGACACAAGTCAACGTCGCTTTCATCGAATATTTTGGCGCGATAATCAATTAAATAATTTACAATGTTTTGAACTAAAAACTGTTACGTACGGTACAGCGTCCGGTCCATTTCTTGCAATACGTTGTTTACATCAGCTTGCATCTGAATTTGAAAATGAATATCCAGCGGCATGCGAAGCAATTAGAAATAATTTTTACGTCGACGATTTTTTGTGCGGAGCAAATTCACAAACTGAATTAATTCAATTACAGCACGACGTTTCAAAAATTCTTGCAAGTGCTGGTTTAGTATTAAGAAAATGGTTATGCAATAAAATAGATCTTTGTCAAAAGTTTCAAGTTAACGAAAAAATCGATTATAGTATTTTACAGTTAGGAGAAAGTCAATATAATAAAACTCTAGGGATAGGCTGGGATGTCACTTTAGACACAATTCAATATTCTGTATCAATAAATAAAAATGATAACGTGATTAAAAAACGTACGATACTATCGGAAATATCGCAAATTTTCGACCCGCTTAGTCTGTTGGGTCCAATCATTATTGTAGGCAAGATATTTATGCAAAATCTTTGGCTAGAAAAGTTATCTTGGGATGATCCTATTCCTCAAAAGTTGTTAGACAAATGGCATTTATTTCGCAATGATTTAGAGTTTTTAAGTAACATAAAGATTCCGAGACATGTCATAGTAAAGAAATACGTTTCAATTGAACTTCACGGCTTTTCTGATGCCAGCAAAAAGCATACGGTGCAGTTGTTTATGTGCGTAGTAAAGATGAGAATGAACAATATTATACGCGAATTTTGTGTGCAAAAAGTCGAGTCGCGCCAGTCAAAAAGTTGACAATACCTAGATTAGAACTTTGCAGTGCAGTATTGTTAGCTCAATTAGTAAATATGGTACGCAGTTGCGTAAAGAAAAAATTTGAAAATTGTTATTTTTGGTCAGATTCAACGATCACTTTATGCTGGTTACGAGCCGATCCTAATAGATGGAAAACCTTTGTAGCAAATCGGGTTAGCGAAATACAACGACTAACAAATGAAGGGGCAAGTGAATGAAGGTGCTAAGTAACATTTTTATAAAAATTGAAATTTGTTATGGAAGAAAGTGTTATGTACATATCTATTACGTACAAAAATCTACAGTTGTTATAACGCATAGTTTTAAAGATATTTTGTGGAAGAAGGTGCTATGTCCCTAAATTTGTACAAAATATATTGGAAGAAAGTGTTACGTGCGCAAAATAATGTAGAAGTTCCGTGAAAGAACGTGCTATGTGACACACATAACACCTTCATCCATTGAAATTCGGTAAGTAAATGCTTTGTAAAATTTTAAGGCTCACATACTTCTTATTTAATAAAGGTGTTATGTACAATAGTACAATTTCATACCAAAATACTGTATAATATCTTTTATATTTGAGTTATGAACATATTACAATGAACACATGGTTCGTATTTGCAATCAATAAAAAATGCTAAATAAAATACTTTAACCTAAATTATCTCGAAACTATGCTTTTGTTAGTTAGCACCTTCATTCACTTGCCCCTTCAAATGTAGAAGACTGGCACCACGTATCATCAAAAGATAATCCTGCCGATTTGATTTCGCGAGGCATGCCTGTAAATTCTTTTAATAATTGTAATATTTGGTGGTTAGGGCCAGAATGGCTAACAAAAAATAATTTACCAATCGAAAGCGTGAAGGTTGGTGAAACCGAGACAGAAATTATTTCAGAATCACGAGTGATTGTAACTATGACATTAATCAAAAATGAGCTAGATATTTTTAATAAATATTCAAAACTAGACAAGTTACAAAAAGTAATAGCGTATTGCTTCAGATTTGTAAATAATTGTAAAGCTAAACCCTCGATTAATCCAGAAGCTAAGCATTCTGAAAGTTTAACTGTAGAAGAATTAAAGTTTGCTTTAAATACAATAATTCGTATAGCACAGCAAGAATCATTTTCTAACGAGTATAACCAATTAGCGAAAGGTAAACCAATTAATGTAAAAAGTAATATACTTTCTTTAAATCCATTTATGGATATTAATAAAATAATTCGCGTAGGAGGTCGTTTGCAAAATTCTGACTGCAATTTTGACAAGAAACATCCAGTATTGTTACCGACAAAACACAATTTAACAAAATTAATATTTCAACAGTATCATGAAAGATTATTACACGGTGGTCCTACATTATTATTGTCTTCAGTACGACAAAATTATTGGCCTATTTCAGGACGAAACATAGCTAAAGGTATTGTTCGTCAATGTAAAACTTGTTTTTTAGCAAAACCACAAAATTTAAACTATTTAATGGGTAATCTACCTCAAAAAAGAGTAACACAGACTTTTCCTTTTTTTAACGTGGGTGTTGATTATGCAGGGCCGTTTTTTATTAAAGATAGAAAAACTAGAGGGCCAAAATACATTAAAAGTTATGTATGCTTATTTGTTTGTTTAGCTACAAAAGCGATTCATTTGGAAACTGTTACTGAACTTACAACAGAAGGTTTTATTTCATGTTTAAAAAGATTTATTAGCAGACGTGGTAAACCATCAAACATTTTCTCTGACAACGCCAAAAATTTTGTTGGTGCTTGCGCCGAGTTGAAAAAATTATATACTTTTATTCAAAATGAATCGAAAACTATACGCAATTTTCTTTCTCAAGATGAAATTTCATGGCATTTTATACCAGCACGTTCTCCTAATTTCGGTGGCATCTGGGAAGCTGGAATAAAATCAGTTAAGCATCATTTAAAAAGAGTTCTTGGTAATGCACACGTTACATATGAAGATTTTTCTACAATTTTGTGCCAGATCGAGTGTATTTTAAATTCCCGTCCACTTTGCCCATTATCTTCGAATCCTGAAGACCTAGATCCTTTGACTCCTGGACATTTTCTGGTGGGTAGGGCTCCAATCTCCCTCCCCGATAATGAAAATTATCAACAAGTCCCTGAAAATAGACTTAAACATTTTCAACGACTGCAAAAAATTGTACAAGATTTTTGGACACGTTGGAAGAAAGAATATCTGAGCGAACTCCAAACCAGAAGCAAGTGGAAAACAAACGAAACTGAAGATCAACAGCAGCTTCGAATTGGCACGGTTGTCATCTTAAAAGAAGACAATGTACCATCGATGCAGTGGCCGATGGGACGAATCGTCGAAGTACACCCTGGAAATGATGGCAACATTCGTGTTGTAAGCATCAAGACTAGAAACGCCGTAGTGAAACGATCCATACGTCAAATTTGTGTTCTCCCTATAAATTATAACTAATATTTGTTTATACATCATAGTTAATAATAATATTAATTTAATTTGTAGTTTAATTTTTTTTATAATTATTGAAAATGTAATTCACATCTTTCAAGGCGGCCGGTATGTTAGGCGCGTTTATTTGAATTTATATGACAACGCCATCTATTAATTTCTTTGCAAATCATCATTGGCGCTTAGTTTTCAAATTCATTCTTTTGTTAATTTTTTGTCTGGTTGTCATGAGAATTTATTGTTATGTTATTATTCTTTTTTGTAATAAAAATAAACAGATATAAGATTGAATAAAAAATCAATTATTACAAGATACAGTCCACTTATTTGTTGTGAAAATAATACGAGTTAAAAGTGAAAATCAAGATCAAGCCAGGAATCACCGTTCCTGCAATTAATAAACAAAAGTATTGTTTACAAACAAATTTACAACTCTGTGAATAAGTATATCACACCTCATCAACACGGCTTTTTAAAGAGTAAATCAACATTAACTAACCTAATCAATTTTTCTGATTCAGTAGCTTCTACACTATCTAACAATGTTCAGGTAGACGTCATTTACACAGATTTTGCAAAAGCTTTTGATAAAGTCAGCCACAATATACTTATTACGAAACTTTACAACAAATTTAATTTCTCTATTAATCTGTGTCAGCTCCTACATTCTTACTTATACTGTCGTTACCAATATGTAAACATAAATGGATTTTCTTCTTTTGATTTTGTAGCAAAATCTGGTGTGCCACAGGGATCTAATCTAGGCCCTTTACTGTTCCTACTTTTTATTAATGAAATAGTTGAGTCAATTACCTTTTCAAGCATTCTCTTGTACGCTGACGATATTAAAATATATAAAACCATTAACTCATATGAAGATTGCGAAAAGCTACAATATGATATTTATGGTTTACTTCAGTGGTCTAATGACTCAGAATTATATTTTAATATTAATAAATGCAAAGTGATGACATACTCTAGAAAGCGCCAGATTATTAATTTCGAGTATATCATGGGAGCACAGCCTTTGGAATGAGTAACTGAGATCACTGACTTGGGTGTTCTTTTTGATCCTATGTTGTTATTTTATAATCATATATACAAAAACGTTAAATGCTCATACCGAAATTTACACTTCATCATACGTTGCTCACAACATTTTACCAATGTACAGTCAATTATATCCTTATACAATTGTTATGTTAGATCTAAGCTTGAGTATTGCTGTCAAGTATGGTGTCCATTTTATTTAAAATATAAGGATATAATTGAAGGTGTACAGAAAAAGTTCACTAAGTACTGCTGGTATAAACGAACTGGAACATATGATTATAAACTAAATTATAATGTATCACTACGTACTTTTAATTTAGTATCACTTGAAAATCGTAGAATTATTCTGTGCTCTCTATTTATACACAAAATTGTTAATAATTTAATTCACGACAGTGATATTCTATCACGTTTAAATTTCTACGTTCCTCGTTTAACTAGCAGGCAAAATTGTATATTTTACATTAAATTCTATCATACCAATTATGAATGTAACACTCCATGCAATCGTATGTGTAAATTCATTAATGAATTAAATTTAGATTTTGATATTTTTATGGACAGTTGTAACAAATTTAAAATAATGCTAATGAATGAATTTTGTAATTAGAATAAGTTTATTATAATTAATTATAATCAATGAATACTGTTTCTCATCGCTCAACTATATTGTACTTTTTTGTATATTCTTGGCATCTTCTTTTTTTTCTGTATTTAATTGGGACTTTGTCCTGTCGAGTGGTAAATAAATAAATAAAATAAATAAATAAAAAAACCGTACTGTAATCCTGTGCGTCACCACCTTCCGGTGTTTTCTTAAAACGAAGCTAATAGTACAGTGAGCCGTATATAATGCGACTTCTTTTTTAAGGATTTTGAAATCATGTATTCATTTTTAATATGTTTTTTTACGATTCAAGTAATTTGAGAATTCGAGTATAAAGTAATTTATATAAATATGATATTCATTTTTCATTGAATTGCTATTTTTGTTCGTAAGTCAACATTTAACAAGCTTTTATAAGGAGATATCCCAATAACAAATTTTTTAAAATGCTTTATATATCTAAATTTATAAAATTTGATGCGCCAAAAGACAGGCAGCTAAGGTTTTAGGACAGCAATGCGGAAAGTTAGCAAAATTTTATGAGCACATCTTAATTTCCATCTTAGATCAGCTGCTTAATAAATACATTGTAAAAATTGTATTATTTGCGTACATTTTTAAATATAAGTGAAAATTATTGAATATAAAATTCAAAAACCATTACTGAGTGAGTTCTATGGTTGGAACTACTACACAGTAGGGTGGCGGTAGCTACAGACAACCATAGAACACAGTACCTAGTGGTTTTTGAATTTTATATTCAATAATTTTCACTTACAATTTCTAGCAATGCTCGCTAGTAGCCACAGCCCATGGCTAATTTTCGAGTGGCTAGCCTTTTTGGCAGTATTCAAGGTAGATGGCGTTGAGTACTTCGTTTATTTCTCCGTTATCTTTACCTGCTTCTTATTATTTATAAAATGGTTTCCTTTTATATAAATTATAAAAGACGTTGTTAATATTTGATTTTATTAGCCCTGCGACATCGTATGGGCATAGTTGAAATTATTATATTTAATTTTATACTGTGTTATCGACAAACTTATCTGTATCAGCGAAAGCAAACAGTTCTGTAATCACTAATCAGACTTCAAGGTTTATTTTATTTTGTGTGTGAAGCGTGTAGTGTAATGTATAGCTATATAGCTTTGATGTAAGTTAATTTATTAAAATAAAATTATTATTATCTGAAGATTAGGTAGGTAGTTTATTATTTGATGTGGTCGTAAGGTTGTCATTACTTAAGACCTGTTAGCACGGGGATTCTTTGAAAATTCTACGGAGATTCAGAATCCTGAAAAGAAAAAGTTTTCTTCTTTCTAGTGATCATTATATTTAGCGACACGCAATTTTACAGATAATTCTCATTAGAAAGAAAAAGTTTCCTTTTTTCCAGGATTCAGAATCTTGATAGAATCTTCAAAGAATTCTCGTGCGAACAGGGCTTTAGACTTCGTACAAAGTTTCCATATTTACCTCGATATTTACACATTTATATTTACGATAAATGTGCATAATTATTTTTCTCAAATACAAAAGATAAAGTACTGGATACTCGTTGTGTTTTTTGTTTGTTGAGAGGATAATGGGTAATAATCTAAAAATCTAAAAGATAAAATTAGTATAAAGGTTAATTGACATATCCATTTATCTACATTACGTATCCTTAAAAATATTCCCAGTTATAAACAATAATTATTATAAGTTATAAAGTTCATCGATAAGAAAGACAAAAATAATATGAGTTTTTCTAATCAAATTATGATTATATTATAATTATTATTTTTATTACTTTCTATTGGACTGGCGCGGGACTTCCCCGGCAGCTGATATAACACAATATAAAGCAGTGACGGCGCACGATAATTATTTAACCTGGTTAACATAAAGTATTTTTAGAGAAGCAAAACCCTCTGAGACTTTCTCCGAGTTGTGTGTACGTATTAATCAATATTTCGACAACCAAAATAACGATAATTCAAACTCCCGACTTTAAATATTTATATAATATGTAATATAATATTTAGTACAAAATAATTTAGAGGCTATAGCTTTGAAGAGATATGAAATCTGTTTGCATTTGGCATAGGTAGCGTCAGAGGCGGACTGGTAACGTGTCGGCCCAGTGGGAAATAAATTTAACTGGCACAGCCGAAGTTTTTTTTAAAGAAAAGTGCCGAAGTGTTGTTCTACGAAAAAAAGGGAAAAAAGCGCCGCAGGCGAAATTTTTTTTGGGTTCATGGTCAATGGCTATTTCATTAGAAGTTTAGTTTTTCCATAGAGGGAAAATTATACACAATTTACCCTCATTTTCGTAGTGATGCCGTGAGACGAGAAATTTAAGTATTCTCGTCTTGGTCATTTCTCGGCTGTTCAATTTTCGTCTCGTCCCAATTTCTCGAATAAAATTTGTTGCCATCTATTTGTAAAGCTAGATGTGACATTAAGAACTTTTTTGTACATTTCTGTTAAATTTGCACACAATTCTTATTTTTAAAATAAAAAAAATATTTATTTCAAAACAATAAAATGCTACGAACAAAGTATAATAAAATATATTTTGACATTTTCGAAGAGAATAATATCAAATATTTTATTAGTTTCGTTTGTTTATTTGAATATAATATTGCAAATGATTGTGAATTTTAATAAAGAAAAACAACTCTGATTTGGGTTGTTTGCGTTATTTATAAAAAAAAATTATTGTCCTTATCGATAATCGGCCCTATCGTGGGATCGTGGGAAATATCCCACCATCCCACCGGCCCAGTCCGCCTCTCGTAGCGTAGAAATAACTCTAAATAAGTTATGAAATAATGGAACTGTTGAAGGAGGTTGAATTTCGAGTAAAGGAATGATTGTTTTAGTTTTGTTTGCAGAACTTTGGTGAGCCGCGATGGAGATTCCCGGTGGCATGCTGTCCTTGTTGAGTTGTGTGGAGTGCGGCGCGGTGTTGAGCCGAGGGCCGGTGTTCCAGGCGCACGACGGCGCGGCGCTGTGCGGCCGCTGTGTGCGTCCAGACCGCCCGACGTCACGCAACCAAGTCTACGAGGCCGTGGCGCAGCTGCTGCGCTTCCCCTGCAGGAACCGCGAGCTCGGCTGTACAGACACCGTGCCCTTCACACGAGGCGAGGAGGTCGTGCTGCACGAGCTCCAGTGTCCGTATCGCCAGTACCTGTGTCCCGTCGTGCCCCGTGGCCAGTGCGACTGGCTGGGCTTCAGGCGGCAAATGCTAGACCATTGCGAAAATAAACATCCTGACACGGTTCGTTTAAACTTTCAATATAAAATATTATAAATTTCTCGACTGTAGACGGTTTAGAAATGAACAACTACTTGGTTTCAGTCGTCAATCATATAAAAAAAAATCTGACGTGGACACCACATGACTTCTTTGTACGCCTTGTGTGTTCATACTTTTCTTAATAACTAAAATGTAAAATAATATTAAAAATTCTTTTAACTTATTATACTAATACTCACAAATATATTTTAGTCATTTGATTTAAACTGCAGAAGAAGATATAAAGCATATTTTACTATTGTCACTGTCATGTCATAATCATTTAAATTTTACGTAGTAACAAATGTTAATCGATCATGGACTACAAGATACCGAAATACTATAAATTATAAATATATACTTTAATTATTTTTAAATGATAGCAGATACAAAAATATTTATAAAATATCGATTGTAGGTAATAATCACATAATCTTTCATTTAAAATAAAAAAAATTGTCTAAAATTAAATATTTATCGAAATATTTTTAAAAAGTACTACTTCCGGTTTGTAGACTGAAACCAAAAATAGGAGGTGCACAACTAGATGCTATAACAGTCCTAAATACAAAATTTCAACTTTCTACGTCTAACCGTATTTGAGTTATGCGACACACATACGTCCGTACGTACGTACAGACGTCACGTCGAAACTAGTCATAATGGATTCAGAAAAGGTTAAAACGGATATTTCCGTCAAAATCTGAGAACCGAAATTTTTCGCGATTACAATACTTCCTTACTTCGTACAAGGAAGTAATGAAGCAAGCTACAATATTATGTATTTTATTACAGCCGTTTCGGCTGCACAGCGTAAAATCTCAGTGTAAAAATGACAACTTACTAAATGAAACTTTATAAATAATAATTTGCAAATAAACATTTTACACATATTACTAAACATGTAAAACTATCACCATTTGTCACACAATTGAATGCCGAATTATGGACATACGTGATTGGCGCTGACTGTCACCAAAAAAGGTATTAATCAATAGTAATAACTAGAGTGCGGATTATATGCATTTGCATATAATTGTATTGTATTGTATTGTGCATATTAAATTTTTTTTACAAATGTTTGAATTTCATAAAAAAATAGTTCAAAATAAAGTATAAATTTTTTGCATATTTTGCATATTTCAATATTTTTTACATATATTTATTAAAAATGCATATAACTGCATATTTTGAACATTTTAACCGAAAATTTCAGTTTTTAAAATTTTTATATGTATAAAATGTATAAAATTTTATACCACCTACAGTAGTTTTTAAATTTTTTTTAAAGGTAGGTAGACACACAAGTCGTATTCCAGAAATTATACGTTGTTTTGTTTATTTTATATGATATTCTTGTGCATTGTTGGCAAAATGTAGTATTTTTCTGATTTATAAAAATAAATTATTAGTAAAAATCGGGAAAAAAATGATTTTTTTTTGTAAAATATTGCATATTTGTTTAATTTTGTGGAGATATATTTTGGCCTTATTTCAATGCATATTGCATGCATATTTTTATCATATTTGCCTGCATATAATCCGCACTTTAGTAATAACCCAAGTGCTAGTGCTATGAATTTGATAGATTAAATTTGACATGTCTTGCTTATTTAATAAACTATGCTTGAAAATTGTTTGAGTACATAATAATTTGAAAAAACTCCGAAACCGCAGAAGAAGATATAAACGATATTTTACTATTGTCACTGTCCCTGTCATGTCATAATCATTTAAATTTTACAACAAATGTTAAACGATCATGGACTATAAAATACCGAAATACTAAAGTATATACTTGAATTATTCTTAAATGATACCAGATACAGAAAAATTTATAAAATACTGATTGTAGGTAATAATCACATAATCTTGCATTTAAAATTTAAAAAATTTGTCTTAAATTAATTATTTATCAAAATACCAACTTAAAAAACTACTACCTACTTCCGGTTTGTAGATTGAAACTAAAATTATATTGGGATATTAAGATCTGTACTAAAACCTTAAATAGAAAATTTGGTATTTAAATGTTTGACATTTTTGGAGTTATCGTGTTCGAAAAAATTTTAACATACGAACACACACACACACGCACACACGCACACACACACACAGCACACACAAAATTTATTAACAGAATTTTTCGTCTACTCAAGGAGCATAACTTAAAATTATTTTCACATATACAGGGTGTTGCATAACGACTTGGCAATAATTGTTCGTCTTTTTTTAAATGAAACATCCTATATATTTTCACATATTTTGAATTGTATTTTATTTACCTATACGAACATATAAGTTTCATTTTAGTTTTCCGCGGCGTTGCCAAGTTATTCAATTTTTTCTCTAAAAAAATCCGAATACCCGTATTATTTTAAAAAGGCGTACTGAAGTTATTTTAATAGTAAAAATTAAGAATTTTTTTTCTGTACAACTTTAACTATACTCATTGTTCTGACATAAATTTTTTTAATGTTATTATACAGGATGTTCAATACAGAGAATCAAATTTACTCAATTTCAAATGGCTATAACTCGTCATTTTCAAATGCAACACCCTATATTTTATTATTCTGTTGTGTGTATTTTTGCATCTTCTTATGTTATAAAGGTTGTCCTATGCCTAAAAACATTAATTTAATTAATTTCGAAAATATGTTAGAAACATACCTATTGAGTATGTCTTGATAAGAGCTGATACAAGATTGTTCAAAATGGAGACCGACGATTGTCATTTGTTTATATCTTAAAATTGTTAAAATCATATAGATTTTAATATCAAAGTAAAGGTCTTGATGATGAGGAGTGATATACACTATAAGTGATAAATATGATAGTGGGTGATTAGCTTCTGCTTTTTTCCTTTCAAAATAATAGAATCATTTCAAGTTGGATATATCAAATTAAAGGTTTTGATAAGCTACCTACAATATTGTTCAAGATGACGTTCGACAATCGTCTTTTGTTTTTATTTTATTACACATATTATGTTATTTTATTCTAAAATTTTAATGGCTTTACTAAAATTTATATTGAAGAAAGAAGATGAATTATTTGAAGTTGTAATTAAATAATTATAATTTCATCATACAATTTTTTCGGTAGTCTAAATGTTAAAATCGTTATAATTGAGGCACGAAGTGCCGAATCCTTCCACATTCAGGGTACGCGGAGCTTGAGCCCGCGAACGCGACCTAGCCGAAGGCTTTACTAAAATTTATATTGATGAAGGAAGATAAATAATTTGAAGTTGTATAATTTCATCATATAATTTTTTCGGTAGAGTCTAAATGTTAAAACTGTTATAATTGAGGCACGAAGTGCCGTATCCTTCCACATTCAGGGTCCGCGGAGCTTGAGCCCGCGAAGCGGGCGAATCCCCTTTGTCGTGCGGAAGCGCGACCTATCCAAAGGCCCGCGTAGCGGGGCCTGCCGCTAGTTCTGTAACTAAAAGACTGATTTTTACTGTGAAGAACTTTCAATCTAGTTACAAAATTTGGTGCTAAATTCAAATATAATGATTTCAAATAATAATAGTGATGTAAGTGCATTTGAATAAAATATTGCTAATTACCTTATTTATAAATATTATAAAATCGCTAAATGAAGACTAGAAAATCAAAATGTTAATAAAAATTAAATTAAAAAATCTGACGTGGACCAAAACCAAATACCAAAACCGAGTTTGTGGGGCTTTATTTTTAGCCATTTTGACACATTCAGGTTAACATACAAAAACGTCATTTTATTCATTTTTTTTTGCAATTTTGACACATTGAGGTTAACCAAAAAAATTTAATTTTCTTCAAAAAAACATATTAAAGATACTTTTCCGCGGCCTAATTTTGCTTGTTCAGGTCATATTTAGGCATAATAAACGATCTCCTAAAATAAACACCTATTCTACATTCCAGCCGAAATTACCACTAATTTTAAATATTTTTAAACAATTTTTTTTAAAGTGAAAGATTAAAGTCTAGGCTATGTCCGCTTAGTGTCACTTTTTAAATTTTTACTTTATTTTTTTAATATTTTATTTTCAAAGTTCTTAAAATTTTACTAACTTTGGAGCTTAAAAAATACATGTAAAAATTTGAATAAAAAAAAATGGCACTAGACAGACCTAGAGACATCTTTTATCTTTAAATTTAAAAAAATCTGACGTGGACACCACATGACTTCCTTGTACGCCTTGTTTGTTCATACTTTTCTTAATAACTAAAATGTAGAATAATATAAAAAATTCTTTTAACTTATTATACTAGTATACTCACAAATATATTTTAGTCATTTTATTTAAACTGCAGAAGAAGATATAAAGCATATTTTACTATTGTCACTGTCATGTCATAAACATTTAAATTTTACGTAGTAACAAATGTTAATCGATCATGGACTACAAGATACCGAAATACTAAATTATAAAAATATACTTTAATTATTCTTAAATGATACCAGATACAAAAATATTTATAAAATACCGATTGTAGGTAATAATCACATAATCTTTCATTTAAAATAAAAAAATTTGTCTTAAATTAAATATTTATCGAAATTTTTTTAAAATTTACTACTTCCGGTTTGTAGATTGAAACCAAAAATAGGAGGTGCACAACTAGATGCTATAACAGTCCTAAATACAAAATTTCAACTTTCTACGTCTAACCGAATTTGAGTTATGCGACACACATACGTACGTACGTACGTACAGACGTCACGACGAAACTAGTCATAATGGATTCAGAAAAGGTCAAAACGGATATTTCCGTAAAAATCTGAGAACCGAAATTTTTCGCGATTACATTACGTCCTTATTACTCCGTACAAGGAAGTAAAAAGAGCAAACAAATCGGACCAAAATTAAAGTCAATTTCATGAGCCCAACGAGAAAATATTTTTGCTTAATTTTGTAGGGGTGGGCATGGGCATTCCTCTTAAACTGCAGAAGAAGATATAAAGCAAATTTTACGATTGTCACTGTCATGTCATAATCATTTAAATTTTACGTAGTAACAAATGTTAATCAATCATGGACTACAAGATACCGAAATACTAAATTATAAATATACACGGTGTAAATCAAAAAGCGGGCTATAGGCGTTTAACATGAGAAATCAGTTTTTCCTTGCTCAAAAGTGACCAGTTAATTTTAGACCAAAATACTTTATATAAACGTTTATTAACCGAAATATACTTACTTAATCCTGCGCCTTTCTACCTTTCGGTGTAAGGCGATTCCTGTGGTTATGTCTGCTCTGTATTCCAGTCTTCAGGGTTTCTTCTCCATATTTCTTTCTATGCTTGGCGATTTTGCATACTTCTTTTAGCCTCGTACCAGTTCACTCCCCTTTGTTTTGCCGCTTGTTTTATTTCTTCTTCCCACGTTTTTATTGGTCTGCCTATCTTCCTCTTTACGTGTGATCTCGCTGCATGTACTTGTTTTGCTAACCTTTCTTCGTTCATTCTATTTAGATGGCCTGCTCATCTAAGCTGCCCTTCTTGAATTGTATGTTCCACAGATTTTGTACCTAGATTCTTCCTGTATGTTACGTTTCTTATTTTATCCATTTTTGTTTTCCCCTCTATTTTCCTTAAAAATATCATTTCCACATTTTGTAGTCTGCTTTGGTGCCTTTTCTGTGTTGTCCACGACTCACTTCCATATGTTAGTATGGGCACTGCCACTCTCTTAAAAACTTCTATTTTGGTTTGTTTCGGCACTTATTTTTTACCAAGAAATTTATTTTTTAGGGAATTAAATAGCCGTCCTGTTTTTGCCACTCTTTCCTCTAATTCTGGGTCTAAAGTTCCTTTTTCGCTTATAATCGCTCCCAGGTATGTAAAAGCGTCCACTTGTTCCAGCACGTCTTCATTTACTGTTATCGTATGCGTATTTCCATTTCCGTTTATTTTCATTGTCTTGGTTTTTTCTGTGTTTATTTTCATGTTCCACTTTGTTAGTTCGTTATTCAACATGTTGATATTACTCTCCAAGTCTTCTTCATTTTCTGCCAGAATTATCATGTCATCCGCATAGCATAGGATATTTATGTTTACTGGTTTCATCTTCCAGGTTCCTACTTTATAAGATTTTATTTTGTCCTTTATATTTTTAATTGCTTCGTCTAGGTACAGTGTAAATAGAAGAGTGCTTAAGATGCATCCTTGTCTCAGTCCTACGTATGTGTTGAAAGTATCCGACCTGTTGTTTCGCGTTCTTACATAGTTTTTATTTACATTGTATAGACTTTTAACACACTGTATTGTTTGCTCTTCTACTCCTCTTGTTAAACAACCTTTACTATTAATATTCTACTTGCAAACATTGTATAAAATTCTATTATATTAATATGTTATATATTATTTATAAAAGAAAAAAATTCTAAGAATCCGTTTAAAATGCATTTTTCTCTCTATGTCTTCACTTTTTTATTATTAATTAAAATACATATTTATTGAATAATCTTAAGTGTAATGTTACCAACTCTATAATAATTTTAGAAATTTACTTTTTCAATTTCTATTATTTCATGTTTATATTATATATAATTGATAAATAATTAACTTATTTATATATTTATATTATTATTATTATTATTTATACGTTAATTATGTATTAAATATGATTATTTTGTGTTTAATTTATGATATTTTTTTCCACTAGCTTGGCAACACTGATCTCCTGATCTCTTACTAAACGTCAGATATTTTTTTAGGTTATTGATTTATATTAGTACAAGATCTTATTTATACATTATTGTATCTTATTATTATTATTAGTAATAATATCTAACAACAATATTATTATTTCTAAACGTAACGCGCATAACATACTACCTATATAAAAGTTGTATGTAGGTATGAAACATAATATTATAGTATAATGAAATAATTATTTTGCAGAGATATTACGGAAAAAGAAGATCAGATCAGGTTGTAAATATGTGTTTTGTATCTGTACAAAATAGTTTAGAAACGTAAGTTGTTGTCGTGTCTATCTAAACATTGGTGGTGAAATGCAAGACGAATGACAACATTTTTTTGTTACTCTTTGACAACACTTTCTTGGTTTTCGTATTGATAATAAAATTTATTAGGTATTTTGTATCAGAGACTAGGTAATTCTTATACTCTTATTGACTTGCTTTTAGATATATACAGAGTAGTTCAAATATATTTGCTGACAGATCTGAATCTCAGACGAGGAGATCTTGACATTATTTGTTTGTAAAACAGCTTCACGATGCGCCGGCTTTTGACAGCGATAATCATATTGGGTTCTTATTTTTTCTTCAGTAACCTAATTAAACTATCAAATCATTTCGCGTTTTCTATATTTATGTTAAAATATCTAAATCTCATACTTAATAATATAAATGTCAATAATATTGACATGTTCTGTATAAAGTGTGTTTCAATAATATTAATATTCATCCATCAGTCTTCTTATGACTGTTTTGTTGGTGCTGGTGTCAAGTTCTGGATTTAGGTTTGACATTTGTATTATTTTAAAAGGTACATTAATACGTAAAATACATTAATATTATTTTGTTTCAGGTAAATAATACAATTTTAATGGGATATTATAGCTGGGATTGATTAATACAAATATATGAACAATGTAATACTAGTGTTATGTATTGTTAGAACAGTATTTCATTGTACCGGTAGAAATAAAGTTGAGGTAGGCAGCATATTATGATGATGGTTTATTTCACAAACGTCAGATATTTATAGGGTAAAAGTACGTTGTACAATATCTTATTTATACATTATTATATCTTATTATTGTTAATAATAATATCTGACAAAAATATTATTATTTATAAACTTTACGCATGACATAAATAAAAGTTGTTCGTAGGTATATAGGATATATTATTATAATATTATACAATGAAATAATTTTTGCAGAGATATTTTATGGATAAATAATGAACAGATAGTTTTTTGTAAATTAATATGTGTTTGAATCTGTACAAATATGTTTATAAACGTAAATACTGAGGAACTGTAACTGTCACGAGATGGCACAGTCTACATGGATACAGTCGATAACAGGAATTTTTATGGTCTGTGTGGTTAAATTTGATGTAAATATAGCTAAAAATCATATTATTTTTAATTATATAATTTGTTGTAGTATTGTTATTATTTCTGTAATAAAGAAGTTTACAAAATGTGGTCATAATTTAATATCAACTCATTTCGTTACTTGCAATTCTTAGCTAATAACCAATTTTCTTTTTCAGCAATTTACAAAATAATTTTAAATTAAACATGTAGACTGATATTGGGTATTGTCGTCTGAGAATGTTCCTGTTCGGTAGGATCTAAACAAATTCTAATCAATATTATATTATATATGAACACGAACGGTTAAATTAGAATAATAATTTTATAATTTCTGTATTACACTCATGCTATATTGAAGCAACTTGTCAAAATTTGCACTTGCATCTGCAATATTGCTCAATGTAAAATGGGATTAATAAAGATGGTTTACAAAATGAGGTCGTAAATTAATATATAACACTCCTTTCATTACTTGCAAATAATCTCAGTTAAAATCTAATGTTAATAATTATTAGTGTGTGCGTTTCTGGGTATGTGTTTGTGTGTGTATGTTTTTGTGTGTATGTGTTTGTGTGTACGTGTTTGTGTGTACGTGTTTGTGTGTACGTGTTTGTGTGTATGTGTTTGTGTTGGTGTGTGCGTATGTTTGTGTGTGCGCGTGTTGGTGTGTATGTGTTTTTGTTTGTATTGTTGTGTTTGTGTGTACGTGTTTGTGTGTACGTGTTTGTGTGTATGTGTTTGTGTTGGTGTGTGCGTATATTTGTGTGTGCATGTGTTGGTGTGTATGTGTTTGTGTGTATGTGTTTGTGTGTATGTGATTGTGTGTATGTGTTTGTGTGTACGTGTTTGTGTGTACGTGTTTGTGTGTATGTGTTTGATGTGTTTGTGTGTATGTGTTTGTGTGTATGTGTTTGTGTGTATTTGTTTGTGTGTACGTGTTTGTGTGTGTATGTGTTTGTGTGTATGTGTTTGTGTGTTAGTGTGTATGTGTTTGTGTGTACGTGTTTGTGTGTATGTGTTTGTGTGTATGTGTTTGTGTGTACGTGTTTGTGTGTATGTGTTTGTGTGTATGTGTATGTGTTAGTGTGTTTGTGTGTATGTGATGGTGTTTGAGTTTTTGTTTGTGTTGGTGTGTGCGTATGTTTGTGTGTATGTGTTTTACGTGTTTGTGTGTATGTGTTTGTGTTTATGTTGGTGTGTGCGTATGTTTGTGTGTGCGTGTATTGATGTGTTTGTGTGTATGTGTTTGTGTGTATGTGTTTGAGTTTGTGTTGGTGTGTGCGTATGTTTGTGTGTGCGTGTATTGGTATGTATGTGTAATGTGTATGTGTTTGTGTTTATGTTTGTCTGTGTGTTTGTGTGTGTGTGTGTGTGTGTGTGTGTGTGTGTGTGTGTGTGTGTGTGTGTGTGTGTGTGTGTGGTGTGTGTGTGTGTGTGTGTGTGTGTGTGTGTGTGTGTGTGTGTGTGGGTGGCTTTAGAAGGAACATCTCCACATGTTTTGGATGGATCACCTCTATAGGCTTTGGATGGGGCGTGTTAACAGTATTAAAATGGAACACCGCCACAGGCTTTGGATGGGATATCTCTACAGACTTTGGATGGAGATACTCTCACAGGCTTTGGATGGGATATCCATACAAGCTTCGGATGGAAAACTTAGATCTATCTAAAGACGAGTTTATCATAAAGACGAATGTTTTATCTAAATACGAGTTTAGTCTAAAGACTAATTTAACTTAAAAACGAATTTAATTTATAATACAAGTTTAAATTAGAGACAAGTTAAATTATAACACGAGTTTATTCTAAAGACGTGTTCTATCTATAGTCAAGTTTTATGTAAAGACGATTTCTATTAAAAGATGAGTTGTATTTAAACAAATTTTATCTAAAGACAAATATTATTTAAAAACCAATTTATTTTAATGATGAGTTTTATCTAAAGATGAATATAACCTAAAAACGAGTTATTCGATTATGAATTAAATCTAAAATCAAATTAAGCCAATTACGAGTATTACGAGTTTTGTTTGTGGTGAAATACATTAATGTCGTAGACCTGAAAGCAGGTAATAATATTATTGAAATGCTAACATAATCATGACCATAAAGACGAATTTAATTTAAAAACAAATTTAGTTTATATACCTACAAATTTAAATTAGAGACAAGTTAAATTATAAGACGAGTTTATTCTAAAGACGTGTTCTATATAAAGTTATATAAAGACGATATCTATTTAAAAATTAATTTTATTTAAACAAGTTTTATCTAAAGACAAATATTATTTAAAAACAAAAATTATTTAATCTGAGTTTACATATTATACATCAATTTTAAGAGAAAAGAATTCTAAGAACCCGTTTAAAACTTATGTTTACCTCTATGTGTCTTTAGTATTTTTATAATTAATTAATAATAAAATTACTAAATTTATGTTGGTATTACATATATACGTCATAACGTTGCCCAGCAACCGAAAAACACGCCAAGGCAATGTTACCAACTGTATATTAATTTAATAATTGAAACTTCAAATTAAATTTATTCTATTATGAATTAAACCTACAATCAAATTAAGCCAATTACGATTATTACCTACTACACTGATAACCTACTTTACTTATAACTTAAAGAAGAGTTTAACTTACTTTACTTATAACTTAAAGATGAGTTTAACCTATATTACTTATAACTTAAAGATGAGTTTAATCTATTTTACTTATAACCTAAAAATGAGTTTAACCTACTATACTGGTTAAATAACCATTATTATTAGTATTCTACTTACAAACAATATCAATACATTCTAATAAATTAATATGATATATATCATTTATAAGAGAAAAAAATTCTAAGAACCCGTTTCAAACTCATTTTTCTCTCTATAATTATCGTTTTTTTTAATTAAATAAAATCTACATTTATTCGCTATGTTACTAATAAAATTACTAAGTTTATGTTGGTATTACATTACTCTTACCTAGCAACCGAAAAACACGTCATTACTGTTACTTAGCAACCGAAAAACACGCAGTCAGTGTTACCAACTGTATATTAATTTAATAATTGAAACATAAAATTTAATTTATCCGATTATGAATTAAATCTAAAATCAAATTAAGCCAATTACGAGTATAACCTACTACACTGGTTAAATAACCATTGTTATTAGTATTCTACTTACAAACAATACCAATACATTCTAATAAATTAATATGATATATATCATTTATAAGAGAAAAAAATTCTAAGAACTCGTTTTAAACTCATTTTTTTCTCTATAATTATCGTTTTTTTAATTAAATAAAATCTACATTTATTTGCTATGTTACTAATAAAATTACTAAGTTTATGTTGGTATTACATTACTGTTACCTAGCAACCGAAAAACACGTCATTACTGTTACTTAGCAACCGAAAAACACGCAGTCAGTGTTACCAACTGTATATTAATTTAATAATTGAAACATAAAATTAAATTTATCCGATTATGAATTAAATCTAAAATCAAATTAAGCCAATTACGAGTATAACCTACTACACTGGTTAAATAACCATTATTATTAGTATTCTACTTACAAACAATACCAATACATTCTAATAAATTAATATGATATATATCATTTATAAGAGAAAAAAATTCTAAGAACCCGTTTCAAACTCATTTTTCTCTCTATAATTATCGTTTTTTTTAATTAAATAAAATCTACATTTATTCGCTATGTTACTAATAAAATTACTAAGTTTATGTTGGTATTACATTACTGTTACCTAGCAACCGAAAAACACGTCATTACTGTTACTTAGCAACCGAAAAACACGCAGTCAGTGTTACCAACTGTATATTAATTTAATAATTGAAACATAAAATTTAATTTATCCGATTATGAATTAAATCTAAAATCAAATAAGCCAATTACGAGTATAACCTACTAATATAATATTTTGTGTTTCATATATGATTATTTTTTTCCACTAAGTTGGCAACACTATAACACTGATCTCTTACTAAACGTCAGATATTTTTTTAGGTTATTGACTTATATTAGTACAAGTTCTTATTTATACATTATTTTACTTTATTATTATTATTATTAGTAATAATATCTAACAACAATATTATTATTTATAAACGTAACGCGCATGACATAATATATAAAAGTTGTATGTAGGTATGAAACATATTATAGTATAATGAAATAATTATTATTTTGCAGAGATATTACGGAAAAAGAAGATCAGATCAAGTAAATATGTGTTTTGTATCTGTACAAAATAGTTTAGAAATGTAAGTTGTTGTCGTGTCTATCTAAACATTGGTGGTGAAATGCAAGACGAATGACAACATTTTTTTGTTACTCTTTGACAACACTTTCTTGATTTTCGTATTGATAATAAAATGTATTAGGTATTTTGTATCAGAGACTAGGTAATTCTTATACTCTTATTGACCTGCTTTTAGATATAATATACCTATAGAGTGGCTCAAATATATTTGCTGACAGATCTGAATCTCAGACGAGAAAACCCTTAGAAGAAGATCTTGACATTATTTGTTTGTAAAACAGATTCACGATGCGACGAATTAGCAAACGTTGGAAGAGGTGTTTGTAGCATTATTGTGTAGCGCCGGCTTTTGACAGATATAATGATATTGGGTTCTTCTTATTTTTTCTTCAGTAACCTAATTAAACCATTAAATCATTTCGCGTTTTCTATATTTATGATAAAATATCTAAATCTCATACTTAATAATATAAATGTCAATAATATTGACATGTTCTGTACAAAGTGTGTTTCAATAATATTAATTTATTCATCCAGCAGTCTTCTTATGACTGTTTTGTTGGTGGTGGTGTCAATAGTTTCCATAACTATTGACATTTAGGTTTGACATTATTTGTATTATTTTAAAAGGTACATTAACACGTAAATTACATTAATATTATTCTGTTTCAGGTAAATAATACAATTTTAATGGGATATTATAGCTGGGATTGACTAATACAAATATAGTTGAGGTAGGCAGCATAAAAATGATGATGACTGATTTCACAAACGTCAGACATTTTTAGGTTATTATAAGTACGTCGTACAAGATCTTATTTATACATTATTATAACTTATTATCATTATTAGTAATAATATCAAACAACAATATTATTATTTATAAACTTTACGCATGACATAAATAAAAGTTGTTCATAGGTACCTATGTATATATTATAATATTATACAATGAAATAATTTTTTGCAGAGATATTTTAAGGATCTTAATTTAATATCGCTGTATTTTTCTTTATAGGAATAAATAAACCTTTACACAAAATGTATTGATTGTCAATGAGTACAAAATCCAATATCAATTAACATAAACATCCGCCAGATGATCCAAATATAAAAAGAAATTATAAAGCTAAGTGCGGCGCTAAATATAGCTAAAAATCATTTTATTTTTAATTATATAATTTGTTGCATTATTGTTACTATTTCTGTAATAAAGAAGTTTACAAAATGTGGTCATAAATTACTATCAACTCATTTCGTTACTTGCAATTCTTAACTAATAACCAATTTTCTTTTTCAGCAATTTACAAAATAATTTTAAATTAAACATGTAGACTAATATTGGGTATTGTCGTCTGAGAATGTTCCTGTTTAGTTCGGTAGGATCTAAACAAATTCTTATCAATATTATATTATATATGAACACGAACAGATATATTACAATAATAATTTTATAATTTCTGTATTACACTCATGCAATATTGAAGCAACTTGTCAAAAGTTGCACTTGCATCTGCAATATTGCTCAATATAAAATGGGCTTAATAAAGATGGTTTACAAAATAAGGTCGTAAATTAATATATAACACTCCTTTCGTTATTTGCAAATAATCTTAGTTAAAATCTAATGTTAAAAATTAGTGTGTTGGTGTGTGCGTTTGTGTGTTTGTATGTATGTGTTTGTCTGTACGTGTTTGTTTGTTTGTGTGTTTGTGTTGGTGTGTGCGTATGTTTGTGTGTGCGTGTGTTGGTGTGTTTGAGTTTGTGTTGGTGTGTGCGTATGTTTGTGTGTGCGTGTGTTGGTGTGTATGTGTTTGTGTGTATGTGTTTGTGGGTACGTGTTTGTGTGTATGTGTTTGTGTGTACATGTTTGTGTGTATGTGTTTGTGTGTATGTGTTTGTGTGTACGTGTTTGTGTGTATTTGTTTGTGTGTATGTGTTAGTGTGTTTGTGGGTATGTGATGGTGTTTGAGTTTGTGTTTGTGTTGGTGTGTGCGTATGTTTGTGTGTATGTGTTTGTGTGTACGTGATTGTGTGTACGTGTTTGTGTGTATGTGTTTGTGTGTATGTGTTTGAGTGTATGTGTTAGTGTGTATGTGTTTGTGTGTATGTGTTTGAGTGTATGTGTTTGAGTGTATGTGTTAGTGTGTATGTGTTTGTGTGTATGTGTTGGTGTTTGAGTTTGTGTTGGTGTGTGCGTATGTGTTTGTGTGTATGTGTTTGTGTGTATGTGTTTGTGTGTATGTGTTTGTGTGTATGTGTTTGTGTGTACGTGTTTGTGTGTATGTTTGTGTGTATTTGTTTGTGTGTAAGTGTTTGTGTGTACGTGTTTGTGTGTACGTGTTTGTGTGTATGTGTGTATGTGTTTGTGTATGTGTTTGTGTGTATGTGATGGTGTTTGAGTTTGTGTTGATGCGTGCGTATGTTTGTGTGTATGTGTTTGTGTGTATGTGTTTGTGTGTACGTGTTTGTGTGTATGTGTTTGTGTGTATGTGTTTGTATTTGTGTTTGTGTGTATGTGTTTGTGTGTATTTGTTTGTGTGTACGTGTTTGTGTGTACGTGTTTGTGTGTACGTGTTTGTGTGTATGTGTTTGTGTGTATGTGATGGTGTTTGAGTTTGTGTTGGTGTGTGTGTATGTTTGTGTGTGTGTGTGTGTATGTGTTTGTGTGTTTGTGTGTATGTGTTTGTGTGTATGTGTTTGTGTGTATGTGTTTGTGTGTATGTGTTTGTGTGTATGTGATGGTGTTTGAGTTTGTGTTGGTGTGTGCGTATGTTTGTGTGTGCGTATGTTTGTGTGTGCGTATGTTTGTGTGTATGTGTTTGTGTGTATGTGTTTGAGTGTATGTGTTTGTGTTTGTTGGTATGTGTTTGTGTGCATGTGTTTGTTGGTATGTGTTTGTGTGCATGTGTTTGTGTGTATGTGTTAGTGTGTATGTGTTTGTGTGTATGTGTGTGCGTATGTTTGTGTGTGCGTATGTTTGTGTGTGCGTGTGTTGGTGTGTATGTGTTTGTGTTTATGTTTGTCTGTGTGTATGTATGTGTGTGTTTGTGGCTTTACAAGGAACATCTCCACATGCTTTGGATGTATGTGTTTGTGTGTATGTGATGGTGTTTGAGTTTGTGTTGGTGTGTGCGTATGTTTGTGTGTATGTGTTTGTGTGTATGTGTTTGTGTGTATGTGTTTGTGTGTATGTGTTTGTGTGTATGTGTTTGTGTGTATGTGTTTGGGTGTACGTGATTGTGTGTACGTGTTTGTGTGTATGTGTTTGTGTGTATGTGTTTGTGTGTATGTGTTTGTGTGTATGTGTTTGTGTGTATGTGTTTGTATGTATGTGTTTGTGTGTATGTGTTTGTGTGTATGTGTTTGTGTGTATGTGTTTGTGTGTATTTGTTTGTGTGTACGTGTTTGTGTGTATGTGTTTGTGTGTATGTGTTTGAGTTTGTGTTGTTGTGTGCGTATGTTTGTGTGTGCGTGTGTATGTGTTTATGTTTGTCTGTGTGTATGTATGTGTGTATGTATGTGTGTGTGTGGGTGGCTTTAGAAGGAACATCTCCACATGCTTTGGATGGATCACCTCTACAGTCTTTGGATGGGGCGTGTTAACAGTATTAAAATGGAACACCTCCACATGCTTTGGATGGGATATCTCCACAGGCTTTGGATGGGGTCACTCCCACAGGCTTTGGATAGGATATCCATACAAGCTTTGGATGGAAATCTTAGATTTATCTAAAGACGAGTTTATCCTAAAGACGAATGTTTTATCTACAGACGAGTTTAATCTAAAGACGAATTTAACTTAAAACTAATTTAATTTATAATACAAGTTTAAATTAAAGACAAGTTAAATTATAAGACGAGTTTATTGTAAAGACGTGTTCTATCTATAGTGAAGTTTTATATAAAGACGATTGCTATTAAAAGATGAGTTGTATTTAAACAAGTTATATCTAAAGACAAATATTATTTAAAAACCAATTTATTTTAAAGATGAGTTTTATCTAAAGATGAATATAAGCTAAAAACGAGTTATTCGATTATGAATTAAATCTAAAATCAAATTAAGCCAATTACGAGTATAACATATTTTACTTATAACCTAAAGATGAGTTCTACCTACTATACTGGTTAAACAACCATTATTATTAGTATTCTACTTGCAAACCTTACGGTGAACAGATCGTATCTATATGTGACATATATCAATTTAAAGAGAAAAAAATTCTAAGAAACCGTTTAAAACGCGTTTTTCTCTCTATGTCTTTAGTTCCTTATATTTCATTAAAATACACATTAATTTGCTATGTTACTAATAAAATTACTAAATTTATGTTGGTATTCCATATAATACGTCATTACTGTTACCTAGCAACCGAAAAACACGTCATTACTGTTACTTAGCAACCGAAAAACACGCAGTCAGTGTTACCAACTGTATAATAATTTTAGAAATTTACTTTTTTAATCTATATTATTTCATGTTTATATTATATATAATTGATAAATAATTTATTTATATATTTATATTATTATAATTATTATTTATACGTTAATTATGTCTTAAATATGATTATTTTGTGTCATATATGATTATTTTTTTCCACTAGGTTGGCAACACTGTAACACTGATCTCTTACTAAACTTCGAGCATATACTGACTAGAGAAGTAATTCCCTATACCAATGCATAGCTTGTTGTGATCGGAAGATATGCAGTAGGGGGGACTTGCGGGGCTGGAAGTCATGGTGTATTGCGGGCAGCGTTTTGCTGTTATTCTTTGTTACTTCTTGTCACACATGTCATTTTACTATAACCCTAAGTTCTGCGTTTACTTTGTGAAAAGTTTAATGAGGTTGAGTGAGTATTATTTTACTTTGTGGAATAATACTAAGAAATTACGCATCCCTCAATACATCACGGCTTCCGACCCCGCTAATCTCCCCTACCGCATATCTTCCGATCACAACAAACGCCGTAAGGCGGCCTCTAGTCAGTATATGCTCGAAGTTACTAAACGTCAGATATTTTTTTGAGGTTATTGACTTATATTAGTACAAGTTCTTATTTATACATTATTGTACTTTATTATTATTATTATCTAACAACAATATTATTATTTATAAACGTAACGCGCATGACATAATATATAAAAATTGTATGTAGGTATGAAACATATTATAGTATAATGAAATAATTATTTTGCAGAGATATTACGGAAAAACAAGATCAGATCAGGTTGTAAATATGTGTTTTGTATCTGTACAAAATAGTTTAGAAACGTAAGTTGTTGTCGTGTCTATCTAAACATTGGTGGTGAAATGCAAGACGAATATGACAACATTTTTTTTGTTACTTTTTGACAACACTTTCTTGGTTTTCGTATTGATAATAAAATTTATTAGGTATTTTGTATCAGAGACTAGGTAATTCTTATACTCTTATTGACCTGCTTTTAGATATAATATATCTACAGAGTGGCTTAAATATATTTGCTGACTGATCTGAATCTCAGACGAGAAAACCCTCAGAAGAAGATCTTGGCATTATTTGTTTGTAAAACAGATTCACGATGCGACGAATTAGCAAACGTTGGAAGAGGTGTTTGTAGAATTATTTTGTAGCGCCGGCTTTTGACAGAGATAATGATATTGGGTTCTTCTTATTTTTTCTTCAGTAACCTAATTAAACCATCAAATCATTTCGCGTTTTCTATATTTATGATAAAATATCTAAATCTCATATTTAATAATATAAATGTCAATAATATTGACATGTTCGGCACACAGTGTGTTTCAATAATATTAATATTCATCCATCAGTCTTCTTATGACTGTTTTGTTGGTGGTGGTGTCAATAGTTATGGATTTAGGTTTGACATTTGTATTATTTTAAAAGGTACATTAACACGTAAAATACATTAATATTATTTTGTTACAGGTAAATAATACAATTTTAATGGGATATTATAGCTGGGATTGATTAATACAAATATAGTTGAGGTAGGCAGCATAAAAATGATGATGACTGATTTCACAAACGTCAGACATTTTTAGGTTATTATAAGTACGTCGTACAAGATCTTATTTATACATTATTATAACTTATTATCATTATTAGTAATAATATCAAACAACAATATTATTATTTATAAACTCTACGCATGACATAAATAAAATTTGTTCATAGGTACCTATGTATATATTATAATATTATACAATGAAATAATTTTTTGCAGAGATATTTTAAGGATCTTAATCTTAATTTAATATCGCTGTATTTTTCTTTATAGTAATAAATAAACCTTTACACAAAATGTATTGATTGTCAATGAGTACAAAATCCAATATCAATTAACATAAACATCCGCCAGATGATCCAAATATAAAAAGAAATTATAGAGCTAAGTGCGGCGCTAAATATAGCTAAAAATCATTTTATTTTTAATTATATAATTTGTTGTATTATTGTTACTATTTATGTAATAAAGAAGTTTACAAAATGTGGTCATAAATTAATATCAACTCATTTCGTTACTTGCAATTCTTAACTAATAACCAATTTTCTTTTTCAGCAATTTACAAAATAATTTTAAATTAAACATGTAGACTGATATTGGGTATTGTCGTCTGAGAATGTTCCTGTTTAGTTCGGTAGGATCTAAACAAATTCTAATCAATATTATATTATATATGAACACGAACAGATATATAAGAATAATAATTTTATAATTTCTGTATTACACTCATGCAATATTGAAGCAACTTGTCAAAAGTTGCACTTGCATCTGCAATATTGCTCAATGTAAAATGGGCTTAATAAAGATGGTTTACACTCCTTTCGTTACTTGCAAATAATCTCAGTTAAAATCTAATGTTAAAAATTAGTGTGTGTGTTTGTCTGTATGTGTTTGTGTGTATGTGTTTGTGTGTACGTGTATGTGTTTGTGTGTATGTGTTTGTGTGTACGTGTTTGTGTGTACGTGTTTGTGTGTATGTGTTTGTGTGCATTTGTTTGTGTGTATTTGTTTGTGTGTATGTGTTTGTGTGTACGTGTTTGTGTGTACGTGTTTGTGTGTATGTGTTTGTGTGTATTTGTTTGTGTGTATGTGTTTGTGTGTACCTACATGTTTGTGTGTATGTGTTTGTGTATATGTGTTTGTGTATATGTGTTTGTGTGTATGTGTTTGTGTGTATGTGTTTGTGTGTATGTGTTTGTGTGTATGTGTTTGTGTGTATGTGTTTGAGTTTGTGTTGGTGTGTGTTTGTGTGTGCGTGCGTTGGTGTGTGCGTGTGTTTGTGTGTGCGTGCGTTGGTGTGTATCTGTTTGTGTGTATGTGTTTGTGTGTACGTGTTTGTGTGTACGTGTTTGTGTGTATGTGTTTGTGTGTAGGTACGTGTTTGTGTGTATGTGTTTGTATGTACGTGTTTGTGTGTATGTGTTTGTGTGTATGTGTTTGTATGTACGTGTTTGTGTGTATGTGTTTGTGTGTATGTGTTTGTGTGTATGTGTTTGTGTGTAGGTACGTGTTTGTGTGTATGTGTTTGTATGTACGTGTTTGTGTGTATGTGTTTGTGTGTATGTGTTTGTATGTACGTGTTTGTGTGTATGTGTTTGTGTGTATGTGTTTGTGTGTATGTGTTTGTGTGTATGTGTTTGTGTGTATGTGTTTGTGTGTATGTGTTTGTGTGTATGTGTTTGAGTTTGTGTTGGTGTGTGTTTGTGTGTGCGTGCGTTGGTGTGTGCGTGTGTTTGTGTGTGCGTGCGTTGGTGTGTATCTGTTTGTGTGTATGTGTTTGTGTGTACGTGTTTGTGTGTACGTGTTTGTGTGTATGTGTTTGTGTGTAGGTACGTGTTTGTGTGTATGTGTTTGTATGTACGTGTTTGTGTGTATGTGTTTGTGTGTATGTGTTTGTGTGTATGTATTTGTGTTGGTGTGTGCGTATGTTTGTGTGTGCGTGTGTTTGTCTGTATGTGTTTGTGTGTATGTGTTTGTGTTGGTGTGTGCGTATGTTTGTGTGTGCGTGTGTTTGTCTGTATGTGTTAGTGTGTATGTGTTTGTGTGTATGTGTTTGTGTGTATGTGTTTGTGTGTACGTGTTTGTGTGTATGTGTTTGTGTGTACGTGTTTGTGTGTACGTGTATGTGTTTGTGTGTATGTGTTTGTGTACGTGTTTGTGTGTATGTGTTTGTGTGTACGTGTTTGTGTGTACGTGTTTGTGTGTATGTGTTTGTGTGTATTTGTTTGTGTGTATTTGTTTGTGTGTACGTGTTTGTGTGTATGTGTTTGTTTGTACGTGTTTGTGTGTACGTGTATGTGTTTGTGTGTATGTGTTTGTGTGTACGTGTTTGTGTGTACGTGTATGTGTTTGTGTGTATGTGTTGGTGTTTACGTGTTTGTGTGTATGTGTTTGTGTGTACGTGTTTGTGTGTATGTGTTTGTGTGTATTTGTTTGTGTGTATTTGTTTGTGTGTATGTGTTTGTGTGTATGTGTTTGTGTGTACCTACATGTTTGTGTGTATGTGTTTGTGTGTATGTGTTTGTGTGTACATGTTTGTGTGTATGTGTTTGTGTATACATGTTTGTGTGTATGTGTTTGTGTGTATGTGTTTGTGTGTATGTGTGTATGTGTTTGTGTGTATGTGTGTTTGTGTGTATGTGTTTGAGTTTGTGTTGGTGTGTGCGTGTGTTTGTGTGTATGTGTTTGTGTGTATGTGTTTGTGTGTACGTGTTTGTGTGTATGTGTTTGTGTGTATGTGTTTGAGTTTGTGTTGGTGTGTGCGTATGTTTGTGTGTGCGTGTATTCGTGTGTATATGTTTGTGTGTATGTGTTTGTGTGTATGTGTTTGAGTGTATGTGTTTGTGTGTATGTGTTTGTGTGTATGTGTTTGAGTTTGTGTTTGTGTTGGTGTGTGTTTGTGTTGGTGTGTGCGTATGTTTGTGTGTGCGTGTGTTGGTGTGTGCGTGTGTATGTGTTTATGTTTGTCTGTGTGTTTGTATGTGTGTGTGGGAGGCTTTAGAAGGAACATCTCCACATGCTTTTGATGGATCACCTCCACTGGCTTTGGATGGGACATCTCTATAGGCTTTGGATGGGAATACTCCTACAGGCTTTGGATGGGATATCCATACAAGCTTTGGATGGAAAACTTAGATCTATCTAAAGACGAATGTTTTATCTAAAGACGAGTTTAATCTAAAGGCGAATTTAACTTAAAAACCAGTATAGTAGGTAGAACGCATCTTTAGGTTATAAGTAAAATAGGTTATACTCGTAATTGGCTTAATTTGATTTTAGATTTAATTCATAATCGAATAACTCGTTTTTAGGTTATATTCATCTTTAGATAAAACTCATCTTTAAACTAAATTGGTTTTTAAATAATATTTGTCTTTAGATAAAACTTGTTTAAATACAACTCATCTTTTAATAGAAATCGTCTTTACATAAAACTTGACTATAGATAGAACACGTCTTTAGAATAAACTCGTCTTATGATTTAACTTGTCTCTAATTTAAACTTGTTTTAAAGTTAAATTCGTCTTTAGATTAAACTCGTCTTTAGATAAAACATTCGTCTTTAGGATAAACTCGTCTTTAGATAGATCTAAGTTTTCCATCCAAAGCTTGTATGGATATCCCATCCAAAGCCTGTGGGAGTATTCCCATCCAAAGCCTATAGAGATGTCCCATCCCAAGCCTGTGGAGGTGATCCATCAAAAGCATGTAGAGATGTTCCTTCTAAAGCCTCCCACACACACATACAAACACACAGACAAACATAAACACAAACACATACACACATAAACACAAACACATACACACCAACACACGCACACACAAACATACGCACACACCAACACAAACACAAACTCAAACAGACACCAACACAAACACAAACTCAAACACATACACACAAACACATACACTCAAACACATACACACAAACACATACACACAAACACATACACACAAACACATACACACAAACACATACACACAAACACATACACACAAACACATACACACAAACACATACACACAAACACATACACACAAACACATACACACAAACATATACATACCAATACACGCACACACAAACATACGCACACACCAACACAAACTCAAACACATACACACAAACACATACACACAAACACGTACACACAAACACGTACACACAAACACATACACACAAACACATACACACGTACACACAAACACATACACACAAACACATACACACAAATATACGCACACACCAACACAAACACAAACTTAAACACCATCACATACACACAAACACATACACACAAACACATACACACAAACACATACACACAAACACATACACACTAACACATACACATACACACAAACACATACACACAAACATATACATACCAATACACGCACACACAAACATACGCACACACCAACACAAACTCAAACACATACACACAAACACATACACACAAACATATACATACCAATACACGCACACACAAACACATACACACGTACACACAAACACATACACACAAACACATACACACAAATATACGCACACACCAACACAAACACAAACTTAAACACCATCACATACACACAAACACATACACACAAACACATACACACAAACACATACACACAAACACATACACACAAACACATACACACTAACACATACACATACACACAAACACATACACACAAACATATACATACCAATACACGCACACACAAACATACGCACACACCAACACAAACTCAAACACATACACACAAACACATACACACAAACACATAAACACAAACACGTACACACAAACACATACACACGTACACACAAACACATACACACAAACACATACACACTAACACATACAGACAAACACACGCACACACAAACATACGCACACACCAACACAAATACATACACACAAACACATACACACAAACACATACACACAAACACATACACACAAACACATACGCACAAAAACATACACACAAACACATACACATACAGACAAACACACGCACACACAAACATACGCACATACCAACATAAACACATACACACAAACACATACACACAAACACGTACACACAAACACGTACACACAAACGCACACACTAATTTTTAACATTAGATTTTAACTGAGATTATTTGCAAGTAACGAAAGGAGTGTAAACCATCTTTATTAAGCCCATTTTACATTGAGCAATATTGCAGATGCAAGTGCAACTTTTGACAAGTTGCTTCAATATTGCATGAGTGTAATACAGAAATTATAAAATTATTATTCTAATATATCTGTTCGTGTTCATATATAATATAATATTGATTAGAATTTGTTTAGATCCTACCGAACTAAACAGGAACATTCTCAGACGACAATACCCAATATCAGTCTACATGTTTAATTTAAAATTATTTTGTAAATTGCTGAAAACAAACACATACACACAAACACATACACACAAACAAATACACACAAACACATACACACAAACAAATACACACAAACACATACACACAAACAGGTACACACAAACACATACACACAAACAAATACACACAAACAAATGCACACAAACACGTACACACAAACACGTACACACAAACACATACACACAAACACGTACACACAAACACGTACACACAAACACATACACACAAACACGTACACACAAACACATACACACAAACGCACACACTAATTTTTAACATTAGATTTTAACTGAGATTATTTGCAAGTAACGAAAGGAGTGTAAACCATCTTTATTAAGCCCATTTTACATTGAGCAATATTGCAGATGCAAGTGCAACTTTTGACAAGTTGCTTCAATATTGCATGAGTGTAATACAGAAATTATAAAATTATTATTCTAATATATCTGTTCGTGTTCATATATAATATAATATTGATTAGAATTTGTTTAGATCCTACCGAACTAAACAGGAACATTCTCAGACGACAATACCCAATATCAGTCTACATGTTTAATTTAAAATTATTTTGTAAATTGCTGAAAAAGAAAATTGGTTATTAGAATTGCAAGTAACGAAATGAGTTGATATTAATTTATGACCACATTTTGTAAACTTCTTTATTACATAAATAGTAACAATAATACAACAAATTATATAATTAAAAATAAAATGATTTTTAGCTATATTTAGCGCCGCACTTAGCTCTATAATTTCTTTTTATATTTGGATCATCTGGCGGATGTTCATGTTAATTGATATTGGATTTTGTACTCATTGACAATCAATACATTTTGTGTAAAGGTTTATGTATTACTATAAAGAAAAATACAGCGATATTAAATTAAGATTAAGATCCTTAAAATATCTCTGCAAAAAATTATTTCATTGTATAATATTATAATATATACATAGGTAGCTATGAACAACTTTTATTTATGTCATGCGTAAAGTTTATAAATAATAATATTGTTGTTTGATATTATTACTAATAATGATAATAAGTTATAATAATGTATAAATAAGATTTTGTATGACGTACTTATAATAACCTAAAAATGTCTGACGTTTGTGAAATCAGTCATCATCATTTTTATGCTGCCTACCTCAACTATATTTGTATTAATCAATCCCAGCTATAATATCCCATTAAAATTGTATTATTTACCTGAAACAAAATAATATTAATGTATTTTACGTGTTAATGTACCTTTTAAAATAATACAAATGTCAAACCTAAATCCATAACTATTGACACCACCACCAACAAAACAGTCATAAGAAGACTGATGGATGAATATTAATATTATTGAAACACACTGTGTACAGAACATGTCAATGTTATTGACATTTATATTATTAAATATGAGATTTAGATATTTTATCATAAATATAGAAAACGCGAAATGATTTGATGGTTTAATTAGGTTACTGAAGAAAAAATAAGAAGAACCCAATATCATTATCTCTGTCAAAAGCCGGCGCTACAAAATAATGCTACAAACACCTCTTCCAACGTTTGCTAATTCGTCGCATCGTGAATCTGTTTTACAAACAAATAATGCCAAGATCTTCTTCTGAGGGTTTTCTCGTCTGAGATTCAGATCAGTCAGCAAATATATTTAAGCCACTCTGTAGATATATTATATCTAAAAGCAGGTCAATAAGAGTATAAGAATTACCTAGTCTCTGATACAAAATACCTAATAAATTTTATTATCAATACGAAAACCAAGAAAGTGTTGTCAAAAAGTAACAAAAAAAATGTTGTCATATTCGTCTTGCATTTCACCACCAATGTTTAGATAGACACGACAACAACTTACGTTTCTAAACTATTTTGTACAGATACAAAACACATATTTACAACCTGATCTGATCTTGTTTTTCCGTAATATCTCTGCAAAATAATTATTTCATTATACTATAATATGTTTCATACCTACATACAATTTTTATATATTATGTCATGCGCGTTACGTTTATAAATAATAATATTGTTGTTAGATAATAATAATAATAAAGTACAATAATGTATAAATAAGAACTTGTACTAATATAAGTCAATAACCTAAAAAAAATATCTGACGTTTAGTAAGAGATCAGTGTTACAGTGTTGCCAACCTAGTGGAAAAAAATAATCATATATGACACACAAAATAATCATATTTAAGACATAATTAACGTATAAATAATAATTATAATAATCTAAATATATAAATAAGTTAATTATTTATCAATTATATATAATATAAACATGAAATAATAGAAATTAAAAAATTATATTTCTAAAATTATTATACAGTTGGTAACACTGACTGCGTGTTTTTCGGTTGCTAGGTAACAGTAATGACGTATTTTTCGGTTGCTAGGTAACAGTAATGACGTATATATGTAATACCAACATAAATTTAGTAATTTTATTAGTAACATAACAAATTAATGTGTATTTTAATGAATTATAAGAAACTAAAGACATAGAGAGAAAAACGCGTTTTAAACGGGTTCTTAGAATTTTTTTCTCTTTAAATTGATATATGTCACATATAGATACGATCTGTTCACCGTGAAGTTTGCAAGTAGAATACTAATAATAATGGTTGTTTAACAAGTTTAAATTAGAGACAAGTTAAATCATAAGACGAGTTTATTCTAAAGACGTGTTCTATCTATAGTCAAGTTTTATGTAAAGACGATTTCTATTAAAAGATGAGTTGTATTTAAACAAGTTTTATCTAAAGACAAATATTATTTAAAAACCAATTTATTTTAAAGATGAGTTTTATCTAAAGATGAATATAACCTAAAAACGAGTTATTCGATTATGAATTAAATCTAAAATCAAATTAAGCCAATTACGAGTATAACCTATTTTACTTATAACCTAAAGATGCGTTCTACCTACTATACTGGTTTTTAGACATTCCCACACTTTTGGTCTGACTATCCTGTCAAATGCATTTTCTAAGTCTATAAAACATAGGTGTAGTTCTCTGTCTGTTAGTCTCGCCTTTTCTATGACCTGTCTAATAGTAAAAATGTGATCCTGTACCCCTCTATTTGGTCTGAATCCGCACTGTGACTCTTCTAGTTTATTCTCAATTTTGTTCCTGATGCGTCCTTCTATAATTCTTGCAAATAGTTTGCCCGGTACACTTAGTAGGGTTATTCCTCTATAGTTCTTACATTCCTTACTGTCTCCTTTCTTATATATCGGGACTATAATTCCTACTTGCCAATCTTCTGGTACTGTTTCTTCATCTATTACCTTATTGACTATTTTCAGCAGGTACTCTATTCCTTTCTCTCCCATGTGTTTCAGCATTTCTGTCGTTATATTGTCTTGTCCTGGTGCTTTTCCAATTTTTAATTTGTTTAGCGCCCCAGTTATTTCGTCCAAACTTATATATTTCATTTGTTTGTTTTCATTCTGTAGGATTTCATCAGTTTCTTTGTCTTCATTCGCTATTTTGTCGTTTATTTCTTCGTGTAACAGTTCTTTGAAGTGCTCTTTCCAGCGTTCCATAATTTGTTCTTCATTAGTCAGCAATAATCCGTCTTTGCTTTTTAAATTCTGCAGTGCTGTGTTTCTCTCCTTTCTCATATTTCTGATTGCTCCATAAAATAGTTTTTGGTTATCTCTATATGCTTCTTTTAGCTTGTTTCCAAATTTTTCCCATTCTTTCTGTTTTGCTATTTTGACTGCTTTTTTAACTTCTGTTCTCTTTTCTTTGTACACTTCATAATCTTCTCTGTATTTAGTTGATAAGTATTTCTTCCATGCTACTTTCTTTATTTTTATTTTCTCTTTTATTTCTTTTGTCCACCACGCACTTTTTTTATTTGTTTATTACATATCTTTGTTGTACTACATGTCTCTTTTGCTGCTTCTAATATTGCTTCTTTAAAATATTTCCACATTTTTATTACGTCTGTTTCTCTGTCTAGGCCTGACAGGGTCTTCTCTAGTTTCTGTTGGTATTTTTCACGGATGTATTCATCCGATAACTTGTGGATTTTTATTCTTTCATTCATTCTGGTAGATCTTTTTTCTTGTTTGGCTATGTCTTCTTGTCTTATTTTCATTACCACTAAAGCATGGTCGCTGCCGATTTCTGGGCCTCTGTACACTCTTACGTCCATTACTGCTTTCTGTTTATTTTTGCTTATCAAGAAGTAATCTATTAAAGATTTTTCTTTTCTGTTGGGTTGAACTCTGGTGTATTTGTGTACATCTTTATGCGCGTAGAATGTGTTAGTAATTACAAAATCGTTTTCTACGCAGAAGTCAATAATTCTTTTTCCATTGTTATTTCTTACGTTTTCTCCTTCTTTTCCTAAGTACCGTTCTACTCCTATGTTGTTATTTCCCACTCTGCCGTTTAGATCACCCATTATCATAATGTCTTTATTTGTTTCATCTATTATTTTTTGTAGATCATGAAAGAATTTCTTTGTTTTCTTTTTTGTCATCTTCGTTCGGTCCATATGCAATTATTATCGTATACTTTTCTTTCTGTTTTGTGTTCCAATCTATTTTCATAATTCTTTCGCTGATATATTCTTCATTTTCCATAGTGTCTAGTGTGTTCTTTGTTGTGATCAGCCCCACCCCTGCTGCGGCTCTTTCATTTTCTTTTACTCCTGACCAATGCATCCAGTAGTCATTCATTAGATAATTGCATCAAACCTTTTCCCTTCTTTTTTGTCTCTGTTATGGCTAGCATACTGAGATTTATTCTTTCGATTTCCTCTATTATTTCGTATTCCTTTCCCTTTATGCTTTGCACATTACAAGTTCCAATTCTTATTTTGTTTAAACCTTTTCCCTTATTCTTGTCCTTTGTCCTTGCCTTTATCGTTTCCATGTATTTTAATTTTTCCTTATTTTCTAGTTTTTTGCTTCAGTCATCCCATCTATGCTGTCGTCCCACACGTAGTTTTTCCCTTCTACTGTGAGTTTTCTATATCCTATTTTAACAGGCTTGCCTTTCTCTTTTTCGCCGTTTGCTATCTTGACTATTTCTGCTTGAATTTGTCTTTCATTCCAGGTTAGGTCATTTTCTATGTATACCTCTATCTCTTTTTCTTTAAGTACTTTTTTATTCTGCATTACTGCTTTCTTCTGTTCCCAATTTTCTAACTCAGCAACCGTAATTTTCTTATTTCTACCATGCTTCACACTGATTGTTCTGGTTTTCATGACGTTTACTTCTAGGTCTAGGTTTTCTTTTATAAATTTTTTAACGTAATCCTTATCTTCTTGTCCGTCTTTCAGCTTACCTTTGAGCACGATATTGTTCCTTCTCTTTTGTTTTTCTTGGGTTTCCATTTGGCTTTCCAATTTCTCTATTCTATCAACTAACATATCCTTCTCCTTCTTCCATTCTTTGTCTCTCTCCTTTAATTCCTCTCTTAGTTCTCTCATTTCCTGTGTATTAGCTTTTATTTCTGCCAGCATTTCTTTGATTACAGTTGTTATTTCCTGTAGATCTTTCATATTTATACTATATTCCTTTTCCACTTTACTCTGTTGTTGTTTGTCTGGGCTTCTTAATATCTTTTGGCTTTTCCTGAAAGGTGAGTTCTGTTCCTCTGAGCTACTATTTAAATCTCTGTTTCTCTTCTCACTCATTTATCAGTTTTGTTTGCTACTGGTGGCAACACTGCTTGCTACGCTATTGATACGCATGCGCGTCCTCGATCACGGTGATACCGCAGGAGCCTACGGCGCGCGCAGCTCGTTAAGTTTGTCAGTTGTCACTTAACCTAACGTTTCTCGACTAAAAGAAAATAACGTACTGCCACTTATTTCCCACTTGCACCAAGCTCACTTCACTTTCACTACAGTGTATTTAGTTACTCAATCCAATTTAACCGAATTCGCGATTAACTAAGCGATAATTCTCGAAAACGCGAGTTTATTATCGGCTTTGTTTCATCGCACTATTACCTTCTGAAGGTACTTTATTAAAAGAACCGAACCGAAATATTCGTGTTTAAAATTTTATAAATTTTGCTCATTTGTAGTTATAGCCATGGAATTGAAACAAAATTACAAATGAATGCTGTTTTAACTGTCAATGAGCAATATTTATAAAATTTTAAACAAGAATATTTCGGTAAATTACTTATTTAGATGCAGAAATTAATTTCGGCTAAAGTGTAGAATAGGTGTTTAAAAGGAATTTCGTTTTTTTTTGTGTCAATCCTATTCTCTGTCCTAGAATAAAGCAAAATTTTGCCGCGGAAGCAAGGATTAGTTAGTTTTTAGGGTAAAATTTTTGACAACTGTCAACACTGGTTATGCTGAAAAATTAACAGATTAAACATGTGATTTAACGTTTTTATACATTTATGTAATAGAGATATCAATAAATAAATATATTTTTCACAGATATAAGGCTTTTATTACCTGTTTTTTTAAGTTTTCGAAATTATTTGACATAAATACAATATTACATTTGTTTTAGATTAATATAAATTTCAATAGTGTTTGCCATGTTAAAAACATGGATACAAAAAATGCGAGTTTGTGGGGCTCTAGTACGGTTTTGTTAGTGTAGCAAATACCAAAACCGAGTTTGTGGGGCTCTATTACGGTTTTGTTAGCTTTGTTAGTGTAGTAAATACCAAAACCGAGTTTGTGGGGCTTTATTTTTAGCCATTTTGACACATTGAGGTTAACCAAAAAAATTTCATTTTCTTCAAAAAATCATGTTAAAAACACTCTTCCGAGGTCTAATTTTGCTTGTTTAGGTCATATTTAAGCATAATAAACGATCTCCTAAACACCTATTCTACATTCCAGCCTTAATTTCTTTTAACTTTTATAGAACGTATTTTTGTCTAAAATTAACTGGTCACTTTTGAGCGAGGAAAAACTGATTTTCCATGTTAAACGCCTATGGCCCGCTTTTTGATTTACACCCTGTATATACTTTAATTATTCTTAAATGATACCAGATACAAAAATATTTATAAAATACCGATTGTAGGTAATAATCACATAATCTTTCATTTAAAATAAAAAAAATTGTCTTAAATTAAATATATATCGAAATATTTGAAAAAAGTACTACTTCCGGTTTGTAGATTGAAACAAAAAATAGGAGGTACACAACTAGATGCTATAACAGTCCTAAAGACAAAATTTCAACTTTCTACGTCTAACCGTATTTGAGTTATGCGACACACATACGTCCGTACGTACGTACAGACGTCACGACGAAACTAATTATAATGGATTCAGAAAAGGTCAAAACGGATATTTCCATCAAAATCTGAAAACCGAAATTTTTCGCGATTACAATACTTCCTTTTTACTCTGTACAAGGAAGTAAAAATGATAAACGATATTCAAGTGACAGATGACAGGACAGATGTAAACGTATGCTGGGAGTTTCATTAAAATGATATTTAAAAACATACTTTATGAACAATTTTCATTATATTAGTTTTTAAACATATTATTACGTTCTAATAAAATTAAAAATTGTATGTAGCATGCATTATCAAATAACTTGACAGTACAGTTTGAGAGAGAGATTAATAGAAAAAGTTGAGATGGACTAAATTTCGCCCGCGATTTAAACCAATCAGAGATCAAGGTCAAATGAGTCCTATCTTCTCCACACAGAATTCTTTAAAAAAATGAAATATAGTCAATTATTATTTTGTTCGAAGCGTTTGGACCGTTCACTGATTCCTTCGCACTTACACAATAAAATGACTATTACATATGAAATTCGTTCTTTAATATACTATTTTACTAATAGATACCTATTTTCAAGACAAAAATAATTAAATGTTATAATAACGTTTAATATTGTTGTCTTGAGAAAAATTTAAAATCTTCGCAAGATTATTATATTATAATAAATTTTAAATTGTTATCTTTCAGGTGATGCGCAATGGTGTGCAGCTAACACATGACATCACAACGTCCAGTCAGAACACTTACTTACTCTACGCCTTCCAAGTCCTGTTCTTACTTCACACGAAAGTATGCGTGACAACCGGCAAAATTTTCCATTCTATTCGTTTGTTGAGTGATAACGCTACTAAATACATCTTTACGGTAGATGTTAAACGCGAAAGATATTTAGTTTCCAAATCTTATCCCGTGGCTCCACCTGGGTGCTTGGCTATACAGGAAGACACATCACTGGCTATGAGTATCAACAGTCTACTAGAAATATTAGATGGATTTGACGAAACTAGTTTTACTGTAACAGTGTGGAATAAACATGGCTGTGTTAAATGTAGCGCAGAGTTAAAACAGTATTATTATCATGATGCAGATGGATGGTTGTGTGACAGTTGTGCACCTTCTAAACGATCCTGTAAAAATAAAGATAAAGGATGTACATATATGGACGTAAATATGAAATGTGACAAACATGAAAGGTATTTTTGTTCGTTTTCGACAGCATGTAAGTTTTGTAACAGAGCAATAAGCGGCGAAACATTAAACGCGCATTATATTTCTGCGCATGGTGATATTACCCATGCGTCAGGCTCAATATGGCAAAATACAGTCAAAATAGATAAAAGTTATCTAATAGCAACTAATTTTGGTCTAATAAGGTGCAGACTATTACCAGAAAATAAAGATGTTCAAGAGCTGATTTTATCATCTCCTTTATTAAGCGACAAATTGCATCAACTGTATTGTAAAATAAAGTTAATTCATCCAGTTACAAAACTTGTCAAAACTTATAGTTGTAACATTTGCTATACTGATAGTGCAGATTACCGATTCCAGATTCCCAATATTGGATCTACGTGTGATAATGGCCAATGTGATATTAGTGTAACAATAAATTACTACATAAGATAAATAAATTAATTATTCGATTACGACACGAGTTTGTGAGTGTTATAAACTTGAATATATAACATAGCATAATATAACATTTTAATTGTTTTAAAAATACAAGTACTGTACAACTTACGTAAATAAGTATAATTGACTTATTTTTAAAAAGATATTTATTTAACAATACAAGATACAATAAGTCTTGTTAGGACTATAGACTCTTATGAACAAACTTAAGAATGGAAAAAAGCTAGATTATTTTGTTTCTACCTCGATGGATGTCGCTACGATCGAAGTTCTATACACAATCATATAGAAGCAAGTTGTGCCGCTCTCGCGCTCTGTAGATATGTATGAGATCTGAAGCGAACAATTTATTCGCTAGATGGAGGTGAAAGCGTCATTTAAATTTTACCGGGAGAATTAAAATTTTAGGAGTACCGTTTGAAACACGCTATCTGACAATTGTTGTATCACGATAGATTTATTGTAATTTTATAAGTATATTGGTAAAAATTATTTGAACAATATTTATACACATCAAAGTGGCAAAAAAAAAAATTAGAACGATGTGGCACGGTCAATAATATTTTCGCCAACCGGACGTATTTGATGCAATTGTGTCATTGTTTTTTGGAAAAAAAGCAGGCCATTTGAGGATTGTTTATGATATTATGATCACCATAGCAATTGTACCGAAATGTAATCTATTCTTCCTAATACAAAAAAACATTGTTGTTGTCATGGTTATACATTTTAATTTTAATTGTTGCGTAATATGAGGATATGTCAGTTTGAGACTCGTAAGATCGCCGAACTCCGCTGCGTGTCGTCCAGCAACCGTCTTACTCGTCACAAAATCATGCATTTTTTGTATTAATGAAACAAATAACTATATAATAATCTGTATTTTGGTCTGCTCTGTATAATAATTAATAGCATATTATATATTAAAGGACTAAAGTGCATGATTTAATCCTGAGAGTCAAGTTTATTTCACGAGCCGAAGATGAGATAAATAATCAGCTGAAGGATTAAAAGTTCTTTTGTCCTGTGGTATACGAGTATAGGAACGCTATTTTTTGCACTTCATTCGCAAACGAATACAAAATAGTTTAAAAGACAGCACATTTTGTAATTTTGACAGAAAACTTTATGACAAATATGTATATTGTTTCTATATAGTACTTTTTAACAAATAGCACGTATTTACTTGACAACGGGATTAATTAATTCAATTTCTTGACAATGGGATCAAATATAAAAAATGATCCCATGGGATCAAATTAATAACCTTAGGGCCGGTTTTTCAATCGCTGGTTAAGGTCTTAGTTAGCTGTTACCATGGATATTTCATTGAGTTTTTTGAATTTGTGTTTTTCAATCTGTAGTTACTACTTAACTTGTAGTTAACTTTTACTACAGGTTTGGGGTATGGTTAACTTGGAAGTAGTAGTTAATTTGAATTTGTCATTTTTTCCTTTTGCTGTAACTGTCAGTATATTTTAATTAAAAATAGATTACGATATTGCTAATGTATAAAACAGTGATGCAGAACAGTGGTTTATAAGACGATAAAAATTTATAAAAGAAGGATAAAAATATTAACAGTATTTAACCTACGATGGATTCGATTTAAAAAAATAAGATTTGGTACCTATCTAAAACGGCAATCCTAAATTTTGAAGAAAAGTATTCCAAGAGACATTAGTGCACCCGTGTACCTCGTATTTTGCAAGTGGTAGTTTTTTTAGTATTGTTGGAGATTTTAGTTGCGTCTCAAAACACTCACAAAAACAGTGCGACGTGCCAGTTACCAGTGTTGTCTCAACAAAGTCCACTTTTTAATTTTTAGTAATGGTTTTATATTTCCTTATAATGGATAATATGCCTGTGAAAAATTAAATGTTCTCTTTCTCTTTCGTTTTTTATACATCCTGCGTGTAAACTTATATTAATTTTTCATTTTAAAAATAAACAAATTAAATGTATAGAAATAGATCTATAAAAGGTAAAAATCATATGACGACAAATAATTACTACTTACGAAGTACTATTACAAAAATATTACAATAACTAGACACGCTGACACGAATGTATTAAAATTGTCAAAAAATTTTTGACATAAATCAATTGCAATCAAATCAAATATTATACTACCAACTTAAAAATAAATATTCTTAACTACGGGTTAACAAACTAGAACTCAAAATTGTTTTGAAAAAGATATTGTTTCTAACCTTAAGTTAACTAACAAGTTAGAGTTAAGTAACTTTGAGTTTAACTATACATTGAAAAACCGGCCCTTAGTCCCTAACAATAAAGACTAAAGAAGAGTTTTAGTCCCGAAAGTGCAAAAATGCATATTAGATATTTATACATCAAGTGAGATACATGAATGTTTATTCACGATAATAAAGTTTAGCCGAGTGAAGGTATCTAACTACCGAGATAGACCTGTGCCATGGCTGTCTCTATTTATCAGGCCGGAGTCTTCACACTGGCAACAGCGCACCGAGTACCGGTAGTGGTCCTACGCGCGCTATACGTTGTATGGAAATTTCAAAAATATGCAGTAAAAACATGTTTAATTATAGAATTTTCAAGTGTATAATTGAACAATGTATAAAATAAATAAGTTTTCACAACATAATAACTTTTCATCTTTTGGAAATTTGAAAGTTGTTACGTAACCATCCTTAATTTTGGAATCGTAATTACTTTTGCACCCTGGCGCAGAGCAACGACGTGGCACCTGATATATTCAAAAATTACAAATTAAATACTTAGTACAATATTCATTAACAGTTTTTTCTTCTTCTATTACACATAACACATAATTTTGATAGAAACATTTATTTTAAACGGTATGATGACAACAATCAACTTACTTTAAAATTTAGTTTTGTTTTCTTTGTGTTCACAAAAATGAAAAATAATTACGAAAATAGAACTAATAATAAGTTTTTATTAATATTTCTTACCTTCAATTTTAAATATGATTTAGTATTTTGCTAAATTATAAACAAGAAGTGACGACGAACGCTGAATGTAGCTGAACCTAAACACGGCTACCGGGAACTCAGAAACAGTAACAGCGGTCTTGCGCGCTTATAATAATGGAGCGTGAACGCATTAGTTTCTAAGTTAAATATCTCACGATACAATTAAGATATCGTTATAATTCTTTTAACAGAATAAAATTTGAACATTTCTCAACACTTCGTACGCTTATACTATATGTCTATTTTAACAAATACAAAAGTTAGCAGCATACTACTTTTTTTACATTATTTATGAACATAGCATCTTTTAAATAATTATTACAATTTTATTATAAACAATTTCCAATTAAAAATTTATATTTGTTAAGAACGTTGTTATGAAAATAACTGGTAAAAATTTCATTACGATATCTGCAGTAGTTTCTGAGTAATTTAAAAATAAGTTGAAAAAGTAATGTATTCATTTTCGTTCGTTTTGTGAAAATAGGACCGCTAGTCTTGTTGCCATAATGTGCACACTCCGGCCTGATAAATAGAGACGGCCGTGCCTGTGCGCCCGCCGTTGGGGTTGATAGCGGCGAAATGTTAAAAATATATCGGCGGCGGCAGTGCGCCGGTGTAAAAGCTTAATTTTGAAGTGGCGGCGGCGTATCTTACTTTTAGGCAGCTATCGAAATTTTTAGTTAACTTGGAATTTTGATGGCGGCGCGCCGTTAAATAATATAATGGCGCGTGTTGCATACTTTTTTATACATTCGTTCGAATAAGAGTAATTTTTTGAATTCATGAAATTTTGACATAAAGGGTATGTACTAAAATTAAACCACATGTACCATGGTAATTTTTTCAGAATGTCAGTACTAATTTGAAACGCGATAAGTGAAAACGGCGGTAAATTTTCGCACATATTCGTTACCACGATCACCGTGCTAAAGAGCACGATATTTGTGGTAAATTTGTATTTGTGTATCGCGATCTCACAGTTTTAACTTAAAAACGTTGGTATGTTTTGCTGTTGAATGGCTGATTTTTCTCTCTTGGAAATGATTATACAAACGGATTTATCTATTCGAAAAATTTGCGAAATTAGTTAGTTGTTTCATTAATACAAAAAACGCATGATTTTGGGACGAGTAAGACGGTTGTCGGACGACGCGCAGCGGAGTTCGGCGATCTTACGAGTGCCAAAATAGCATTTTTTGTATGAATGAAACATAATATTTTTCGCTAGCCGCTTAAATAGATGTAATTTCATTTAAATTGACACATCCTCATATTACGCAACAATTAAAATGTAAACATACTAACCATGACAACAACAATATTTGTTTGTATTAGGAAGAATAGATTTACTTTTTGTACAATTGCTATGGTGATCATAAACAATCCCCAAATGGCCTCCTTTTTTACAAAAAAACAATGACACAATTGCATCAAATACGTCCGGTTGACGAAAAAGTATATTTTTGTGACTTTTGTGCTTCTACTCTACTCACAAGTTACTGAGAGAACCGTCACATTCAGTTACTAAAGAATTACCGTAACATAACACCACGGTAAACATGGTTTAATTTTGGAACACACCCTTAATAACACTTACAAAATTTAAATAAAACAAAATATCCAGATTAGATTACAGAACGACACTTTTATTGGAGTTTTTAAATTATTTTAAACTGTATTAAATATGCGATTAAAAGTCAAAACCATTTTATATTATATATTGAAATATATTTACAAAATGGTCTATATTTTTAAAAAATAAATATATTTTTTGTGTGTACTTTTCATTAAATTTTTATTGAAAAAATTTATAGAGTCGATTTGCTATGGCCCGCAAAAATATTACCAAAATTAAAAGAACTTTATATGGAGAGCATATTTTTATATTACTTCAGCAGATAAATAATATATCTGAAATTTCGAAATGTAAACTCTAGTTTGACAGAGTTTTAAACAATTGATTTTGGTTTTAAACTTTATGCTACCCTATTCTATTATTTATCGTAAGCCAAATTGAGATCCAAAATTATCATAAATTAGGTATTTATCTTAAAAATGTAAAACTAGTTCTAATATTTAGAGTGGGGCACCTGAGTTTTGTAGGATAAAAGTTAAACCAGAATATAAAAGAAAAATTAAATGCGCCGCAGGTGAAATTTCTTTTTCCCTCAAGGTCAAAAAATGCTTTATAATGAAAAGGTATTTAGTCAAACGATGTGAAGTTGCATTTGTTTTTCACCCATTTTATGTGCAAGAATAAATTGTTAGATCACAAAAGTACAATTAATATAAAATTTATTAATTTTGGTTCACCAGTCCGATTTTATTAGAGTGGGCAACTTTTTCTTCCAGAGTGGACAATGCCCACTCTGCCTACAGCCCTGATTTAAAATACAGAATTATTTAATAAATGAGGTAGTTTTACATTTTCGTGCTACAATTACTTTAATCGTTTCTTTTAACTATTGTTCATTTATGTTATTATATAAATCTTGCTCCGAAAGATTTGAATATAAATAAATATAAAATAAAATTCCAGATACACGAAAGCCTTCACAGAATGCTTTGCTATAAGTTTCGCTTCAAATAAAAACACAAGAATCTAATATTTACACGAGTTTACACGGCCCAACACGAACCTACAAAGTACAGTCACTGCAAATATTACAGAAAGCCTGCAATCACAATCGTAATGCTGAAACGGGTGTTGCCATCTCTCGGTTCTAATCTAAAATAAAAATAACATTGCTGCTTATGGAAGTTATAACATATGTCGTATTATTCGATTGTTACCCATCAGATTGTTAAAAACTGTACGAATATATCATTACTGGAATATATATTAGCAAATAAAAGAGTTTGGTTGAGATAAACATAAAAACACAGGCAAAAAGTAGGTTTAAAGTCAGACCATTTTTTAAATTTATTTATAATGAATGTTCATATTTATATTAACTTATAAGAAAATTGTATTTTTAACATAACATGATTTACTTCTTGTGTACAAAATTTCAACAACAAAAAGTAATAATTATATGAGATAGTTGCCATTTGTTGTAAAATACATACACTTTTATATTTATTAATTTCATACAAATTTAAAAATTTAAACTTTTTCTAATGGTATGACATAAAAGTATAGGCTTCGAATAATTGTTATAAAAAATAACTTTTATTAATATTCATCCGTAATGGAGTTATTCTCTTATGAATTTATTGATATATTGACATTTTGCTTTTGTCCACTCTTAACTAACCTCTGTTATTTTCCTTCTGGGCTATAAAATGCTGAGCTGGGAAATAATAGATAACTCTTAATCTTAAGGTGATTCTCTACCCATGACAGAGAACAGTCAAAAACATTGATTCCGCACGCTATTCTATATCGTTTATTGTTTTGTTAAACATAAAAATTACAAATAATTTATGTTTGAGGGGAAAAAATAATTTTAGCACCCATATTTGTAAAAAAACTGCAATATTTGTAAAAAATAGTACTTTCGCGCGCCACTGTACAGCTTTCATTTATAAGTTAATTAACTTCAAATTTTAATATGTTGTCTACGAAATAACCGATTGAATATTTTAAATTCGTTTTAAAATAAAAGATATTTGTGTTCAAAAATAACAAAAATTGTCCAAATTCAAATTAACATATTTCGATTTTAGAGCAAAATTTCAAAATTCTGCATCGGCCATTTTGTAGATTGGAGTAGCGCGCGAAATCCATGTTTTTGGCTGTTTTCTGACGCGGTAGAGGATCGTCTTAAGACAAAGGAATAAAATAATACTATGTTATCGTTATCATTTGCTATGAGTGTCAACAGCCTTCTAGAAATATTAGATGAATTTAAAGGAACCGAGTTCATTGTAAATGTGTGGGATAAAGCAGGGTGTACTAAATGTAACGCTGAATTGAAGCAGTATTATTATCCTGGTGTAGATGGATGGTTGTGTGAAAGTTGTGCACCGCCTAAACGATCTTGTAAAAATGAGGATAAAGGATGTGCACATAGGGATATTGATAAAAAGTGTTATAAACATGAATGTTTTTTTTCTCCGGTATCAAAACTTTGTAAATTTTGTGACAAAACAATAACAGAGGAAACCTTAAACTTGCATTATACTTCAGCGCATGGCGATATTACACATACATCAGGTTCTACATGGAAACATACATATAGAGAAGATAAAAGTTATCTTATTTCAACTGACTTCGTTCTGATAAGATGTAGATCAGTGCCAGAATGCGATGAATTTCACGAACTGATTATTTCATGTCCGTTATTATCTGATGAATTACATGAACTTTGTTTTGAAATTAAATTAAGTCATCCAGCTACAAATCAATCGAGAACATATAATTGTAATGTTAGTTATACTGATACTGCAGGTGCTGATTATCGACTTAAGGTTTTAAATGATGATTTTATGTGCGACGATGGTCAGTATGACATTTGTGTGACAATAAGAAAAGTTGTAAATTAATAAGAATTAAAATCTATTATCCTTAAGTTATTCTGTAATTAGTATTAAGGATGTTCCTACATGTTCATACGACTTACAAATTTGTATTTTTTTTTATTTTGATGGTATTATAATAATTGTATTGTTTATTTAAAGTTGCTGTTTGCCAATGTGCTATTTTTAATTATAGGTTTAAAATTTGAATTTAAAATATATGTATGATTTTGTCGCCTTGATTTTTATATGGATTATTATTTAATTAGACACTTTTACAATGATAACTTCACTTTATTCTCCAACTAGCACATGCGCATTAGAAAATGGCGCATAAAACTACTAACTTAGCATACAGACGATATATGGCAGTACTTATTTAGTTTTTGAATTTGACGTAAACAGTTAATGTAATGTATCTTATATTCATTTAAAACTGCAATACATTTTATACAATCTCAAATAAAATCCCCAATCAAAATTTTATGGCACCGAAAAAAAAGAAAAACCGTCTGTGCGACCGTAAACATAGTTCTGCAATTTTTGCACAACATAATAATTATTCCTAGTAGTTCTTTTTCTTTTCTATTACTGCATACTGTTTTTCAGTATCTCTGAGATCTTGAGATGCATAATGTAACAGAGGTCGGTTTTCTTGGAAAAAACAGCAGCCAAAATTATTAGATGCATCAGATGTAGTATTATTTCTTTTGAACTATCGAAATGTATTAAAGTTAAACATTTTTAATTTTTGATTTAATATTATTTAGTGCTCTAGTTCTAGTTCTCTATTTTATATATTATTATTTTTATTTATATGCAACGCAACGGAAACTACCTATTTGTTTATTTAATTATAATTGAAAACACATGTAAACTATGCCAACGCCACCAGTCAACACATGAATGTCAATGTTGAACTCGACATCATCAGTATAAAATTTATTCTGATAATGTCGAGTTTAATTGATTTAGTAAAGAAACTAAACAAATGTACTAGTAGTGACACCTAGTGATCCAATAGGGAGTGAACACAACCGGCCGAAAACAAAACAATTTAGGTATACTCTCACTCTCTGGCTCAATAACCTATCTAACAAATGTTGTGAGGTCGTTAGTTTTGAAGTTTAGTTAGTATAGCAGAAAAACCTGCAAGTTGTTATTGTGAGTGTAAGCTACCACTGTATAAGTAATAATTATTAAGGTAAGTAAAATTTTAATTTTTGTTTCACCATTTTGTACATGCAAGTAAAGTTAGCAAAACACTTTTGGAAATTGACCTTGAAAAATATCTCAGAATATGGTGTGAATTTGGTGCTAATATGGTGTGAAAACCAAAAATTTGGTGCGCGCTTTTTACTTCCCCGATCTATGTAATAGAGGGAAGTATTGTAATCGTGATTTTTTGACAGTTCGAGATTTTGGTGAATCTTCACGTTTCAGACCCTACTGAACCCAAAAAACATAATTTTAAAAAAAGTCGGTCTGTCGGTCTGTTAGTCTGTCTGGATGTTGGATAACTTAAAAACGCGTTGGAATTTTGGACTGAAATTTTATATTTAAGATCTTGAGCCAAAATCTGACTTCAAGTTCGTTAATGAGCTTTATTCAACCAGTGGTACCAACTTTATAAACAAAACTTTTTTATTTTTATCAAAATACTATCGTGTGTGGTATCAAATTAAAGGTCTTGGGAAAATAATTCTAGTAGAAAAACAAAAATAACATTTAAATGATCGTCAATTGTTTTTTTTTTATAAATTCAAATTATACCGAGTTTGGTGTCAATTTGAATCGCTCAGGGAGATAAGTTTTTAAAAAATGTAAAAAATTACATTAACACGATTTTCAATTGTTTCTCAAAAAATTACTCAAATTTTTTTATTCAACCAGTGGTACCAACTTTATAAACATATCTTATTTTATTTTTATTAAAATACTATCGTGTGTGGTATCAAATTAAAGCTTTAACTGATCGTCAATTTTTTTATCATACATTATTCAAATTATACCGAGTTTGGTGTCAATTTAAAGCTCTCGGGGAGATAAGTTTAATAAAAATGTAAAAAATGACATTTATGCGATAATCAATTATTGTTTCTCAAAAAATTAATCAAATTTGTTCAAGTGTATTATCAAATTAAAGTTTTCTGGAAAAAAATATTAGTCGAAGAATCAATAACAACATTTAAACAATGGTCAGTTGTTTTTACTTTCCGCATTATATTCTATAAGGCTATAAGATATTATGACGGGTTAAAATTTTCGAGTGTGAGTTTTTAGTGAATAAGTATCAGATTTTTTATGGTATTTAAATTATGCCGAAGTTGGTATCAACTTAAATAGTTTGGGGAAAAATGATAAATTTATTTAAATTTTGCAGAATAAAGCATAAAATTAACGGCGTTACGAAAGTAAGTTATTAAAACTTATAATCGGGGAAGTACTGTGGCGGACACAGCAGATTTTTTAAAAAACTATGGGATGTTTTGCTAATTTTACGTAAAGTTAGCAGATCAACTTTTTAAAAATGCCACACAAACAAAGTTTATCTGAACTTCGAATACACTACTATTTGGTGTGCTCCATGATGACATAAAAAAATCTGACGTGACCACATGACTTCCTTGTATGCTGCTTGTACGCCTATTAAACTGTTCATACTGTTCTTAATAACTAAAATGTAGAAATATAATAATAGCCTAATAGGCTAAAGTGTAGAATAGGTGTTTAAGAGGAATTTCACTTTTTTTGGTGTCAATCGGTTCGATTTTGTAATGCCCGCTTTACACGGTCATAAAAATACATGTAATTTTACAAAATCTTCTTGTTCAATGAGATTTAACCGTGTAAAACGACAGAATTTTACAGAATGACATTGTTCAATACGATGTTGTAAAAATAGTTGGAATAGAGCATGTTCTAATTTATCAAGGCCATTTTCATCATATTTTGGTAATATTTAGGGGTTTTAGAATTCGTAGTTGCAAACTTGTGTGAAACGCGTTTGACGTTTAGTTTAGGATCTAACTTCATCCTTATTATGGTTGAATTTCGAACAACTGATAGTATTACTTAAAAGCCGGTATAGAATCAACGGCACAGATATCAACGGTAAATAATGTGGAATCAGGAAAATACAAGCAAACTAATTTTCTTGTACGAAGAGCAAAGAAAAAAAACAAATGAAGTTGGTTGCTTTTCCTGGAAAGTATTGCCACCACAAATATATTAGTTGTCGCTGTCATAGTATCAAATATTCTAAGAATATTTGATCGTGTAAAATGCTAATATAAATTGTAAAATATGACAAGAAATACATGTAAAATTACATGTAAAATTGTATGTAAAAATATGATCGTGTAAAGCGGGCATTAGTTTTTAGGGTAAAATTTGGGACAACTGTCAACACTGGTTATGCTGAAAAATTAACAGATTAAACATGTGATTTAACGTTTTTGTACATTTATGTAATGGAGATATCAATAAATAAATATATTTTTCACAGATATAAGGCTTTTTATTATCTGTTTTTATAAGTTTTCGAAATTATTTGACATAAATACAATATTACATTTGTTTTAGATTAATATAAATTTCAATAGTGTTTGCCATGTTTTGTTAGCTTTGTTTTAGTGTAGCAAATACCAAAACCGAGTTTGTGGGGCTCTAGTACGGTTTTATTAGCTATGTTAGTGTAGTAAAAACAAAAACCGAGTTTGTGGGGCTCTAATACGGTTTTGTTAGCTTTGTTAGTGTAGTAAATACCAAAACCGAGTTTGTGGGGCTTTATTTTTAGCCATTTTGACACATTCAGGTTAACATACAAAAACGTCATTTTATTCAATTTTTTGCAATTTTGACACATTGAGGTTAACCAAAAAATTTCATTTTCTTCAAAAAATCATGTTAAAAACACTCTTCCGCGGTCTAATTTTGCTTGTTTAGGTCATATTTAAGCATAATAAACGATCTCCTAAACACCTATTCTACATTCCAGCCATTTTATTTAAACTGCAGAAGAACATATAAAGCATATTTTACTATTGTCACTGTCATGTCATAATCATTTAAATTTTAACAAATGTTAATCGATCATGGACTACAAGATACCGAAATACTAAATTATAAATATATACTTTAATTATTCTTAAATGATACCAGATACAAAAATATTTATAAAATACCGATTGTAGGTAATGATCACATAATCTTTCATTTAAAATAAAAAAAATTGTCTTAAATTAAATATTTATCGAAATATTTGAAAAAAGTACTACTTCTGGTTTGTAGATTGAAACCAAAAATAGGAGGTGCACAACTAGATGCTATAACAGTCCTAAATACAAAATTTCAACTTTCTACGTCTAACCGTATTTTGAGTTATGCGACACACATACGTCCGTCCGTCCGTACGTACATACGTACATCCGTCCGTACGTACAGACGTCACGACGAATCTAGTCATAATGGATTCAGAAAAGGTCAAAACGGATATTTCCATCGCGATTACAATACTTCCTTATTACTCCGTACAAGGAAGTAAATAAAAAGTTGATTGAACAAAAAAATTTTGTTTACAAATTTTTATAGTTAATTAAAATAAGCCTGATCAAAATTCCTAAGATTTTACACAATATATATACAGGGTGGTGACTTGGCCGACGCAGCATAGCGATTAAAATGTTAATTTTTGAATGTGCATTTATTTGCTCCCCTAATTATTTTAGAGTTAAAGTTCTTATAGGTTTTTTGTAGAGAAAAAAATACTAAATCCGAATATATTTTTCGATATTTTTGTTTTCAAATTTTGAAATTCCAGAACCGTAATAATCAACATTTTAAATAATTGTATTTTTACAAAAATCACTGAAGCCATGGAATTATTAAAACAAACAAGACATTTCCATTTGTTGTTTCTATTTGAATTTATTGATTACCATGGTGAGAAACTCGTTAAATTTGAATGGGCTGAATTTTGTATTCGTCATTGATAAATAAAAATAGATATAGAACGAGCTTTTAATTTTTCACAAGAATAATCAACGAAACTATACGTAAGTAATATTTTTAAACGTAATTAAAACAATAAAATTAGTAAGAGAAACAGAATTTAATAATTTAATAATTAACAAAAATACATAAAATTATAACAAGAAATAACAATCATAGCAAATGTTCGAACATACCACCATTTACCGCTAAACAATGGCCCAATCTTTCGTAAAATTCTCGTCTGACATTTCCTAATTGGTATTGTGATATTTTATCACATTCGGCTTGTATACGATTTTTGAGTTCATCTAAAGCTATATTTCCATGCATCCGTTTTGTACGTCGCGTTTTATCCGTCATCAATAGTGATTGGTTGAACTCAAATGTTATTTTGAATTCGACCAATTACCATTGACGACGGACGAAACGCGACGTACAGAACGGATGCATGGAAATCTAGCCTAAGTTTTGAAATGTTTGTCCAGAGTAAATCTTTGATTTCAAATGTCCCAAAAGAAAGAAATCGTTGGGAGAAAGATCGGGGGACCTTGCAGGCCAGCTAATCATAAATCTCGGACCAATGATTTTATTCTCAAAATAATTATTTAAAAATTCACGGAAATCGCGGCAGTTGTGTGCGGGGCAACCATCCATTTGGAACCAAATATCTTGGTTTTATCGAGCATTTTCCGTTATAGCCGGAACTATATCCTCTTTCAATAACTGCAAAAAGCGCTCTCTAGTTAAATTTTCATTTAAAAAAAATTGTTCTAAAATGCGATGACCGAATATTCCTGCCCAAACGTTAATTTTTTGGGGATATTGAGTCCTGGTTTTTACAACTTTGTGTGGATTTTCAGTAGCCCACACTCTCCAATTTTGAACGTTTGGTTCATTATGGAGTGTAAACGTGCATTCGTCCGTGAAAACAATGTTTTTCAAAAAATCTCTGTCTTCATTACTTTCTTCCATCATTTCAAGGCAAAACACATTTCTTCTCTCCAAATCATTTTCTTGCAACTCTTGATGACATTGATATTTATAAGAGTGAAATTTGTGCTTTTTTAAAATTCGCAATACTCTGGAATGATGTAGGTAAGCCAACGTTTACCGCAATTTGTCTTAAACTTGTTTTAGGATCTTCCGTTACTGCAGCCAAAACATTGAAGGTGTTCTCATTTTCTTCGTTTTCACGTAAATTCTGTACGTCTTTATACGCCTGCGCCGTAACGCCCGACGCGCCCTCATGCGGTGAAAATTGAAAGTTGTTGACTGAGAAGTCACGTTGATAGATGCAAGAAGTTCGCATCGGTTCGCATACAGTATACAGCTGTGAAACGCGGTACAACTTTAATAGTCATTTGCACCACAACCAAAGCTTAAACAGACTAATTTTTAGTTCATAAAAACCCATAAATCCACTTTTTATAGAAATGTCATTTTTACCTGTCAAGTATATGTCAAACGAAACTGAATTATATTTGAAATTGATAATATTTTGTTTTTATATACAGAATTCCGACAGAATAAAACTATTTTAACAGCTACAAATAAAAATTACTGCAAAAATTCACTAGATTACTTTAAAACGACAGTCGCTAACGTGGAAGCTGTGGAGCAATTTTCGCCCTTTATTCAAGTTTTTCTCGCGAAATATGGCCAAGTCGACTGCTCGAAACCCTCACTGTATAATAGTCGGCATGTTATGCAGTCGTTACACCATCAAAATGGTTTGCAAAGTTAAAAAACCACGATCTGCCGTACCATGATAATCACGGGGACGTCTTCAACACTGGAATATTATAAACTAGAAAATTCAAGAAGAGAATATCTTGACAGGAATAATAAAAATTACGAAATCCCAAGCTAAGGAAAATTCATTCACAAAAAAAACATTAATAGAAAAGACATATCTGGATCAAGTAAACACAGAAACTTTACTTGGCGGCCAAACCTGAAGTTGGCTGCAAGCTGTCAGCTGAACAACGCGTTGTGGCCGTTTAAAAAACGAGTTCTGTTGGACTCAAGAAGGGTTTTGTTAGCATAGATTAGTTTATGTCAAAAAAACGGAGTTCTGTTGGATTCAAGAAGGGTTTTGTTAGCATAGATTAGTTTATATATTAGTCAGAATCCGATTTTTTCCGCAGCCATATTTTTTCCAGTTTTGAATATTCCTTTACATGCGTTTTCTGCATCAATCAGATTCCAAATTTGAATTTTCTATGAATGTATTTTCCTGTCTCTGAATTTTCGTTTGTTTTATGATTCCGAGCAAGAATTTTCTTGTACTTGAATTTTCTAGCTCTGAGTTTTTTAGATTTGAGTAGGCACCCGATAATCACAACGTTTGAACGGCCTCAGTCAACAACTTAGCAGTTCTGCCGCGAGGGCGGCGCCAGCGTCGCGTGACGAGGAATAGTTCAGGCGTAATACACTTACAATAATTTAGTACAGTGCCTGTAGTTTCAAAATTTTTGAACTATTCTGTCAACCGTTGTACTAACTTAAATTGGCCGATTCGGATATTTAATGCTAAACAAGGCACTTGCCGAACACTATTTCCAGCATAAAAATACCTACCTACTTAATTATTTCAACTTTTTCTTGTAATGAATACATTCTAATAAGAACTGACTTTAAAAAGTTACAATCGTCAAATAGAAACATCAAATGGAAATGCCTTGTTTGTTTTAATAATCCCATGGCCTCAGTGATTTTTGTAAAAATACAATTATTTAAAATGTTGATTATTACGGTTCTGGAATTTCAAAATTTGAAAACAAAAATATATTCGGATTCAGTATTTTTTTCTCTACACAAAACCTATAAGAACTTTAACTCTAAAATAATTAGGGGAGCAAATAAATGCACATTCAAAAATTAACATTGTAATCGTTATGCTGCGTCGGACAAGTCACCACCCTGTAACATGAGATTTTTCATATCCATGGTTACGAATTTGACAGCAATGTATTAGAGCGTTCTTTTTAAAATAGAACATACTAGCGTCAGGCCCCGCTACGCGGGCCTTCGGCTAGGTCGCGCTGCCGCGCGACAAGGGGGGTTTAATTTGATATCAATCGCGATATAATTTTAAAAATATTCAGAAAAAACAAATTCCGCTCACCGAGTGCAATTTTAATTTTTACTTAGTAAACAGCCATAATTTTGGAAAACATTGGACGATAAGATTGACACCAATCATAATTATATTAAATTTATATTGAAATACAAATGCTGCTCAATGAAGCCATATTTTGGCCCCTTGTTGCTAATTAATACCATACATACTTTTGTAAAAACAGATTTGATACTTGATACAAGTGCAATAACAATGTAGATCATTTCTAGTCCGCTTCGTGTCTCGTGCTTGTCCAGTTGTTAGTTAGTGGGCGTATCCAGGATAAAGATCTAGGATCTAAGGCGGCTTGGGCAGGACAAACTCAAACTCAACCCAAACTTAAGTACAATAAATAAAAATCCCGATTATCGGACACCATTTTTAACACGTTTGCTAAATTTGTATATTAATTTGACATTTAAAACTTTCCGTAAAATACTGAGAAATAGTATTATCCACGGATATTGGATATAGATACCTAATTTTAATTGAATATTTACACTTGGGTCAAAATATATTACTATAAATATTACAGTAATAAATAAAAATATGATTCAACTTCACAGTGCATTGTTAAATTGAATAAAAATTTTCAAAAAATATATTACAAATTTATACAAAACCATGTAAACATAATGCGTGCTCCATCTTTAAATACTCAATAAAATTTTCAAAATATTTCTACCTTATCAAATATAAAAGATAAATCCAAATAAAATTTCAAATTGGAAACGTCAAATCTGACACTAGAAAAAAAAATCATTTTTATCAAAAAGAAAACAAAAATTCCATGGCATGCTCCCATTTGCGTTCCATGCATTTTTCAGTTTTTTCTTAATAACTTTCTTAATATACCCAATATTGGGTTGAAACATATATAGAAATATAGTCAAATTCATTCTCTACCTATATGTCAAATGAAAAAAACAATCGAATAACGTATAATGCCCGTATCCAAGGACTCAAAAAAATCACGGTTTTTCAACTCCCCTGCGACTACCACGACATCTACAATATTCATATACCCAAAAGGCACTACTTCACATGAACCTCTATCAAATAAAAAAAAGTTCATAAAAATCGGTTGAACCGTTTAGGCTGTAGGCGATTCGAAAAACGGTTGCTAAGCTGCTGAAAATATAGTGATACCTAGCCTTTTAGTATATAAGATGGAATCAATTTGACTGAAATATATTATATTTAAAATTATATGAATGTTACAAAATAATAAACAAATAAACAATAACTATAATAAATGTTCAAAAATCCCTCTATTCACGGCTGAACAATGACCCAATTGATTATGAAACTCTTGAGTAACATTAGTTATTTGGGCAACTGTAATAGTTCCAGAGACGTTTTGAAAATTTATTATAGTTATTGTTTATTATTTTGTAACTTTCATATAATTTTAAATATAATATATTTCAGTTAAATTAATGTTCTATTTTTAAAAGAACGCTCTAATACATATTGTGTCAAATTCATAACCATGGATATGAAAAGTCCTATGTTACATGTTAAAATAAATTCACGGTATATACCGTGAGTTTTATTTAACGTGAAACATGGGATCTTTTATATCCATGGTTACGAATTTGACAGCAATGTAGTAGAGCGTTTCATTTAAAATAGAACATAGCAAATGAAATATGTATGTATTTCTAATCATTTTAGATATGAAAAAATTTAGGTCCGTTAAGCTGGCACAACCCTTACGGCACAATCAGTTGAACCATATCACAAGATTTAGTACTCATTAATTACTAATTAATTACCCAGAAGCCAAATTAATTACTGTTAACCAAACAGAAATAAAAGGGTTGTGCCAGCTTAACCGTTAAAAATGGCTAACACCACACTAATAATTTATTACTAATTAATTACTCATTATTTAAGTAATTAACAATGTATTACACTCACAACCCCCGTCGTCGCCAAGATTTAACCCGAACCATAGTGTGGCGTCACCGCTCCGACTGCCGGCTACTTCGACTAGAATGATGCGCAACATGATACTTGTTTTAAGCATTTTTACAATGATATATACATTTTTCCAAAGGCAAAGTGTTTATAATTTCTGAATTATTGAAGGAGCGGCCAAATTTTGTTTATAAATTGGATATTGTTTCTAGTTCTACGTATGAATTATACTAGTCCTATCAAATAAAAGAAATCTTCAGATACATTAATCAAAACATATCGAAACTCGAGTTTAGAATTGATTACTCCAGTACAACCATTCAAAATCAATTTTAATATGGCTTAATCGACGTATTGTAATTTTACTTTATTGTAATTTCAACATGGACTAATCAAATTAACGATGACTTAGGAATTGATTACTCGATCTCAACCAGTTAAAATCAATTTTAATATGGATTAATCGATAAATCAATGTCTTAACTCAAGTTTAGAATTGATTACTCGAGCACAACCAGTTAAAATCAATTTTAATATGGATTAATCGATAAATTAATGTCTTAACTCAAGTTTAGAATTGATTACTCGAACACAACCAGTTAAAATCAATTTTAATATGGATTAATCGATAAATCAATGTCTTAACTCAAGTTTAGAATTGATTATTTCAGCACAACTACTCAAAATCAATTTTAACTCGGGGTTATTGATAAATCAAAATCTTATCTTAAGTTTGGAATTGATTACTCGTGCACAACCATTCAAAATCAATTTTAGCACGGGTTAATCGATAAATCAAAGTCTTAACTTAAGTTTGGAATTGATTACTCGAGCACAACAAATCAATTTTAACATGGACTAAACGAATTATCAATTCCTAACTTAAGTTAATAACCCCGTGTTAAAATTGATTTTGAGTAGTTGTGTTGAAGTAATCAATTCTAAACTTGAGTTAAGACATTGATTTATCGATTAATCCATACTAAAATTGATTTTAACTGGTTGTGGTCGAGTAATAAATTCCTAAGTCATCTATAATTTGATTAGTCCATGTTGAAATTACAATAACGTAAAATTACAATACGTCGATTAAGTCATATTAAAATTGATTTTGTATGGTTGTACTGGAGTAATCAATTCTAAACTCTAGTTTCGATATATTTTGATTAATTAATCTGAAGATTTCTTTTATTTGGTAGTACTAGTATAATTCATACGTACTAGAAACAATATCCAATTTATAAACAAAATTTGGCCGCTCCTTCAATAATTCAGAAATCTGATTTTAATTAAATTATCATAATTTTCAATAGCGTTTATCTTATGTTTTTGTTATGCAAAAGTATAAAACTAATATTTCGTTGAATTCAGAAAAAATACTGAATCGAATAAGCAAATAAAAAAGGTCCCCATTTGAAATAAGAAAGTCGCACCCCGTAGTTTGAGAACCACTGGTCTAAAAATTATTTTGTTTCGTTCATTAAAGTAGTCATATAAAATAGAAATTGTTTGCTAATTTACCCAACTTCGTATCTCTTATAGTTCTCGAGTTAGCAATGGTGTGCCACTTAAAATGAACACCCTGTATATATATATATATATATATATATATATATATATATATATATACAGGGTGTTAAATTTAACCAGTAATGTAACTCGTCGTGAGGAACAATGTTCCGTAAATTTTTTTTTAGAAATCGCATTTTTAAAAAGCATTTTTTCAACCCCGTAAATTGACGAGTCGTTTCACATAATTATTTACTTCAGTAGCATTACCCATGAAATCATTGTTATTGTCAATTGATTGTTGTGTCACTTGTTCCAATTAAGTTTTGACATAAGTAATATTTTGGTAATAAATCAGATATCTATTACAAATAAAAATCTTTCAAAATGCCTGCGTTTACAAATAACGAATATACAGACATTGTGTTGACCTATGGTGAAGCTCTGGGAAACGGTGCTCAAGCCCAACGAATTTACATGGAACGTTTTCCAAATCGTCGTGTGCCTCATGTGCGCACATTTGTAAATGTTGTACAACATCTCCGTGATTATGGATCGTATAATCTTGCAGCTCAAGATCATGGTAGGGAACGTCATCATCACATTGAACATGTTGAAGAGGCTATTTTCGATGGCATTGAAGCTCAGCCTGGAACCAGTACACGGAGACTATCATCACAACACGGAGTATCACATACGACAGTTTGGAGGATTTTAAAAGAACAACATCTACATCCATACCATGTACAAAAAGTACAACATTTATTACATATAGATTGGTAAAATACAAGAGCAGAAACATTTTTTATCACTTGTATTGTCAACTGATGAGGCGGGATTTACAAGAGAAGGTATTTTCAACATGCACAACACACACATTTGGACAAACGAAAACCCGCACGCTATCAAGGAAAACAACTACCAGCAGCGATTTTCTTTAAATGTTTGGGCAGGAATCATAGGTGGACGACTCATTGGTCCTCATATAATGCCGCAGCGTTTAAATGGACAAGAATACCTGCATTTTTTAGATACTATGCTTTTCGACTTACTTGAGGATTTGCCGCTAGCAATTCTTGGGAAATATGTGGTTTATGCATGATGGTGCTCCTTGTCATAATGCACTCATTGTACGAGACTGGCTGGATGAGAATTTTCCTGAACGATGGATAGGACGAGGCGGCCCTGTTCCGTGGCCTGCAAGATCGCCAGACTTGAATCCGTGCGACTTTTTTTTGTGGGGATACATGAAGGACTTGGTGTACTCAGCTCCAATTAATTCAATTCAAGTTTTAGAAGAAAGAATAGAAAATGCAGCGACAATCATCCGTGACAACAGACAAGCGCTGGAGAGGGTTGTAGAATCGTTATATATATATATATATATATATATATATATATATATATATATATATATATATATATATATATATATATATATATATATATATATATATATATATATATATATATATATATATATATATATATATATATATATATATATATATATATATATATATATATATATATATATATATATATATACCGTGAATTTATTTTAACATGCAACATAGGACTTTTCATATCCATGGTTACGAATTTGACAGCAATGTATTAGAGCGTTCTTTTTAAAATCGAACATAGGGAATCAATTTAACTGTATTATTCTTGACTAATATAACATATTTGGACAGCTGTAATAGTTCCAAGTGACGCCTTCAACATAAACTTTTAATTGTTTAAACTATACCTACATAGTATTTCCAGGTAGCACCATTTGAATTTGTTATTTGGAGTCAAACTGATGCTACCTGGAAATACGATGTAGGTTATAGTTTAAACAATTAAAAGTTTATGTTGAAAGCGTCTCTTGGAACTATTACAGCTAAATATGTTATATTGGTCAAGAATAATACAGTTATATTGATTCCCTATGTTCGATTTTAAAAAGAACGCTCTAATACATTGCTGTCAAATTCGTAACCATGGATATGAAAAATCCCATGTTTCACGTTAAAATAAACTCACGGTATATTTATAATTTAGTATTTCGGTATCTTGTAGTCCATTATCGATTAACATTTGCTACTACGTAAAATTTAAATGATTATGACATGACAGTGACAATAGTAAAATTTGCTTTATATCTTCTTCTGCCGTTTAAATAAAACGACTAAAATATATTTGTTAGTAGGAGTAGCAGTAGTAGTAGTACTTATATATTATTATATTTGTATAATATTATATTAATATATTTTTACACTTTAGTTATTAAGAAAAGTATGAGCAGTTTAATAGGCGTACAAGGAAGTCATGTGGTGTCCACGTTAGATTTTTTGTCTAAAACTTTGTTTTTGTGGCATTTTTAAAAAGTTGTTCTGCTAACTTTACGTAAAATTAGCAAAATATCCCAGTTTTTAAAAAAATCTGACGTGGACACCACATGACTTCCTTGTACGCCTATTAAACTGTTCATATTTTTCTTAATAACTAAAATGTAGGATAATATAAAAAAACCTGACGTGGCCACCACAAGACCTACTTTATTCTTTTAACTTATTATACAAATATATTAATATACAGGGTGAGTCATCGAAATGCCCGTCGTCGATATCTCCCTTGTCGTTAAAAATACAGCATAATTTTTTTAACAGAATTTTTCGTCTACTCAAGGAGCATAACTTAAAATTATTTTCACATATACAGGGTGTTGCATAACGACTTGGCAATAATTGTTCGTCGTTTTTTAAATGAAACACCCTATATATTTTTATATATTTTGAATTGTATTTTACTTACCTATACGAATATATAAATTTTATTTTAGTTTTCCGCGGCGTTGCCAAGTTATTCAATTTTTTCTCTAAAAAAAGCCGAATACACGTATTGTTTTATAAAGGCGTACTGAAGTTATTTTAATAGTAAAAATTATGAATTTTTTTTTCTGTACAACTGTAACTATACTCTTTGTTCTGACATAACTTTTTTTTAATGTTATTATACAGGGTGTTCAGTAAAGAGAATCAAATTTACTCAATTTCAAATGGCTATAACTCGTCATTTTCAAATGGAACACCCTATATTTTATTATTCTGTTGTGTGTATTTTTGCATATTCTTATGTTATAAAAGGTGTCCTATGCCTAAAAACATTAATTTCGAAATTAATTAAATTAATGATTTTAGGCATAGGACACCTTTTATAACATAAGAAGATGCAAAAATACACACAACAGAATAATAAAATATAGGATGTTCCATTTGAAAATGACGAGTTATAGCCATTTGAAATTGAGTAATTTTGATTCTCTGTATTGAACACCCTGTATAATAACATTAAAAAAAAGTTATGTCAGAACAAAGAGTATAGTTACAGTTGTACAGAAAAAAAAATTCATAATTTTTACTATTAAAATAACTTCAGTACGCCTTTATAAAACAATACGTGTATTCGGCTTTTTTTAGAGAAAAAATTGAATAACTTGGCAACGCCGCGAAAAACTGAAATGAAATTTATATGTTCGTATAGGTAAATAAAATACAATTCAAAATATATAAAAATATATAGGGTGTTTCATTTAAAAAAAGGCGAACAATTATTGCCAAGTCGTTATGCAACACCCTGTATATGTGAAAATAATTTTAAGTTATGCTCCTTGAGTAGACGAAAAATTCTGTTAATAAATTTATGCTGTATTTTTAACTACAAGGGAGATATCGACCACGGGCATTTCGATGACTCACCCTGTATAAGTACTACTACTACTGCTACTATACTCACAGATATATTTTAGTCATTTTATTTAAACTGCAGAAGAAGATATAATGCATATTTTACTATTGTCACTGTCATGTCATAATCATTTAAATTATACGTAGTAACAAATGTTAATCGATCATGGACTACAAGATACCGAAATACTAAATTATAAATATAATATACTTTAATTATTATTAAATGATACTAGATACAAAAATATTTATAAAATTCCGATTGTAGGTAATAATCACATAATCTGTCATTTAAAATAAAAAAAATTGTCTTAAATTAAATATTTATCGAAATATTTGAAAAAAGTAGGTACCTACTACTTCCGGTTTGTAGATTGAAACCAAAAATAGGAGGTGCACAACTAGATGCTATAACAGTCCTAAATACAAAATTTCAACTTTCTACGTCTAACCGTATTTGAGTTATGCGACATACATACGTCCGTCCGTCCGTACAGACGTCACGACGAAACTAGTCATAATGGATTCAGAAAAGGTCAAAACGGATATTTCCATCAAAATCTGAAAACCGAAATTCTTAAACATTAAACAACACAAGAGACAAGAACAAAATTTTAGTTAGTTTTACAATTTGCAAATATTTACAGAAATGTCAAATTTACAAGTCCACGAGGGAAAGTCTTTCTTTATATTAATGTACCAGTCCACCGAACCTATGTAGTACATAACGTCATGTGTGTATGTGTGTGTGATGGCCGTGCTGGGCTGTGTGACGCGAATCTCACAGCGGAACTCACACAGCCGCTCACTCGACACCGGTATGTACACACTGAGGATAAACACAGAGTCGTCCAGCCCGTACCAGCACATCGCGGTGCCTGCAGGACAAGGCACGAGCCAATACCGCACTGGCCCACTTGTCCTTGTAGCCCGCCATGTGGAGCCGGCGCTGTGCGTCACGTCCCTGTGCCTCGAGGTGTAGTGCGTGGACAACGTACCACGTGACACGTCCTCATTGCATATCCGACAGTAGGTGCTCTGCTGACAGAAGTAAAACTCGTGTTTGCTGCACTTGCCTGGGATGTCCTGGTGTGTACAGCCCTGGGCCTGGTGGGGGCGCAGCGCTCGCACTGCCAGCCGCCTTCGTCACGGTACAACTTCACCGTCATTTCCGCCCCGCACCTGGAGCACTTCTCCTGCCGCTCCACCGCCACAGGCTCTGGCTCCTCCACCGCAACGGTCTCCTGCTGCTCCCCCTGCACCTAGCAATACACCGGAAACTTAAAATCAAGGCAACATCAACATGAATGGCAATATTGCTAAAAAATATAGGGAAATTTATGCTTATTCATTGAATGACATTCGTTTCTTGTTTACTAATTGATTCTTAACCCGGTCACACACTACTGGTCAAGCATTGACAATGACCAGTATGCTGGTGCTGGTACTACTTGCCATTGCCCATCAGTTGTTGGTAAATCTTCCACAAGTCAAAGGATAATTACACTGGGCAAAGCTTGCCCAGTTTTACTTGCCGCAGCTCCCAGACGTAACTTTGGTCAGTAGTGTGGGATCAGCATTAGGTTTAAAGAACACAGACTAGTTTTTACTTCTCCAACCTATGTAATAGGAGAAAGTATTTGTAGTGTTTACAATTATTAATCATTATCTGTTATTTATTTAAATTAATATTGTCTTAGAGCTTTTTGTATTCAACAGTTTGCAACACCTGTAAGTGACGTGTAGCTAACAAGAATAATAACAGGGATATCTGGTTACTAACTAAAAAAAAGAATAACATGTGTGTTTTGTACAAGCCGTATTTCATGAATAAACGTATTTAATTAACTATAAACTAGTTATCATTTACAACATTGGCGACGAGAAAATTCGGTAACGCGTGAAAAACAATCAGTGCAGTACAAAAGTTAGTGAAAAAAGGTGTAAAGACAAAAACACAGAAAAAACAGAAAAATGGCGCATGCAGTAGAGCTAAACAAACCGTCAGTCTTTAACGTACATTCAGAACCCAGTTCAGTCGATCAGTGATGGACTAAATGGTTAAAAAGGTTCGAGTTGTACATAGTTGCCGCAGACATAACCTCAGATATCAGAATAAAAGCCATGCTTCTCAACATAGCAGGAGAAGAGGTTCAAGAGATTTTTGATAACTTACCAAATGCAGGTACAACATATGACGATGCAAAACGAGTCTTAACTGATCACTTTAAGCCAAAGAAAAACATACAGTACGAAATATTCAAGTTTCGACAAGCGCAGTAGCAAGAAAATGAAACAATCACGGAGTTCTGTGCAAGATTACGATGTCTAGCAGCAACTTGTGAGTTTACAAATTTAGATCAAGAATTAAAAACTCAAATTGTAGTAGGCACGATCTCTGAAAGCTTGCGTAAAAGAATCCTAAAGCATGAGGATTTAACGTTGACAGAAATTATTGCCAGAGGACGAGCTGATGAAGTAATTAACATTCAAGCGACAAATATTGCCACTAAGTCAGGTGCGAGTGAAAATGTCCAGAAAATACAAAAAAGGTGGTAACTAACAAAGGAAAACCAAATACAAAATGTCGAAACTAATAATTCCTGGCCCCATCCAGGAGGGAAGGAGTCATGTCCAGCACACAGAATCACTTCGCAAAAGTTTGTAGGTCGAAACAGAAAGAAGAAAAGCCAAGTGTCAAGAAGGTTGACGAAAATAAAACAGAAGAAGAAGACGGCGAAGGGATTGTATTCACAGTAAACTACAACAATTCTAGTAATCAACCTCCGCTGATACCTATTACATTATGCGATTCGGTGCAAAAGTACCATTTAGACACGGGAGCCACAGTGAACATAATAGCTGAACATACGTATCATCAGCTAGACAAACCACCAGCTCTAATACCAACCAATAGCAAATTATTCCCGTATCAATCATTGTTGGAAAATTATGCACAAAACTACAGTTCAAAGATAAAAGCGTAGCGGCTGAAGTATTTGTAGTACAAGGCAAAAGTGCATCACTCCTAGGATATCAAACTGCAACCAAAGTAGGACTGATTCAACTCACGTATCAAGTCAGTTGCCTAGAGTATGACAAGATCCCGTATGAATATCCGCAACTATTCACAGGAATAGGCAAACTACGAGGAAAACAAGTGCATTTACATGTGGATGAACAGACGCCACCAATTACACAACAGCACAGACGAATTCCGTTTAGTGTACGAAAGAAAGTCGAAGAGGAGCTAGACAGACTTGAGAAAGCAGACATCATAGAAAAGGTGGAAGGTGCCACACCATGGGTGTCTCCAGTTGTGGTTGTACCCAAGCCCCACAATCCACAAGCAATTCGACTTTGCGTAGACATGAGAGTACCCAATAAAGCCATAATACGAACGTCACATCACTCCGACTGTTGATGACATCATCACTGAGCTTAATGGTGCATCGTATTTCTCTAAGCTAGATTTAAACAATGGCTATCATCAGCTTGAACTGGATGAAGCGTCCAGAGTCATCACAACTTTTTCAACACACTGTGGCCTAAGAAGATATAAACGTTAAAATTTTGGCATAAATTCTGCAGCCGAAGTATTCCAAGACACTATTCGTCAAACATTAGTCAATATATCTGATGTGTTAAAAGTTAGCGATGATATTCTAGTATACGGAGTGACAAAAGAAGAACACGACAGTTCATTACGAAAAACACTGGATCGACTTCAAGAATCAGGTCTCACACTTAACAAAGACAAGTGTCAATTTGGTGCAAAGAAGCTAACTTTCTTTGGGTATGAATTTACTAAAACCGGCATGAGGGCAGATCCTAGGAAAATACAAGCTACCAACACCAAAGACAGTGTCAGAAGTAAGAAGTCTTCTTGGAATGATAAATTACTGTGGCCGTTTTATTCCAAACTTAGTCACACACACACTCCCATTGGCATTGGCAGAAGGAAGAACAGCAGGCGTTAGACACACTAAAGTCACAACTAACCAGCAATCAGGTAAATTCTTACTTTGATACTAATAAACATACTCACCTCATTGTAGACGCTGGTCCAGAACAAATGAAACTGCCGGCATCGTTGCGTGTGCAAGCAAATCACTCACAGCAACAGAGCAACGATATTCCCAAATTGAACGAGAGATGTTAGCTATAACCTGGGCAGTAAACCATTTTGTGTTTTGTATAAATGCTTTATTTATTCCTTTTTATAATTCCTAGTATATTTTTACTGCTAACTGATACATTTGCTGAATTTACATGCTTTCTTTCTTACTTGACATTTTCTAACTTCACAGCGTTCGGGCTCGCACACTGTTGCCAACTATATTTAATCAAAATACACTAAATACATAACATACCGCCCGCGTTGAAAGGTTATGCCTTTCGAAATTTAAACTTAATAATTATTACATTGTATTTCAGCTTAATATTATCTTAAATCTATTCACCTTCACTTGGTAACACACATACACGTTTGACAGGCCTTTTTAACACACCACTAGAGGTACGCACAGACACCACTCGCACTATCCCATCATTGCCTGGAAATGTCTCTAGAATTCGTCCCATAGGCCATCGTAGAGGTGGAACGTTGTCTTCAATTAGCACCACTAAGGTACCTGGTTCTATGTTGGGTGTAGTTCGCTGCCATCGTGTTCTTTGTTGTAGACAATGTAGATAATCTCTACACCAACGTCTCCAGAAGTGTTGTTTAATTTTTTGCAGATGCTGCCATCTGGATAAGCTGTTGTCGGGTACATCTTTGTATACATAACTTACAGGTTCGATCAGTGAATCCCCAATTAGGAAATGTGCTGGAGTTATAGGAACTAGGTCATTGGGACTCGCTGACAGAGGTATTAGGGGTCTGGAGTTTAGAATCGCTTCAATTTCTGTTAAAAGTGTTGTGCATTCTTCGATAGTTAATGTTACACCTTGTGTGACTGTATATAGATGTATTTTTGTAGCCTTTACTGCGGCCTCCCACAGTCCGCCAAAATGTGGGCCACGGGGTGGAATAAAGTACCACTGTATACTTCTTGCTTGTAAATCTTGATCGATGACATTACTTGAATTTTGCAGAAATTCATATATTTCCTTGAGTTTGTTGTTTGCACCGGTAAAATTGGTAGCGTTATCTGAATAAATTTCTTTACAGATGCCTCTTCTAGATGTGAATCTTCGTAACGCTGCTAAGAATGCTTCTGTAGTGAGATCGCTAATCAATTCAATGTGTACTGCTTTAGTACTAAAACATACGAATACAGCTACATATGCTTTAATAACTTGATATTTTCCGCGTCGATTGTGTGGTTTTAATTGTAAGGGTCCTGCATAATCAATTCCACAAATAGTGAATGGTCTTGTATATCCTTTAACTCTTGGACTCGGTAAGTTGCCCATCAGATGATCCGGTATCTTTGGTTTGAAACGAAAACATTTGTGGCATTTTTGTAAGTTTCTTTTAACTGCTTGTCTACCAGCTATTGGCCAATATTTCAAGCGTACTACAGCCAATAATTGTTCTTGTCCGCAATGATGTAGTTTCTTATGTTCATGCTGAATTATCAGATCTGTAACATAATGTTTGGCCGGTAATAAATAAGGATGTTTTTGATCAATTGTTATGTCTGCATTGTTTAGTCTGCCACCCACTCTTATTAGTCCTTGGTCATCTAAAAATGGATTTAAATTCAGTATTCTACTCTTACTAGTAACTATACCTCTTCTCTTGAGTACTTGAATTTCTTGTGCGAAACCTTGTTCTTGAACTAAGCGCACAATTGTTTCCCTTGCTGTATTCAATTCTGTTGCATCTAACATGCCAAATTTTCTTGAGTCTCTTTGTCTGGTATTTCTTATAAATCTTTGCATATAGCTGACTACTCTCAGTAGTTTATTCCATGATGAATATTTTGTTAATAAGCTGAGCTCTTCTTGGTGTATAACTAGCATTGTGTTTGTTTTCAATTCTAAAATTGGATCTTCATTATGATTTATTTGTTTTGGCCAATTGTTGGTTTGTAACCAGTTGGGACCAAACCACCAGAGTTTGTTTTGAATTAATTGTTCTGCGTTTTCTCCCCGAGATATAATATCTGCTGGATTTTCTAAACTGTTAACATGTTGCCATGTAGCATCCGATGTGTGCTTCTGGATCTCTGTCACTCGATTTGCTACAAATGTCTTTAGTAGATTTGATGGAGTTTTTATCCAATTTAGTACAATTGTTGAGTCTGACCATAAATAAATGTTTCTCACTTTGTCCTTTAGTGATTGTTTTACTGCTGCAATTAATTTTGCTAATATGATTGCTCCACAAAGTTCCAACCTTGGTAATGATGATTTTTAGGGGTGCAACTCTTGCTTTGGCACAAAGTAGACGTGTAGTCTGCTCTTGTGTTTTATTCATACTTGTGACATAAACACACGCTCCGTATGCTATAGTTGATGCGTCAAAAAACCCGTGAATATCTATTTGTTGATCTTTGTTTCCTGGATTGACATTTCTTTCAATTTGAAGATTATTAATTATTGGTAATGATAGACGATATTGTATCCAATCATTATAAACTTCCTCAGGAACTTCTTCGTCCCATTCTGTTTTTAGTTGCCAGAGTGTTTGCATTATTATTTTCGCCCTAATTGTCACTGGACCTATCAGACCTAAGGGATCGAATATTTGAGCTATTTGTCCAAGTATGGTTCTTTTTGTGATTTTAGAATTGTTGTCTAATCTTATGTTAAAGTTTATTGTATCTTCTGACGAATTCCATAATATGCCTAAGGTTTTTAGACTATCTTGTTCTTGAACAACTAATAATTGATTTGACTTGTCTTCTTCTGTTAGATGACTTAAAATAGCATTATTGTTAGTTCGCCATTTCCGTAGTTCAAATTTACCTTGATTCAATAAATTAGTTAATTGTTGCTGAAGTTGAACTGCCTCATCTATTGTGTTCCCGCCTGTTAATACATCATCCATGTAGAAGTCGTTCAATAAAGCTGCTTTTGCTTGTGGAAATTTATATCCATCTTGTTCTGCTAATTCTTTAAGACTTCTTGTTGCTAGAAAGGGTGCACATGCGGTTCCGTAAGTTACCGTATTGATATTGTATTCTTGTAACTCCTTGTTTGTGTCTTCCCTCCAAATGATTCTCTGTAAATGCCTATCTTCTTCTTTGATTAGTATTTGTCTGAACATCATCTTGATATCTGCGGTAAGTACATATGCATGAATCCTAAAACGTAAAACAATATTGAATAAATCTTCTTGAACATTAGGGCCTACTAGAAGTTCATTGTTTAAAGAATTTCCTGATGTAGATTTAAATGAGCCGTCAAATACTACCCTGAGTTTTGTCGTCAAACTGTCTTTTTTGATCACATGGTGATGGGGTAAATAAAATGAATTTACTACTTTATTGGTTTCGTTTGATTCGGGTTCGATTTTTGACATGTGTTCTAAATTTTCATACGTTTGCATAAATTGAATATATTGTTCCTTGATTTCTGGTTGATATGCTAATCTTCTTTCAATTGATTCAAACCTCTTTGTTGCTCCTTGCTGTGAGTCACCTAATTCAAATTTATTTTTCCTTGGCAATCCTACTATGAAACGTCCTTCTTCATTTTTTGTAACTGTGTCTTTAAATTGTTTTTCGCATTCTATCTCTTCTTGTGTCCATTGACGTTTTTCATTTATGTCTTCCAATTTCCAAAATAACTCTAGCTGATTTTGCAATTTGTCGTTGATTGTTAAGAATGATGATACGTTAGTTGATTGTACTTGTGCTTGTCGTAAATTTACTGAACCTGCAACTACCCATCCAAGTTTAGTCTCTTGTAGTATTGGTTTGTCTCTTGAGAATCTTATTTGATTTGCACAGAGTATGTTCCAAAATATTTCTGATCCAATAAGTAGATCAATTTTTGCTGTTACATCAAAGTTGTCATCAGCTAACTTAATATGATTTGGAAGTTTTAAATTAGCCTTATTCAAAGTTAATTGTGGTAAATTGTTTGTGATTTTTTCTAATATTAAACATTCCATAGTCGTTGAGTAATTGCTGTATCTTGACATCATTGTGAGTTGTGTACTTTCAGAGATTTTGCTTAGACCTTGGTTTATTCCGAAAACTGAAATGTTTGTTTTTCTACAAGACAATTCAAGTTTTTTGACTAATTCCCTGGTTATAAAATTTGATTGTGAGCCTGAATCCAACAGAGCTCTGACTTATGCATTTTTCCACATTTATCTTAAATAAAAACAGTTGCTGTAGGTAAAATTGTGTGATATTCTTCATGTTGTTGCACGGAATGATTATTAACTATTGTTGTGGCTGTTTTTGTTTCAGTTATTGAATGATCAATGTTTTCTTCCATTTTCTCTTTCTTGTTGTCTTCATGTAGCAACGTGTTATGACGTTTATGGCATTTCTTGCAGGAACTAGAAGATTTACACTCTCGTCCGTAGTGTCCTGCTTTGAAACAATTTAAACAAAGTTTTAGTTTTCTTACTTCATCTTGTCTTTGGCTTGCTGATAACTTGAGAAATTCTTCGCATTTGAATAATGGATGCTGCGCGCCACAATTTGCGCAACTGGAAGCTTGACTGTTTGTTGTTACATATGCATTTCTTCTTATTGGGTGTGGTTTGTTGCTTGATTCTTGATTAGCTGGCTTTTCTGTCATTTCTAATGTTTGACATTTGTTTGATAAGAATTCGAGAAATGTTTCTAGTGTTGGCTTCTTTGATTTATCTTCGACTGATAGTTTTTCTTGCCACTGTTGTTTTGTCCTCCAATCTAACTTGCTATTGAATAAATATATCAATACTGTGTTCCATTGTTCAACTGGTTCCTTTAATGTCTTCAAAGCGCTGATATTTGTTCTAATTTGGTCAATGAAATGTCTTAAGGTACTGCGTGATTCTTTGGTAGCTTGCGGTAAGTCAAATAAAGCCTTTATGTGTGTATTAATGATGAGTTGTTCATTTTCATACCGTTGTTTTAATAAATTCCACGCAATTTGATAGTTTTCATCAGTTGTTTCTAGTGCTTGAATAATTTGTAATGCCTCATCTTGTAATGAACCTCTTAAATACTGAAGTTTCTGAACATTTGTCAAATCATCGTTTTTGTCAATTATTGATTGAAATGAGTCTCTGTACATAAGCCAATCTGAGTATTTTCCACTAAAATTTGTTAATGTTATTGTTGGTAGCTTTACCTTTATTGAATTTGTATTTGTCGCTGTTGTTGGATTTAAACTTGCTGAACTTGTATTCAATTCACTACTTCTCTGCTCTATTTTCTGTCTTGCTTTAGCTACAACCTCAAAGTATGTGTCTTCAAAGGGTTTTCTATGTGTTTCTTCATTTTCATCTAAATTTTCTATTGCTGTTTGCGTATCTTCAAATTTATCCCACAATGTTTCAGTCTAACCTTCAATTCTTGTATTTCTTCTTGACTGTGTTCTTCTACATATGTTTTGAATCTTGATAATTGTGATTTCAAAGATTTTCTTGTCTTCTTTAAAGCGTTCATCATACTAGGATATTTAAAAGGATTAAATTTTGAAAATTGGGAAATTCACTTACCTGCCGCCAATTCCTTTGTTTTTGGTTAACCTCACTTTTATGCTTGTTTAATGCTTACTCGTGCCAGAGTGTACTGTTGTATACCCGCTCGTCTTTTGTTGTACATCCGCTCGTTAGGACCAATGTTTTGTATAAATGCTTTATTTATTCCTTTTTATAATTCCTAGTATATTTTTACTGCTAACTGATACATTTGCTGAATTTACATGCGTTCTTTCTTACTTGACATTTTCTAACTTAACAGCGTTCGGGCTCGCACACTGTTGCCAACTATATTTAATCAAAATACACTAAATACATAACATCAAACTATATCTGTTTGGATCAACATTCACGATCCACACAGATCACAAACCGCTCGTGAGCATTTTCAAGAATACGAGAACACAAACAGCACCTCGACTTGATAGACTACGTTTGAAATTGCAAGGTTACAACTACGAAATAGTACATATTAAAGAAATGTATAAATATTATTAACTGGGTTTGAAACTAGTACCTAGGAGCCGAAATTTAATAAATAAAAAATCTGACGTGGCCATCACACAACCTTCCGCCATATCTAGACTTTAAACAGAAATGTATACGTATAATCCAAAATATTCAAACACAGAAATTAGTATCACCTGAATCAAAAGATTCATTCGCACGAAAACTCTTCTGTGTTGAAGCAATCCTCCGTTCAGTTACTACATTTAATAGCTTACTTATGACTTATATAGCGCTAGTATGCCAACTTGTCACCCGTCACAACTGTCAATATTTTTTTGTGTAGAAACAAAAATCAACCGATTACAAGATTTCAACGTTTTATTTGATAAATTTATTTTTTAAATTTTACTGCAGTTCTTTAATGCTACCAGATAAAGACATTTTTTTTATAACGTAAATTGCAAATAACTTTTCCTCTTATTCTTATTACAAATAAATACTATATTTATCCAAATTTATAGAAATTTTTGACACTTTATCTTTTCAATCTTCAAAAAATATCACTTACGGTGATGATATTTGTACCAAAATCTAATGAGCTCTTCCTATTCGTATACAATTGTAAAATACCAAATATCAAATTTTTTGGGTAATTCGTATTTGAGTTATGCGACAGACGGCATCGGCCCGGACCACACACATGCACACACACACACACACACACACACACACACACACGCACACACACGCACACACGCACATACACACACATACATAGACATCATCGGAAAACTATCAAAAATGAGTTGTAAGGACCCTAATTCGTGCTCATCCACTAAAAACTAACTACCCGATTTTTTGCATGATTCCAATACCTTCCTTTACAGGTAAGCGGAAGGTAAAAACAGACTTAATTTTTATCCTTTCATTAACGTATCCAGTCAAGAAACATCATCGATTCATTAACTGGATATAATATAGCAAGGTACCTAATAATAAAATAAAAATTGTATCTACAATGAGCTAATTTGATTTTAATGCCAATCGGAATATCAAAAACCAAATTCACATATAACAGTCAAGGCGGGATGTTATGTGCTGTCCACATCAGATTTTTTCCTATATTATGATTTACAAATCGTGGTAGGAAAAATTATATATTTTTGAAAAATAATTTTCCTTTATTGATAAGATATATAGAAAAGATCTTAAATAAAATATTGTAAGAGGTAATTTGTTCTTTCAAATGTCGCATGACAAATTGTAACTATAGCAGTATTTACTATATTTTTTGAAAAAATTGTTAGAATGCTTCAAGAAAATACCATTTCCGGTGGGCAGATTATTACCAAAATCTTTTCAGCTCTTCATTAAGATGTACAAATGTATAATGCATATTAGATTTCTATGTTCAGTAGAATTTGAGATAAAGAATCAGAACGAAAGCGCATAGTAGGCGCACATACAGACTTTCATACATACACACGAACGCACGATTTTTTTCATGATCCCTATACCTCTCTGGGCGGGAGGTAAAAATACAAAATAAAATGATTGCAGAATGTAGGAATAATATATAGAACTAGAACTACAAAATATCTTTTTATTTGTTTATAATAAAGATTGTCAAAATAAAGATTATGCCTAAACATTCAACATTGCACAACATTAGATTTTTATAAAATTGTGACAGGCAAGACCAAAGTGGTTTCGGTAGGAATAAATTGAAATTTGGCCGGGCGAGATCGAGATCGTCCTGTTGCTGCAAATCGATGAGATGCATATGAGAGTGTAAACTGTAAAGTAAGTGGCCTGGTTACTGGTTGGCCAGTGTGAATGTTGCACCACAATAATGGCCTCGCTTGGCCAAAACTGTTGATTATATAAGATTAAAACAAAAACTAACGGGCCTGACGGACTCGCTTGTTTCCATACATGATGGTACTTTAGCTGCTTAGACAAAAACCAAATTAAAAGTTCAGTTATTTTACAATTTGTAAATATTAACAGAAAACTCAAATTCACCAATCCACGAGGGAAAGCCTTCGTGTATAAAAATGCTCCAGTCCCACCAGTCCTGGTATGTGACGTCAGGTGTGTATGTGTGTGTGATAGCTCCATTAAGTTGTAGTCCAATGTCACCTAACTCTCCCTAGACTATAATGCTTTGATTGTGCTAAGTATGTGCTTTACTGTGCGCTATATATTATAATATGTGCGTCCTTACAAAATGGTCCATATATGTTTGTAAATTGCGACTACAAGTAAATACTAATAAACAAATATCAGAAAAGTAAAAATTTATCATGATAGTAGTAATGTGCCCCGTATGTGCTTCTTTGTGCGCTATGTTTTATGACGTGTGCGTCATTAGTATTCCAGAAATTCACTTGATAAAAAATGCGACTCCTGTTCCATAGTCGCAAATTCCTACTGAAACTATCATGTTTATAGCGTGCTCAGTATGTGCTTTTTTGTGCGCTATATATTATAGTATGTGCGTCCATACAAAATGGTACATAGCTACATGTTTGTAGCAATGTACCCTGTAAACCATATTATAGTAATTAAAGGTATCAAGGCCAAGGATGTTAAAATAATATACATGAGGTCAACAGCATACTTTCCTAGGGCCAGTAGCCAGTGGCGGATTAAGGAGGAGGGTGTGACACCCGGGCCGTATAATTTTTATCTTTATCGATTTTTGTTTTGTCATTGAGATTTTTTAACAGATTACTAATTGTTAGTGACATTCTGTTTCTATGGTAATAAGAAAATTACATATCAAATAATACCCTTGGGCGTATTTTGAAAAATAATGACCTGAGGCAATATTTATTATTATTGCGCTGGAAACAGGGATATTATGACAATAATAAGAAACAAGTTGGACATTAATTAAGTGAAAATGTGTGTAAATTCCGTCTATCCAAATACAAAACAAAAGGCTTTAGCTTCTACTAGTGCGATTTTAAATATAGTAGGTATAAATTCAAACTATAAAGATGAAAACTTTGTAAATACAAGAATAACTCTATTTTGTTGGAATTTTTATAAAATTTTAGTTTAATACCTACTATAAATCATATAATCAAATAGGCACCTCATTATTACAAAATATTGTTTTAAACTTATTAGTTGTCATTCAGTTAGCATAAGTTGTCATTTTAGAATGGATAACTGCACAAAACAACTCACAAAATCAACTTTTCACAAGAAGTACAACATAAGTCCCATATAAATACATGTATACAAATATCAAGCGCTACCCCACACTCGTAAGAGATCAGCTAGGTACCTACTTTGATTTTTTTCGCCTATTACACAAGGTTTCTACCACTGTTTGGCCATTGTGTTAATATTGTTTTCTGCTTTGAACTTTGCAAAACTTTGAAAATTCATCTGTGTTTATCAATATTTTATACGGTTATATTATTGATATTATTTATTCACTTGATTTTAGTTGTACTAATCGTGAATCAAAAAGAATTTTGTTGAAAAACTCGAATTAAAAAATGGGTCCAAACAAATGGGACGTACAAATTTCATTTTTTCCTGTTTGTAAAATTATTATTACAATAATGTAATTATGATTAATTACGCTAATAAATACTGCATAACTATATTGTTTAACTTTTTTTGTATTTAAATGTGACAACCAGTGATACTCAAAATTTTGTTATGCGAACTACTGTTAATTTTACGAATTTCATCAAAATTCTTTTTGATTCATGATCAGTGCGTCCAATACTATACACCATATTTTGTTATACAGGTTGGGTTACACCCTGTATAACAAAAACAAGAATAAAATTTTGTATTCAAATTCATTTTTAATTTAGTATAATTATTTTGTTACACCTCCATAAGATAATATTTAATATCTCGTTATTAAGTTTATAAACATAGCGCACAAAGAAGCACATACAGGGCACATTGCTATAAAACTGTATGTACCATTTTGTATGGACGCACATATTATAATATATAGCGCACAGTAAAGCACATACTGAGCACACTATAAACATGATAGTTTCAGAAGAAATTTGCGACTATGGAACAGGTGTCGCATTTCTTATCAAGTGAATTGCTGGAATACTAATGACGCACACGTCATAAAACATAGCGCACAAAGAAGCACATACGGGGCAAATTACTACTATCATGATAAATTTTTACTTTTCTGATATTTGTTTATTAGTATTTACTTGTAGTCGCAATTTACAAACATATATGGACCATTTTGTAAGGACGCACATATTATAATATATAGCGCACAGTAAAGCACATACTTAGCACAATCAAAGCATTATAGTCTAGGGAGAGTTAGGTGACATTGGACTACAACTTAATGGAGCTGTGTGTGATAGCCGTGCTGGGCTGTGTGACGCGAATCTCACAGCGGAACTCACACAGCCGCTCACTCGACACCGGGATGAGCACATTGAGGTCAAACCCATAGTCGTACAGCGAGTACAGGCACTCCGCGGTGCCTGCAGGACAAGTCACGAGACAACGGTGCCACCGCTCGTCTGTCCTTGTAACCCGCCATGTGGAGCCGGCGCTGTGCGTCACGTCCATGTGCCTCGAGGTGTAGTGCGTGGACCACGTACCACGTGACACGTTGTCATAGCACCAACACAGTGTGCGCTGCTGACAGAAGTATAACTCGTGTTTGGTGCACTTGTCTGGGATGTCCTGGTATGTACAGCCCTCGCCCTGGTTCTCACAGGCTCGCCTGGTGGGGACGCAGCGCTCGCACCGCCAGCCTTCCTCGTCACGGTACAACTTCACCGTCACTTCCGCCCTGCACCTGGAGCATTTCTCCCGCCGCTCCACCGCCACAGTGCACGTCACGCCGCCCAGCAGACTGTTGACGTCCAAGGCCAGCGCCGTGGGCTCCTGTAGCGCCAGGCAGCCACCAGGCGCTACGTCACCCCTCTTAGTTACTTCTTCATCACCGCGCCTGACGTGAAGCTTGTACCTGAAGTCCTGGGCCCTGTCGTCACTGTTCAGGAGGCACACGGAGTGATAGATCCGCCCTGACGTCACACAGACCTTGGTGAGCACCAGGAAGAGCAGCTGGAAGGCCTGCAGCAGGTAGTTGTGCAGACTGGACGTGGCGATGTCGTGCGTCAGGCTGCAGGGGTTGTCGAGCACGTGGTCCGGGTGCTGCTCCTGGCAGTGCTGCAGGAGCTGACTCCTGCTGCCCAGCCACTCACAGCGCGAAGAGCCGAGTACCGGACACACGTACGGTTGATACGAGCACGTCACTTCGTGTGCGACCTCCTCGAAGCCGACTGTCTCCTCGCACCCCAGGTCTCGGTTCTTGCACGGGAAGCGTAGAAGCAGAAGCTTCGCCACGGCTTCGTACTCCTTGTTGCGTGTTGCTGGCCGCTTGGGGGAGAAGCACCGGTCGCACGCCGCCGCCCCGCTGTGCTCCAGGTACACGGGGCCCCGGGACAAGTACAACTCACATTTGTGGCATTTTAGTTCTGCTAAAATTTCAGCTGGGACATCCATCTCGTTCTGCAATATAAATTCAAATTAGACTACTAGGTACTTTATAGCTATCAAGAAATAAGAATATTTTGCTATTTATAATACCGAAGATGTTGTTAAGCGACGAAGTGAAACAGAATCTCTTTAAACATCCGAGTGGGGTTAAATTTCATAAAATTCTCGTTATATTCAAAGCTTTATCGTATCATCGACGACGGCGATGTTAAAACAAATGAACAATTTTATCTGCCATGTAAGAACAATTACTTAAAAATTTGCGCTGTAGAGGTTTTGGTCTTATTATATGGTTGTATCTATCGAATTAAAGTTCGTAGGTAACTAAAGCCTGATTTATAGATTGACGCTCCGTTTACGAAACGCAAACGTTCCCACTAACGCAAAACATGAACTTATTATATCAGATGGCATCATTTATAGTATTCCGTTCGCGTTCCGCAAACACACCCGTTAAGAGTGCGTTGCTGTATGGCGGAAAGTATACGCAATAATGACATTTTTTTGTCATCATTTTCTCATTTCTTTGAAACAATATACCCCCATAATATACATATTTATAAAGCATATTTTTTTGTTTACTCGATGAATATATTTTGATTCATTATATGTTGTTGTTGAAGAAATTATAATTTTTATTTTGCCAACTGGATAAAAAAACAAGTTAAATTTTATCTCATCGAGTAAAGTATGTACAATGTGTCACAAATGTAAAATTTCATCTGGATTGATGCACTAGTTTTTGAGAAAATGATGACAAAAAATAAAGTAAAATATTTGTCTTGAGTAGCAAAATTTGTCGACAAATAGTTCTCCCTTTCTTACACAGATGTCCACCACATCGGATCGGTAATGCAGCATGCAGCATGGGCGGGCATGAACCGTGGCAAATTTGAAATGAATCAGAATATAACCACAGCTGTTTGTGTTATTCATATTTCTGAAATATATTATAACAAACAATGTTTATATATATATATATATATATATATATATATATATATATATATATATATATATATATATATATATATATATATATATATATATATATATATATATATAACAGAATATGTATAATACAAAATTCTGAAACTAATACAGAACAATATTAAAATATTTAGCGCTTTCATATAAGCAAATTTTTTTAACTTCATCTGTATTAATTTTTGATACCGTATAGTTTTCAATCTGAATGTAAGCTATCCTTTTTGATAGTAGAATGCAAATAAGATTTAATCAATTTAAATTTGCTGAAGTAAGTGTCACTCGATATTTTTATTCAAAACTACTACACATATTGATGGTAAAATGTTATTTATTTTACTTTTATTTCAAAAAAAAATCCAAGAAAACATAAACATACCAGAATTCAGATAAAGAAAAGCGTTGTTTCTGACGTTTACGATTTCGAAACGCGCGAATTTTACTTATTTTACCCATAATGTAATTGTTCAAATATTGTACAAACACAAGTGAAAATATTCTTTAATAAAAACCACACTCAATATTCACGTCTACACTGTTAGGAAACACAAAACAGATAGAATTTTGAATTTCTAATAAAATATAACACTGCTTAAAATTAACGGTACACATTGCTAATTACGGAAGGGTTAATCTCCACGCTCCACCCGCTCCCTATTGGCTAATTATTGGTCCATTATTGTTTCTAAACAATACACCGAATATCGCATATTTCAATGTTTCTAAATTTGTTTTCATACTTTCAAAAAACTTTTACCTCCCGCCTCATATTCCATAAGGGGAGGTTTTAGTACTAGGTCAAAATTTTTGAGTATGAACTTTTCATAGGTAAGGAAGCGGGATGTCGTGTGCTAGTATTCGATCGTATAACACATGACGAAATAAATCATTCTTTATAATATTTACTTCATCAGGTACTAGGGAGGGCGGAAACAGTGTTTTCCTCCCGCTTGCAAGAAAGGTGATTTCGAGGCTTTATAAATTAAAAATTATAGAAAAATTCAAAAACTAACAAAAAATTCAAACAAAAATTTTTTAATTAAAAAATTATTAGGTATATAAATCTTTTATTTCTGAACAATAAACTGCATGTTCGGGCAGTTCGTAATTGTAATATTCATAGGGCTGGTGGTTTGAATGTTGCCTGTTGCCTGCCTGATATACAACCCTTGTGACGTAAAATATTGTGAGTCCCACGGCCCACGGGAGGGAAGGCTATTCCTCCCTTGGGCGAAGCCGGCGCCCTCGCTCGGGCCGCCGCTTTGCCCGCGGGAGTAATAGCACGCTTCCCTCCCTAGGTACACAAAATACTATTGTGCTATATTCATGTATCTATTCTTATCATGATGATGTCATAATAGTTATTTATGATATAAATGTTAAAAGTGATATTTTATGAATGAGTGGAGAAGAAACCCCACGAATGACAAAATCACTTTTAACACATACTTATATCATACAATATTTTATCTACGACCTTCTTAGTGTAAACTAAAAATTGAAGAATGATATTTCGACAGGTAATATTATATTTGTTGATTTATTGATACAAATCGTTAGCAACGTGTTAAAAGTATAAATAAAATAACTTTTAACACGTTGCTATGTTACTTTTAACACTGCCATAAAGTAACACTTTTAACTTGCTAAGCAACCGTTAAAAGGTCCACTTTTAACAACAGTCGTAGATAAAAGTATTAATTATATTTATACGTTTCAACAATTGAAAAAAAACATAGAAACTAAAAATAGAACCTACACATGGGATGAAGTGTGACTGACAATGCACGATTCAGGCCTTCGGAACTGCAACTATACGTGTCGTGAACGTGAAACTGTTGCCGTGTATACGACTAAATAATTTCTTAGAAATACCCCTCTTGGGCTATTACCCTTGTATATTTTGCATAAATTTCTGCTTACCAAATTAATCGGTACTATGATATAATGGCTAAAATTCAAAACTAAACTAACTGTAATTACTGTAAGCCTCTTATAGTATTAAAGATGCAATTAACCCTAACAGATAAACAGGTACAAAGTATCATGTTAAAGTCACCATTGCATTGCATAAAAGTGCATGGCACTCAACCACTCAAGTTTACTCTTTATCATCATGTCGTTTGTATATAATAAAAGCATAACACAAAAATTTTAATATTTATCTCACTCGATTATCTCATTTGTTATTAGAAATAATAAGAAATGGTAACCACAAACATTGCAGCGTCCAAAAAGTACTTCAAATAAAAACCGAATTCAATACACTATGCAAAAAATTCTGATCTGCTACTGTAGTAAAATTGCGAAAATTCTGATTGAAAATATATTTCACTACCTATATATTCCTTATTCAAAAGATTGAAAATAAAGTACTTTTTAGGCGCTACAATATTTGTATTTATCATTCTTTTAAAATTCTAATAACAAATTACATAATCGATTGAGACAAATTTAGTAAACACCTGTATACGAAGAAAAATTATTTATATACAAGTTATGTAAGGACACCACCCCAATTTCATAATATTTCATAATAAAAACACTAAATTGCATCAGCCATAAAAAGCTGACTATTCAAAAACTAATCACAATTCTAAGAGAAAAGATAATCGTTGCATGGTACATATTATATTATTTTATGTCATTCTAATTGTAACTCTCAGACGAATTAGTCGAATAAACTTATATATTTTCTAACTGATTAAATAAAGTTTTTTAAATGATATACATCGGCTTTCAATATATAAGTGGCGCAGTCGGTAGGATTGCCAAAAGCCGTAATTTCACGAAAATCACCAATTTTCGACCTGAAATCTACGTGCGTCGTTTTTAAACGTTAAAATCGGCGATCCGAACAAAAAGTCAGTGTATCTACCAAAGTGTATCAGAAAATCGAGCCGTCGCAATAGTCAGAGCTCCGATTTTCCAAAAATATACATCATCAACTCGACGAGTTCCTGAGCTGCTAGAATCACGAGTTCGAGCTGTTCCTGTCGTCCTACAAGCGAAAATTGTGGTCAACACGTTCCAGCCCAACTCAACCCACCAACGACTCATCTGAACGAACATCAGTTGCAGTCAAGGCCAACGAAGAAAAGTGAAATGTTAACTACAGTGATTCTACTACTGTAAGTCATAACTATATTATAATTCTTATAATTATACTCCTTGAAAAATCCAACTGGATTCATTAATTAACAAATTTATCAAACTAAGAATAAGCAAAATGGTTGAACAGGCGCAAATACCCGCCAACATTTTCCAAAACTTAAACAAAGAGATACTAAAAATGCTAGAATTAGCACCTACTTTAGATGGCGACGTCAAAAGTCTCTCAAACTTCATTACTACGATCGATGATATGACATCATTGATCAATCAAACCAATCCATCCCAAATTACTAGAAAAATTGTTTTAATGACAATTAAGAATAAAGTACGTGGCCAAGCCGTACAAAATTTAAACCTAAGTTCCATAAATACATGGGCTGAACTCAAAGTAAATCTACAAGAAAATTTTGCAGACACTAGATCCGAGCATACGTTAATGTATGAATTAACGCATTACAAACAAGTAAAAGAAACAATTTTAGAATACTTCACAAAATTTCAAGATTTATTCCTAATTTATAAATCAAAATTAGAATGCAAACATGCCGCTAATGTCAGCAAAATTATAATAGACAATTCTGTACAGTACTTTGTACAAACTTTTATCAATAACTGCAAAGAACCATTCCGAAGCCAGTTAGCTGCTAGGAACCCTAAAAAATTAAGCGAAATCCAAAATTTGTTAACTAATGATTTACAATATATACACAACCAACAGAAAGCAACACAATCTCAATTTCACCACCAAACTCAAAGACAACCACCTAAAAATCAAATTCAGTTCAATGCACCAAAACAATTCCAATCTCCAATGTATAAATTTCCTGCACAATCACAATCACATATTCCAAGAATACAATCTCAATCTCAATCCCAACAAAGACAGTTTGCTCCAAGGGAAAACATCCGAAATGCCCAGTTTAGAAATCCAACACCTATGAGTACACAAACTCGTCAAACTGTAGCAACAGCAAGACCAAACTTCAATCAATTAAACAACGTTAGTAGTTTCAATCCTGAAGAACTATTTAATCAAAATTTAAATACTGAAGACAGCGAATATCAAATTGAAAATTATTATTCAAACGATGAACAAAATTTTGATTTACAAAATGAAAACCTTACTTCACAAGAAACTGACATTGATAATGCAGAAAACATAAATTTTCCCGAAGTCGAGTTACTCATATCGAAACCTTAACAAACAATTTTAGTAAATTACCCTTTATTAAAATTGGACAATACAAAATTTTATTAGATACTGGTTCGACACAAAATTATATACATCCAAATATGCTAAGCCCTGATACTACAAAATTCCCAGAATTTTTCACTATCCATACTTGTAATGGTAAATCGTCAGGAAAAGAGTTTACCTTTTTTAAGTATAAAAACCATCATATAAAAACTTACATTTATGAATTTCATAAAGACTTCGATATATTATTAGGAGTTCCAGGAATATTGTTATTGAAAACAAAATTTAATTTTATAAAAGGAGAAGTTACATTTTTAAATAAATTCAATTATAAATTCCAATACTTAAATCAAGACGATAATACAAATTTTAATATAGAATCTAATAACTTCAAAATTCGCGATGATCACTTAAACTATGAAGAAAAAGATGCAATTACTAAAGTAATAAATAAAAATAAAGACATTATCGCTCATGAAAATCAAAAATTAACTTTTACAAATAAAATAAAACATCACATTAAAACTACTGATAATATTCCCATATATTCTAAACAATACAAATACCCAGCAATATATCGAGAAGAAGTGCAAAGACAAGTAAATCAAATGTTAAATGACAATATAATCCAACACTCGTACTCTCCATGGTCGTCACCCATTTGGGTAGTGCCGAAAAAATTAGATAATAACGGAGAAGAAAAATTTCGAATTGTAATCGATCTAAGGAAATTAAATGAGAAAACAATAGATGATAAGTTTCCGATACCCGATATAACGGACATATTAGATAAACTAGGTAAATCAAATTATTTTACAATAATTGATTTAATCTCGGGCTTTCATCAGATTGAAGTAAACGCGGAAGACATTCCAAAAACAGCGTTTTCCACCGATTTTGGACATTATGAATTCTTACGTATGCCGTACGGATTAAAAAACGCACCGGCGACATTTCAACGACTTATGAATTCCGTATTAAAAGATCTTATTAACAAAATTTGTTTTGTATACATAGATGATATTGTGATTCTTGGTACATCTTTACAAGAACACCTACAAAACATTGAAACGGTATTCCAACGATTAAGAGAAGCAAATCTCAAAATCCAAATTAATAAATGCGAATTCTTTCGGAAAGAAGTTGCCTACCTTGGACACATTATAACAACAGACGGAGTTAAACCTAATCCCGATAAAATTCAAGCAATCAAAAAATTTAGTATTCCTAAAAGCAAAAAAGAGATAAAATCATTCCTAGGATTACTTGGATATTATCGCAGATTCATAGACAATTTTGCAAAAATTACAAAACCTTTCACTAACTGCCTAAAGAAAAATCACAAAATTGATATTAATGATAAAGATTATATTGACTGTTTCGAGAAATGTAAAACTCTTCTATCTAATAACCCAATATTACAGTATCCAGATTTTTCTCAAGATTTTATCCTTACCACCGATGCGAGTAATTATGCACTTGGGGCAGTACTATCACAAAGACAGAAAAATAACAAAGACTTACCTATAGCGTACATTTCACGTACTCTAAACGATCATGAAATAAATTACAGTACAATCGAAAAAGAACTACTAAGCATAGTTTGGGCAACTAAACAATTTCGAAATTATTTGTTAGGTAACAAGTTCAAAATTATAACAGACCATCGTCCTCTTGTTTGGCTAAATTCTCTAAAAGAACCAAACCAAAAATTAATACGTTGGAAGTTAAAACTCCAAGAATATAATTATACAATAGAGTATAAAAAAGGATGCCAGAACTATGTCGCGGACGCATTGTCACGGATAAAACCAAAATTTGAGATAAAATATCACGACTCCGACATATTTGAATCTAATAATCCTCTAGTACATGCTATTTCAGAAGATTTAAAATTAGGTGCAGGATTCGCACAACAAGTAAAAGAAAAATATCCTATCAATAAATTATATAATTTAGATAACAAAATTTATATTCAAAAAGAACCACGATTAATCTTGCATTTAATCACGAAAAAATTGTATCCAGAGAAACCAACTTACCCAAACATAGAAAAATGTCTTAAAAAATTATTAGAATATTGTATTCAGAATGATATCGAACAACTAGATTTACCTCGCCTATGCTCTGGACTAGATAAGAAATCGTGGAAAAATATAGAAAAATTAATAGAGAAAGTTTTTGGCAATAGTTCAATTATATTCAATGTCTATAATGAACCAAAAGAATTAGAACTAAATATAAATTCTGACAACGATTCAATAATTGTAGAAACCGGGAGTGAAACAACGATCACAGCTCACTCAGATGACGAAAACCCTATAAACGGATTAACATATTTAGACACTTCAGTTAACACTAATAAAAACCAAATTATTGTAAAAGAAACTAATACCAAAAATGAAATCAAAATTAATAAATTATTTGACAATAAGATTCAACGAATTTATTTCTATCTAAATAAAATAGACAGTAATAAAACTATCATGAATTTCATAAAAGATTATTTACAACCAGGTATAACCTATTATTGCATAATACCAGACTCATTTAAATTAAATTTCAATGCTGTTTTACAAATTTATTTTGATCCAGGAAGTTATAAACTTGTTAGCTGTAAAAATTTAGTAAATGATATAGAAATAAAAGATGACCAACAACTAATAATACAAAATTATCATGAAGGCAAGATAAACCACAGGGGAATAATAGAAACTTATAATAAATTAAAACAATCATACTATTGGCCAAATATGCTGAAAGATATACAGAACTATATTAATAAATGTAATACATGCTTAAAAACAAAATATGAAAGAAATCCAATTCAAATTCCACCCATATTAACACCAACAGCTGAAAAACCTTTTGAAAAAATTCATATCGATATATTATCTTTAGAATCAGTAAAAATTCTCACTATAGTAGACTCATTCTCTAAATATGCTATCGCATATGTAATCAAAGATAAAAATGCAGTAACAGTATTAAACAAATTAATTAAATATTTTGTACACTATATGACTCCGAAAGAAATAGTATCTGATAACGGACTAGAGTTTAATAACAAAATTATTCAAAATTACTTAGCACTAAGGAAAATCGATATTCATTATATATCAATCGACAATCCAAATAGTAATGGAATCGTTGAAAGGTTTCATTCATCATTAATCGAACACATGAGAATCCTAAATCAAAATCCCCTTATCAAAAGCCTAAAATTAAAGGAAAGACTCAACTACGCATTATTAGCATATAACAACAGTATTCATTCTATAACAAAAAGAACACCCTCAGAAATTATTTTTGGTCAAAATTTCGAATCTAACTTGAAACCGGAAGAAATACTAGTTGAAGAATACCTGAACAAACATGTAGAGACCCTCAGAGAAATTAACAACCAAGTCAAAAGAAATAATGAAACGAGTAAATTAAAATATGCAAAACCCCAAGAACAAAAATTCCAAATACCAGAACAAGCTCATGTTAAAATACATAAAAGAAATTCAGGGAAAATAGAAAAACCAAAATTTAGAAAAGTTAATGTTACTCAAGTAATTAACGAAAGAGGTCAAATATTAGATGATCAGAATAAAACACATAAACTAACTCAATTGAAAAAACCTCGTATTGTTACAGAATAATTCCATTCGGAATAACGCAAATCATTCCCGATGAAAGAAACACCGGAATCAATATACTTCCTTTAGGAAATGTGCACATACAGGTAAACACACAAATTATCCCTCTTAAAATATCCCTCCAAGGACTATTCGAACAAAAAAGTATATTAGAAAGTAATATAAAAATATTAGACCAAAAGTTGGAAAACTATGATTTCAAAAACAACATAATAAATAATAAAAATATTCTAAATGCACTAATGAATCGAATAAAAGTAAAAATTGATTTATTAAACATGAAAAGGACAAAACGCGGATTAATAGATGGTTTAGGCGCAATAATTAAAAGCATAACCGGTAATCTCGATTCTGCTGACAAAGAGCGATATGATAAAATAATTGAGAATATAAACAATAATCAGAAAATAATTTCTAATAAAGTTAATACCATAATAAAAATTAATAATAATATCACTGCACAATTTAATGAAAAGATAAACGATATTAATAAAAATAATAATATATTAAACGAAAAATTAAATACTATCCAAAAAGAAATTGGCAAAATAATAGATGAAATAGATATTATAAAAGTTCAAAATTTAATAAACGAATTTATACAAGTTGGGCAAAATTTATATATTTCAATCATTCAATTAGAAGAAACGTTAACCTTCTGCAAATTAAACACCCTCCATTTCGGCGTGATTAATCATGAACAAATCCTGGCAGAATTTGATAAAATAGAAGATAAATATTTGCGCTCTATAATTATAAATAATATCCAAAATAATGAAATTTTGAAAACGTATTGTTCATATGATAGTCCAAATTTGATAATATTAATAGAAACCCCATCCAACACACACATTGAAGAACTGATACAAGTCACTTCCATACCCACGAAAATACATGACACATACGAAACCATTAGTGTAATAAATGGTTTATATTCTAAGAATAATTGTAAAGTTAAACTGCTTAATAAATGTACTCAATTAAACCATAAAGAATATTACTGTCTGTCACAAACTACCGAATATAACAAATGTATAGAGAATGTTATATGTTACAATGATTTCCAATTTTGTGAATACAACAAAATTTCCCATGTTAATTCAATCATCGAAATTAAAAATTCAAAAACAAAATACTTATTTTTCCCAAATAAGAAAGAAGTTAAGTATATCTGTAATAATGATATAAAAATCCAGGAAATCAAAGGAATTTATTATACTGAAAATTGTAAAATGAACAATCAAATAGAATTAATAAACAATTTTGGAGATCTAATAGATTTAAAAAATAATGTTACTCATAATCAAATTATAAGATTAGAAGATAAGCTAAAGAATTTAACTGGATTTAATACTATTAAAGACAGTAGTATTCAATTAGATTCAATTTATTCAAATGTATCCAATAATTATATACATTATATAATCATTTATGTTATATTAACCATTATTATACTTGTAATTACGTTATATAAATGTAACATTTGTAAGTGTAAAGATTATCTAAGAAAAAGAAATAACTCTGAAGCACGACATAATCCTAATAATTGTGCTGAATTAAATGAAAATATAATTTAGAAATTTAACTTTATAAGTTAACTTTCTTCTTAAGGGCGGAGGAGTTATGTAAGGACACCACCCCAATTTCATAATATTTCATAATAAAAACACTAAATTGCATCAGCCATAAAAAGCTGACTATTCAAAAACTAATCACAATTCTAAGAGAAAAGATAATCGTTGCATGGTACATATTATATTATTTTATGTCATTCTAGTTGTAACTCTCAGACGAATTAGTCGAATAAACTTATATATTTTCTAACTGATTAAATAAAGTTTTTTAAAAGATATACATCGGCTTTCAATATATAAGTTACATAATGTATAATTGCTTATAATTTATTTTAATACGCAGCTCATTTTAATAGAACTGTCTGAATATTTTAGGAAAGAAATCAAATGATAAATACTATAAAAACGATATTGAGAAAAGCAATATTACTGTAAATTAGTCTGTTTTTAAATTATTAATTTCATCTCAAACCGATTTCTACGCCACATGGGTCTTTTTGACAGTAAAAGTCACAAAAAGATCTACGTGGGGTAGAAACCGGCTGGAGATGAAATAAATACTTAATTTAAAAACCGAATGACTGCCCGCAATTTTTCTTTTTTCTTCGTTCAGCAATCAAGTAGATGTTCATTACAAACTACAACTATTTTAATGTATAGTCTTTTCAACTTTTCTTGACTGACTTGAATGACTAATAAATGACTATCAAAATTAAATAATTTTTTAAGATTGATCTTAAATCAATGAAAAAATTAAACATATTTGTGCTCATTCTATTATTATTTTTTGTAATTTCTCTAATATCAAGAGGCACGGTAGTGTCTCTGGCCAAGTACAAAATTTATATTACTCCGAATAAATTTATTTGAAATTTCGAATTGTAAGCGTCAGTTTGACATAATTTGAAACAATTGATTTAAGTAACTTGAACTTGCTAACTAGGTCTGCCACTGAGACTTTAGGCCATGCCTTTATACCGCTCCATTTACTGTTTTAGTATATTATATGAAAAGTGTGTACAGACAGAATATATTGTACAAGATGTGTTTTCTAAGAACGTACAAACGTCACGTTGGTGTCAAAAAAAATTGAAGAGTATACCGATTACGGTTAAAAATATTTTCGAAAAATTAGCAAGCACATTTTTTGTATACCACACTGGGTTTATTAATTGTACTGCCGCTTTACAGACATTTAGTTATTAGTTTGTTCATTTATTCATTAAATGAGGAAAATGATTACCGGTATTTAATAACAAAATAATATGAAAAAGCATTTATTGACTTACAATGAGTCACAAAATGTAAATTATTATTCATTTGTGAGCATTACATGCAGAATCCGGTAATTGCATTTAAACATTCTGTGTATAAAATGTAAAAATATTGTTTATCTTGAATAATTTTTGTTTATTTTCTTTAATACCTTTTATAAATAATATATTCGATTCAATTAAAATTTTGCTACAGACAATAAGATAAATCACTTAATATTATCTTCTATCCATTTCAAATAAGCCGCCACTTTAGTAAACACATCCGGATATCCGTCCCCACAAGGAATCCCCCACGAAACCACGCCCACTAGTTCTCCTTTGTACACGGCCCCCCTGAGTCCCCACCACAAACACCTACCCCACTCCTCGTCAATGTACAAATCTGCCAATCAGAAACCACGTTCACTTCTATCATCTTCTCTGCGCACTTGTCATTGGCTATCGTCTTCAGTGTGACGTAATGCAGCTCATCCGGAACTTGTGCATCGGACTCCCATGCGAGGTAGCCCCATCCCGTGGCGATGACGTCAGAACCGGTTGGAGGGGATGATTGCAGGAGTGGTATTGGTTGAATTAGGCGGGAAAATTTGATTGTAGATGAAATGTAAAGTAATGCGATGTCGTTTTGCTTGTTTGTAGAATTGTAGGAAGGGTGGGAGATGATTTTTGATGGAAGGTAAGACGTGAAATTTGAGGTTAGAGAAATTGTGCCCAGTTTGATTGTGAAGTCTTCTGGTTCGAGCCTTGAACATTATTTTATTTTAGACATGGACAATTTAAAAAGTTGTAATATTATGCAATCGGAGGTAAAATATTATAATTAGGTTAAAGTTAAACTAAACGCACAAGCCGCAAGCGAGTGTCGTAATCATTTTTTTTCTAGAAGAGGTCCTGTCAAATTATACATACCTAAAGTTTTGACGCCGTATATTTGATTTGTTTAAGAGATATAATTTTTTGAAAATGGGCTTTAATTTTAAATCTTAGTTGGCTGACATAAGCACTACGTCACTCATTTTCGAACGATTACTCTCACCCTAGCGGGCAAAATTAATTTTTATTTATCACGTTGGAATTTTATTTTAATTTGACTTAAATATCATTAATTAATTAATAAAACACTAACGATTTATCAATCACACTACATTCGAATTTTTATCGACTACTGACAGTTAAAAAGTTAGATTACATATGTTACGGTGGTGCGGGTGAACTTAGCGACCGACATTACCGACGTTGTATAACATTACAAATTGTAGATGCATGTGTGAGTATTGTCGTTGTGTGTGAATCAAATGAGTGACGTCACGAAAAAGATACCGGGAAAATGTTTTAATAAAATTAGAATGAAAATTAATTTTGGATATTCTTTAGCGTAATATCACGGTAAGAGTCATAGATTATATTTTTACAAAAAAATCGGTATCTTTTTTGAGATGATCCCATTGGTGATAGCCACAGGGACGTGACTTGACTAGGACTTTTTTAGGTGGGCCAGTAAAAACTGAAAGTGGGCAACATTTTTTATAGTAAAATTGTAACACACTGTGTTTTCCTAAATTTAAAATCTTTTTTTTTAAACACTAGAAATATGCCGAAGAAATTTGACTTAATACCTCTTGAAATTAATTTCGTAGAAAAACAGTACCTACTCAGTTAAGAATATATCAAATATGTATGCATAGATAAAGATTGCACGAGCACTCAGACGGACAAATTAATACATTATATCTATTCTAAAATACAACATTTACCAGCAATAAATCTACGAATATATCTATCCGCTATTCATATTCATAAATATTTCTTTTGTCTCAATTAAGTATATAAATTAATATCTCTTCCTAGTATTATGTAATATTATAATTATAAATATAGGTATCCCCCGTAAACTAATGTAAAATATTGTAAAATTTTTGGGTGGAGCAGTGGGTGTTCCAAGACTTTGCAGGGTGGGCCACGGACCACCCAGGCCCACCCTTAGTTACGTTCCCGAATAACCAGCTGTATACTACAAAAAGTTTTATTGATCAGGTTCGATAGTTTTTAATACAGCGAATACCTTATAGTTTAGTAAATAAATAAAATATAATTTTATAGTTTGATACACCTCCTTTACTCGTAAAATGAAAAAAAATTAATTTGAGATAAGTTTCGCAAATATTATGCAATTGATATCACACGATGAAGTAAATTATATCTTTTGAGATTAAATTTGAAATATATCAATGATGAAATTGATAACATATTATATTATACTTAGAGCTTCGTTCTATTATATTTAGAATTATTAATTTTTAAATACATAAATCATTACTTTATTTATTCCTTATAAATGCTATTTATATTTCATGCAATCCCAAACTTTTTGAAATTTATTGTTGATCTGAGGATGATCACTGACTCATCTCTCTTATATTTACTTTATTTCTTAACGCTATAAACATTTACTTAAATTTATAAAAATTATATAAGTAAAGTTGTAAGTAACGTAAAACGTAACCTGCTTGATGCTTTATAAGCGAAATCGAGAGTCAAAAGTATTAAAATAATATTTAAAAGGTACTCGAGCCGCGGCAAATAACTGTTCAGGTTCGGTTCACGGTTCACTGTGCTTTATAGGGTTCGGTTTTTATATTATTTCTTCTCGAAATGAACCGGTAATCGATTTTCAAAAACGCTGTTCAAGTTCCGGTTTCGGTTCAAAATTTTTTAAGTAGCAATTAATTAAATGATTAATTAAGAATATTCGTTCGAGTTTTGGACTAAAATATAATAAATTTGTAAAACTACTGAAGTTAATACAATAATTTTCATTAAAAATTATAGAATTTTAACTTAAAATATGTATAATAATTAGACTCAGCTCTTTGTTTTATAAGAAATTCATATTTTTAGACTAATTGCCCTCACTGATATTATGAACGTATGATAGCTAAATGCATGCAGCGACGTTCTGGGTTCTTGCTATTCAAACAGTAGTTAACGATATTACCGACAACAGCTTGCGCCATCTACTGTAGCTAAAGTGAAGTGTCGCGTTCTGCGAGAAATATATTTTTGTGTTGCTGGAGAAAATAAAATATTATTTGGTTGGCGCAGGAAATATTTTTTGTTACGCACGAAAGAAATATTTCCTTATGAGAATTTTTTTTGTTATGATTGAGAAAATATATTTTGTAAAAATATTTATTTCGCAAGAAACATTTAGTTTGAGAGAAATATATTTTTAAATTTGGAGAAAAAAATATTTTTCGGGAATAAAAATAAATCAGCATAAAAAATATTTACGCTGCTAAAAAATATTTATTTCTAGAAAAATATATTTATTTCTGGAAAAATTTTATTATTTCTAACTAAAAAATATTTCTTCACAGAAAGAAATACGGAGTTAGATCTAACTCTTTTTTAACTACTTAGGTAGTTCCCTCGCGACCATCCGTTTTCGGAGTTAAAATAAGTAGTTACTTTCACGGAGTTAGATTTTGACGAATATAGGAGAGAAATATGTAGTCAAGAACATACATACGGAGTTAAATAAATGATGCTATTAACTACAAGACATTATGCAATTTACTCATATAAAATTGATATTATCTCATTTTATGTATTAGATTAACTACTTAAAAAGAGATAGTTAACTTGCTAAATGCATACCTTTGATAGTTAAAGACATACAAAACAGAGATATTTAACCATGTTTTGGTAGTTAAATACCTCTGGGTATGGATGTTGAACCCTCCTTTCAAATTTTTACACAGGGCCGTAATAAAAATATCTAGTTCATAAAATTCAGGACCGTAATAAAAAAGGTGAATAAGAAAATATTTCATGTATCATTATATTAATTAAAAAATATATATTAACAATCTTTTAGAATACAAAAGTATTTTTAAAGCCGGGCTATATCTATTAGGACTTAACATTATAACATTACCATATAATTATATAATACACCTCACAAAACAATGCTAAATTATTGGCAATTACAATATACCTAGTAACCTAGTAATCCGATATGGCTTCCTTATTTGGACCCACGGCAATAAGACATGGTTGGGTAGTTTTCCTGCTGTTGAAAGCTTCTTCAAGACGACTAGCTATCTATTTAAATGAAATATATTTAATTCAAAATACATCAGATGATATGATAACAAATGTACTTACTGAATGATGAACAAATAGCTTATCGACAGCAAGAGACTTTGACCTTTTTTTGGCTCCACCACGGTCCCTGGCTGCTGGGGGAAGCAAATGAAGCAAAGCTATCAACAATTATTTGTATGTATGTCCCAATCTTCAATAATAATTAAAACAATATAATTAGAACAAACATTAGACAAATTTCTGGTAAATTACCTGAAAAAAAATTAAATTAACATTGAAAAAAAGGACCTTAACATCCGATAAAATATAATATATAAATTTACTTACAAGGCCTGGAGTATCTTTGAAATGTGGATATAATTCAATAATGCTGGTTAAACTTTTTCTGTGGTTCACGGTAGATTGTATGTGAACAAATATATCTTTAGTTGAATTTTTACACATGCATTTTTTTTAAAGTTAATAGATTCTTGAAAATATGCTTCGCTTGATTCTTCATCCAGTTCGTCAATAGATTCATTAATTGGCGTTTTTTTTTGTTCTTGATCTTATTGTAGATGAAGATGTCCTATTATTAATTGTTCTTGATCGGGTTTCTAGAAAACCAGTGCTGCTTACGGGATCGTAAAATAACTCCTACAATAAGTTTAATAAATTAAAATATTTATATTTTTTCGTTTAAACTAGTTAAACTAGTCAAAACATGAAAAAACTTAGATAATACTTACGTATTCTTTTCCTCCTGACTCTTAACAATCAAATAAGTTTACTGTAGCTTTTGCATAATTTAGTTTAACATCTTTCTTAGGATATTTTCCATATTTTTTCCGTCATTTACAACACAAAATTAAACACGTCGAACCACCACTAGAGTCTAGACGCAAAAGACCAAGAGTTTAGCGGGGAGCAAACTTCAGAGCCGCCAAACGCTAAAAAACTAGTTAAAACTGGATAATTTTAACTACTAATATATGAATTATAATCTTTTTGGGGTAAGTTAACAAATATAAAGTGGAATTTTTCACTTGTGTATTTCTCCGTTAAGAGTAAATATCGTCTGTAAGTTGAAGTTAACTACAGTTATAAAAGAACTTTGAAATTTAACTACATAAAGTGTATTTTACATACCTCATATGCGCTCATATGTTCTTATTCATTTATTGTAGATGTAAATTACACAAAAACGTATGTTTTTAACAAATTAAGATTTAATTTCCACATTTTATTTAGTTAACAAAATTTGTTCTACATGCGGAGGTAAAAAAGTGGAAAACTTCTCCTTATCTTTGTTAGAATTGCGTAACTACATGAAAAAATGATAATTTCTTCCTAAAAATAATACAGTTAAATACAAATGTAGTCAAAATTAACTACTCTTATGTGAAAACTTTCTCTAGAATCATTCCCTCCGAAATTTTTCTTTCAGTGTTCCCAAGGAAAACAAAATATTTTCGACATTTAATTTTGTCCCGAACGGCGCTTCATAAAAAAACGTAAAATTTTAATTAATACTTTGAACCGTTTTTAATTATATACTTTTACAGTGACAGTCTGACAGTGACCAACAAAAACGTTACACACATAAATTTCCCTAAATCGCGGGAAAATGGAGAGATATACAGATTTAGTGTGTCGAACAAAAGCAGGAATAGCGAACGCGCTCTAAAAGTGGCATCGTATTTGTATTATATTGTATTTATAAGACAAAAGAAATAATCAAACGCAATATTTATATACTGTATAACATGTTACCTACAGTGCGACGCATAAATTTTAATACATTTTGTATTTAAAATGCCCTAAATTAAATATGGAAAAGTAGTATTTTTCTCTTTATTCGGCATTTTTTTAAAACAATACTATGGCAAAATTTGAAAAAATCGATGCGTCGCACTGTAGAATGAATATTAAATATTGTCGTAAAAAAATTCCAATGTTCTTACGTTAGCATTAGATTCAATATTTTACAAACCGTAGGGCACTGTTTTTCCTCTTTATATACAGATACATTTTCGCCTTATTATTAAAAAGACACCAAATCTAAAAAATAGTATAAAGAACTCATTTCATAAGACTTTTTCGCACTTGTCCTTTAGTAAACTCACTCAATCCAAATTTATAGAAATTTTTGACACTTAATCTTTTCAATCTTCAAAAAATATCACTTCCGGTGAAGATATTTGTACCAAAATCTAATGAGCTCTTCCTATTCGTATACAATTGTAAAATTTATTGAAACTGCAGAAGAAGATATAAACGATATTTTTCTATTGTCACTGTTACTGTCATGTCATAATCATTTAAATTTTACGTAGTAACAATGTTAAACGATCATTGACTACAAGATACCGAAATACTAAATTATAAGTATCTACTTTAATTATTCTAAAATGATACCAGATACAATTTTTACTTCCCCGATCTATGTATTGTAATCGTGATTTTTTGACAGTTCGAGATTTTGGTGAATCTTCACGTTTTAGACCCTACTGAACCCAAAAAACATAATTTTAAAAAAAGTCGGTCTGTAGGTCTGTCGGTCTGTTAGTCTGTCTGGATGTTGCATAACTTAAAAACGCGTTGGAATTTTGGACTGAAATTTTATATTTAAGATCTTGACCCAAATTCTGACTTCAAGTTCGTTAATGAGCTTTATTCAACCAGTGGTACCAACTTTATAAACATAATTTTTTTTATTTTTATCAAAATACTATCGTGTGTGGTATCAAATTAAAGCTCTCGAGAAAAGATTTTTAGTAGAAAAACAAAAATAACATATAAACGATCGTCATTTTTTTTTAAAATAAATTATTCAAATTATACCGAGTTTGGTGTCAATTTAAAGCGCTCGGGAAGATAAGTTTAGTAAAAATGTAAAAAATGATATTTATGTGATTTTCAATTTTCTCAAAAAATTATTCAACTTTTTTTATTCGACCAGTGGTACCAACTTTATAAACATAACTTTTTTATTTTTATTAAAATACTATTGTGTGTGATGTCAAATTAAAGCTTTCGGGAAAATAATTCTAGTAAGTACAAAAATAAAAATAACATTTAACCGATCGTCAATTTTTATATTATACATCATTCAATTTATACCGAGTTTGGTGTCAATTTAAAGCTCTAGGGGAGATAAGTTTAGTAAAAATGTAAAAAATGACATTTATGCGATATTCAATTTTTTCTCAAACAATTATTCAAATTTCTTCAAGTGTAATCAAAAGTTCTCTGAAGAAAAAATTTTGTCGGAGAATTAATAACAAAACATTTAAACGATGGTCAGTTGTTTTTACCTAACGCATTATATTCTATAAGGGGAGGTATTGTGAGGAGTTAAAATTTTCGAGGGTGAGTTTTTAGTAAATAAGTACGTTTTACAATCCATAGAATACGAATAAAGTATTTTCGAGATGATGTCTGTGCGCGGTTTTGTGTGTGTTAAGTGTTACAATATTTTGTGGACGATAACTCAAATAATATCTAACATTTAACAACCAAATTTTACATTTAAGGTATTAATACAAATCTTAAGAATCCAGTTATTTTTTGTAGCAATCCCCAAACCGGACGTAGTACTTTGTTTAAATATTTCGATAAATAATTAATTTATCACAATATTTTCTATTTCAAATGATGGATTATATTTTTGTCATTTACAAATAGTATTTAAAATTTTTATCTGTACATGATACTATTTAGAAAATAAATTATTGTTAATAATTCAGAGTATGAAACATAGAATTAAAGGCGTTACGAAAGTAAGTTATTAAAACTTATAGTCGGGGAAGTACTGTGCTGGCCACAGCAGATTTTTTTTTATAAAATACCGATTGTAGATAATAATCACATAATCTTACATTTAAAATAAAAAATTGACTTACATTAATTATTTATCGAAATATTTAAAAAAATTTGAGTCTTTAAATTTTTTCTTCAAATTCATTTTTACTCTGCAATCACTCTGTGAAAAAATCTGCTGTGGCCACCACACGACCTCTCGCCTAATTCTGCTTATTCTTCTAATCTAATAATAATTTTACTTACATTTTAATAGTTTCATGTTCATGTAATATGTAAACGATAATGTAAACCAATATGCAAGCAAAAGATGTCAACTGTACTGTCACTCTCATAATAATTCAAATTTTATGTAGAAACAAATTTCATATCATGGACAACAAGATACTGGAATTTCAAAAAAATGGAATATTAATTCTACTTTATTTTATTGTTAAATACTTCCAGATTCAGCAATGTGTATTTATAATTAACTGTACACATAGATAATCACAATTTCTTTTATTTTTAATTGCAAAAATTGTCATAAATAAATAATGTACCAATATATTTAAGGAAAACTTTTCCAAACTTCTAAAAGTACTACTTCCGGTTTGCGGATTTCTACCAAAATCTTATCCGGTGTTAAGATACTTATTAAAACCTTAAATATGAAATTTGGTTATAAACGGTTTGATACTTTTTAAGTTATCGTGGACGAAAAATCGTCGGTTCATACAAACACACAAACACACACAGACATCATCGTGAAAATAGTAAATTCGTATTCTAGAGACCCTGAAACGTGCTTATCCACCAAAAACTCATACTCGAAAATTTTGACCCATTACAATACCTCTCTTATAGAATATGAGGCGAGAGGTAAAAAGTACCTACTACTTCCGGTTTGTAGATTGAAACCAAAAATATAATAGCTTATTAAGATTCGTATTGAAACCTTAAATATAAAATTTGGAATGTTAAGGTTTGATATTTTGTGAGTTATCGTTTCCGAAAAAAATGTAACATACAAACGAACAAACGCACACACACATCATGTCGAAAATGTCAAATTCTTACTTTAGGGACCCTAAAACGTGCTTATCCACCGAAAACTCACACTGGAAAATTTTGACCCATCACAATACCTCCCTTATAGAATATGAGGCGGAAGGTAAAAAGTTGCATTAGACGCATTTGGAGACAACCTTTATCTATTTCAAAATGTACCTGTATTTCTTCATAGTTGTTTGTACCTACCTAGATTCGAAGCTATGGGCAGGTATTGGGAATTAAAGGTCATACATTTTATTACTCCATTAGGACTTTGTTTTTAATTTACAGTTACGGATTACTTCAGTCAAGGATTATACTTTACAATTATTAAGCAGAAATCCCCAACATCTGTACACCTGAACCTGTCCGGCATGAGGAGGGTGTTCCTACCCTTGTGTGGGTGGTTTGTTTTTTGATTGGTGCTCCTCTCTTTTAGGGTGTGGAAGTTGTTAGTATAAAGTAACCAGATTTATTAATTTAGCTTCACTTATAGTCAATCGGTTAGACAGTATACTGACATTACTGTCTAATTAAAACACAATCAAGCTAAGCAATTTCACTTTAGTAGTTTTTAAACTGGTTTATAGTGTGTAAATAAAGTTATTTGTTTAATTACACATTGGTGTTAAATTCAACATACGAATTCAAAAATCAGAGTCTACCACCGACGGTAAGTGTGAAGCTCTTTACATTATACAGTAGGTACCTATTAGTTATTCGCATATTCTGAAAATGTGAATTTATACTTCAATTTTGGGGTACGTTAAGTTGATCATCTAATCTGTAGTTTTTGAACAGATCAAAATATCGATTTGAAATTTCCAGCAGAAAAAGTTTCAAGTTACCGAATGCTGGAAGTTTCTACTCAATATTTTTAACCGTTGAGAAATTACAGCTGACCAAACACAAAAAATTAAATTAATACTAAAATTTTCATATATTTAATATAAAAAAATAGCGAACATTTTTTCAAAATGGCGGCCGTCTTTGGTACATAACACTTTGGCACCACTTCTTCTATGAAAGAGAATAGTTTAATTGACATGTATGCCTCATTTTCATGATGGCTGGCGCGGTGTTGAAAAATAGACCAATAGCAGTGCAGCTTTCGCCAAACACCACGCCGCGCTCTGGCGTGGCTGGCGCGGTGTGCGAAGTTCAAAAATTTTAAGTTTTAACGCCGTTCACGCTGCGCGACACATGCGTCTTCTAGATCAAATATATCAGTATTTCTTTTTAACGTATACGCATTACAACCAAATATTGTTTGATTTTAACAACGTATCTGCGGTAGCGTTTCGAAGCGTTTCACCAATACAAATATTATTTATCTTGATAAGTTCCAGTTGACATACTGTCAATTACAAAATTATTTTGTATTAAATCCTATAAAATCTGTATCAATTTTAATTGTGTAATTTAATTAGTTCGAAATATTATATTATATTGAGAATTCTAATTATAAAAATCAAAATATGTACCTGGTAGTCGATAGTGGTTGATTGCAACATTGTGACAGCTTAAACGAATTAATGACATATACAAAATTTAAGATATGGTTTTTTTATGTATAATATAATTATAAAATACGTCTTCTTCGACTTAGTGAAGACATTTTCTGTTTTGATTTTGAGTTAACCAAGTACTGAACTGAGCTGTCAACACCGAGAACGCAACGCTTCATACGCCTGCATGAAAACAAAAATTTTAAAACACACACCACGCCTGCCACGCGCGCCACGCCACCATGAAAATGAGGCTTTAATCACAAAATGCATAGTTGATATGAAACAGGGGCGCGCCAACCCCGTGTGCAATGTGTGCGTCGCACACAGGCGCCGGGACATTAAAGGCGCCGAAGCGCCTTAAAATTTAAATAAATTATAAACAAAAATCGTAAAATGTTGCGAAGAACTAAAATATTTCAATATCGCTTTTTGTTATAACCTGAATTGGAATCAATTAAATTGTATTTATTATTTTAGTAACTTCTTTTAACATGAATAGCAGAACACGAGGGAAGTTACAAAATGAAGCGAAGTTTTTGGGTGTGAATTCGTTTAGTCCCATTAGTTTTGTTAAAACGTGCATTAGTTGACAACGTATGAAAAATGCATATGAACAAACTTTGTATTTGCTTTATTCTAGCAACATGCACTGTATGTACTAGTGTAGAATATTAAAATTTATCTATACAAATTTGTGGTAATATGTTTAATTTACGTTATGAAATTAATAAAAATATATTGATAGTTTTGGGCAAATTTGAACAAAATTGTAAAATAATGTGATGGTAAAACTTTTAATTAGTGAGGCGCCATCAAAATTTTTGCACACAGGCGCTGCATGCCCCTGGCGCGCCCCTAATATGAAATTTGTCCTATAACATTCCGCCCCTGAAAGCTCATCTGTGGTGTATAAGTACTCCACACTTATATTAAATAAATATCCGTGAGCTGTCGACTGGTAACCGCATACACGGTAAAATATGTACAGTAATGTTCAGAAATAATGCCCAGACTCCCTACTCCAGTGCTGACGATTTATGAAAAATTCGAAATACGTCTGCAGTCGTTGATGAACAGAGGCAGAAGATACAAAGCAAAAGATAGCTATATTCCCAATTTTCTCGGAAAAACAACATTAGCTACGGTAAACAGAGGCTTCAGATTTTGAAATATTTTGTAAATTAGGATTCACTACTTTCGATGATACCTTGGATAGATACTTTCTTTTTGAATCACTTGTATTGTCAAAATTCTGCATTAAAATTAGAACTCATTAATTCATATCTATTTATTTATAAAACATATTGTAGTGAAGTAACTCAAATTAAATTATGCGTTAAGAATTATCATAAAAAAATAATTAAACGATGCTTTTTATATTTATATACATATATCTATTTCTACACTTGGTAATACAAAGACAATAATAGGTAAATTAATAATAAAACATATTTAAGAATAATGTAATTTAATTACATTATAACGATATATTTTTATAGATCTTATATTCAAATAAATAAATAAATATTTAAAAAAATGGCCGTCAGAAGTAAAAAACAAAAAGTACTATATGCAAAGAAATATCACAGTTATGACCGTCGAATAAACAAAAAATAACTTGAAATAAGATAAATGTAAAAATATATTATATAAACAAAGGTGTATCAACAAAAAATCACAAAAAATGGTCGTTACAGTTTAACTCTCTGGTTCAAAATTCATTTCGAATAAAACTATTCGTTATTAAAATTTAAAAGCGGAAAATTATGGAGTAAAAAATAAGATTCTCTGCATTCGATGTAAGTTTATCTTTTTTTTTTGGCGCCATAAGGGTGCAGAATATTCGCTAAATATTCGGTTATTCGACAGACAATCATACATTATATTCGTTATTCGGCACATTTACTATTCGTTATATCTCTAATAATAATTATAAATAATCTAAATAATATATTCTGGAATCCTGCATAAAGCGGGAGGAAAAGTATTTTTTCTCTCTAGGGAGGAAAAGATAAAGTGGATTTCCGCATAAGGCGAGAGAAAAAGTACTTTTCCTCCCTAAGGAGAAAAAATGTGGATACCCGCATAAAGCGGGAGGAAAACTACTTTTACTGCCCAGGGAGGAATAATACTGACCGGTCAGAAATACCTCACTTTCGTCCCTAATAATAGGAACGAAAGGTGGCGTTTTCGGTGCAGGTATTGAAAAAATAATTTATTGAATTAGATTTGTTAATTAAATCAGATTAAAACTGAAACAAAAATCTAAACATTTTTATTTCTTACATTGTAGGTTACAGTAGTTTAACTCTCTGGTTCAAAATTCATTTGGATTTCTCTCATCACCCTCACTCAATCGAACGTATATCGAATTTTTCATAAACTGTCGGCTCTGGAGTGGGGCTTTTGGGCATTATTTCTGAACATTACTGTACCTACACCGATGATTTACAATATGTGAGACTTCCCCACCCAAGTTTTGGATAAATGGCACGTGATAGTTGTTTTTCTACTTTGCTCAAATTCTAGTAAATATATCATTAATATTATGGTTATATTAAAATGAGTTAAATATAACAAACAAAATTATCTATTTAGATAACGGTTACGTTGATTTCAAGTTAAAAGATTTTAAAAATTCACAAAATTTCCAATAAAAATCATTTACGAATTAATAAAAATTGCATAGTAATGCTACAAGTCGGCAAAAGACGTTGAATATTTTCTGATTATATTAACGTAGCGACATCGTGTGGTCATAGTTGTAATTATTATTTAACTGTGTTATCGACAAACTTGTCAGCATCAGCAAAAGCAATAAAACAGCTCGTGAATCATGACCATATATATGATAATTTACTTTATTTTATACCTACGTGAATCGTGAAGTGCATGTATAAAAATAACAGTAGGTATCTAGCTTTGATGTATGTTGTTTAATTTTCTATTTACGATAAATGTACATAATTTCTTAGATGGTTACAATAATTTAGTACCTACTGGATAGTCATAGTGTTTTTTGTTCTTCGAGTGAAAAAATATTAATAAGCTAAAAGATAAATTAGTATAAATAAGGTTAACCAGATAGTACATACAAATCCTAAAAAGATAAACATTTTGGAGAGATGTAAAAGATGTAAATTTATTTTTCCGTCGATCGTTTATTAGTGAGGATTATTAATGTAAAAAAATCATACAAAAATGACTCCTATTAATGCATGATTTTTATTAATGAACGATTTTTTTGAATGCGTGTTCAGCACACGTAATATAGTATATTATATTATATAGTATTGTAGGTAAACCTAAATGACCAAAACATGCTTCGCACAAGTTTGTGATTTATTTAACAACAAACAAACGTAATAATAAAAAATTCGCGATTGCCAATCCATTTTTTCATGTCTGATTTATCGAAAACTATGCTCTGTATAAAGCAATTTCAATGAAATTTTACATACATAAACTAGACATAAGGGGACGTTAGAATGTATATTATTTATAAAAATAACACTTCCGGTTAAACCAGAAATGACATTCTTATTTCAAATGGAACACCCTATATATTTATACTGCTACAACCCTTAAGGTTATTCCCGCGCAAGGTGCTGTTGAACACCGGAGATAGGTCGAGGGGTACTGCGATTAAAGAAAACTAAAATGAGGGCGCCGGATGATCCAAACAGTGTCCAACTAAAGCTGATCAATTAGCTCCGCAGGATAGGGGTAGTAGTAAGCTTTATCAAAAAAAATCTGCTGTGGCCACCACACGACCTCTCGCCTAACTCTGCTTATTCTACTAATCTAATAAATAGTTTTACTTACATTTTAATAGTTTCATCCAAGCAAAAGATGTCAACTATATTGTCACTGTCATAATCATTCAAATTTTATGTAGAAACAAATTTCATATCATGGACAACAAGATACTGGAATTTCAAAAAATAGAATATTAATTGTACTTTATTTTATTGTTAAATACTACCAAATTCAGCAAATTGTATTTATAATTATCTGTACCCATAGATAAGTATATTTTCTTTTATTTTTAATTGCAAAAATTGTCATAAATAAATAATGTACCAATATATTTAAGGAAAACTTTATCAAGTTTCAAAAAGTACTACTTCCGGTTTGCGGATTTCTACCAAAATGTTATCCGTTCTTAAGATACTTATTAAAACCTTAAATATGAAATTTGGTTATTAAAGGTTTGATACTTTTTCAGTTATCGTGGACGAAAAATCATCACATACGTCCATACGTCCATACGCACACACACACAGACATCAACGTGAAAATATTAAATTCGTATTCTAGAAATCCTAAAACGTGCTTATCCACCAAAAACTCATACTCGAAAATTTTGACCCATTACAATACCTCTCTTATAGAATATGAGGCGAGAGGTAAAAATGATGCAATGACAAATAACCGTAAATAAGTATTATATTGATTAAAAATTTGAGATAAATAAAGTAATATAATATATTTAATACAGAATAATATTTATCAGGACGGTGAACGCGTGCGAGGCGTAGTAACAAAGCGTGTAAAATATCTAAACGTGTAGTATTAGGGTGTAGTAACCTGTCATAGAACGAGGACCGCAGTTTGCGAAAATAAAGAAAATTAAGATAGCGCACAAACACGTACGGTATATACCGTTAGTCGACCAATGTTTTCCGTAAGCAAGCGCGATGGTAAAATGAACAACGCAAGTCCTACCTACTATAATCTTGACGACGCCCTAACCATTCGCGAAAAACAAAATAATTTTACGAACGTTAAATAATAGCTGACACTCGCACGGGCTACTGTGCCCTGCTCAACACAATCATCAAACTTGAAATACTTGCCGAAAGCAAGTGATACTCGTATAAGTAAATAATATAGACAATAAATTAATCTAAAGTATGAGTAATATAGAATACAAATTAAATTATCAGACTTTAAATTCTGGTAGTAAATAACTTAACCATAATATGTAACACAATGAAAATTTAGCAAAATATGACGCTACCAATAATTTTAATAGAATCAAGTAAAGGAAATTTGGGGCTGCGTGAAGTTAGCACGCCATATTGAAGCACAAACGATCAAATATATTGGAATCGATTGTACTTCGTTTGTGTTCTTTTGTGCCCTTTACAATTTTTTGGCAAGTCTTCAAATTCAGGAGATATTAAAAAATTTATTAAATGACAAGCTAACTTCACACTCAGCTCGCCATTTTCAAAAATATTTTAAAAAAGAATTTTGTTTTTACACCAATCGTTTGTACTTCGTTTGTGCCCTTTAGTGCACTAATTGATTCTAATTTATGATAAACGGTTCATTAGTTACAACAAATTTAAAAATGACGCGCTAACTTCACACTCAGCTCGCCATTTTCAAAAATATTTAGAAAACGAATTTTGTTTTTACACCAATCGTTTGTACTTCGTTTGTGCCCTTTAGTGCGCCAATTGATTCTATTTTATGATGGACGGTTTAATAGTTACAATAAATTTAAAAATGACGCGCTAACTTCTAACTCAGTTTGTCATTTTCAAAAATATTTAGAAAAAACTGGTTTCGTTTTTACACCAATTGTTTGTACTTCGTTTGTGCCCTTTAGTGCACCAATTGATTCTAATTTATGATCAACGGTTCAATAGTTATAACAAATTAAAAAATGACGCGTTTATTTCTAACTCGTCATTTTAAAAAATATTAATAAAAATTGTTTCGTTTGTACACCAATCGTTTGTATTTCGTTTTTTATACGCTATAGTACACTAATTGATTTTAAACGGTTTTATAGTTGTTATATCAAGTTTAAAAATGACACGCTAACTTCTCACTCAGCTCGTCATTTGAAAAATGCTTATATGATAATGCACTTTTGTGCCCTTAAGTAGACCTAATAGTCCAGGCAATTTACGTTTTGACCTGGGCAAAATTTCTTCAGAAGCTTTCTAAACGGTTTTCGGCTCAGAAAATGTCACAGAATAACATATCCAAAATCGGACGACGGGAACACCCCCAAAAATGGGTTCGAAAATTAAAAATGGCTTTAGTTTCGGATTTAGCGCAGAAATTTGCAAACTCAAAACTTGTGTATTGGTTTTACGTTTTATATAAAAACTTAATGTATTTGTATAAAAAGGTAACACATAAGGGAGAAACTGGAGGTCAAAAGCGTACCTAGGTAATTTACATTGTTGAAAATTAAAATTTGATATTTTTGCATTACGGCATTAAATTTGATTTGATTTTATTGTTTTAATGTACCTACACTAGTTCATTAATTAGCTTTTGATTACCGGTTATCCTCCATTGGCGTAAACAAAGTAAAATTGTAAAAAAATTCAAACATAAAAATATATGAGGATTGAGAAAAAATTACTGGGATATGCAGTCAACAATAAAATATATATTTCTCAATCGACTAGTTTTGACGTCACATACGTCATCCTCAGGAGCTACATTAATGAAATAACAATTAACAGGTTTTCTTAAATATAATAATTAAAGCAGAACAATAACTTACATAAAAAATTTAAATTTGTGTAATTTACATGAAAAAATCATTAAAATATAATATCATAATGCCCATGTCACACCGACGTGGCATGAAGCACGGTGCTCGATGTGGCATTTTGCTTCGTTCAAAGCTGTCAAAAGGGTGTCACACCGGTGTAGCAAAATGCCATACGAAAATTTGTATATTGCTATGTTCACTTCGTACTTTGAAGGGTTTTGAAAATTATTTTTGACAGCTGAGAATTAAAATTCATCAATTTTTTGTGTTAATTAAATCAATAATTAGTTAATATATTGACAAAAGCTGAAAGGGTTATATTCTTATTATCAAATTACTTACTGTTACTATTTTGACATCAATTATTCACCAAATGTCAAAAATTATATTGAGGACTCACTGTGAAATCAGCAACAAATTTCCATATGTCAAAATGCTCGACGGAATAGCGGCGATAACATTTTACGTTATTCATTTGTTCCCATAGAGCACCGTGCTTCGTGCTATGCCGGTGTGACATGGGCATTAGGAATTATTGTCAAAAATATTATATTTTGAAATCCAAAAGATTTCAAAAAATTTCGTTACAATATAACTTAAAAACGTAACGACATTTTTTTTATAGAAAAGAAGGTCGTATTTCATATAATGTATTTTCATTTGTTTTTCTGCCAAATTTAAAACAGCCCAACAAAGCCAATTTGAGTAATGCCTCGTTTTCATGTATCCGGAATCCGCAGATTTCTTGCGGAATAAAATGGCCGCCATGAATTCCGTCAGTAGTTAAGTTATTTTTAACTTTCTGCGGAACTCCGCAAGCTCCGCAAGTTTTGACGTTTAAACTGTCAGTTGTTATAACTTCAAATATATGTTTATTTATGTTGAATATGGATAGTGTTGCCGCGAGACGAGACTTGGCGAGACTTAAGGTCAGTCTCGTCTCGGTCTCGAAAAAGTCTCGAATACCTTGGTCTCGTCTCGGTCTCGAGCTGGTCTCGAGTGCTCTAGTCTCGTCTCGGTCTCGAGTCTCGGCGAGAGTCTCGACTTTTTAATATTTCTTAGAAATATGTGTTTATTAAATATATTACCTGCCATTGCATTAAAGAAGACCACCATAAAAAAAACTAGTAAAGTAAAGCATTAGGAAAATGAAAGCTTGAGTTTTGAATGAAACACCAAATAGTACCTATAATTCTCAATATACATGGAAATGGAAATTTTACACGACATACTCACTATCCACTATCTCGCACGTCTGTATTGTACAGTGTATTAATTTTAGACAAAAAAAATCAATTTTATTATACTACGAGACAGGCGCGGCGATTTTAACTGCAGTTGTTTGTACAAACAACAAATACATTTAAATATTTTTGATTAATATTCCACTCACGTCACTTTTGACCAATTGGAATGCTCTATTTGTTCGAAGAAGGTAGGTTTTTAGTGAATATTCCATACATGTCATTTTTAACTAATGAGAATGCATTATTTGTTCGTAGAAGGCATTTTTTAAGCAATGAAATTAGATAAAACCACAGTAGATATGTCCATGGTTACCAAGTTGATATATAAATATAATTCGGGCCATAAATTAATTATGTAAAATTACTTATAATTATAATTCCTGCGTAAACGACAACTCGGGTCAAAATTGACTCTAAAATTTATATAAAGCATTCTAAAATTTCACAATACAAAACATCAAACTGAAATAGCAACGAGTTGCTGTAGAAAGACAACAAATTATTAACAAAAAATCATTGCATGAAGCAGTCTGCTCTGCTTTGTTCAAAATTACGTGTATGGAGTGTGGAATAATCATTATTATTATAAATTTAGAAGAAGTACAATGTTTTTAAAAATAAATAAATTATATTAAAAAATTTATACTTTTAAATGAATATTACAAATTAATTATTTAAAATGAGACTCGAGAGTCTCGACGAGACTCTCGGCGAGACTCGATACTGGTCTCGTCTCGGTCTCGAGTCTGTTATCGAGACTGAACTGATGGTCTCGTCTCGATTTTTCGAGACGAGACGAGACGAGACCGAGATGGAATTCGTGGCGGCCATTTTATTCCGCAAGAAATCTGCGGATTCCGGATACATGAAAACGAGGCATAAATCGGCACGTTAGAGTGAGAGTGACCAATAACTAAAATATTCCTTGTGATGCATACGCAGCGGGAAATTCAAATTTTCAAGAGCAATAATCGATCTGCTGCGACTTAAAAAATTCGATTAATTTGAGAAGGTAGGGAAAAGAAAATGTGCTGTAAGAAGTTTTTTTTCGATCCAAGGTCAAATTAAAAGTTACAAAGTTCCTTCTTCCGCGCGCAAATTTTTTTTTCTTTTCAAAATAAAATTGGTACCTATCTCAAATTTCAACTTTCGGTAATGAAATCCTTATACATTTTTTAACTTTCTTTTAGGTAGTTATCAATATGTAATGTAACTGGATAAAAGTGGCACTTTTCATGCTCTATGTTAAACGTTTGTCAATATCATTGAATCAGTAATTTAAATGTTTTACAATTAACAAAATTAATAAACATATAAGCCGGCTTTATGCAGCATCATCATAGTCACTATCATAGTCACAGTCTTAATCATAAGAAATAAAACTTGTTTCTTTAATACACCTGTGTATGCAGCATTGTCATAGTCACAGTCATAGTCATTATGATAACCAATTGGATAGTTTCAATTCTTACGACTAAAACTGTGACTATGATAGTGACTATGATGATGCTGCATAAATCCGGCTTCAAAAATATTATTTTACGTTCATATTCTTTTGTGAATGAAATCTATATTTTTTTCCAATCGTCTTGGGTAAGAGAAACGGGGAGGCATCCGCGCCTGAAGGCACACTATAATTATTGACAATTATTAACATAACATTTGAATTGTATTTGTCGAATTCTTCCGTTATTTCAAACAGGGTAATTGCACCTCAGCATTCACATAAATCAGGTTTTTTAGCTGTAGTTATTAATGTCATCTATGTGTCAGTTACAATATTTTGACATAAATCGGTAAAGGACGTATCGACTATATTTTATTTCTTTCTTGTGATCTAAATATAATAGGCATCTTCACCATAATCGAAATAAGGAATATTAATGATAAAAACATAAATTAGATGTCCTGTTATGACTAATAGTGCAGATAACAAGTTTTTAAATAATTTCATTTAAAAGATATAAATTATTTAAGATTCCATGACGTAGGTAGTACAGGGCGTAGTTTGTTTTATATGGAACGTTGTCATTGGACACAAAAATTTTCGCGCGGTGAGAAGATGAGAAGAAGAGACATGATGCGGCAGAGAACGTAACTACCATCTGTCATTATTACATTATTCGTGCTTATTTCATTTGTGTTTGATTTCATTTTATACTTTTAACTGCTACAAAATATGTTTTTTGGCATAGCAAGACGACTTTTTAATATGAAATAAATAAATAAAAAATACAGTGTAGGAGCCTATTTAATTAATAAAATTTCATTAGGTATGTCTATCATTTTCATTCATTTTTCAGTGACACTGACAAAAATATCAAAATATATTTTTTTAAAAAACAACAATATCCCTATCATTTTTAACTTCATGATCCCTTTTGAAAATGACGAGTTAGTAGTTAGCGCGTCATTCAAATTTTAATATCGATATTCGAAGTCGAACAATATCGATAATTTTCGATATATCGAAAAATCGATATTATCGATAAATATCGATATAATATCGATTAATATCAATAAATATCGGTATAATATCGTTGTATATCGATAAATATCGATATAATATCGATTTATATCGAAAAAAAACGATATAATATCGATTTATATCGATTAATATCGATAATTATCGATAAGTCGATATATCGATACAAATTATTTTCAATATCTATATCCGATATTTAAAAATATTAATATTAATATTTTAATTAATTAATATTAATATTAATATTTTTCCCAGCCCTAGTTATAACCATTGAACCGTTCATCATGAATTAGAATCAATTAGTGCACTAAAGGCCACAAACGAAGTACAAACGATTGATGTAAAAACAAAACCAGTTCTTTAAATATTTTTGAAAATGACGAGCTGAGTTAGAAGTTAGAGCATAATTTTTAAATTTATTGTAACTATTGAACCGTTCATCATAAATTAGAATCAATTGGTGCACTAAAGGGCACAAACGAAGTACAAACGATTGGTGTAAAAACAAAACTAGTTTTTTAAATATTTTTGAAAATGGCGAGCTGAGTGTGAAGTTAGCGCGTCATTTTTAAATTTGTTGTAACTAATTAGTGTTGCCGCGAGACGAGACTTGGCGAGACTTAAGGTCAGTCTCGTCTCGGTCTCGAAAAAGTCTCGAATACCTTGGTCTCGTCTCGGTCTCGAGTTGGTCTCGAGTTCTTTAGTCTCGTCTCGGTCTCGAGTCTCGACGAGAGTCTCGACATTTTAATTTCTTAGAAGTATGTGTTAATAAAATATATTACCTGTCATTGCATTAAAGAAGACCACCGTAAAAAACTAGTACAGTATAAGCATTAGGAAAATGGAAGCTTGAGTTTTGAATGAAACACCAAAATATTATAATTCACCATATACATGGCACTGGAAATTTTACACGACATACTCACTGTCCCCGCACGTCTGTATTGTACAGCGTATTTATTTTAGACAAAAAAATTTCAAATTTATTATATTAGGAGACAGGCACGGAGATTTCAACTACAGTTATTTGTACAAACATGTTCTTTCAATACATTTAAATATTTTTGATTAATATTCCACATACGTCACTTTTGACCAATTAGAATGCTCTATTTGTTCGAAGAATGTAATTTTTTAGCGAATATTCCGTACACGTCATTTTTAACCAATTTGTTCGTAGAAGGCATTTTTTAAGCAATGAAATTAGAAAAAACCACAGTAGATATGTCCCATGGTTACCCTTTGTTGATATATAAATATAATTCGAGCCATAAATTAATTAGGTAAAATTACTTATAATTATAATATAATAAACGACAAGTCGGGTAAAAATTTACTCTTAAATTTATACAAAGCATTCTAAAATGTCACAATACAAAATATCAACTGAAATAGCAACGAGTTGCTGTAGAATGACAACAAATTATTAACAAAAAATCATTGCATAAAGCAGTCTGCTTTGTTCAAAATTACGTGTGTGGAGTGTGGAATAATCACTATTCATATGAAATTATAAATTTAGAATACAATTTTTTTTAAAATAAATAAATGATCTAACTTTTATTAAAAAATTTCTACTTTTAAATGAATATTACAAATTAATGATTTAAAATGACACTCGAGAGTCTCGACGAGACTCTCGGCGAGACTCGATACTGGTCTCGTCTCGGTCTCGAGTCTGTTATCGAGACTTAACTGATGAGACTAGTCTCGAGTCTCGCGGCAACACTATAACTAATGAACCGTTTATCATAAATTAGAATCAATTAGTGCACTAAAGGGCACAAACGAAGTACAAACGATTGGTGTAAAAACAAAATTCTTTTTTTAAATATTTTTGAAAATGGCGAGCTGAGTGTGAAGTTAGCGCGTCATTTAATAAATAGTTAATATCTCCAGAATTTGAAGACTTGCCAAAAAATTGTAAAGGGCACAAAAGAACACAAACGAAGTACAATCGATTCCAATATATTGGATCGTTTGTGCGTCAATATGGCGTGTTAACTTCACGCAGCCGAAATTTGGGCTTATCTGTGAACTTATGGCGTTGGCGCAGTCACCGTAGTCCTCGACAAATGAATGTAGGATGTAGGTATCCCTTAGAGGAGTGAATGACGTCAGAGTTCAAAATGGCGGAACTTCCGGTAAATGACACGGCCACGTTTCCAATTTTAACTATTCCTCGAACTCCAAGATATTAGTCCTTATGTAGGTGATGGAATCCTACCCTTGTGCCACAATATGTCCCAAATTTTGTTTTTTCGCCAACTGTCAAAAAACATGACATTTTTGTATTGTTATGGATACGCAAAGTTTGTGATTTTTTCACAGTGAAAAAATGAAACGTATTTTTTCACTGTGAAAAAATAAATTTTATTTTTGCATACTTTTGGTAATAAATTTGAAATTACAGCGTTTGCAGTATTCGTTACCTCAAGGGAAGTATCGCACTATCGCTCATTGTTAGTGTTTCTTAATCAAATTCACAAGGAAAATAAACTGGGAAAAATAATGAATTCGTTGACAGTTCTTTATTTATCAAACAACAATTGCGAATTCCCTCGGTTACAATACCCAGGTGACTTTGCAGATGGTAGCAAATTAATTTTATTTTGTACTTTTACCTCTCGCCTAGAGAGGTATAGGGATCGTGAAAAAATTCGATGTCGAGATTTTTGTCAATAAGCACGTTTTGGCACCTTTAGAACCTATTTTGACTATTTTCACGATAATGTCTGTGTGTGTGTGTGTGTGTGTGTGTGTGTGTGTGTGTGTGTGTGTGTGTGTGTGTGTGTGTGTGTGTGTGTGTGTGTGTGTGTGTGTGTGTGTGTGTGTGTGTGTGTGTGTGTGTGTGTGTGTGTATGTGTGTGTGTATGTGTGTGTGTATGTGTGTGTGTATGTGTGTGTATGTGTGTGTGTATGTGTGTGTGTATGTGTGTGTGTATGTGTGTGTATGTGTGTGTATGTGTGTGTATGTGTATGTGTGTGTATGTGTGTGTATGTGTGTGTGTGTGTGTGTGTGTGTGTGTGTGTGTGTGTGTGTGTTCGTTCTTATTCATTATCTCAAATTCTATTGAACATAAAATTCTAATATTTTGCATTATATATTTCTACATGTTAATGAAGAGCTGATTAGATTTTGGTAAAAAAAATTTTCTTGAAGCATTTTAACATTTTTTGCAAAAAATATAGAAAATTCTGCGATAGTTACAATTTGTCATACGACATTTCAAAGAACAAATTATATCTTACAATATTTATTTACCATCTTGTCTATATCTCTTACCAATAAAGGAAAATTATTTTTCAAAGATATATAATTTTACCTACCACGATTTGTAAATCACAATATAGGAAAAAAATTAAAAACAAAAATGAATATGTCAATGTGACAGATGAACAGATGTATACACAGTTTCTGAAATTTTGGTTTCACCATTTATAAAGAAATGTATAAATGTATTAATAACTGGATTTGAAATTTAGTAGGTACCTAGAAGCTGAAATTTAATTAATAAAAAATCTGACGTGGACACCACATGACTTCCTTGTACGCCTTGTGTGTTCATACTTTTCTTAATAACTAAAATGTAATATAATATTAAAAATTCTTTTAACTTATTATACTAGTATACTCACAAATATATTTTAGTCATTTGATTTAAACTGCAGAAGAAGATATAAAGCATATTTTACTATTGTCACTGTCATGTCATAATCATTTAAATTTTACGTAGTAACAAATGTTAATCGATCATGGACTACAAGATACCGAAATACTATAAATTATAAATATATACTTTAATTATTTTTAAATGATAGCAGATACAAAAATATTTATAAAATACCGATTGTAGGTAATAATCACATAATCTTTCATTTAAAATAAAAAAAATTGTCTAAAATTAAATATTTATCGAAATATTTTTTAAAAGTACTACTTCCGGTTTGTAGACTGAAACCAAAAATAGGAGGTGCACAACTAGATGCTATAACAGTCCTAAATACAAAATTTCAACTTTCTACGTCTAACCGTATTTGAGTTATGCGATACACATACGTCCGTCCGTCCGTACGTACAGACGTCACGTCGAAACTAGTCATAATGGATTCAGAAAAGGTCAAAACGGATATTTCCGTCAAAATCTGAGAACCGAAATTTTTCGCGATTACAATACTTCCTTACTTCGTACAAGGAAGTAAAAACTGACTGAATTCCAGTAAGTTTTTATCCTTCCATTAAAGGTATCCAGTCAAGAAGCATCATCGATTCATTATTAACTGGATATAATGTAATAAGGTAATAATAAAATAAAAATTGTATCCACAAAGAGCTAATTACAGTGTCAAGGCGGGAGGTTATGTGCTGGCCACAACAGATTTTTTTCCTACGTTTTACTGAATAAAACAATAATTATTGTTGATCTATTTTTTTTGACAGTTGTCGAAAAAATATTGTTTGTATTTCGTGTGCGAAGTGATTGTATTTTTATTGCGCTTTCGAATTAATTTGTTACCTCGACCTGACGGTCTCGGTTAAAATTGACATTCTAACGCGCAACAAAAAAAACAATCACTTCGCACACTTAATACAAAAATAACTATTTTAATAAATGGAAATAAAAAGCCTAAAATAATAGCTAATTAGCATACGACTGGGGGGTACATAGAATAAATAAAGAATCAAACATAGCTGACAAAAATTCAGCAGTACGAATTGTACTCAATAAATAATGTTTTTCGTGCAGAAGAATTGATGAGCAAAAGTCAAGTAATTACCTTTTGATCAGTGCCGGATTAACCCATGGGCATTATGGGCAGCTGCCCAGGGCCCCGACGTTCAGGGGCCCCGGAAGAACAAAACTAATTTTAATATAACAATAAAATTATTTCAATTAGTTTTTACTTCTTCCCAATTTATGAATTCAATAGTATTTTTTTATGGATTAATAGATGAAACGATACAGTTTAAATTGTGCAAAAAACTAGGAATTATTAAAAAATTTTGATAAAAATTTCTTGAAACAGTATTTTAATAAATAGAAGCCAGAAAATGTTTTGATAAGTACGAATAATATTTTCGATGTCCCGATATTGGTTAGAGTTATTTTTATTATGACGATTTATTATGTACCCAAGGCCAGCGATTTAACGGGTTTAACGAGGCTCATGTACCTACCTATGCAAGTCTAATTAATGGTGCACAACACCCATGCAAATTAAATCTGAAAACAGATTTATATTCAATATAATGAAAAATTACTATGGCATATAAAACCATATAATAATTTTTTAATTTTGTTTTATTTTAAGTCATGACATAAAATTTTATGCGATTCCTCGAGACTCGATCTTAGAGATGTAAATGGTGTTTTTCATGTCAAAAAATTAAATTTTAAGATACCTATAATACTTAACCTTAAATTAAACAAAATTTTCGCCTGCGGCGCATTTCTTTCGTTTTTTATAATTACCCTCTCTGAATATATCACAGGGATTTGCCCTTAAGCCACGCAAAAAATTTTAATCGTCGCCCCTATTTAATAGGTACTTTTTATTTTGTTACCAAATGTATATTATGTTATTTATATATTTTGTTATTTTACATTTTATTTATGTTTTAATAACAAAAATAATTCCTGAAAAAAAACGAATAACCTAAACTAGGAGAGGGGGGGGCCACAATAATTACTGCCCAGGGCCCCATAAATCATTAATCCGGCTCTGCTTTTGATGGTAGGTGGCTTTAAGGTATGTAATGTGTTGGCCAGTGAAATATCAAATCCGGGCTTTACCCGTTGGAAAATATTAGCCAAATCGAAGGTTTCTTTCCACAAAATCCCTCCTGCTGGAGGATAATTCCAAAAATACACTTCAAACTCAGCAAAATTGACTAATTTCAATACACCAGAAACACTTCGTCTTCACAAAAAGCCTCAAGAACAATCAATCTTTCCAGAAAAAAACAGAAACAAGCCGAATTTTCTCATTCTTCTATCGAATGAGATGGATAGATATGAGTTATAAGAGGATAGAAGAAGATAACCAATCGCAACCTAGCGTAAGATATTTAAACAATAAATATTGAACTAAAGAATACTTTACACGGTGTTGTTGCGGACCTTTATCAGCTACAATAATGTGTTGAATATTAAATTAAGTAAATATGTAGTTTGTGTTATAAAAAAATGTCATATAAATTGATTAGGAATAATTTTAAAGATTATTTTACTCTAAAACTATTACTACATCTGCACTTAACGTGTGCACGAGCCTTTACGTTAAGACTGCGTTTAAAGCCCTCTATGAAAAAACGTGGCCAATTTTTGAACAAACCAGAGTTTCAAACCATATATGAAAACACATCGCCACCATTCCCTAATGGGGTAGAGCTATTTACCTAAAGATGTCACCGTAGTAAGACAGCACATCAGTCAGGTAGTACGACCCGCGTAGGGAAGGTAAGGGGAATGGGGAATGGGCAAGGGATGTACGCCAGATGGGAAAGAACCGAAAGAACGCATTGCACCATGCACACAACACAATAAATTCTATTCGGCTTCACAAATTCACGAACGGTGATTCCATGCCTGTTTCCATACTTACCCAAATAGTCTAAATAATATTTTTAGAATGATGTAAACTGTACTGTACATACGAGTAAAGAAAATAATTTCATATTTATTAATAAAGCAAAACATTTTAATTTCAATTAAAGTCTACAAAACAATAATAATAAATTATCAGTAAATTTTTCTACAAATATATATTTTTGCCAGTTCTATAATAATATATAGTATAATACAATTTACATAAAAATACAGTACCTACGTAAACAATAATTTTTTTTATTGTTTATATTTAGTTGACCATGGGTTTGATAAAATAATTATGATTTTTTTGTAACATGTGCACGCAAAATGAGCTTATTTAGAGGGAGCAAAACGCATTTTTGTTCCCTTGAGATGTTTTGCTCCCTCTCTATTATTTTCGAGAAGCGGAGTAGCGACCGTTACACTGAGGGAGCAAAATATCTCAAGGGAGCAAAAACGCGTTTTGCTCCCTTTAAACAAGCACGTTTTCCGCTCATTTTTCTGTGCACTCGTTACAAAAATTATCGTATGCACTTCGGGAGGAACGCTTTTGCTCTCTCGAGTGAATTGACAGCACAAGACTGATTCAGTCCTGTGTTGTCAATTCACCCGCGGGAGCAAAATCGAGTTTTCCTCCCTTGGTGCATAATGTACTATTTTCCGTTGATATCTGTAATCGTTGAATAGTGTACGAGTATGTTTGGAAGTGTGTATAAATTATATCAACAGAAAATATTAAAGTTTTTTTTATTAAAAAAAGTCAGACATAAAATCCAAAATTGGAGTTCTACTATCAGCTATTTCAGGAAGAATATAATTTAAATACAAATATTTTAGTTTTGGTAACATTACTTGCTGCCATAAAACTTCATCTTTTTCAACTTTTTCTATATACAGGTCGACATTAATGAAATAACAATATTCTTTATTATTTATTTGATAAAAGTAATTATGGTTTCTTTTTAACATTTTTTTTGCTTGAGTATTCAAAGTTTCACTGGTATTACTAAAAAAGAAATGAAAGTTATACCTACAGTTTGTTTATTTAAAGTAGACTAAATTTACACATATACAGAAAACGATACAAAAGTATTGATTTAAACAATTTCATTATTCAAGATTTGTACTGATAAAATCAATTTGCTGTACTTGTTATTTATTTAATGTAAAACTTGAAATTTTTACATAATATTGTATTTGTATTAACATACTATCATATTTTGTTGCTACATTAATACCGATTCAAAGTCAAATATTTTAAAAAGAATTTTCAATACCTTTATGTGCAAAAATAAATAAAAATATTACTTTTAATTCTGCGTCAGTAAGAAATAGTATAATAATGATTGGGATTGGAATATTAGTCTATTTTTAGAAACAAATAATAATCTTAGGGAGGGGGTAATTTTTGCCGCTCCCCCTCCTTTCAGTTAATTAAATTAATGTTTTTTCGACTGTTTTTTATTGTAATGTGTAAAAAATACTCGAAATCTCAGGTATACAGCATGTATTTTTCTTACATACCTAACCGACGTTTCAGTTAGCACTGGAACTTTCTTTAGGGTCTAAAATTTACAACAATAATTACAACAATGTATATAAAACAATTACCTAAGAGATTAGGTATATACATTGTTGTAATGATTGTTGTAAATTTTAGACCTTGAAGGTTTATCTGTAAACCGAAACGTCGGTTATGCAAGAAGAATAAATGCTGTATTACTGAGATTTCGAGTATTTTTACACTTTACACCTTTCAGTAAATTTTATATAGTTGTAGTAGCACAATGCATCTTCAAAAAATATCTATACATAAATTACAAATCTTATAAACACTTGCAGCTTGTAGCAATATAAAAAGAAAAAAGTGATATTATGTTGGTACACATACTATTTGAAGAGAGAATTTGATTTCTTGAGTTGTAATAAAAAATAAGTAATTTAGAACTTTTAAACTTTTTTTAAGCTTCCACTTAGATTTTGCAACTCTCGACTTTTTATTTTCCTTATTAATTTTGCTTGGAGCAATTAAAGATTTGCGGCCCACATTTAACAATAATAAGCGAAACTTAACTCTTTAACAATGTACAAAACGATATTGTCAAATCAAGATCACAAGTGAAAGTGAAGGTTTTACCCTTAGCAAGCAGCACAATTTATATACCTGTACAACTGTTATTTAACCGTTAATCCATGGAAAGCACCTTATTTCAGGTATTGAGCAGTAGATTGTTTTTCGATAGCAACACTAACAGTTATTTCAATCCTATAAATCAAACTTTAAATCTTGGAAAAACTTCTGTATTTGAATTAGCAGAGTTTTCCCTCAGCAGCACAAACTATAATAATCTTAACATAAATGTTATTAACCCCGTTAATTTCAAAATAAACTTTTAATCCTTTAAATCAAAGTAAATCTTTTAATATTTTATCTTAACATAACTTATTAAGCCCGTTAATTCAAAGAAAAAAATGTCAACTGTCAATCTGTTTGTTTTCCTCTACAGTTAGATTTTTCGCCTATAAAACGCTTATAAATATCTCAGTACAAATTACAGTAAATGAAAATGTTCTCGCTTCAACTAGCTGGAACAAATTTGAACAGCCGGGTCCACTACCGTCTACCGCTCTCTTCTTAACCGACCGATATCCTAGTGACAAGAAGCTGAACTATTTATTCGCTAAAATGCATTATGGCGGGCGCTCAGCCCTACATTTTTTTATTCGTACAAATTTCAAAAACTGTTGAATATATACGATTTTTGAAATTATATTTATAAACAATATCATATATTCTTTGTTAGGAGACTAATTTCAATACATTTATTTTTCTAGTACTGGAGAATTTAATTATTGTATTAAAAATTTAAACAATAAACAAAAATGTTATATATGGTGACATAGATATTTAAATACTAAATACAAATTTGAAGACCGGATCCCTTTAAGTGCAATAGTTCTTGAGATTTGTATGCTTGAAATTTTAGTGCACTTCGAACGCAGTCTTAAGCGGCAAGCGCTGAGCGTTATACGGTGACAGCATAAACTATTCTGGAGTTGTCAAAAATTGTAAACAAAATATAAAACTACTAATGCAGGGTTTGATGTATTCTAATTCCATTAATAGGGTAGTTTACCATTTTTTTGTTAAATTTTTTATTGAAACTTCATGTTATTTGAAAGCGATTGAGAGTACTGATAAGCCTTAATAGACTTGTTTAGTGGTTACGTCACACTGGTTCCAAACTGGTTCGTTGCTAAGACCGTTGCTATGCAAGTCGGTAAAACAGGCTGGTTTGACGTTTGCCGTTTGACAATAACTGCGTCTTTAAATTTATTTTGAGATTTAATTGTTTTAAAGTGGCTTAAAAACACGTAATAAAGTTTAGTTCGGTAATAAATTATTTTATAAATGATTTTTGATTGTCAAACCAAACTGTTTTATCAACTAGCATAGCAACTACCTTAGCAACGAGTGGCCATTTTCTTGTTTGGAACCAGAAAGTGACGTCACACTAAACAAGTCTATTGTTCTTAATAAAGCTGTAATTAATTTTTAAAGTTTGTGTGACGTAGATGTACAACTGAAAATCTTCTCAAACAATGGGGCTGGAATTAAAATGTACTGATGTAAAATCAACTGTTTTTAAATGTTACAAAATATAAAATACAATTTGGTAGTTTCTTTATTACTGTATGTAAGAATACACGTGAAAATATATTATTTAGATATATAATTTATAAATTTGCCTTCAAAAATTTGATCCTGAGTTTTACTACCACTTATATGATTCGCAGACCTATGTCATTCAACATATCTTGCAATGGGAGTATTCGGGCAAAGCTTATCAATTTTCATTACAGATTTAGCAAAAAACTATGATTTTATGCTAGCGCGCTAAACTGCACATATTTTACTACGAAATTCGATTGGAATTATCAAAGAATTTAATTTAATTCTTGTTACCTACTTCAATTAATGACATTGATTGGAATGATAACGGATCCACGATATCTACTAAATATATTATAAAATGTCAAATTGGTTAAATATTTTGACAATTATGTCGTTTGTCTGTCCCTATGGTTTGTATTTATATTTTACGGCTAATATCGAAGAATCAACGAAGCAAAGTCCCTAACGTGTAACTTTATTTGGCAGAAATCGTTATAAATAAATTTAATTTCTTGTGATTAATTTTTAAAGTACATTACTTTACATGACAGTTCATAGATAAAGAAACACTACGTTGAACAAAGATAGACGGCATACACGTTGCAATAATTCAGAATAGGATAGATGTGTGAGAGAGAGAGAGTGAGAGAGAGAACGCATTACTGTGACGTAGATGTACGATACGTAAAATCTCAAATATTTAAAGAACTATTAACTTTTTGAAAACTTTTTTCATGGCAATAACTTATTACTGGGGTCTCCTTTCAATATAATTGACTGGATTGCTAATTTGCTACTATGGTAAACTACCCTATTTAAAATAACAATATTTAACTGAGATCAAAAAAGGTAAGATAATTGTTACATAATGAATGAGAAATAATTTAGATTTATTTTAGGCTCAACAATAAAAGTTTGGATGAACAAATTATATGAATATTATCGTAACCTAAGTTTGGAACGTAACAATACATATTTGAATTCTACATATTATTACATATTTATTTTTTTTGTTTCATATTAATTTCATTTAATTTTATTATACAAAACATTATTTTGAATACAATAAGTCTATTTTCTAATATAAAATAAATCGATAACTTTGTTTTAAAGTGAAACGTTAGTGACACAAACATTTGGTCACCTCTGAAGATACTTTATACGTCACGAGCAAATACCAGACCTACCATATCTTTAAGAAATCATATCTCGCTTAATACGATCAATTATTTTCATATCGCAATTTTAATCGTCATAGTTTTTTATGTAGTTTTAGAAAAAAAATAATTAAAAATCGGTGGCGAAGTCTAATAAATAATACAATTTATTGAAAGAAATAATTGTAATGCATTTGTCGCGAAACAAAACGGTCAAAGAAGGTTAGGTTGTACTAGCGTCAGGCCCCGCTACGCGGGCCTTCGGCTAGGTCGCGCTGCCGCGCGACAAGGTGGATTCGCCCGCTCCGCGGGCTCAATCTTCGCGAACTCTGAATGTGGGACAGTTCGGTACTTCGTGCCTCAATTATAACGATTTTAACATTCAAACTCTACCGCTGCGCGCGACAAGAGGGACTCGCCCGCTTCGCGGGCTTAAGCTTCGCGGACCCTGAATGTGGGACAATTTGGCACTTCGTGCCTCAATTACTTATAACGATTTTAACATTTAGACTCTACCGCTGCGCGCGACAAGGGGGATTCGCCCGTTTCGCGGGCTTAAGCTCCGCGGACCCTGAAATGGGACAATTTGGCACTTCGTGTCTCAATTATAACGATTAAAACATACAGACTCTACCGCTGCGCGCGACAAAGGGGATTCGCCCGCTTCGCGGGCTTAAGCTCCGCGGACCCTGAATGTGGGACAATTTGGCACTTCGTGCCTCAATTATAACGATTATAACATTCAGACTTTACTGCTGCGCGCGACAAGGGGGATTCGCCCGCTTCGCGGGCTTAAGATCCGCGGACCCTGAATATGGGACAATTTGGCACTTCGTGCATCAATTATAACGATTTTAACATTCAGACTCTACCGCTGTGCGCGACAAGGGGGATTCGCCCGCTTCGCGGGCTTAAGCTCCGCGGATCCTGAATGTGGGACAATTTGGCACTTCGTGCCTCAATTATAACGATTTTAACATTCAGCCTCTACTGCTGCGCGCGACAAGGGGGATTCGCCCGCTTCGCAGGCTTAAGCTCCGCGGACCCTGAATGTAGGACAATTTGGCACTTCGTGCCTCAATTATAACGATTTTAACATTCAGACTGTACCGCTGCGCGCGACAAAGGAAATTCGCCCGCTTTGCGAGCTTAAGCTCCGTGCTCCGCGGACCCTGAATGTGGGACAATTTGGCACTTCGTGCCTCAATTATAACGATTTTAACATTCAGACTCTACCGCTGTGCGCGATAAGGGGGATTCGCCCGCTTCGCGGGCTTAAGCTCCGCGGACCCTGAATGTAGGACAATTTGGCACTTCGTGCCTCAATTATAACGATTTTAACATTCAGACTCTACCGCTGTGCGCGACAAGGGGGATTCGCCCGCTTCGCGGGCTTAAGCTCCGCGGACCCTGAATGTGGGACAATTTGGCACTTCGTGCCTCAATTATAACGATTTTAACATTCAGACTGTACCGCTGCGCGCGACAAAGGAAATTCGCCCGCTTTGCGAGCTTAAGCTCCGTGCTCCGCGGACCCTGAATGTGGGACAATTTGGCACTTCGTGCCTCAATTATAACGATTTTAACATTCAGACTCTACCGCTGTGCGCGATAAGGGGGATTCGCCCGCTTCGCGGGCTTAAGCTCCGCGGACCCTGAATGTAGGACAATTTGGCACTTCGTGCCTCAATTATAACGATTTTAACATTCAGACTCTACCGCTGTGCGCGACAAGGGGGATTCGCCCGCTTCGCGGGCTTAAGCTCCGCGGACCCTGAATGTGGGACAATTTGGCACTTCGTGCCTCAATTATAACGATTTTAACATTCAGACTGTACCGCTGCGCGCGACAAAGGAAATTCGCCCGCTTTGCGAGCTTAAGCTCCGTGCTCCGCGGACCCTGAATGTGGGACAATTTGGCACTTCGTGCCTCAATTATAACGATTTTAACATTCAGACTCTACCGCTGTGCGCGATAAGGGGGATTCGCCCGCTTCGCGGGCTTAAGCTCCGCGGACCCTGAATGTAGGACAATTTGGCACTTCGTGCCTCAATTATAACGATTTTAACATTCAGACTCTACCGCTGTGCGCGACAAGGGGGATTCGCCCGCTTCGCGGGCTTAAACTCCGCGGACCCTGAATGTGGGACAATTTGGCACTTCGTGCCTCAATTATAACGATTTTAACATACAGACTACCGCTGCGCGCGACAAAGGAAATTCGCCCGCTTTGCTCCGCGGACCCTGAATGTGGGACAATTTGGCACTTCGTGCTTTAATTATAACGATTTTAACATTCAGACTCTACTGCTGCGCGCGACAAGGGGGATTCGCCCGCTTCGCGGGCTTAAGCTCCGCGGATCCTGAATGTGGGACAATGTCGATGTTCGATCCCCATTTTAAACAATTTTATAAAGTAGTTATCATCTAGCCCTTTAGTTTTAAAAATATATCAAACTCGATGGATTTGTGATAAATTCCGAGGAAACTATAAAACCGGAAAATGCTAATATAAAATGTTTATAATTTTAACTGTAATATAAGTACTAAATTTTCTGACGTCTTTTGATATGATTATTGGAATATACCAAGTAGGTAGTCATAGTAGTGTTTTAAAAAGAAAATAACAAAATTTTGTGAAAACTAAAAAAAATGCTTTTTGTCCGACTAAAAACAAAAGCCAAATTGTCAAAAATCATTTTAATGCATACTGTAGATTTTTTGTCCTTATTAAGACCTTAAATTTGATATCAATCGCGATATAATTTAAAAAATATTCAGAAAAACAAATGCCGGTCACCGACTGCAATTTTTACTTATTAAACAGCCATCATTTTGGGCAACATTAGACGAGAAGTTTGATACCAATCATGATTTATGTTAAGTTTTTATTGAAAAACATATGCCGATCATAGAAGCCATATTTTGTACCCCTTGGTACTAATTACCATACATATTTTTGTAAAAACAGATTTGATACTTGATACAAGTACAAGTGCAATAACAATCTAGATCATCTCTAGTCCGCGTCGTGTCCCGTGCTTGTCCAGTTGTTAGTTAGTGTGCGTATCTAGGATAAAGATCCCAGTGGGGCGACTTGGGCAGGACAAACTCAAATTATTCAACCCAAACTCAAGTACAATAGATAAAAATCCCGATTATCGGACACCATTTTTAGCACGTTTGTTAAATTTGTATATTAATTTGACATTTAAAACTTTCAGTAAAATACTGAGAAATAGTACCTATTATCCATGGATATTGGATATAGATACCTAATTTTAATTAAACATTTACACTTGGGTCAAAATATATTACTATAAATACTACAGTAATAAATCACAATATGATTCAACTTCACAGTGCATTGTAAAATTGAATAAAAATTTTCAAAAAATATATTACAAATTTCTACAAAAGCATGTAAACATAATACGTGCTCCATCTTTAAATACTCAATAAAATTTTCAAAATACTTCTACCTTATCAAATATAAAAGATAAATCCAAATAAAATTTCAAATTGGAAACGTCAAATCTGACAGTAGACAAAAAAATCATTTTTATCAAAAAGAAAACAAAACTTCCATGGCATGCTCCCATTTGCGTTCCGTGCATTTTTCAGTTTTTTCTTAATAACTTTCTTAATATAATATATATAATATAATAATATTGGGTTGAAACATGCATAGAAATATAGTCAAATTCATCCTCTACCTATATGTCAAATGAAAAAAACAATCGAATAACGTATAATGCCCGTATCCAAGGAGTCAAAAAAATCACTGTTTTTCAACTCCCCTGCGACTACCACGCCATCTACAATATTCATATACCCAAAAGGCACTACTTCACATGAACCTCTATGAAATAAAAAAAAGTTCATAAAAATCGGTTCACCCGTTTAGGCAGTAGGCGAGTCTAAAAACGGTTGCTAAGCTGCTGAAAATGATCTCAAGCCTTTTAGTATATAAGACTAGCGTCAGGCCCCGCTACGCGGGTCTTTCGGCTAGGTCCGTGCTGCCGCACGGACTGTGTTTATATGGCCTCACACTCGCTTCGCTCGCGAGTAACATAACGAATTAATTTCGGGCCTCAAATGAATCCAATTTTACATTTAGATTAAAATTGAATTTTAAATGTCACTTTGACATTGACAGCTGTCACTTTGACATTGATTGCTGTCACTTTGATATTGATTGCTGTCACTTTGACATACGCAATATTTTCAATTAAATAATTATACATTTAAAATTGTTGCAAAATCCGAAAGTGGATTTGTCATCTGATAAATTCATTTGTTACGAAATGTTTTACTGAATTTAGATTGCGACTTAACAAGGATACATAAACAAAACATTTTCGTTACTTAGGACAGCGTGGTTTGTTTTAATTTAAAAATTAATTGTTGTATGAAAAAATACTTGATCATGTCAATCATGAACAATGTTAAGTTGACCATCGCTGTATACGGGTTAAACGGGTTATACTATAGTTTACATGGAATACTGAAAATATTTTATGACATTATTTTTATTATAGGTAGTTAACTTCAGAGTGCATTTTACGTCAAAAATTTTTAAATACACAATTTTTGAACTATAAAAAAAGTAAATAAACACATCTACACTTAAGTTATATAGGTTAGGTACTTACATTAATTTCAAAATCATGATAAACATGGTGTATTATCATCCTGTCTAGTAATAAAATAACAACTGTCAAACCACCAACTTTCGTTATTCATCTTAAAAATTACATGGACAGCTCAATCTAATATGAAAATGGCCAAAAAATGCATGTTTTTTAAAAATTTCTCATACATTATGAATTTAAAAAAATCCAAAACAAATGTAAGAATATAGTCTAAATAAATATCTATTTTATAAAAAAAAATTCATAAAAATCGCTTAAACCATTTAACTTCTAGACGTTCTGAAAAGTTTCAACTTGAAAGAAATATAGTGAACCCAAGCTCTTTTAATATATGGATAGCGTCAGGCCCCGCTACGCGGGCCTACGGCTAGGTCGCGCTGCCGCGCGACAAGGAAAATTCGCCCGCTTCGCGGGCTCAAGCTCCGCAGCCCCTGAATGTGGGACAATTCGGCACTTCGTGCCTCAATTATAACGATTTTAACATTCAGACTCTACCGCTGCGCGCGACAAGGGGGATTCGCCCGCTTCGCAGGCTTAGGCTCCGCGGACCCTGAATGTGGGACAATTTGGCACTTCGTGCCTCAATTATAACGATTTTAACATTCAGACTTTACCGCTGCGCGCGACAAGGGGGATTCGCCCGCTTCGCGGGTTTAAACTCCGCGGACCCTGAATGTGGGACAATTTGGCACTTCGTGCCTCAATTATAACGATTATAACATTTAGACTCTACCGAAAAAATTGTATGATGAAATTATAATTATTTAATTACAACTTCATATTATTCATCTTCCTTCTTCAATATAAATTATATTTATGCCATTAAAATTTTAGAATAAAATAACATAATATGTGTAATTAAATTAATTTGATATCAAACTTGAAATTATTATATTATTAAAAAACAAAGTTTTTGATAATAAATCCATTATACAGGGTGAGTCATCGAAATGCCCGTCGTCGATATCTCCCTTGTCGTTAAAAATACAGCATCAATTTTTTAACAGAATTTTTCGTCTACTCAAGGAGCATAAGTTAATATTATTTTCACATATACAGGGTGTTGCATAACGACTTGGCAATAATTATTCGTCGTTTTTTAAATGAAACACCCTATATATTTTTATATATTTTGAATTGTATTTTACTTACCTATACGAACATATAAATTTCATTTTAGTTTTCCGCGGCGTTGCCAAGTTATTCAATTTTTTCTCTAAAAAAAGCCGAATACACGTATTGCTTTATAAAGGCGTACTGAAGTTATTTTAATAGTAAAAATTATGAATTTTTTTTTCTGTACAACTGTAACTATACTCTTTGTTCTGACATAACTTTTTTTAAATGTTCTTATACAGGGTGTTCAGTACAGAGAATCAAATTTACTCAATTTCAAATGGCTATAACTCGTCATTTTCAAATGAAACATCCTATATTTTATTATTCTATTGTGTGTATTTTTGCATCTTCTTATGTTATAAAAGGTGTCCTATGCCTAAAAACATTAATTTAATTAATTTCGAAATTCATGTTTTTAGGCATACGACATCCTTTATAACATAAGAAGATAATAAAATATAGGGTGTTCCATTTCAAAATGACGAGTTATAGCCATTTGAAATTGAGTACATTTGATTCTCTGTACTGAACACCCTGTATAAGAACATTTAAAAAAAGTTATGTCAGAACAAAGAGTATAGTTACAGTTGTACAGAAAAAAAAATTCATAATTTTTACTATTAAAATAACTTCAGTACGCCTTTATAAAGCAATACGTGTATTCGGCTTTTTTTAGAGAAAAAATTGAATAACTTGGCAACGCCGCGGAAAACTAAAATGAAATTTATATGTTCGTATAGGTAAGTAAAATACAATTCAAAATATATAAAAATATATAGGGTGTTTCATTTAAAAAACGACGAACAATTATTGCCAAGTCGTTATGCAACACCCTGTATATGTGAAAATAATTTTAACATATGCTCCTTGAGTAGACGAAAAATTCTGTTAAAAAATTGATGCTGTATTTTTAACGACAAGGGAGATATCGACGACGGGCATTTCGATGACTCACCCTGTATATGAGGCTCGATCGATATTTATTTAAATTTTTTGTGCACAGATTTTTGTTTCGTTTTTCACCGCGTAAACACTTTTCCGGTACTAATTTTTACAGCCCAGTTTTTTATGGTGGACTGACATTGTTATATACCTATAGTAGGTATATTAAATTAGATCTTTAGCTGTTACTGTACTAAATTTGAACCAGATCGGTGCAGTACGTTTTGAGATAGCTAGCTGCCATTTTGTTTCAAGATGGCGGACTAACATTTTAATATACCTATGTTTTAAGACAGATTCTTAGCTATTACTGTACCAAATTTTAACGCAATAGTTACAGTACATTTTGATATATCTGTCAGCCATTTTGTTTCAAGATGGCGGACTGACATTTTAATATATCTATATCATAAGTTAGATCCTTGGCTATTAGTGTACCAAATTTTACCGCAATCGGTGCAGTACATTTTGTGATAGTTAGCCGCCATTTGGTTTCAAGATGGCGGATAATTTGAAATGTTGCCAAAGTGCATTGTTAGGTGACAAAAGTCTATTTGCAAAATTGCAGCTCGATAAGATCCCGGGAAGTGGGTCATTTTTTACTTTTGTTTTTTTTTACCGTACGTAGACAGACAGACAGATAGACAGAGATGAGTGACGATGAACTTAATATCAAGGATTTAAATAAAAAACAGAAGCTAATCACGCACTATCAAATTTATAACTTTTTGTGTATATCAGTCCTCATCATCAAGACCTTTACTTTGATATCAAAATCAATATGATTTTAATAATATTATAATAGGTATAAACAAATGACGATCGTAGGTCTCCATTTTGAACAACCCTTACCAATAAAACATTTAATTTGATATAATACTCAAATAGGTATTATTCTAACATATTTTTATAAAAACAAAAGATAATCGTCGGCCATCATTTTAAATAATCTTATTAATTATCCCGCATCTAGCTCAAACTCGATATTGTTTTTTTTTATAAAAACAAATTCCAATCGTCAGCCACCATTTTAAATAATTTGATTAATTAGGTAGCCCTTATCCAGCCCTTGAATTTGATATGAAACTCGATATGATTTTTTAATAAAAACAAATGACAATAATTGTTGGTCGCCATTTTCAATAATTTTATAAAATTGGTGCTCACTTGGTAGTTTCATTTAATATCAAACTCGATATTGTTCTATATAATTTTTTTTTGTTAAACACAAAATGCATATTGTCGACTTTCAATTTTAACAGTTATATAAAGTACCTAGTGTTCCTCTAATCCTTTACTTTGGCATCAAATGCCATGAATTTATGATACTTTCCGGTGAAAAAGTTCCTTTTTTGCTTTTTTATTTTCAAATAATTTTTTCTTTGCATGTAGGTACCTAAACTTGACATTTTTTGTTGGGACTGTACTTGAAATGACTGTAAACATAAAATACTAATATTGATAAACATACAAAAAATGGTTCTTTCGATTATTACTTAATATAATTTACAAATTGCTTCTATTACTAATATAACTTAAGATACATGCATCTGAATTAGTGCTGTTGATTTTCAAAAAAATTGAATTCGAAAATTCATTCGAAAAAAAATTTCGAATTTTAATGAAAAATTCGAAGTTCGAATTTCGAATTTTAATGAAAATTCGAAGTTCACCACTACACTGCGTCAAGGGCAAACAAAAACGTGTCTGCACTCTGCACTACAGGCATAATGCTAGATTCAGACCTACCCAATTATAAGTATAAGTGCTAAATTAACCAACCAGCGCTTCCATAAAATTCCAATTTCAATTATGAGTACAAACATTGAGCGCTGATTGGTTAAATTAGACACTTACACTTATAATTGAGTAGGTCTGAATCTAGCTTAAGCGTGTAAATAACTAGTGTGCATCATTCTTGTTCTAATTAACCTGTTTTAGCTCTTTCTCCAAAACATGCCACTGTATTGATGAGAGCATGACGATAATCGAATTAATATGTAATGTTAAAAAACACCGTTTACAATACACTCGAAATTCGAATTTAAATTCGAATTTTGAAATTTGGAATTCGAAATTCGAAAATTTAAAAAGCATATTTTTCGAATTTCAAATTTTTCAAAATTTGAATTTTATCAACAGCACTAATCTGAATATCGAATTATTGTAAACTGTAAACGTCATGACAGAACATAGCATTGTTTTTTTCAAATATGTTAACAATTTTTACCCTGAATGTAGGTACTAAAACTTCTGACGTCTTTTTCTGCGACTGTACTTTGTAATGACTGTCAAAATAAAATAATTTGTCTAAAATATTATTAAAATTGATGAAAATATTGAAAATATTTACGGTCTCTCTATTATAACTCAAAAAATTAACTGTTTCTAATCTGGTGACTTTCATGGGGAAACTAGTTCGTTAGGTTTTCACACTGTTTTGGTATTGGTGGTAACCTTGTGGTAACTGTCTACTGTCATTCTCTCACTCTCTCTTTTCTATGGTCATTGTCATTCAGAGATTTTAAATGAACGCTACGGAAGAACAAAAACAAATAATAATCAATTTCATGGAAGATAATGTTGATTTTTTGTATTCCGAAGCCCGACTTCTAAATGCGGTTGCATTTGGTCTAATAAAAATTGGCGTGCTTCTTTGCTCAATCTAAATTTTTTACAAATTCCGAATTTTCAATTTCGAAAGGATTTTGAACGTCCCTTAGCTGCCTACGTATAAGTAAGACGTATGTTAGGTGGTCTTTCCTCCAATACTTCTTAATTTAATTTGTTAATTAATTTGACATTTAAAGTTTTCAATAGTAATATATCAAGGGACCATTATTTCGCTGGAAAAATTTATTTCAAAAGATTGTTGCTTGGTAACATTTCGAGACAAATGACATGATCAAAATCCCTAGCTGAAGGCGAGGGACATAGACAAGAGATATATTTAGACAGGAATCTCCTATGATACTAGGTTGAACGCTACTCCTAGCGGTTGTAATTTGGAACTAAAGAGTAAAAAATGCAACCCGTTTAACAACAAAAATATTTCAAAGTGTTTGCTGATTTAATGTATTTCGATATTAAAATTTTTATTACATACATTTATTGTACCACAATTATTTTCTTGAAATTGTATTTCACATAAAATATGTTGAAAATTATTTATATTTACAATAAATGTGTGTAATATTAATTTAAATTTCGAAATACATTACATCAGCAAAAAATATTCTTCCTCGGTGTCCTCTTCGTAAACATCGACAATGTGTTGCCACTTTGCCGTCATTTCTACCCCGTCAATTGTAAATTTTAAATCGTATTTGATTAATTATTCCTCATGCATTTGAGGAGATGTGGTGGATCATAATAATGGTAACAATGGAACTGTTCAAATGTTCAAATGTCAACTAGTTTCATAGCTGCCAACTGTTGGTAAAGTTGATAAAATAAACTATTTCCCTCATAAAATTTAAGCCAATCAGAAGTCCAATCAACGTAGAATTACACAATAATTTTACACTAGTGCAAATTATCGATAATTTGCACTAGTGCAAAATTATTGTATTTTAATACGGCGTGGCAAAGTGATTCTGACTTGCTGTCAAAAGACATTTTTAAATTTTGCTTTATTTTTCATGAGAGAAACAGCGTTTGGCTAAATTTTAATCGGAAAATAGTCCTTCGAATATCCCTCGTGCATGTAATTGTCGATAATTTCCTCAAGTGCACTTGAGATATTATATATGATAATTTTGTTATCATTCATGGCTGCTAACTGTCAATAGCGACATCTATTGATAATTGAGTACTATAAATAAAGGCCGAGCGCCTGCAATCTAAGTTACCAAAGGCTGGCGAGGGATTTTATCATTGAATTTGTCGAGGAATGTTACCTATAAGCAACAATCTTAAAAATAATGAGACACGAGATATATTTTGTTAGACTATTTCTAAATAAACAGACATAAAATATGAACTAATAAATTTACGTTGGAGTGTCCTAATATTTTTATTATTAAATGTTTTCTAATGTCGAAGTAAGCAAAATTTGACACTGCTGCAGACCGATTAGAATAATTATTAGTCGTGGGTTTTCGTGTTTTTAAATCAAGACTAATTTATTGAGCCGAAACGGTTGTTTAGTTTAACATTCAATTTTTATACTAACCTTTGAGTGTCAAAATTTTATTTTAGTTTCTTTCGTTTCACAAGTTCATTAATAATTGGTTCCAAACTAAGGTTTTTGACGTAACTGTATTTTTTGTTGTTCTATTTGATATATTTTTTATTTCATCGTAAGAAGTTGTCACAAAAAGGTTCATTTGACACTTTTAATTTCAATTAAAATCAATAAAATTGTCATAGCTATGTATGACGGGTAAATTGTCACTTGAACAATCCCTAGGGAATTTTTACATTTTTTGCCGATATATTTTGTACGTCATTGGTTAGAATTTTAAAAATTGAAGCAAATGAATGGTTTAATTAATATGTGGGAAATAGTCAGTAAAATACTCCGAATTATACATAGTATTAGCGTATTAGCCACACATATTTAATATATATATATATATATATATATATATATATATATATATATATATATATATATAGGTACCTAATTGTAATTAAAATTTAAACTTGTGTCAAAATATGACATAAATATAGTAATAAATAGTAACATGATGCAACTTCACAGTAGTGCATTGTTATTAAATAAAATAATTTCAAAAATTATATTTCAAATTTAACATAACTACCTATATGTAAACATAACGCATATGTTTCATCTTTAAATATTTAATAAAATTTTCAAAACACTCTTACCTTATCAATTATGAAAAATATATCGAAATAAAATTTCGAATTGGAAACGTCAAATCAAATCTGACACGAATTGACAAAAAAAATCTTGTTTTATAAAAAAGAAAACACAAAAATTCCATGGCATACTCCCAGCTGTGTTCCGTGCATTTTTCGGTTTTTTCTTAATAACTTTCTTAATATAGATAATATTGGTACAAAACATGTATTAAAAATATAGTCAAAAACATCCTCTACCTATATGTCAAATGAAAAAAACAATCAAATAAAGTATAATACCCGTTGCTAAGGAGTGAAAAAAGAGTGAGTTTTTTTCATTTCTCACTGAAACTATGGCCCCTACAACAATGAAATATACAAAAGGCACTAGTGAAAATAACCGTTAATCATATAAAAAAGTTTGATGAAAATCGATCCAACAATAAAACGTGTAGAAGAAAAAAAAGTTTGGTTGCTAACATAATGAAAGTATAGTGAATTAAGCTAATTAGTATATATAGATGACTCCCTATCCATTTACATTGGTGCTATGCGGTCAGAATAAGTACCCTTGGATAGATGTCTCTGCTGTATCATTGGAGGTAGGTTTCCATAGCGCGCGTGTAAATAAGTTGTTGATGTGTCAATTCTGACGTTTAGTAATGATCTTGATTTACCTTTTAAAACATTTATGTTGTTCATTTAAACTCTATATAGACCAGAGGCGGATTGGGACTATCAAACCGACCTGGTGATTGCACCGGACGCTTATATGGCCAGTCCGCTCTGTATAGAGCTGCCTCCGCTGACGGCGGGTCTGGCGGGTGACCGGCAAAATCTTATTAGTTGATAAACCTAATCTTCTTTGACCGTGGTGCACCCTATTGTCTCTCTCACTGATCAACGCGCGCTGTTCTTGTCACTCGCGCCGGTCATAGTAGCCGCGACCCGCTATCTTTTTCTCAGGCTGCCTCTCGTATGTACCACTTTTTCTCGGGCACCCGTATACAAATAAATGTAAAATTGAATTATCTTTCACGAGAGCAAAATTTTGTTAATTACAGTTGCTGAGAATAAGATATATTTATTTCGAAACACAGCTGCAAATATTCGCACAAGCGACATGCAAAAATTAGACTTCTTGTTGGGATATTTTGTACTCAAAACTAGACTTGTGATATATCATTGGATTCAGAATTATATGTAGAATTCAAATATGTATAAATATATAGGGTGTTCCATTTGAAATAAGAAAGTTGATGTCATTTCCGGTTTAACCGGAAGTGTTATTTTTATAAATAATATACATTCTAACGTCCCCTTATGTCTAGTTTATGTATGTAAAATTTCATTGAAATTGCTTTATTAATAAAATAGGTCATAGTAGCCGCGTCCCTCTATCTTTTTCTCAGGCTGCTTCTCGTATGGCTCACTTTTTCTCGGGCACTTATATACAAATGAATGTCAAATTGAATTATCTTTCACGAGAGCAAAAGTTTTTGCTGCTAACATGTGAGCGGTGAATATCAGCGGCACGTCCCTCTTTTAAGTTAGGCACCCGAGGATTAAGGCCCGGGGTTGCTCAGGCAGCCAGCGATTTTTCTAATATTTGAAGTCCAAACTATCGATAGGAGCAATATTCAATCTGCTAACAAGTGAGCGCACATATATGTTCATAAATGACATAAACAATTTTTTTTATCTCAACATCGGCCCACTTTAGGTAGGCAGCCAAAGCGGTTTGGTATACTTTAATATACTTCTCATCATTTCTTCAAGGTTTCATCAAGGGGTTTCATCCTGCTAACAAGTGAACACCGTTATTTTGCAGTGGGATCTTGGACTATTTGCACATTTATTGTTTCTATATGAGATAAAAAAATCTGACGTGGCCATCACACAACCTTCCATATCTAGACTTTAAACAGAAATGTATAGTTGGTCCGCGATGTGGTGATCGCTACGTCATCAAACATATTCGTCTGGGTTAAATTTTTTAAGTGGGGGAAAATTAATTGACGTCATAGAGGTTCTCAACCATGATGAACAAGAACTATAAGTAAATATCAAATTTAAATTAATAATTATGTAATATAAAAATTAAATAGTAATAATCTTTCATGCTATTATCATTATAAATTACCTAAAAATTGAATTCTGATGGCAATTGGTTTCATATTTAATAACGAGAACCATTGTTTTAGATTTACTGGTATGTTTTGACATTAGCAATTTTCTATTTGATGTTATTAGTATTTAGTAGTTTACGGCTGTGTTATGCTTTCTGCTGTGAATATAGTTATATTATTATTATTTGTAGTTTCTGTTCCTTATACAACATTGCGAATATTCTTAAATTTCCTACAAAACATAACTTGAAATGATAAGCAGTGTTTGACATTTCTCTTGACGTAAATGTATCGTTCTCTTTTTAAGTATACTAGTGGAAAAGAGATAAACATATTAGACAGACGTAACATTAACCACGAATGAACAAGCATGCATGTGACAAAGAGAGATATACATAATGCCTGTTTATTATAAGTTTAGAAACTAATGACGTACCGATCACCACATCGCGGACCAACTATATACGTACAATCCGGTGCCCATTTAAAATATACAAATAAAAATCTACAATATTCAAACACAGAAATTAGTATCACCTGAATCAAAAGATTCATTCACACGAAAACTCTTCTGTGTTGAAGCAATCCTCCGTTCAGTTAGAGACGATTTAAATCCATATAGGAGTGACGTCATAAAAAACAAGCAAATTATTCGTATGAATCAAGATTTTACTTTTTAGTACAGCATGAGTTTGGTAGATGGTGCTGGCAGTCTTTCTCTATACGCGAAATTTCAAAGCAATAGTTTTAATTCTATTTTTAAACTTAATCATTATTTTACCATTTTAATACATCGCATGATTCTGTAGGAAATAATCAAAGATTAATAAAATAGAACAAAACTAAATAACAAAACACGTTAACCTTAAAATTTTATGTTGATACTTGACACAACAATAAGCAGAAAATTGACAAGTTGTCAGCAATAAACAATAAGTGATATATAACGAACTTTTGTGAATCTAAAAGATAACAATAATATGTAAGAAAATATATTTCATGTAGTGAATACCATATTATATAAATAATTGTTCTGCTACTGCCGTTAAGACACAAATTAATAAGCCCCGCCCCTTATGACATACGATATGCGAATAGATTTATACGAGTAAAATGTGTAAGAAAGAGATAGCCTATTAAGTGAACGTGGTGGATAGAATTTATCTGATATGACGTCACTCCTATATGGATTTAAATTGTCTCTACTACATTTAATAGCTTACTTATGACTTATAAAGCGCTAGTATGCCAACTTGTCACCCGTCTCATCTGTCAATATTTTTTATGCAGAAACAAAAATCAACCGAACATGGATTACAAGATTTCAACGTTTTATTTGATAAATTTATTTTTTAAATTTTACTGCAGTTCTTTAATACTACCAGATAAAGACAATTTTTTTATAACACACACACGCGCGCACGCACACGCACGCACACACACACACACACACACACACACACACACACACACACACACACGCACACACGCACACATACAGTCATCATCGGGAAACTATCAAAAATGAGTTGTAAGGACCCTAATTCGTGCTCATCCACTAAAAACTCACTACCCGATTTTTTGCATGATTCCAATACCTTCCTTTACAGGTAAGCGGAAGGTAATAAACTTTCCGCCATACTATACTGTTTTTACTACCATACAAATATACAGGGGGTGTCTCTAAAATGAGTGTATATGGCTTAACCACAGCTTCCTGGGCCCAAAATAAGACGATTTAACCAAACTTACCTATATCCAAAAGTGTAGCGTTAAGCCGGAATTCTGCTCCAAAGTTCTTGCAAAAATAACGAATTTTGCTTATAACTAAAAATTGCTTAGGCAGATTTAGATGAAATTTTGTATGAAATGAAACATGCGGCTATTAGTCATCTTTTGAAATGATATTTGTTATTTTTAGTGCACTGCTAGTGCGTAAAACTTTAGTGCTAGTCCCTTAATTAGGCTGTAACTTTTTAATGGTCAGGCTGAGAACTTTCAAAAAAAAATTTTTAGAAAGAGACTTTTATAAGTAAACTTTAATTTCTTCGTTCAATTTTTAATATCTCTTTCGGTTTAGACAGAAAAAAATCAAATCCGTGTGCTTGCATCGTGTATTTCTCAAAAATACAATTTTATCTAGTAGTCTAACAAACAATAATAAATAAGAAAAAAATAAGTTTATTGTTAAAATTTTTATAATTGCTCAATGTGATCACAATGTGAATGCAAAGGTCAATTCTTCGCAAAAAATTGTATTGTGCCCTTTGCAACATTGTACATTATTCTTTATTGATAGAGAAACATTTTGAATTCTTGCTAAAATTTCATTTTCAGTGTTGGGCTGACTGTAAACTTTACTTTTCAACGTTCCTCAGAAAAAAAAAACGCTAGATAAAATTGTATTTTTGATAAATACACGGTGCAAGCACACGGATTTGATTTCTAAACCGTAAGAGATATTAAAAATTGAACGAAAAAATTAAAGTTTACTTATGAAAGCCTCTTTCTCAAATTTTTTTTTTGAAAGTTCTCAGCCTGACCATTAAAAAGTTACAGCCTAATTAAGGGACTACCATTAAAGTAATACAATCTCAAATACACAACTTTGGGACAAGTGCAACCAAAAACCCATAGAGCAGCAGATAAAGCACAGAAAATGGGGCTGGATAGGCCATACACTAAGACGAGGAAGCACATCTATCAGCAAATACGCCTTAGATTGGAACCCCCAGGGGAGTCGCAGACCTGGACGGCCAGCTACAACCTGGCGGCGAACAGTGTGGAAGGAAGCAATGGACGCAGGGAAAACATGGAAGGAAACAAAGGCACTCGCTGCAAACCGAACCCGATGGAACAAATTTGTTGAAGCCCTATGCTTCTCATAAGGAGCGAAAGGAACTGATATATATATATATATATATATATATATATATATATATATATATATATATATATATATATATATATATATATATATATATATATATATATATTAAAGTTTTACGCACTAGCAGTGCACTAAAAATAACAAATATCATTTCAAAAGATGACTTATAGCCATGTTTCATGTCACACAAAATTTCATCTAAATGTGCCTAAGCAATTTTTAATTATAAGCAAAATTCTTTATTTTTGCAAGAACTTTGAAGCAGAATTCCGGCTTAACGGTACACTTTTGGATATAGGTAAGTTTGGTTAAATCGTCTTATTTTGGGCCCAGGAAGCTGTGGTTAAGCCATGTACACTCATTTTAGAGACACCCTGTATAGGTACTTACAAATATATTTTAGTCATTTAGTCAACTGTAGAAGAAGATATAAATGATATATCACTATATTGGCACTGTCACTCTGACACTGTCATTTATGTAATATTCCAAGTGCATGTCAAATTGTCGATAATTTTCTCAAGTGCGCAATTGCGCACAAGAGAAAATTATCGACAATTACATGCACGAGGGATATTTAAAGGACTATTTCCCGATTAAAATTTAGCCAAACGCTGTTTCTCTCATGAAAAATAAAGCAAAATTTAAAAACTTTCTTTGACAGCAAGTCAGATTCACATTGCCACGCCGTATCCAAATACGATACTTTTGCACTAGTTTATCTAAATTATACCTTTTAGACGGGGGGTAAAACAAAAAATATTATTAAATAATTATTAGTGTGCGTGTATCATTTAAATAATATGTTTTCCCGCGTCTGTTCAAATCCGTTAGTTCAATGTATTGCCAAGGAAGCGCTAGTGTAAGCGTTGTAAATTTGCCCCGGGATGGATGCGCGAAAAGGTGTGACGTGTAGAGTAAAACAGAAAACAGTTGTTCTTTTATAGTTGTTCAAACACGACGTATTTATCTATGTAAATGTCAATATATTTTGTTTTGTTCTAGTCGAAATGTATAAGTAAATAAAACCACTTCTTTGTTAGTTTTCAGCAGTAGCATATCGTTTTATTCAACAGGTTATGGGTCTAGTATGCACTGTGGAAAAACTAACAGAAGTTGGACAACAAAAAATGGTGGCTGTGTGAAAGACACGTGTGCGGTGTGCGTGCAGTGAAGTGAACAGTTGTAATTACGCGTTTTTAACCGGTTCGAGTTAGTAAACATTTTTACATAACATGTACGTACTTTGCATATTGTGTATAAATATGGAAGCAGTAATGGAAAGCACACAAAAAGCCAACGTGTTACGGTTGAACGACCACAACTATGTAAACTGGAAAGTGACAATGCGCTGGGTCCGAACGAAGGACAAGACATGGGCGACTGTAACATCACCTAAGCCTGAACCTGTGACAGCAGACTGGGTCAGCAAGAACGAGACGGCCATGACACGGCTCATGCTGTCAGTGGACGAAAGTCAACTCGTTCACATCCGTCACCTGGAGGTCGCTGCCGACGTGTGAACAACGTTGCAAAACCTCTACGAGCGGTCGACAAGAACCAGCAAATCATTCCTGCGGCGGCAAATGTGGGCGATGCGGTACACATCCGGCACATTGCGACAGCACATCACCGCAATGAAGGACATGGCCAGCAGAGTGCGGGCCGCAGGCGCGCGCATTGACCTCGATGAAGAAATATCGGCACTGTTCTTCTCGCTACCAGCGATTTACGGCAACGTTGTTTCCGGTTTGGAAAGCAGAGACGAGGACACACTCACGATGGAGCTAGTCGTCGCCAAACTACTCGACGAGTATACGCGGCGCGTGGAGTGCCGTACCAGCGAAGGCAAACCGCCAAACCGTGGCGGCAACCTGGTCAGACGCACCAGGGCTACGGAAAAGGCAACACCGGGGGTGGCAGCAGCAGCCACAAGGGTGGCAACTTCAGCAAGCAGCAAGGCATCCAAGTCGGTGAAAGAGTGCTACTACTGCAACAAGAAGGGGCACTTCAAGGCAGAGTGTCGCAAGCGGCAGAAGGATTTAGCCAGCAGCGGCGGGAAATCCAAAGAAGCAGCAGGCAAAGCAGCAAGGCGGTCAAAGGAGTGCTGATCGGGTACAGCACAACCACAAAAGGTTACCGAATCCTCGATCCAGCAACAGAAAAAGTCTGGGTAGCTGACTCCGTGCGAATAATTGAGTCACCCACGAAGCTCATGGCGATGGAAGCGACATCAACACCGGTGGACATTTCAGTTGGTGAAGAGCAACCTAACAGCAGAAGTGAAATCACGGACGGCGATTTCGAAGTGGAGACTGCTTCGGACGATCAGCAGCCTGACACACCTACTGTTACACCAGTGAACGGCGACGAACCGATTCAGCAACCGCGCAAAGAGCAAGGTGCTCCGCGAGCAGCTGAAATGGAACAAAGCCGCGCAGGAGGAGATGAAATCACTTGCAAAACACAAAGTTTTCGTGCTTGCTGATCTACCTACCGGCAAGCGCGCAATCACAGCAAAATGGGTTTTTTAAAACCAAAACTAACGATCACGGCGAGGTGGACACCTACAAGGCTCGGTTGGTGACGAGAGGCTTCTCGCAGAGGTACGGTGTCGAATATGACGAAACATTCGCTCCAGTCGTCCGACACGACACTGTGCGTGTACTACTTACTAGCGTATGCGACAGCCAAGGGACAACACATTGGAAATCTCGATGTCAAAAGTGCATATCTGAATGGGGATCTAGACGAGGAGCTCTACCTCGAACAACCAGAAGGTTTCAGGGTACACGGATCTGAAGAAAAAGGTACTTAGACTTCGCAAAAACCTCTACGGCTTAAAGCAGGCAGCGAGAGCGTGGAACCAAACAGTTACAGCCATATTCGCAAAGATCGGACTACAACAAAGCAGGGCAGACCCGTGTCTATTCAGCAGAATAACACATAATGGTGAAAATGTACATGTGTTGCTATATGTAGATGATATGCTTGTGGTGGGCGGCAGTGCCCAAGCCACCGAGCAGATAGGTAAGGAAGTCAAGTCATTCGAGATTAAAGACTTGGGAGCGGTACGACATTACCTCGGGTTGCAGGTGGAGCGTAATCAAGCTGGAGAAATTTTTGTGCACCAGTGTGCCAAAATTAAAGCACTTATAAATGAATATGGGTTGCAGGATGCGAAGTCAGTTATCACGCCTATGGAGACAGGTTTCCTAAGCAACGACGGACCAAGCCCAGCACAGCATGACAACTACAGGAAGATTGTCGGTTTATTGCTGTACCCTGGCCAATCTCACGAGACCAGACATCGCCCTGGCAGTGGGCATCCTCTGTCGCCGGGTCCAGGCTCCGACTGAGGCAGATTGGAAGGCAGCCAAGCATGTGTTGGTGTATCTACAAAGCACCAACAACCAGCGTCTCCACTACAAGAGAGGCCATGATCTAGCGCTCTCTGGCTATGTAGACGCAGTCAACAAGTGGTTTCTTGTTTCGGCTCGGCCCATCCGTGATCGCCTGGAGTTCACGCAAGCAGACGAAAGTTGCACTATCCTCATCAGAAGCGGAATATGTAGCGATGTCGCAGGCTTGTCGCGAGGCGCAGCCCTGGTTAAAATGCCAGATAAAATGGTAGTTAATACAGATAAAGTTTTAATGAGAATTTATCGTAACTTATGTGCACACGCCGAATTTTATCCGCCATGCACAAAGTTGTAATAAAAACTTTATGAGAATTTATGGGATTCTATGAGCCGTAATATTTCTATTGTCATTTTATACGCAATGTGGTAATATATTCTATTGGGTTTTAATCTGGATCAATTCGGAACATATTTTATCTGCAATAATTGTAAATTTACGATAAAATTTTTAACGGATTTTATATGCTTCTATGAGAAATGTAATCTATTCGGTTCTATACGCAGAATGGCAATTAATTTTCTATAAGAATTAATACGCAAATACACAATTCGTTATTTTTATACGGTTTTATAGTAATTTCGCTATTAACTTTTAATTGGATTCTATCCGTTTCTATGTGACACACATTCTATTTGATTCTATGAGCAAAGTGGCATACTATTTTCTATGAGAATTTATACGCATTACACACTTTGTGATTTCTATACGGTTTTATAGTAATTTAGCTATTAACTTTTAATTGGATTTTATCCGTTTCTATGTGACACACATTCTATATGATCCTATGAGCAAAGTGGCATGCTATTTTCTATGAGAATTTATACGCATTACACACTTTGTGATTTCTATACGGTTTTATAGTAATTTCGCTATTAACTTTTAATTGGATTTTATCCGTTTCTATGTGACACATTCTATTTGGTCCTATGAGCAAAGTGGGATACTAATTTTTCTATGAGAATTTATACGCATTACACACATTGTGATTTCTATACGGTTTTATAGTAATTTCGCTATAAAATCCGTTCGACCTGTGTACCATTATATCTCATACGAACGGATAGACTTACATTCATAAATGCGGATAAGAACCAATAAAATATATATCTGGATTTCCAGCAGTTTATGGTAAAAGAGGTGTTTCAATACACATATTGATTACCATAGAATCGTATAAAATCCGTTCGACCTGTGTACCATTATATCTCATACGAACGGATAGACTTACATTCGTAAATGCGGATAAAAACCAATAAAATATATATCTGGATTTCCAGCAGTTTATGGTAAAAGAGGTGTTTCAATACACATATTGATTACCATAGAATCGTATAAAATCCGTTCTACCTGTGTACCATTAAAACTCATAAGATCGAATAGACTTACATTCGTATATGCGGATAAAAACCAATAAATTATATATCTGGATTTCCAGCAGTTTATGGTAAAAGAGGTGTTTCAATACACATATTGATTACCATAGAACCGTATAAATTTTTTTTATGTGTTTCTATGTGGCATTCTAACCAGGGAGTGGATTCAACAGCTGCTGCAGGTCCTGAGAATCGACTCAGAGGGACCAGTCACCATATACGAGGATAACCAAGGCTGCATAAAGATGATGCAACCAGGACGGTGCGGAAACCGTACAAAACATATCGACGTAGCTCATCATTTTGTGAAAACTCTCCTCGAGTGCGGCGAAATAAAAGTGGTTTACTGCCCCACCAAGAATATGCTAGCGGACATATTAACCAAGCCGTTGCCACGCAATTCGTTTTGTGATCAACGCGAAGCCATCGGACTAATTGGACCAGGGCTTCGAACAAAAAAAAATTAGAGTTCAGTTTCGGTTAACGGTCTTACAGGTGAGAAGGGTGAAAACATTTCGGTTACGTTTATCGGTTACGTTATTTAAAAAAATTTATATTGGTTTTGGTTTCGGTAAAATTAAATTAAAAATTTCGGTTTCGTTACGGTTTCGGTTTTTAACGGTTACGGTTTTTTAATGGTTTCGGTTCTAAATTTCCTAGATTTATTTGAACATTTCAAAATAACTTTCAGAACTCATTATTATATCAAAAAGTCTTTTATTTTAATTTTAACATAAATAATACATTCTACCGGATGGAACACCATACATGTGTACATAGGCGATTAGCATTGCATTTCACCGCTTATGAAGAACCGAAATTATACCGGTTAATAAAAACCGAAATAATATCGGTTCCGTTACGTTTTCGGTTTACAAATGAACAAATTTTTCGTTTCGGTTTTCGGTTTCCATATTTAAAAAAAATAAATATTGGTTTCGGTTTTCAGTTACGATTCCATGAAATGGTAAATATCGGTGTGGTTTTCGGTTACGGTTTCGTTACGGTTCGATGCCCTGAATTGGACACTAAAACATTTTTGTGTACTAAAGTGTAGTGTTAAATGACACAGCGAGAAGGGGTGTGGGAGTGTACGGGTATCATTTAAAATAATGTTTTCCCGCGTGTGTTGAAATCTGTTTGGTTCAATGTATTGCCACGAAAAGGAAGCGTTGTAAGTTCGCCCCGGCATGGATGCGCGAAAAGTGCGTGTGACGTGTAGAGTAAAAACAGTAAATAGCTGTTCGTTTATATTGTGTTTTGTTCTGGTCGAAATGTATAAATAAATAAATACGTAAATAAAACCACTTCTTTGTAAGTTTCAACAGTAGCATATCGTTTTATTCAACAAATTATAATAAATATTAATTTCATTGTAGGTACAATTTTATTTTAAATTATATGACAGCAAAAATAAATGTGTTTTTCTCTTCGACCATGGTCGAAGGTTTTTCTACTTTTGTTAGCTAATAGACACTTTATTTTGCTAATTTGCGTTAGGTTATGAACTTCGTTATTTCACGCAAGTGTCTTTATTTCACTAGGTAGGTACCTATTTTTATTTAATGAAAAATACACAATATAAAACTACATTTAGAAAAAAAAATTATAGATCACATTGTAAAGAAATTTCAATGGCTTTGACTTGCAATCGCATATTAAAAAATGTCGTTTTTAGAAAACCTAATTTCGATGTTTTTGTTATATGTCAAAATTTATAAAGTGTCATTAAATGTCAAAATTTCATAATTTCCATATTCGAACGAAAGTATAAAAAATATTGTACGCAACACGTAAGGAATTTCGGTAGATACCTTACTTATGTGTTTACAGAACTCAGCTATGCCTCGGGCTGCAAATTTCACATACTACCTTCGTTTCCTTACTCGTTACGTAAATAGCGATTTTATTTTTTTAAAACAACCACATAATAATAAGTACTGTTGATCCTAGGCGACACGATCAGCCACAATACATAATAATAATTATTATTCAATAAGTTTTTATTGAGGACAATTTTTACTTCCTTGTACGGAGTAATAAGGAAGTATTGTAATCGCGAAAAATTTCGGTTTTCAGATTTTGATGGAAATATCCGTTTTGACCTTTTCTGAATCCATTATGACTAGTTTCGTCGTGACGTCTGTACGTATGTACGTATGTACGGACGTATGTGTGTCGCATAACTCAAATACGGTTAGACGTAGAAAGCTGAAATTTTGTATTTAGGACTGTTATAGCATCTAGTTGTGCACCTCCTATTTTTGGTTTCAATCTATAAACCGGAAGTAGTACTTTTTTAAAATAATTTGATAAATAATTAATTTTAGACAATTTTTTTTTAATAGTTCTTTAAATATTTGAGATTTTACGTATCGTACATCTACGTCACAGTAATGCGTTCTCTCTCGAGCTCTCTCTCTCACACATCTACCCTATTCTGAATTATTGCAACGTGTATGCCGTCTATCTTTGTTCAACGTAGTGTTTCTTTATCTTTGAACTGTCATGTAAAGTAATGTACTTTAAAAATTAATTACAAGAAATTAAATTTATTTATAACGATTTCTGCAAAATAAAGTTACACGTTAGGGACTTTGCTTCGTTGAGTCTTCGATATTAGCCGTAAAATATAAATAGAAACCATAGGGACAGACAAACGATATAATTGTCAAAATATTTAACCAATTTGACATTTTATAATATAATTCGTAGATATCGTGGATCCGTTATCATTCCAATCAATGTCATTAATTGAAGTAACAAAAATTAAATTAAATTCTTTGATAATTCCAATGTACCTTGCCCGAATTTTGTAGTAAAATATGTGCAGTTTAGCGCGCTAGCATAAAATCATAGTTTTTTGCTAAATTTGTAATGAAAATTAATAAGCTTTGCCCGAATACTCCCATTGCAAGATATGTTGAATGACATAGGTCTGCGAATCATATAAGTGGTACTAAAACTCAGGATCAAATTTTTGAAGGCAAATTTATAAATTATATATCTAAATAATATATTTTCACGTGTATTCTTACATACAGTAATAAAGAAACTACCAAATTGTATTTTATATTTTGTAACATTTAAAAACAGTTGATTTTACATGAGTACATTTTAATTCCAGCCCCATTGTTTGAGAAGATTTTCAGTTGTACATCTACGTCACACAAACTTTAAAAATTAATTACAGCTTTATTAAGAACAATTTAGGCTTATCAGTACTCTCAATCGCTTTCATATAACATGAAGTTTCAATAAAAAATATTTAAAAAAAATGGTAAACTACCCTATTGTGTCTCACTTCAATTAATTTTAAGTACTTATATAAAATTGATAATTTTTACAAAATTTTGTTAAAAATGTTAGGTTACTTCTGAGCTCGGGCCGGGGCCCCAGCCCCCGCAGGGCCCGTGGCATTTTGCCAGCCCTGCCACCCTATAGTTACGCCACTGCTAGTATAATAAGTTAAAAGAATTTTTTATATTATTCTACATTTTAGTTATTAAGAAAAGTATGAACACACAAGGCGTACAAGGAAGTCATGTGGTGCCCACGTCAGATTTTTTTAAACTAACAAAAATTCTAAATAACAAGAAAAATATCGATGTTTGTGCAACGTTTATACGACGTCGATCCATAGGCCTACGGAGGAATTTTTGCAAGGGGGGGGGGCAAAATTTAAAAAAAAAAGTAAATCATAATAAACATTTTATTAACAGAAATTTTTGTATTTTAAAATCATTTCTAATATCCATTTCGTCTAGTAAAATGAAATAATTTTAGAATACAAAACAGTACTAAACTATAAAGTTATGCGGTTTACAATATTAACAAATTACAAACTTATTTACTTTGATATTGCCTTACTCTTATACTCTTAATCTTGATTAAGACAATGGGCTACTTGCATGATTTTTTTTATTGAATATTTTTGAAGAAGAGATAAAAACTTGGGACCCGTATTTTTAATTTTTACAAAAAATTTATTAACAAGCCCAAAAATAATTAATGAAAATTTCTTTCTCAATTTACTAAAAAAACATAATTTTTTAAATAAAAATGTTTTGAATGATCCGTATATAGATTAAATGTTTGGAATAAAAGGCTTCAGGATCAATTTTTGATTTATTAAATTGGACGTTTCGGGAAGATAACTCCACCCATCATCAGCTGGTAATTATATCATTGTTAAAAGATATTAAATGGTTATCACAAAAAGACTGTTCACCATGGTAGTTGGAAAAGAACCTTGGGACAAGCCCCCCCCCCCTTGTCCCCCTCTGTGGACGACCAAGCGTCGGTCCATTGACACAGAAATAGTGACGTTTCTGGAACTTTTTGTAACGTCGATATATTGACGTCGACAAATCGACGGCACATTAACCGAAACGTCGATAAATTCACGTCTATATCGACGTCGTCCATCGACACGTCGACGATAGTCTGCTTGGGTACTAGTCCAGTCATTAGAGACTTTTTGCATGCAAAAGGTTGAGGTGTTTTCAAACTTGGTAGGATTGTAGACTAGGTGGCCCTAAGTATGACCCTAAGTTTGCGACCTCGAGCGACAGCCGCTCCCACCGCCATCTTTGAAAAATGGCGCCCAAAATCAGTTATTGGTATATATCTCCGTTACTGTAGGTTTTAGAGAAAAAGTTTCTATACAAAAGTTGTAGAGGACTAAATTTGCTACAAAATTGTTTATATACTTTTTTGTCAGGCTAATACTTTAGGAGTTACAGGGCCGAATAATAGACTGATTTTTTTTAAATCGCAGAAATGCAGCATTTGCATGCAATTTTTTTCCAATTATGTGCCAATTAGTGTACCTAAAGTTGTTTCATGCAATTAAGTAATGAAAACTCATGCTTTTGTCAACCCGTTATCACACCACCCCTGATGATTAAGCCTACTAGATCGGACGCTAAGACCAAAAAAGATGGGGTACTTTGCATTTTATGATTAAAGCATACCGTTTAGCATAATATGTGTTCTTTAGATCATTCTCTACCGAACCGAAATTCTAGCAACCCCCGGAGTCCTATAGAGGATGTGTATTGCGAGTTGCATATCCATTTCATGAATTTTTCACGTTTGTCTCATAAACGGTTATAATTAATTTTTTCAGGTACAAATATCGACTTTTGATTTCTAGCTTCGATTCCAGAGACATTTTTCTATCAACATTTTTCGGACCCTGGTTTCAACACAATTTAAAAAAAAAAGAAAAAAATTGTGTTTTTTAAATTTCTTGTGTTTAATCTACTCTAATTTATAAACGAATTAAGATAATAACTTCCGGGTTCCGGAGTTGGATTTCCCAGACATTTTTCTATTAGATACATTATTTGAAAAACTTCTGAAAGCATTACTAAGTTCGAGTTTTCATTACTTAATTGCATGAAACAACTTTTGGTACACTAATTGGCACATAATTTGAAAAAAAATTGCATGCAAAATCAGTCTATTATTCGGCCCTGTAACTCCTAAAGTATTAGCCTGACAAAAAAGTATATAAACAATTTTGTAGCAAATTTAGTCCTCTATAACTTTTGTATAGAAACTTTTTCTCTAAAACCTACAGTAACGGAGCTATATACCAAAAACTGATTTTGGACGCCATTTTTCCAAGATGGCGGTGGGAGCGGCGGTCGCTCGAGGTCGCAAACTTAGGGCCACCTAGTCTACAATCCTACCAAGTTTCAAACTCCTCAACCTTTTGCACGAAAACTCCATTTTTATGTCTCTAATGACTGGACTATATGTAAATATCTTTATTTTGCCTGTTGGCTTAAATCAATATAAATATGAAAGCTATGAAAAAATTTTTATACTGTTTTATAGAGATTTTTGTCCTCTACCCTCTACGTTATTAACATATTTAATGTAATTTATTTTGTATATGTACCTCAAATTGCATGCTTCTATCAGTACAGTTGTTTCTCCTTTATGCCGTACTACATCTTTATTTAAATTTAAAAAATTTAATGCGCCAAAAGGCAGGCAATCAAGGTTTTAGAGCACCAATGCTGAAAAATAGCACAATTTTATGACTTCGTGTTAATATTCCTCTTAGGTCAGTTGCTCTTTGCATATTAAAAAATTATTTAATACTATTTGCGTGAATTTTGAAATATGTATAAAATTATTTCTTTTTATTTAAAAGACGTTGTCAATATTGTATTGTATTAGCGCAGCGACATCGTATGGTCATAGATGTAATTATTATAAACTTCAGACTGTGTTATCGACAATCTTATCGGCATAAAAGCGATAAAGGCAAACATCTCATGAATCATTGCTAGATAATTTACTTGACATTATTTGTACGTGAATCGTGCAGTGCACTGGTGTAACAGAATCTGCTTTTGATGTAAGTTGATTTATATACAATAATTATTACATTATTCGTACCTAATGTTAATGTTGTTTTTCGTGTGTTAAACAATAATCTAAAAGATAAATTTAATATATAGGTTAATTTATATAAAAGTTATTGACATACTTACTAATGATTGTTTTAGTTTTGTTTGTAGAGCGTCGTGGCCCGACTTTAAATATTACCTACCTAATAAAATAATTGTATTCAGCGCCCATGTCACATCTGTAATACTTGTATTAGGTATGGTGAAAATTGTAGTGTGTGGCGAAAATCTCTCGTACTGGATGTCACACTTGTATGATATAAATAATATGAAAAATTATATAAATTATTTGGAGTAACAAACTGTTTCGTCTGATTCGGTATGACGTGTATGACAGAAATAGCAGCGCTTCTATTTTTCGTCATACACAGTTTTGATCATACATGATCAAGTGTAGTGTATTACAGGTGTGACATGGGCATATTAAATAATGGAACTATTGAAGGAGGTTGAATTTCGAGTAATGGAATGATTGTTTTGTTTGCAGAGCTTGGTGTGCCGCGATGGAGATTCCCGGTGGCATGCTGTCCTTGTTGAGTTGTGTGGAGTACATATCAGAGTGTCGACAAGTCATAGTTCCGACAAGCCACAGCATCTAAAAGTCATAGCGTATAAATGTCATAGCATCGACAATTACCCCCACTCCTGAGTTCATAGCGTTTAACTGTTAAACAGTCATAGCGTATAAATGTCATAGTGCCGACACTTACCCCCACTCCTGAGTTCATAGCGTATAACAGTTTTAAAAGTCATAGCGTATAAAAACCATACCGCCTAATAACCACACGTCCGAAAAACCACAGCATATAAAAGTTTCCCCACAATGTCACGCTACCCATATACCAATTTTCACACTTCGATTTGCACATTTGTACCCAAACTAATCAATACTAACAAAACCCTAATTGAGTCCAACAGATCTCCGTTTTTTTAAAAATAAACTAATCAATACTAACAAAACCCTAATTGAGTACAACAGAACTCCGTTATTTTTAAATAAACTAATCAATACTAACAAAACCCTAATTGAGTCCAACAGAACTCCGTGGTGTGGCATTTACTCGATTCTATGACATTTATACGCTATGACTTTTAAAACTGTTATACGCTATGAACTCAGGAGTGGGGGTAAGTGTCGGCACTATGACATTTATACGCTATGACTGTTTAACAGTTAAACGCTATGAACTCAGGAGTGGGGGTAATTGTCGATACTATGACATTTATACGCTATGACTTTTAGATGCTGTGGCTTGTCGGAACTATGACTTGTCGACACTGTGGCATGTTCCCGTTGTGTGGAGTGCGGCGCGGTGTTGAGCCGAGGGCCGGTGTTCCAGGCGCACGACGGCGCGGCGCTGTGCGGCCGCTGTGTGCGTCCAGACCGCCCGACGTCACGCAACCAAGTCTACGAGGCCGTGGCGCAGCTGCTGCGCTTCCCCTGCAGGAACCGCGAGCTCGGCTGTACAGACACCGTGCCCTTCACACGAGGCGAGGAGGACGTGCTGCACGAGCTCCAGTGTCCGTATCGCCAGTACCTGTGTCCCGTTGTGCCCCGTGGCCAGTGCGACTGGCTGGGCTCCAGGCAACAAATCCTAGACCATTGCGAAACTCTACATCCTGACACGGTTAGTTTAAACTTTAATTATTACTATACATTTTACTTCTCCGACCTATGTAAGGGAAGTATTGTAATCGTGATTTTTTGACATTTCAAAATTTTGATGAATCCTCAAGTTTTAGACCACACTTTACCCAAAACACATAATATTAAATAAGTCGGTCCGTTTGTCCGGAAGCACGATAACTTGAGAACGCGTTGGTGGTACAAACTTCATAAACTGAATTTTTAATTAAAATACTATGGAGTGTGGTTTGTGGTATCAAATTAAAGCTTTTGGAAAAATAATTCTAGTAGAAAAATAAAAAAATCGGTATGAGGGTCTGTGAATCTGTGCGTCTGTTGTTGTTGCCTGGATGTTGGATAATTTAAAAAATCATTGTAGTTTTGAACTGTCATTTTATATTTAAGATTTTGAGCCAAAAACTGACTTAAAGTTTTATACTACTTTATACTACTTATATTATATACTACCTATCGAGTATGGTATCAAATTAAAGCTATCGAGGAGAAAAGAATTCAAGTAGAAGAATAAAAATATCATTTGAACGGTCGCCAATTGTTTATTTTAATAATTCAAATAGATAAGTTTAGTTAGTAGAAATGTTAAAAATGATATTTATACGATTTTTAATTGTTTCTCTAAAAATTATTTTAATTTTCTCAAGTATACCTATTAATAAATTAAAGCTCTCTGGGATAGAATTCTAGACAAATAATTAAAAACAATATATAAACGATGGTTTTTCACATGTTATTCAAATTATGCCAAAGTTGGGTATCAACTTAAACCTTAAGTTCGTAATGAAATTTGGAAAAATAATAGACAAATAATCAAATATATTCAAATCAGTCAAACAATACAATAAAATTATCAATTATAAACCTTGCTAAATACACTAATACCTTTTTAATAATTATTAAAAAAATATTCTTATGCAATGAGTCGATCGAACTGAGATATTTATAGCGTGTTATCCAAAAGCAACGGATCCCTGACTTTATGTTAGATATAAGTTTCAGTGCTTATTAGCTCTTGAAGAATTGCCTACTATGTTAGTAAAACAAGACTTAACCCGATCACTTATTTGATTCCAAACTTAGTTACATAAAAATATTAAATTTCTACTTACTTACTGCAAGCTCGATTATACAACAAACTTCCACTAACTCACAAATTCTGATATTTTCACTTTAACTTGTTACTGCTTAAAACAACGGCGATACTTAACAAACTCGAATGCGAACTAAGTTGACTTAACTGACAAATCTATCTCGATCTATGTTTTTGCAAGACTGCTTGAGACTGATCCTAAATTTAGACTGATTTAATAATGATTCTGATAAAGACTATTATAATGAATGACTGAAATGACTTATGATTCTGACTAAAAATGACTGATTGTCTTTCAAAACGAAAATTTTAGTTTTTATAAACTTAGTTTGCCTCCAAAACATCCCTACTCGAATCTACTCTTAAAAACCATTCGTCAACTTTTAGTTTAATAATTTACTTTCATTGGTCTAGAGCAGAGGTTCCCAAACTTTTTTCTCGTAGACCACTTTCAAAATTTTACTGGTTGCTGCTACATTTCTACCATATTCCCAAAACTCGTCAAAAAAGTTTTTACAGGTAACAGTCGCTGATCTTCTTAAAATACACTACTCAAAAAAATTAATGGAGGTTTTAAAAATAGGAAATTAATGCTAAATAAACAATAACAATTAAAAAAATTGCAAACTTTTGGACCGAAAAAAAAAGTAAATAATTTGCAATATTATTTTTGCGCGCTCTCTGTTAGGGTTGTATTTGAACCGTAGCTCCTAAAATATTTTAGCCAAAATATCTGAAAATTAGAATCTTAAAGCTTTAAAATGTTTTTTTTTAAATCTCAATACGACCATTTTTCACCGAAATACAGCCTGTCAAAAATCACCGAAAAATTTGGAATTTTTTTTGCTCCCTTCATTTTTTTGAGTAGTGTATTATCTGCCTACATTGATAGGTCAAGCCAAGCCAACATTTTTGTTCTTTCCTATCGAAACCAGATAAATTTTCGTGAGCCCCCACTTCCAACTTGTGAACCCTCTTTTTTCACGCCAACGTAGATCCCCGTCCAGTCTCCCGTGGACCCTTGGGGGACCACTGGTCTAGAGGATGGGCTTAAGATTTTAAGTTAAAGTAGGGTAGTTTTCCGAATTTATAAAATTTTAGAACTTCGTATCTATGCCACTGGCCCCGGACCCACAGAGGAATGGTGAGACCCAATAACTTACCTGAACATGACACACGTTTACTTTCATCTGCACATTGACCACCCGAGATTTTAACGAATTTTTGTGTTCCACTGTTCCTCTGCGATTACATTTGTTTCACGAATTTTGCTTTAAACTGTCAACGGAAATACAATACTAATACTATTCTAACGAACTATATTTACTTTGGCGCGCATTTATGTATGGGGCAATGGGGCTATCTAAAATTGACTAAATAAAATTTTTTATTAACTAGTTAAATAGTGTAACAAAGTAGATTTGTTAGTAATTTTCCGTAATCGAAATTATTGCTAAGTTGTGTTTTGTTAAGTTATTCACCTTTTGGCCACGCGCGGTTGTTACACGTGCCTTGCGTTTCAGTGAAATTATTGCGATCTTGCAATTAGTAAATATTAGAATATATTTAGGAAATTAGGATCGAGTAGTTAGTCAGTCATCAACCGATCGGGTAGAGAGTCAGTGATCGGCATCAAGGAAGAGTTAGAATGAACGAGTGAGAAGAACTTCGTAAGTGTCTATCCTCACGATAAATATAATTTGTTAATCGTTTTGTTTGTCAATTCAATGTAATGTTTGTAATATTAACTTTTATTATTCACAATAATAAATATATTTTGTTTTCATGTCTTATTTTACTTATTAAACATTTCCAGCACGTCAACAATCGGATTGTTGAGATTCGAGAATTTCGAGAATCAGAAACAACCCGATTAGTTACAATATTCATTCATTGCTGAATATCGATAATAAAAAATAATTTAACTTCACGGTTACTTCTCACTAGTATTTTTGATTGTGCTACTGACTTGGAGGTCGTATATCTGGACCAGGCTGCGGACCTGAAATAAAATGACTATTATGAAATTCAACTTTCGTTATTGTTTACTTACTTGAAAAAATTAAAATCTTCGCAAGAATATTATACTTAAATTATTATTGTTGTCTTTCAGGTGATGAGCAATGGTGTGCAGCTAACACATGACATCACAACGTCGAGTCAGAACACTTACTTACTCTACGCCTTCCGAGTCCTTTTTCTACTACATACTAAAGTATGTGTGACAACCGGAAAAATTTTCCATTCTATTCGTTTGTTGAGTGATAACGCTACTAAATACATCTTTACTGTAGACGTTAAACGTGAAAGATATTTGGTTTCGAAATCTTATCCTGTGGCACCACCTGGGTGCTTAGCTATGCAGGAAGACACATCATTGGCTATGAGTATCAACAGTCTTCTAGAATTTTTAGATGGATTTAAAGAAACTAGTTTTACTATGAATGTTTGGGACACAACAGGATGTGTTGAATGTTGTGCTGAGTTAAAACAGTATTATTATCCTGGTGTAGATGGGTGGCTATGTGACAGTTGTGCACCTCCTAAACGATCTTGTAAAAATAAGGTTAAAGGATGTACACATAGGGATATTGATATAAAATGTGATAAACATGAAAGGTATTTTTGTCTGTTATCAACATATTGTTATTTTTGTGACACAACAATTGCCGGAGAAACATTAAATGCGCATTACGCTTCGACACACAGTGATGTTACGCATGCGTCAGGTTCAACATGGCAAAATACTCTAGAGAATGGCAAATCTTACATTATTTCAACTAATTTAGGTATAGTAAAATGTAGATCATGGCCAAAAGCCAAGCGTGATTTTCAGTTTGTTATATCAACTCCGTTATTAAGTTATCAATTACATGAGTTCTGCTATGAAGTCAAGCTAACACATCCTATTACAAAACAATCCAAAACATATCATTCTAATGATGTTGATGTTATCTATAACGAAAACTGCGATTGGCGACTTATTGTGTCATACAGTGAATTTAATAATTACTTCGGACCTTTTGATATTTGTATTAATATAAATAAAGTTGTATCATAATTTCTAAAACCATTTATATTTTTGTGTTCTGTTAATAACCCGTTTATATGTTGTAAACTGTTTCATTTGATTACTTTAACTACCCTCGTTTAGTTAATACATAGGTATTTTATGAAATAAGTGAAAATCACATTTTGTTCTACATTATCATTATATATTACTATAATTTAAAAAAACTTATTTTAAGGTACCTATTTCTCCTTTCTTCTATTATTTTCTGTTTCTCCCATCCCCATATCTCTGAACCGTACATCATTATCCTTTTGACTAGAGCATCAAACGTATTTATTAATACTGGTCGTATATTACAGCAAAACAGTCTAAAATGAGAATGGCCACGGGTCGTGTGAACCATTCTCAATATATACCTGTATCGCACAAATATTGCTAAGTGGCAGAATACGATTGACGTAAATTGATTGCGAAATACCTAGTGCATTTTGGAACGACCCATTGTTGAAACATAATTTAGAATTGTCAGCATTTGTTACAACGTACAATCGTCGCCGATGACAACGCATTCAATAAAATTTAGCACTTCAGAGAAATGAGAAAAGGAATCCAAAATGTATGTAAAATAAACTGATGATAAATAGTTTTCTGGTTTTATTATTTATTAATAATGAGTTCTGAAGGATTCGGTACTATACCTTATTACCTTTTTTCAGTTAAAAATATCTTCAATATAAAATTTGCCACTCAAAATTTCTGTCGGTCTATCTGTCAGATTTTGTTTGTAAATTATTTGCTATACTGATGTCCAAATCGTGGAAGGTAAATTTACATAGGTACCTAACTTTGAAAAATCGTATTTCTTTATATGTTGCAGATATAGACAAAAGATCAAATAAATATTATTTATTTATTTAGAAACAAGGGAAGCTGACAGTTGCCCGATTATGAGCTTCCACTACCTACATAAATATACATATTTGACATTTAGTCCAGTCAAAATAGGAAAAATGACGGTTCAAAATCCGAAAGTTTTGAAACTTTGTAGCATTGTTCAGGAAGGTCTAGTAATGAACATATCAAAAGTCCTGACCCGTAGGTGGTGAGCGGGGGCGTGGGGACCACAAAATGGCTGCCAAAATCTGGTTTTTCTATAATATCTCGTTATCGCTGCATTGTAGTGTACAAGTACTTATTACAAAGTTGTAGAGAATAAAATTTGCTACAACTTTGATATAAAACAATTTTTTCCCAGATCAATGGTTCGCAAGTTATGATAAAGACAAGCGGAGCGTTTTGTTTGCTCTTTGCAAAAATGTTGAATTTTTCCTATTGCAATTGTAACTTTCAAACAGATGAACATATTGACTTCCGGTTTCAAATATTCAATTTAGCAGACATTTTTCTATCCAAATTATAAATTTCAGATTTTGGGGACCCTTGTATAGCAACATTTTAAAAAAAGAATGTAAATAATTTTTAATTTTTTTTTAAATTTTTTTGTGATTTTCTTACTATAATTTCTGAACTAATGGAGATAACGACTTCCGGTTTCCGGAATTGAATTTCTTAGACAATTTCCTATAATATACATTATATTAAAAAATTTTATAGGCCTTGGTTAAGCTAAAATTTTAAGTTTTTTTCTAAGAGAAAATGGTAAAATTTTGATATTTTTAAAATTTCTTGTGTTTAATCAGCTTTATATTATAAACGAATTGAGATATCGACTTTCGGGTTCTGGCATTGAATTTTATAGACAATTATCTATAATATATATGATATTAAATTTTTTATAGGCCTTGGTTAAGTTAAAATTTTGAAAGCAGTTTGCATAATTTATAATAATAACTTTACGTATAATTGGGATTCTCTTCGAAGTAAAGTCTAAATTGAATTAATTAAATAATCAGCCTCTGTTTGCATCACCTATTCTGATTCATTCTCTTTGAATTGAGAGTTGTGATGCAATCGTTGCGTAAGCCAGAGACCAATTAAACGAGTAGAATTGATACTTTCTGGTCAGTATTCTATTTGCTGTGGTCGTAATCACATCGAGAGTCAATATAGTTATCCTAAAGTTTATCTAGATAGCCTGACTGATTAATTATTCTACAAGAGTTGTGTACTAACTCTTACATATCAGAAGTGGGATCAGGATCTCGTGCTGCTCGTACCGTTCTACTAAATTACTTTTATTCTAGCCTTTACGTTGTAGATACTGTGGTGTTTCACATGAGTTTAAGAAAGCATTATGCCCAGCTAAAAATGCTGAATGTAGGTTATGCAAGAAGAAGAGACACTTTTACAAATGTTGTTTGAAAATTAAAAAGAATCAAAGAGTTAAAGAGGTTAAAACTAATGACTAGAATGATGACAGTAACTCTAATTTAGATCAGGAAGAAATAGTTATTGGAAAAGTAGTTAATAATTCCAGTGAAGGCATAAATATCACAACAGAACCTAATTTAAAATTTGGCAATACATGGCAAAAAGTATCATGTGGATTAGACACAGGTGCTAATATGTGTTTAATAGGCCATGAATATTGAGCAAATGATGACGAATAAGGAACTGACATTAAATAATTCCACAACAAGCTTGAAATCATTCAACGGTACTACTATCAAAGTTTTAGGTGAACTTGAGTTGCCTTGCTATCACAAAGAGAAAATATATCGCATAAGATTTCAAGTAGTAGATGTAAAGCACGGTACTTGCAACTGAAAAACAAGTCAGTTGGTTTTGTAGCGTGGTAGAGAGAGGTGGGGAGGAGGCAGCCGCGGTAATGGCAGTGAGGAAGACCAGAGAGGGAGAACGGCTACTCCTCACTGTCAGAAACCAGGAAGAGGCAAACAAGCTTACCCAAGCCCTGAAAAACAAATTGTCGGAAGGCTTCGAAACAAAAATGTTGAACCGAACTACCACAGTCCTCCTGAGAGACCTGGAAGAGACTGTAACAGGGCAGGAGATCACAGAGGCAATCCGGACAGCAATAGGAACGGGAACCAGTACGCTAGTAACGGTTAAGACGCTACGACCGGCCTATGCGGGCACCCAGGTGGCCACAATCACTCTGCCTCCGGTAGCTGCTAAAGAGCTCATTTCAAAAGGGAACTACGGGTAGGATGGGTGAACTGCCGTGTGAGAGAGTGGACACCGCCTCCAGATAGATGTTTCAGGTGTCTAGAGCAGGGACACACGGCAGCAGGGTGCAGAGGTGTCGATCGAAGCATGGTATGCTACAAATGCGGCAAGGAGGGTCACAAAGCGGCAGCCTGTACTAATCCGGCATTCTGCATAATATGAAAAAAAGAGGGCCACCATATCCGGGAAAAAATATGCCCAAAAGAAGTGAGTGCCCAGGAGGGGGCCGAATTACCTAAAGCCTGATGTTAAGGGTCCTGCAATTCAACGCCGGGAGAGGAAGAGCAGCGCATGACCTTCTATACGCCTCAGCGGACAAGCTGGGGGCGGATGTCCTTCTGGTGAGCGAACCCAATCTGGCACTGACCAAGGGATGGCTCCGGGATGAAAGAGGAGACGCAGCCATCAAAGTTGGGCACAGTCTTGCAATACGCGACTCAGGAAAGGGGGAAGGCTTCGTATGGGTAAAACTGAAAAGCGCAACTCTATACAGCTGCTACTTCTCACCCAACAGAAGATTGCAGGAGTACGAAGCCTTCCTTCAAGATCTACAGGCCAGCGTCACCAAACACGGGGACGAGGTTATCATAACCGGCGACTTTAATGCCAAAGCGCCAGAATGGGGTTCCCCCCAATACGGCAGAAGAGGAGATATCTTGTCAGACTGGGCGGCCGGCTTAAACCTAGTTCTGGCAAACGTAGGTAATGTGCCCACATTCCGACGAGACAGGTCGACCTCCATCCTGGACCTTACGTGGACGACACCACAAACGGCCCAGAGGGTGAACGGGTGGTGTGTGTTGGAGGAGGAGACGCTTAGTCTCCATCTCTACATAACCTTTAAAGTGATGGGAGAGTGGAAAACTCCACAACACCAGGATAAAGGGCGTCCAGGATGGAGACTCGGAACATTGCGCAAAGAAGAGCTTTCTGCCAGTCTAGAAAGGGGACTGAACTTGGCCTTGCCAACAAGCCCAAACAGTCTCGACAGTGCTCTCAGAGACGCCTGCAATAAGGCGATGAAAAGGAAAGGCCCAACAAACCGACGACCCGTGTATTGGTGGACGGAGGATATTGCAAGGCTCAGGAAGAAGGCTCAAGCTGCCAGGAGGTCATACCAGAGGACTCACCGGAGAAATGATGAATGCGAGGCACAAAGGGAGATCATGCGCACAGCTCGAAAAGCTCTCAAGCAGGCAATAGCCGCCTCCAAACGGAGATGCTGGGATGCCCTGTGCAAGGATATTGACGAAAACGTTTGGGGGGAGGGCTACAGAATAGCGGTAAGAAGCCTTAAATACACCCCCCTACGCCATTACTGCCGAAGGAACGGGTGACAGCGGTAGTGGATGCACTATTTCCCAGGCATCCAAGGGTGAGCTGGATAGTCACCAGCATTCCGACACAGGATATCCCTCTGTTCACGGAGGCGGAAATTGTGCAGGCCGCAGCCAAACTAAACTCAGGTAAGGCACCAGGACCCGACGGAGTCCCCACCGACATCGTAAAACTGGCGGTGAGCGAGCACCAGGACTATTTCTTGGAGGTTATGAATAACCTACTGTCAAGAGGAGAGTTTCCAGCAGAGTGGAAGAAAGCCCGGCTGGTGCTTCTGCGTAAGGGAAACAAACCACTTAATGAACCCTCGTCTTTCCGCCCACTGTGCATGCTGAACAGCACAGCGAAGCTAATGGAGCACCTCCTTCTTAAAAGGTTGAAGGACCATATAGCAGCCACGGGAGGATTGGCGGAAAGACAATATGGATTTAGAGAGGGCAGAAGCACCATAGGGGCAATAGCCGAGGTACTGGAACTCGTTAACAAGGCCAAAGAGGGCACGTGGAGGACTCGGGAGATAACGGCGCTTGTCACTCTCGACATCAGAAATGCGTTCAACACTCTGCCATGGCGTAGGATTATACGGGCCCTCAGGGAGAAAGACGTCCCGGGATACCTCATCCGAATGTTCCAGAGTTATCTTTCTGAAAGGAAGATACTTGCGGAACACGAGGATGGGGTGATGGAGGTAGAGGTGACCTCGGGTGTACCACAGGGGTCGATCCTCGGACCGTACCTGTGGAACACAACGTACGACGGGGTCCTCAGACTGGATCTGCCACAGGGGGCAAACCTCATAGGGTTTGCGGATGATCTGGCCCTGGTGGTGACGGCCAGGACGGAGGCGGAGGTCCAAGACAGGGCGAATGAGGCGGCCCAGACAATAGTTGAATTTTAAAAAGTGGGACAAAGCAGATCGTTCTGCTAGTCAAATTATAGTCAAATCATTAGAGGCCAAAGTTATGTCTTTATTAGTATCTTGTGATTCTGCCAGAGATATGTGGGTTAAGTTGCATACGATATTTGAACAACAAACTAAACAATCTGCACATACTGTCCAAGCAGAATTTTTTAGTTTCAGCATGAATCCAACGGATGATATGATCTCACATATTGCAAAGTATGAAGGTTTAATTTTGCGATTACAGCAATTAAACGTTAAACCAGATGAATCGTCCCTTATGGTTAAGCTACTAGACACACTACCAGATGAATATGACAGCCTTCGACAAGCGTGGTGGGCAAGGCCTGAAGAATTGCAGACATTTGCTAATTTGATAAGTGTTTTGACTTCTGAGGAACAGCGGAGACAGCAAAAAAGTGAAAGACAAGAAGAATTGGCTGCACTCATGGCAGCTAAAGTAAAAAGTCAAGCAAAATGCGTCAATAGAGCTCATGAGAAGTTGAAGAAACATGTAAACAAAGAAAAGAAGTCAAACTTCAAATGTTACGGCTGTGGTGGCTTGGGCCACATTCGTAGAAACTGTCCTAGTTTGAAACAGAAAAGAGAAAAGAATGACGTTAAATATGTAAATAATAACGATGAGGCGTTTATAACTGAAATAAACTTGAATGACGAGAGTGATGAGGCATGTAAAACTGAAATTATGAATGCAGAACTAAACAATGATGTGTGGATTGTTGACTCCGGTGCAACAGATCATTTAAGTCATCATGAAAATTGGTTTTCTTCATTCGAAAAATTTCCGCAACCATTAAAAGTTCACATTGGTGATAAATCAACAATGGATGCGATTGGGAAAGGAGTAATAAGGTTTGAAGCTAATGTCAGTGGTAAGTGGATACCTTGTCACATGAAAAATGTTTTGTACGTGCCAACTGCTCGTAGAAATTTGTTTTCAGTTACATCAGCGCTTGATAATGGTTTTTCATTCAATTCATCGAGAAATAATTGTGAATTTCTCAAAAATGGACAAGTGAAGGCACGAGGCGTACGTTATGGACAATTATTCAAAATGCTGATTCGAGTAGTGAAGCCTGAATCTTGTACTTTTGAAGCAAATATTACTTCGCAGACATCACTACAAGTTTGGCATGAAAGACTGGCCCATCAAAATAAAAGACACGTACAGAAAATTCTCAAACAAGGTGGAATTACTGTGAACATTGATAACGAATTTTGTGGAGCATGTGTTGAGGGGAAGCAGCATCGAAAAAGCTTCCAAACACGTCATCAACGAGCAGAAAATTGCGGAGACCTTATTCATGCTGATCTCTCTGGTCCAATGGAATGTACGTCACTAGGTGGAGCAAAATACTTCGTTTGCTTCACTTGCGATTACTCAAGAATTCGCCTAGTTTATTTTCTCAAACAGAAGTCAGAAACTGTAGAGAAGATTGCCGAGATGATACAAATCTTCAAAACGAATAACGGAAAATCGCCAAAGGCACTTCAATGTGATGGTGGTCTTGAATTTAACAACCATAGAGTCCGAAATTTGTTGAAAACAAATGGTATTAAATTTAATGTTACAAATCCGTACACTCCAGAACAAAATGGTTGTGCTGAAAGAACAAACAGAACGGTAGTAGAGCTAGCACGGACAATGCTTTTAGCTAAAAATTTACCTAAGTCGCTATGGGCAGAAGCAGTTAATACTGCAGTATACATACTTAATCGAACAGGATCAAGTAGCGTCAGTGACAAGACACCGTATGAAATATTTACTGGTAAGAAAGAACGTCTCAATAAATTTCATATTTTTGGAACTAAATGTTATGTCCATATACCAAAACAACAACGAAAGAAATGGGATTCAAAAGGAAAACGTGGTATTTTTGTTGGCTATTCTAATGATGTGGATGGCTTTCGTATTTGGACAAAGCATGGAAATCAAATTATTCGAAGTAGAGATGTTATCTTTGAGCCCGAAAATACTGAAAAGGACAAAAAAGAATCAGTATCAATGGCCTATTTTCCAGCTGAAAAGGACAAAGAAGAATCAATGACGTTATTTCCAGCTGAAAATAATAACACCATTGAAGAATCTATAAATCTATCAATCGAATCTGAAAATGTTAACAGCAGAGAAGAGTCCATAAATCTTCCTATCGAATCAACACAAATGCAACTAAGAGATAGAACAAAAATTAAACCAGCAGAACGTCTGATCGAAATCATGGTAGCTGAATTAGAAGAACCAAAAAGCTACAGTGATGCAATTGAATCAGCAGATAGACTTCATTGGAAAACTGCAATGGAAAAAGAAATGGCATCTTTGAAAGAGAATTCTACATGGAAATTGGTAGAGTTACCCGCAGGCCGTAAACCAGTTTCAAATCGTTGGGTCTTTCGCATCAAACGTAGACCTGATGGACAAGTTGCTCGCTATAAGGCTCGACTAGTTGCGAAAGGTTACAGTCAACGAGTAGGTATAGATTACAAGGAAACTTTTAGTCCTGTAGCCAGGTTCGACACAATTCGATCAGTACTTAGTATTGCAGCGAATGAAAAACTTGAGCTAGTGCAGTTTGATGTTGAAACTGCATTTTTGAATGGAATATTAGAAGAAGAGATCTATATGCATCAACCAGAAGGTTTCGAAGATGGCAGTAATCAAGTTTGTAAACTTGAAAGAAGCTTGTATGGGCTGAAACAGTCGCCACGATGTTGGAATAAAAGATTTAAAGACGTACTTATTGGCTTCGGGATGAATGAAAGCATAGCAGATCCTTGCTTATATTATTTTATTACAGAACAAATAAAACTTATAGTCGTACTGTACGTTGACGATGGTTTGGTAGTTTCTACAAAGAAAAGCGATATAGAAGAATTTTTAAATAAGTTAAAAACAGAATTTAGAATGACAATTGAAAAAGTTGGATATTTCTTAAATGTACAAATTAAACAATTCGAAGATAGATCAATTTTGATAAACCAAACAAAATATGCTGAAGAATTATTAAAGAAATTTAATATGGAAGGTGCGAATTCAATTTCAACACCAATTGACAAGTATTTTTCAGCAGATAATACAACAAAACTGATAAATGCTCCGTACCGAGAAGCGGTAGGTTCTTTAATGTATCTGGCTGTTGCAACTCAAATACAGCGGTGGAGTCATCACTTGGGGAAGTAAACGTCAGCAGAGTGTTGCACTGTCGACGACTGAGGCAGAGTACATGGCTGCGAGTGAGGCGTCTAAAGAAGTTGTTTGGCTAAGTCATCTCTTCAATGAAATTGCCCCTTTGAAAAGTATTCCAGTGTTGTTTGTAGATAATGCAAGTGCAATTAAACTTGCAAAGAATCATGAGTTTCATAAACGATCCAAACACATAGATGTTCGCGTTCATTTCATAAGGGAAAAGGTTCAAGAAGGATTTCTAAAGATTCAACATATAGCTGGAGAAAATCAAATTGCTGACATTTTAACAAAACCAATTCCTCGTGTACGCTTTGAACGGTTACGATTAATGTTAGGAATATTAATAATTTAAATGATTAAATGTTTTAGGGGAAGTATTGAAGCACAGAAAAAAGCAAGCTACAGAACGGGCACCTTACGGGTGCTATTTACTCCGTCAAATTGTGGGTTTCTTGAGTGTCGGACTCTATGTGCAGCCCACAGAACTAAACCTATTAGCCCAATGATGTATTTCAGGGCACACTGCTTAGCATGTTGATAAATTTACTGATCAACACGGGCGACTACAGTCGACAACCAACGAAATATTCCGATCAAAAAATCTACATTGTATTTTTGTAGGGCCACCTTTATACCCATATTGCCATATTTATATTCTTGACTTGAAATAGCGAATATTCTTCCCGTAATAATTGTTAATAGTATAAATAAAAACAATTAAATGGGTCAATAATGAAAAACAATGACGACAATTTATACTTGTTGTCACAACAATGCATCGTATACTAGGTACATTTGTCGATTTACTAATAATTATTATGCTCTGTGTTAAATTTTATTACCAATGTAATGTGTTCAGAATTGATAAAATATTATTGATACAAGGGGGAAACCGATAACCAAAAACGTTCGAATTACATTGTTAAAAAATCCTAACAAGAATTAAAATTTGTTATTTTTGCACTTCGGCATTAAATTCCATTTGATTTTATCGTTTAAATACAACTTACTTTATTAGTTAACTATTTGAATTAAGGCAGAAAAATACAATCTTACTTTTACGAAATTCCTTTTTATTGTCGCACCCGTCAAGTAACAAAATTAATGATTTTTTTAAATAGTAGAGTAAACATCTCTATTCTTATTCTCCTAACTTATTTTTTCAAATTTAATTGAATTATACTGTAAATAAAATGATTAAAATATATTTGTGAGTAGTAGTATATCTAGGTATATTAATATATTTATATTTTGTATAATAAGTAAAAAGAATAAAGTATGGCGGGTGGTCTTGTGCTGGCCACATCAGATTTTTTATAATTATGTTTTTTCAATACCTGCACGCCTGCACCGAAAACGCCACCTTTCGGCTCTAATACTAGGGACGAAAGTGAGGTATTTCTGACCAGTCAGTACCTACTTTTCCTCCCTGGCGAGGAAAAATGCGTTTCCTTCCGCTTTTTGCAGGAATCTACTTGATTTTTTCCTCCGTATGGAGGAAAAGTTCTTTTCCTCTCGCTTTATGCGGGATTCCAAAATTGATTATTTAGATTGTTTTTATTTATTTTATGAAATTATCCATTTTTCGAATCGGTTTATCCCTTTCTTCAGGTGCGTGAAGCTGGCAAAACGACTATAGGCACAAATTATGAAACATATATCAATAATTTGTGCCTAATTTGTGCCTATTTGTGCCCATATAATTTTTGAAAAATTTCCATAGACTTTGGAGTTACGGACGTTTGAAACAATTTTATGCCAACTTCACGCTAGCAAAAAAGTTATTATTTTGCAAAAAAATTTTTATAAATAATTTGTGCCTATTTGTGCCCATATCATTTTTGAAAAATTTCCATAGAGTTTAGAGTTACGGGCGTTTGAAACAGTTTTATGCCAACTTCACGCTAGCAAAAAAAGTTTTTATTTTGCAAATTTTTTTTAATAAATAATTTGTGCCTATTTGTGCCCTATAAACGAATGTTATATTTAAAAACATTATGGAATTATTACAACTTTAATTAAAGAGAGTGTGAAGTTAGCAAAAATTATTTTTATATTATCAAAATTAAGAATTTTTTTCTATATATTTCAATTCCTTATAATTTGTGCCTATTTGTGCCCTTAACTCGAATTTAATATTTATAATAATAAAGAAGTTAATTATATTTTTGTTGTACTTACACATGATTAAGTAAGGTGCGTGAATTTGGCAGAACAACATGAAGCACAAATTCTGAAACTTATATAAATATTTTGTGCCCAATTTGTTCCTACTTGTGCTTTATAAATTATTGCATAATTCCTGCACGTTCAGGAGTTATTACAGTATGAATGACTTTTTTGCCAAGTTCACACCAACAGAAGAAAAATTGAATAATGTTAATTTTTATTTTACAAATAATTTGTGCCTCATTTTCAAATCTAATCCTATTTCCTATTTCTATGAACAGTTGAGAATATGACACTTTTAAAGTAAGTATATTATAATAATTATTTACGTAAAAATTGCATACCTAATATTTATTCATTTATAAAATATCAGATTTATATACCAACCTCTAATAAATATCAAATTTGATAATACGGCATATATAATATATACAAAATTTTAAAAAATAATAATAATGGCTGTTCACTGTTCACTGCTTCCTATTACCCATATATTTATTTAGTTCGTCTCGCAGTGTGTAACGTTTGTCGGGACATGTACCCTCGCTGGCCGGCATCAGCCTCGTACCGGGCCCGCACTAACTCGTGCGCACATTTAATTGCTTATTAATAAAGAACCTATGGAGATCACTGATATATATTATATGACTGGATTACGTATCGGCTAGGCCGGCTTGTGATTAATTGAACGTCGCCATGTTGGAAAAAGTGTAGTTTCTCGTTGGAAAATTATTGATATATGTTTCATAATTTGTGCCTATAGTCGTTTTGCCAATTTCACGCACCTCCTTTCTTCTACTTCTCATTGCTTTTCGGTGCAGATATTGAAAAAAATATCGTGTGTATCTCGGAACAAAAGTGTTCTCCCGACTCGTGCGGTGGAAGTCCTCGCTACTCAATTAATTTATTCTTCGATTTTTTTCGATATTATTTTTGGTTCAAAATCGAAAGCAATAATTAATATAATAATAATATAAACTATAACAAGGACTGACGAAGCTGTTTGAATGCAGAGAAACTTATTTTTGCTCCATAATTTTGCCACTTTTAAATTTTAATAACGAATAGTTCATTTTTATCAAAATTACAAAATAAAATTGTTGACATTATTTTTTTAGTAGGTACCTACCTAATAATAATTAATAAAAACTCAAGAATAAACCAATTTTTTTATTTGTCATAATAAAATATTTAAATAAAGCACTGTTAGACAATCGCTGTTCAAGTATTCAAGTATTGTATGTTACATGTGACGTCAAACTATTCGGTATTCAGCCGAATAGTAAACTAATATTCGGTGTTTGGTCGAATAATGAGAAAACGTGCCGAATAGGCAGAATACCGAACAGTTACCTAGTAATATTCGTTGCAACTCTAATAATTAAGGATAATAAATTGTAGAATTATATTAAAGGCATAACACACCTAATAGGTAGTATACAGAGTAGTTTGGTTTCATGATATTTCGTAAAGTAATAAGTAATAACAATTGAGAATTTTTCTCATGTGAACTTTCAGTATTATGTATTCTATTTATAATAGCGAATAAACAAATTTTTTTCATAACGCACTTTTATGTGCAATTTTTGTTTACACTGGAAACCAAACCACCCTAACATTCTTTAATAATAAAAATATGCGGTTAGAAAATTTATTCTGAGAATTTTTCATACTAAAATTTAGATTTCTGAATTACACCACTTTTAAATTCATTTGAATTTAATTACTGAAATATTTGTAGGTATTGTTTTAATCCGTACAAATTATAAAATTGTCTGGTTACATTATTGACTTCGATCAACAAATGAAATATTTATAAGTTACCGTACCACCAAGATCAAGGGGAACGGGGCCAATTTTCCTAGTATTTCTCGGTATTTTAGAAGAAAGTTTTGTACACTGTTGTCTAATCGTGTATGAAAATTCGATCAAACCTTACTTCCCTTCGTGTTAGTTCAACTTTAAGGACATCTAGCGCCGAAAAAATTAAGTAGAAAATGAAGTTATACTATTACTATTACATGCCCGTTCTGTAGCTTGCTTTTTTCTGTGATTGAAGTAAAACATGTTATGTAAATTATTATCATGATCATGTATGTATAAAAAAAAAAGTTGTTGTAATAATTGACTTGTCATCTGAACTTGTTTATATAAATAAACATAACTATTTCATGCTTTATATTTTCCTTTCTTATTAATAAATTCATATTGATACAGGTAATTCTACGTATCAACAGAAACTAATATCTCGTTGAATTCAGAAAAAAATACTGCATCGAATAAGCGAATAAAAAAAAATAGATCCCCATTTGAAATAAGAAAGTAGCATCCCGTAGTTTGAGAACCACTGGTCTAAAAAAAAATTTGTTTCGTTCATTTAACCAACTTCGTAGCTCTTATAGTTCTCGAGTTAGCAATGGTGCGCCACTTCAAATGAACACCCTGTATACAGGCTGTCCTATGAAACTGGTTAAGCATGGGGTTCTCGAGAACCATAAGAGATATGAAGTTGGTTAAATTAGACAAAAGTTGCCCCATTTGTGAGCCAATTTATAAATGTTTTTGTTTTCCCACAAAAATGCATAGGTGACTAGATATACCCAAAAATATTAATTTTACTAATTTCGTTTTTCACCTATAACTTTTTTGTTTGAATTAGTACAAGTTTCTAATTTGCACGTTCTATAGGCACTTTTTAACGAGTAATTCACAGCAGTCCTCAAATTTTTTTTATCTCCTACTGATTTTGAGAAATTCAAACCAAATTCAAATTTTCATATGGAGCTCATAGTTGACTATGACTCGTCTGAATAGAGATTTTTTCTCTCTTTTCAACGATATAAAATACAAGTACATTGAAATTAAAATGATGGCAGAAATTACAAAATAATATTTTTTAACTGTTTTTATTAAGGGAGACCACGAATATTGATCAAATTATTAGTTATCAAATTTTACTAACTAAACTACGAAGAATGGCGCAAACCGCACTTAAAAATCTTTTTTAGTTTCCGAGATATGAGCGTTCAAAATTTAGGTCCAAAATCGAAAAACTGGTTATTCACTTGCCATTTGTTTGTGTGAAAATTATTAATTTTTTTACATTAGCGGATTATTCTGATTAAATTTCGAGGAATCCAATATGGTATAATAATAATTATTATAATTCGAATAATTATTTTATTGATATTCGTAGTCTTTCTTGATAAAAACAGTTAAAAAAATATTATAAGTAGTGTAATTTCTGCCTTCATTTTAATTTCAATGCACTTGTGTTTTATACCGTTGAAAAGAGAAAAAAATCTCTCTTAAGACGAGTCAACTATGAGCTCCATATGAAAATTTGAATTTGGTTTGAATTTTTCAAAATCCGTAGGAGATAAAAAGTATTTGAGGACTGCTGTGAATTCCTCGTTAAAAATTTGAAAGTTGCTATCACTTCTTCAAAAATAGGAAGTGATAACAAAGATTCACATCCGCTATCATTTATTACACATGATACCTACTGTATAAATCATGTATTTGACAAAAATCGCTAAATCAACTAATAAGCGAGTCTATTATTTATACTTTATGCCGTAGCAAAGCAAGGAGGGTTGTAGACAAAACCCTGTTTGTAAAAACTTTCGACTTTCTTGGAGCTGAAAAGCTGATTTCTACCAACTTTCATCATTTTCAAATACAAATTTTAAGAATTAATAAAACTATTATTTTATTTATTTTCAAAATAATATCGATGTAATACGAATCTAACTAAATTTTTTCTAAATATTATACTTTGTTTAACCTTCGGATAACCAAGCGGGGTAAATTTTGACCCCAAGCTTGGTTTTTGGTGATTAAAACTGTAAATACAGGGTCCGGCACAATGGACGGATGGTTTTTAAAAAATAATAAAATCGGTAATTTTTACTAAAAAATCTGACGTGGACACCACAGGACTTCCCTGTACGCCTATTAAACTGTTCATACTTTTCTTAATAACTAAAATGTAGAATTATATTATACAAATATATTAATATATAAGTACTACTTACTACTGCTACTATACTCACAAATATTCTATTGTATTATATTTTACTATTGTCACTGCTACTGTCACTGTCATGTCATAATCATTTAAATTTTACGTAGTAACAAATGTTAATCGATCATGGATTACAAGATACCGAAATACTAAATTATAAATATATACTTTAATTATTCTGAAATGATACCAGATACAAAAATATTTATAAAATACCGATTGTAGGTAATAATCACATAATCTTTCATTTAAAATTTAAAAAATTGTCTCAAATTAAATATTTATCGAAATATTTGACAAAAGTACTACTTCCGGTTTATAGATTGAAACCAAAAATAGGAGGTGCACAACTAGATGCTATAACAGTCCTTAATACAAAATTTCAACTTTCTACGTCTAACCGTATTTGAGTTATGCGACATACATACGTCACGACAAAACTAGTCATAATGGATTCAGAAAAGGTCAAAACGGATATTTCCATCAAAATCTGAAAACCGAAATTTTTCGCGATTACAATACTTCCTTATTACTCCGTACAAGGAAGTAAAAACAAATTTATTTACGGATCCGGGTACGCAATGAAATAGCATTTGTGACAATTAAATGTGGAACTCACATCAGTCATGTGGTGACCGTTTTTTTTTGCGATGCATTGCTGGAGGTGTTCTTGGAAGTTAGCGTAGACTCTCTCCAACATCGCTTCCTCAACTTGGGCGACTTCCACGCGAATGGACGATTTACAGTGTCGATATGCGCATGCGCTGACAGCTATGCTTGACTTTGGAAGATCATAATTTTTAGTTAAGAAAAATTCAACAGAGATGGCTCATTTCTATTGAAAGTGGTCCATTGCCTCCTTCAACTCGTCCAGAGTTGGGGGTTGTGGACGATATGATTCCACACTTAATTATTGTCACAAATGCTATTTCATTGCGAACCCGAATCCGTAAATAAATTTGTTTTTGAGTAAAAATTACCGATTTTATGATTTTTTAAAAACCATCCGTCCTTTGTGCCGGGCCCTGTATAAATATTTCATAAGCCGTTTTTTTTAGCTGAATCTTTTTATGTACCTTTATCATCATACGAGTATTACTTCATAAAAAAATTTTTCTTGTACAAATAGACCAAAAAAAGTTTTATTCTGTTTATTACTAGTATTACTAGTATTGTAATTGTGGATTATCGATAATCAAAATAATCGATTATCAATATTCGATAATCGATTTCTTATTTTCGAATATTGATCATCGATTAATCGAAAAAATCGATTATTTCTCATAATCGATAATCGATTACGAAAAGTCAAAATCGCAGCCCTACGCCGGATTTTTGTCGCATGGCCAGAAAAAGTGCGAAATTTTTTATTGATTTAGTAGTAAACAAAACTAAATCTTATTTTACATAAAATTGTGTTTTATAAGTTTACTAAATCTATTTAAGTATTTTAAGCAGGCGGCCCAAGTGGAGGGCCATAGCGTAATACGTAAATATAACTCTAAATAAGTTATGAAATAATGGAACTGTTGAATGAGGTTGAATTTCGAGTAATGGAATGACTGTTTTAGTTTTGCTTGCAGAGCTTGGTGTGCCGCGATGGAGATTCCCGGTGGCATGCTGTCCTTGTTGAGTTGTGTGGAGTGCGGCGCGGTGTTGAGCCGAGGGCCGGTGTTCCAGGCGCACGACGGCGCGGCGCTGTGCGGCCGCTGTGTGCGTCCAGACCGCCCGACGTCACGCAACCAAGTCTACGAGGCCGTGGCGCAGCTGCTGCGCTTCCCCTGCAGGAACCGCGAGCTCGGCTGTACAGACACCGTGCCCTTCACACGAGGCGAGGAGGTCGTGCTGCACGAGCTCCAGTGTCCGTACCGCCAGTACCTGTGTCCCGTCGTGCCCCGTGGCCAGTGCGACTGGCTGGGCTCCAGGCGGCAAATGTTAGAGCATTGCGAAACTCTACATCCTGACAAGGTTTGTTTAAACTTTAATTATTGCTATACATTTTACTTCCCCGACCTATGTAAGGGAAGTATTGTATCTTGATTTTTTGACATTTCAAGTTTTTTTGTGCCGAAACTAATTTTTTGTGCCGAAACGGTTGTTTGACATTTAATTTTTTTACTAGCCTTTGAGTGTCAAAATTTTATTTCGTTTAACAAGTTCATTTAATAGTTGGTTTCAAACTAAGGTTTTTGACGTAACTGTATTTTTTGGCGTTATATTTGATATATTTTTTATTTCATTGTAAGAAGTTGTCACAATAAGGTTCATTTGACACTTTTAATTTCAATTCAAAACAATACAAAATCAATAAAATTGTCATACATGGTAGTCATAGCAATGTAACGGGTAAATTGTCACTTGAACAATCCCTAGAGCATTTTTACAATTTTTGCCGATATATTTTGTACGTCATTGGTCAGAATTTAAAAAATTGAAGCAAATGATTGGTTTAATTAATATGTGGGAAATAGTAAAATATATTCAAATCAGTCAAACCATACAATAAAATTATCAATTATAAACCTTTCTAAATACACTAATGGTGGGTTTATGCAGCAACTACATTAGAAAATTAAATTAAACCACTAAACTAGAAAATTAAATTATAAATGCCGTGTTTATAACTCAAAACTAAACTAAAGAATAAACCAATAGGAATGCACATTTGCGCGTGCGTATAATACAATCACACCAACCAGCACGCTGCAAACGTCAAATTCGTGGTTATGTTGACATTGCGCATGTGCAAACATTATAAAATTAAGAAATTAAACTAAGAAATTGAAAATATCTAGCTTTTTAGTTTAGTGACGATAGTTTAGTTTGTTAGTTTAGTTGCATAAACGACTAAGAAACAATGATGTCTACTTCTTTAGTTTAATATCATAATGTAATTTCTTAATTTAGTTGTCTGCATAAACCCACCATAATACATTTTTAATAATAATTATTAAAAAATAATTCTTATTCAATGAGTCGATCGAACTAAGAGATTTATAGCGTGTTAGCCAAAGGCAACGGATCCTTGACTTTATGTTAGATATAAGTTTCAGTGCTTATTACCTGTTCAAGAATTGCCTACTATGTTAATAAAACAAGATTTAACCCGATCACTTATTTGATTCCAAAGTTAGTTACATAAAAATATTAAATTTCTACTTACTTACTGCAAGCTCGATTATACAACAAACTTCCACTAACTCACAAATTCTGATATTTCCACTTTAACTTGTTACTGCTTAAAACAACGGTGATACTTAACAAACTCGAATGCGAACTAAGTTGACTTAACTGACAAATCTATCTCGATCTATGTTTTTGCAAGACTGCTTGAGACTGATCCTAAATTTAGACTGATTTAATAATGATTCTGATAAAGACTATTATAATGAATGACTGAAATGACTTATGATTCTGACTAAAAATGACTGATTGACTTTCAAAACGAAAATTATAGATTTTATAAACTTCATTTGTCTCCAAAACATCCCTACTCGAATCTACTCTTAAAAACCATTCGTCAACTTTTAGTTTAATAATTTACTTTCATTGGTCTAGAGCAGAGGTTCCCAAACTTTTTTCTCGTAAACCACTTTCAAAATTTTACTGGTTTCAGTGGACCCTCTGCTGCTACATTTCTATCATATTCCCAAAACTCGTCAAAAAAGTTTTTTTTCAAAATCGGCATGAAAATCGTTATTGCCAGACTAATTTGCGGCATGAAAGTAAGATTTTCATGACTAGGCATGAAAATTTTATTTTCATGCCTAGTCATTTTTACTTTCAACTTTGTTTACTTGTCATGACAACTTTTTCTAAAATTTGTTACAGCTCTGATGATTTGTCACAGCTCTGATGATTTATGCAAACCTAATTTTTTTTATAATTTTAAGCTTAATTGCCGATTTAAAAAAAATAGAATACATCACGCGTCATAAAAATGTCTTTGCTTGACTCGGAGGCTTTGAAGAAATGCTCGGACGCTGCGCATCCTCGCATTCTTCAAACGCCTCCTCGTCTGCAATGACACATTTTCATGACTTGTAATGTAATATACTATTACAGGTAACAGTCGCTGATCTTCTTAAAATGCACTACTCAAAAAAATTAAGGGAGGTTTAAAAAAAAGGAAATTAATGCTAAATAAACAGGCTATCTGATCCATATGCCGGCCTAACTGAAAAAAAATTGCAAACTTTTGGATAAAAAAAAAGTAAATAATTTGCAATATTATTTTTGCGCGCTCTCTGTTAGGGTTGTATGAGAACCGTAGCTCCTAAAATATTTTAGCCAAAATATCTGAAAATTAGAATCTTAAAGCTTTAAAATGTTTTTTTTTTAAATCTCAATACGACCATTTTTCACCGAAATACAGCCTGTCAAAAATCACCGAAAAATTTGGAATTTTTTTTGCTCCCTTAATTTTTTTGAGTAGTGTATTATCTGCCTACATTGATAGGTCAAGCCAAGCCAACATTTTTGTTCTTTCCTATCGAAACCAGATAAATTTTCGTGAGCCCCCACTTCCAACTTGTGAACCCTCTTTTTTCACGCCAACGTAGATCCCCGTCCAGTCTCCCGTGGACCCTTGGGGGACCACTGGTCTAGAGGATGGGCTTAAGATTTTAAGTTAAAGTAGGGTAGTTTTCCGAATTTATAAAATTTTAGAACTTCGTATCTATGCCACTGGCCCCGGACCCACAGAGGAATGGTGAGACCCAATAACTTACCTGAACATGACACACGTTTACTTTCATCTGCACATTGACCACCCGAGATTTTAACGAATTTTTGTGTTCCACTGTTCCTCTGCGATTACATTTGTTTCACGAATTTTGCTTTAAACTGTCAACGGAAATACAATACTAATACTATTCTAACGAACTATATTTACTTTGGCGCGCATTTATGTATGGGGCAATGGGGCTATCTAAAATTGACTAAATAAAATTTTTTATTAACTAGTTAAATAGTGTAACAAAGTAGATTTGTTAGTAATTTTCCGTAATCGAAATTATTGCTAAGTTGTGTTTTGTTAAGTTATTCACCTTTTGGCCACGCGCGGTTGTTACACGTGCCTTGCGTTTCAGTGAAATTATTGCGATCTTGCAATTAGTAAATATTAGAATATATTTAGGAAATTAGGATCGAGTAGTTAGTCAGTCATCAACCGATCGGGTAGAGAGTCAGTGATCGGCATCAAGGAAGAGTTAGAATGAACGAGTGAGAAGAACTTCGTAAGTGTCTATCCTCACGATAAATATAATTTGTTAATCGTTTTGTTTGTCAATTCAATGTAATGTTTGTAATATTAACTTTTATTATTCACAATAATAAATATATTTTGTTTTCATGTCTTATTTTACTTATTAAACATTTCCAGCACGTCAACAATCGGATTGTTGAGATTCGAGAATTTCGAGAATCAGAAACAACCCGATTAGTTACAATATTCATTCATTGCTGAATATCGATAATAAAAAATAATTTAACTTCACGGTTACTTCTCACTAGTATTTTTGATTGTGCTACTGACTTGGAGGTCGTATATCTGGACCAGGCTGCGGACCTGAAATAAAATGACTATTATGAAATTCAACTTTCATTATTGTTTACTTGAAAAAAATAAAATCTTTGCAAGAATATTATACTTAAATTATTATTGTTGTCTTTCAGGTGATGAGCAATGGTGTGCAGCTAACACATGACATCACAACGTCGAGTCAGAACACTTACTTACTCTACGCCTTCCGAGTCCTTTTTCTACTACATACTAAAGTATGCGTGACAACCGGAAAAATTTTCCATTCTATTCGTTTGTTGAGTGATAACGCTACTAAATACATCTTTACTGTCGATGTTAAACGTGAAAGATATTTGGTTTCGAAATCTTATCCTGTGGCACCACCTGGGTGCTTAGCTATGCAGGAAGACACATCATTGGCTATGAGTATCAACAGTCTTCTAGAATTTTTAGATGGATTTAAAGGAACTAGTTTTACTATGAATGTTTGGGACACAACAGGATGTATTGAATGTTGTGCTGAGTTGAAGCAGTATTATTATCCTGGTGTAGATGGTGTTGTGTGGTAAGGTTTCTTTATGAATTAATTAAGTTTTATATTTTATATAGATTTATTAGAACACTTTTATTATTTATGTTGAACGTCGTTTACATGTTATTTTGCAAGTCGTGATGGCGGAAGCTCGTGTCGCCCTCTGTGTTGGGCTTCCATTCCAAGCCCGTTTTACAATGGTACACAATAGGTTTTACATTTACAAGTTTACACTATCACAACATCCCTCTCTTTTTATTTATTATAAAATTAACAATTATTTTCTTAGTTTACTTATGTATGATAATCCTTAAGATATGCTGGTCTTTTAATTGTTCTAGTACTACGTCTAATATTATGATTAATATTATTAGCAATATTAGGAACAATTACATTTGTTTTGGTATTTGTAGTAGGTACGAATTCAGTCTGTTTATCATTTTTAGATATATCTTCATTAATAGTAACTCTAGTATCACAATACTGATTTGCATTGGACCACTTGTTAGAATCTTTGTTATTATCATTTTTCTGAGCATCAATAATGTTTTCTAACTCAGCTTCTAACAAATAATCATCCTTAAAAGCTATGTTACATTTCTTAATAAATCTTCTATTTCTCTCATAAATCCTATTATTTTTATCTATTTTAATAACATATGATCTTGGTCTATTTTCATTAACATTAACAATACTACCTGGTTCCCACTTATTACCTAAATTTAAATTAGTAACTATTACTCTATCTCCTTTTTCCAAATCAGGTAAGTCTTTAGCATTACCATCGTAATACTGTTTAATTTTATTGTTACTCATATTGTTATCAATTTTATTATGAATCTTAGGTTTTAATAAATTATCAGTCATTGGAAGAATACCCTTAAGTCTTCTTCCGAATAATAACTGCGCTGGTGATAATAAACTTGTATTACTAGGTGTGTTTCTTAGTTCTAGCAAAGCCAAGTAAATGTCTTTATTATCATGCAATGATTTCTTGAATAAATTTTTTATAGTTTGAACTTGTCGCTCTATAAAACCATTAGATTGTGGGTATGTGGGTGAAGAGGTAACATGTTTTATTTCCCAATCTAATACAAATTTTTTTAAATATTGATTATTATACTGAGGACCATTATCACTATATATTACGTCAGGTTTGCCATGTCTCGCTAGTACGGATTTAAAATTATTTAGAAAATTTTGGTGAGTAGTATCATTATTTAAGCAAATAACTTCAGGATACCCGGAATATTTATCAACTATCAATAAGTAATTTTTATTTTTAAATTGAAAAATATCAGTTGCAATTTCTTGCCATGGTCTTAGATTGTTTTTATTGATGGAAATTAATGTTTCTTTTGAATTATTATTACTATGTAACAAACAACTAGCACAATTTTTTACTTTATCTGTTATATGACTTGTCATACTTGGCCAATAAACCAATTCTTGAGCTCTTTTTATAGTTTTGTGTATGCCTAAATGATTATAATGTAATCTATTTATTATCTCTTGTCTTAACTCTTTTGGAATAACAAATTGTTCCCCTTTTAGCACAAATCCTTTTATACAATTCAATTGTGATCTGACATTCCAGAAAGGTTTAAGAATATCTGGGACATTTTTTTTATTTCTAGGCCAACCATTAATAATTTGATTTTTTAATTGTATAAGTTGATCATCTTTACTACTCTCTATTTTAATTAATTGTTTGATTTCACTAGATATTGCTACACAATCTATAAAATATATTTGAGCTTCTGTTTGTTCTTCTAATAATTTAAAATTAGTAGTATCAATGCTGTCTCTAGATAAATGATCTGCAATATAAAGTTTTGATCCAGATTTGTATTTTACTACAAAAGAATATTGATTTAAAGTAGCTTTTAAATGTTTTAGTCTAAATGGACATTTTTCTAAGGGTCTTTTAAAGATTGTTTCTAGTGGTTGGTGATCAGATTCTACTAGAAATTTCTTACCGAAAAGATATTGATGAAATCGTTGACATCCGAATGATATCGCCAGTGCTTCTTTTTCGATTTGAGAGTATTCTTGTTGTGCACTGTTTAAGGCTTTAGAAGCGCATGCTATAGGACGATTATTTTGCAGCAAGACTGCTCCTAGACCATGTTTGGAACTATCTACGGATAATACTATATCATCATTAACATTGTAGTAATCTAAAACAACATCTTTAGACAGTATATTTTTTAAATTGTTAAATTCCTGTTCATGTACACTGGTCCATGTCCACAACATTCCCTTTTTTAGTAATCCTCGCAAGTTATAAGTTAGTTCTGACATGTTTTGTATAAATTTACCAAGATAATTAACTGTACCTAAAAATCTTGTAAGTTCTTTTAAATTAGTTGGAGTTTTTATACTTTTAATTGCGACTACTTTATCGGGATCCGGTTTTATGCCAGTATCTGATAAAATGTGCCCTACAAATTTTATTTCTGTAACTAAAAATTTGCATTTTTCTTTATTAAATTTTACTCCAAATTTTTCTGCTCTTTCTAAAACTACTTTTAAAATATCATTATGTTCCTCTATAGATTTTGCAAAAATGATTAAATCATCAATGTACAGTTTAACCCCTTTTATATCTGAAAAGATTTCAGAAAATGTTCTATGAAATATTTCTGGAGCGTTCCTCAAACCAAATGGAAGTCTTAAAAATCTGTAACGACCATATGGCGTAGAAAAAGTAGTTAATTTAGATGCATTTTCATCCAATTCAATTTGCCAGAAACCTTTATTGGCATCTAAAGTGCTAAAAAATTTAGAATTGAGCATATGACTTGTTATCTCTTCAAAAGTTGGAATTTGATAATGTTCTCGTTCTAACGCTTCATTTAAGTAATGAGGATCTAGTACTAATCTAATTTTTTTATTTGGCTTTGCTAACACTAACAATGGGCTGACAAACTCTGTGGGTTCTGTCACTGGAGTTATTATATTCTCTTTACACAATCTATCCAGCTCATCTTTAACTTGGTTACGCAGACTGAAAGGTATTCTCCTGGCTGGTATTGCCAAAGACTTGTAATCATTTTTAAGTTTAAATGAACATTTTGGCTTATTTATTTGACCTATACCATGAAATAGATGTTCAAATTTGGTTATTATATCTGTTTGATTATTTTTTATTTCACAAATATTAGTATTTTTATTTATTAATTTTAATCTCTCACAATCAGAAATACCTATAATTGGAACTGCTGTATCATTTGTTTTTATAATCACAAATTGAATTATATTAGAAGTATTTTTTATAGTAATAGCTAACTTAATTGAACCCAGAACACTTAATTGGTTTCCTCCATAACCTGTTACTTTACCTACATACGATTCTAATTTAGTTTTTAAATTTAAGTTCTTGAAAATATACTCTGGCAACACATTTATGTGTGCTCCAGTATCTAATTTACATTTTATAGACTTATTTATATCTTTAATTATAACCATAACAAACCAGTCTTTTGTATTACATTCTACTGTATTTACTACAGCTAATTCAAATGAGTCTAAATCATCATGCTCGATATTATTACTTTCTAACTCATTATTTTCAATTGTATGAATATTTTTACTTTTACACATCCGAGCATAATGATTTTTCTTGTTACATTTTCTACAAGTTACACCAAAAGCTCTACAATTACCAAACTCGTGTGTATATCCACACTTACCACAGCTTCTATTAACATTACCTCCTGTATTGTTATTACTTCTTGGTTTTGTTTGGTTGTCACTAGTTGCTGACTGCTCCTTGCTGTTGCCTGTGCTGGTTCCTGGTCCACCACTTGCAGTAGGACGCTGTCCTCGGTTTTGTACCCCTGGATATGGACTCTTCTTCCCATAACCTCCTCTTCCACTTATTGCATGTACATTTATAGAATCTTGTTGCTTGTTTAGAGTAGTTATATGTTTACTTGTTTCTTCTGCGGCTTTGCAAATGTTAATTGTCTTCTTTAGGTCTAAATTGTCTTCTCTTAACAGTCTGTTTTTTACTCTGGAATCTGCAATTCCACACAGTATTCTGTCTTTTATTAATTCTTCTTTTAAATTGCCAAAATCACAATTGGCAGCTAGCTTCATTAAGTCCGCGTGATATGCTTCAAAACTTTCACCGTGCATTTGTACTCTAGTATTGAATTTATGTCTTTCAATACTCACATTAGTTTTTGGGATAAAGTACTCATCAAACTTTTCAATTACTTTGTTTGGATCATTTTTATCAGCTTCTGTTAGACTGAAAGACTCAAAAATATCTTGAGCTTCTTCTCCCATTATATGTAGTAATAACGCTGCTTGTCTTTCTGCTGATAAATTGCTTGCATTTGTTGCTTTCATGTATATTGTATACTTATTTTTAAATTTCTTCCAGTTGATGGCGAGATCACCAGTCATCACCATAGGATTTGGTTGTCTTAGCATGGAATCCATTGTTTTTTATTTCTTACTCACACGTGGTTTTGCACTTTTGCACTTTATTTATTATATTTATTTATATTTCACTTCGTAACTACTATTCTATTTTACATTAATCGACTGCGCCATGTTGTGTGGTAAGGTTTCTTTATGAATTAATTAAGTTTTATATTTTATATAGATTTATTAGAACACTTTTATTATTTATGTTGAACGTCGTTTACATGTTATTTTGCAAGTCGTGATGGCGGAAGCTCGTGTCGCCCTCTGTGTTGGGCTTCCATTCCAAGCCCGTTTTACAATGGTACACAATAGGTTTTACATTTACAAGTTTACACTATCACAACAGATGGGTGGCTATGTGACAGTTGTGCACCTCCTAAACGATCTTGTAAAAATAAGGTTAAAGGATGTACACATAGGGATATTGATAAAAAATGTGAAAAACATGAATCGTATTTTTGTCTATTATCAACATTTTGTTATTTTTGTAACAGAACAATTACCGGAGAAACATTAAATGCGCATTACGCTTCGACACACAGTGACGTTACGCATGCGTCAGGTTCAACATGGCAAAATACTCTAGAGAGAGGCAAATCTTACATTATTTCAACTAATTTAGGTATAGTAAGGTGTAGATCATGGCCAAGCCACGCCAGTGAATTTCATCTTGTTATATCAACTCCGTTATTAAGTAATCAATTACATGAGTTCTACTATGAAATCAAGTTAACTCATCCTATTACAAAACAATCCAAAACGTATCATTCTAATGATGTTGATGTTATCTATAATGAAAACTGCGATTGGCGACTTATTGTGTCACACAGTGAATTTAATAATTATTTCGGACCTTTTGATATTTGTATTAATATAAATAAAGTTGTATCGTAATTTCTAAAACCATGTATATTTTTGTGTTCTGTTAATAACCCCTTTATATGTAGTAAACTGTTTGATTTGATTACTTTAACTACCTCTTGTTTAGTTATTCTAATACAGTATTCTGAAATTATGTTCTGATAGTACCTTTAAGTTCCGTAGTAGTAAATCTTTATTTTTGCCTTTCGGCTTAAAACTATACATTTTATTCCTATAATACATATTTTATGAAATAAGTGAAAATCACATTTTGTTCTACATTATCATTATATATTATTATAATTTAAAAAAACTTATTTTAAGGTATTCCTCCTTTCTTCTACTCTTTTCTGTTTCTCCCATCCCCATATCTCTGCACCGTACATCATTATGCTTTTGACTAGAGCATCAAACTTATTTATTGATACTGGTCGTATATTACAGCAAAAGAGTCTAAAATGAGAATATATATATATATATATATATATATATATATATATATATATATATATATATATATATATATATATATATATATATATATATCGAGGGCTTCATAACAAAGGGGCGTATCTACGTTTTTGACGAAAATGAGTTTTTATTATATACGCCTTCGAAATAATCTTATTTTTGTCGTAGCAAACTGGCGTATTTACATCTTATTCCGTTTAGGAGATATTTGATCATAATTTTAGGCGTATTTACAATATTTCAAGTCGGTATCGAAACAAATGGAAGTATATGTAGTTACGCCTTTATTCAGGTAAATACGCCCAAGTCGTTTTTATTAACATCCCGGCTCTGTATACACAATGTAATACCTCCAATTTATAATTTACGCTTAAATTATGTGAAAAGAGTTTTATTTTTGTTTTGTAATTCTATTTGTAACAACAGAACATTAGTTTGATACATACGTCTTGGTTATTTACTTATTTCATGTTGTTACAAAGAGGCGTATCTACAATGATTGATAAAAAACATTATATAAAGAAAAGAGAATAATTATAAAGACAGAACTAAATCTAAAATTTATATTGCTACCTTTTACATAGTTTTCATTTTTTAAAACGTTTTTATCAATTTACTCAAAACTACAAATTTGTAATTACGCCCCTTTGTTATGAAGCCCTCTATATATATATATATATATATATATATATATATATATATATATATATATATATACAACTTACTATCATTGAAGCGTCCTTATATTGACAATTTTCCATCAACCGAGCGTCCGGCTCCAATGAAGCGTCCATATATGGACGCTCGATTGGTCACCATGTTAAATTGGCTCCTAGTACCATCTAGTAGTCATATTTAAAAATTTTGGTGGACGCCGAATTGATAGTGAATTATCATTTGCCGTATACATGCCGTATACTTTTAGTTCAGCCGAACGCTCACTCGTGGCGTTGCTGCGCTAGGCGTATAAGTATACTTTCATCCAATCTATCGCCTACCGAGCGTCCTCAAACTGGCAACACCGAAACGTATGTTTTCAAATGTTATGTTCAAAGTGTTCGTGTTCCCTTGATATTGGAGTATGAAGCAAAATATCAAAGTACGTTTTTTTGTTTCGACTACGTGGTTCTGCTTATCAAGAACTTATATACTTATAACAAACTTTTTTTTCGTCACACGTGAACGCAAAGCACGCCGTTACTCCCTGTTTAAACTAAAGGGAGCAAACCACGCTTTTGCGCCCTAGGAGGCAAAACGTGTTTTTCTTCTTCTAAACTGGAAGTGTCGGCGTACTTCGCGTGCATTAAATAATTTTTTTTTAATCGGGTCATAAATTATGTTCAAATAAGGGGAGAGAGATAAACATCAAGATCTACACCGTTTGCCCGATCCTCATGAAATTTTGAATGCAGATTTTTTTTTACCAGACTTAGATTTGAAGTTATGTATTAATTTGATTGGACCATTAGGGGGTGGGGGTTAATAATATAGAATCTCAACCATTTGTCCGATTCTCATAAAATTTTGCACGCAGGTCTCTTTTGACTGGAGTCAGATTTTAAAGTATGTTTAAATTCGATCATAACATCATAAGGGGTGCGGATTATAAATCTATAGAATCTAGACCATTTGCCCGAATCTCTAGAAATTTTGCAGGCTGGACTCTTTTTTTACTATAGTCACATTTTTAGGTATATTTGAAATTTATTGGGCTATTAGAGGTGGGGTAATCTCTATAGATCTAGACTGTTTGTCCGACTCTCATGAAATTTTGCATGCGCGCCTTTTTTGACTAGAGTCAGATTTCAAAGTATGCTCAAATTCGATCAAATCATGATGGAAAGGGGAGGGATTGAACTAAAACAATCGCTTTAACAGTCGTAATTTTTTTTGCAACGAAACTCGGTAAGTAATATGTAGCAATCAACTAAAGTAAGAAATATAGTTTTTATTTATCGGGTTATAAATTATATTTAAATTGAGGTATGAGGGTTAACATCTAGACCTAGACCGTTTGTCCGAACTTCACATATTTTTACAAGCAGATCTCTTTTCATAAGAGCCTGATTTTAAGGTATGTGTGGTGTGAATTTGTTCGGGTCCAAAGAGGGGGGTTAATTTCAACAATCACTCAAATGACCGTAATTGTTTTTTTGCAACAATACTTGGTATACAGGGTGTCCCAAATTGATTAGGTCACCATTGAGATCTCGGAAACTATAGGAGCTATGAGGTCCGTTAAATAAGCAATGTTGTGCAGTTCTTATGCCTGTGGCACACCGGTCGAGGAGCATCGAGGACCATCGAGTAACTCCTCGATGAAACGAAAGAACGCACCCGTCCGCGATGGATTTCTATTTAATCGGTGACAAATACATCAAAGTTTTGCGCGAAATCAAATCCAAAGATACGTCTGAAATGAGATACATTCGTTTCATCGAGGAACAACTCGATGAAAATAGCGGCGCCCCTATTTTTCGTCGAGGACGGGGTGCGTTCTATCGTTTCATCGAGGAGTTACTCGATGGTCCTCGATGCTCCTCGGCCGGTGTGCCACAGGCATTAGGGCTTATTTAGATTCCGTTGAGAAATATTTAAAATTCCAAACAGTTTGAAAGTTATTCAAAAAAACGGAAAATTGCGATTTAAAAAAAAGGCAAATTACTCCGTAATTATAAAAGATATACAAAAATGTTTCATATAAAAGTTACATGATTTTATGAGAGAAACTCAAAAATGATGTCAGAATAAAATTCAAGATGGCGGTTTCCAAGATATTAATAGTAACTTTCTTATTTTAAATGGGCGCCATATTGGATTTTTACATGGTTGAATAGCGTTTTTTTTTCTCTTTTCAACGATGTATTGCAATGTATGTTTAAACAAAAAGTTATTAAAATATAAATTATTTTAATCCTAAAGCAAGTACAACAATGAATAACAATAGATATCAATAATACAAATTAATATAGAAGAATATTTTTTGACAGATGGTTTAACCAATCATATTGCGTAATGATGACGTCAAATGACGTAATACAACCAATAGAATTGAAAATGTAAAATGATGTATCTGACAACATAATTTTGTAGATTAGGTTTTATTTTGTGACGTCAGTAACAAAAAATTAATTAATTTGTCACATGAAACGTCAAAATGTTTAGCAAAATGAGTCGTTTTGGTAGTATTTTTAACAAGAAAAATATTCTTCCTAAATACCATTCGAGATAATAATTTTTTGAGAATTGTTTTGTCTATTCCACGGCAACTTATTGCAATTTCACTCCACAAAACATCATCTGACAATTCCCCTCAACTTCGTTTCGGGAAATTGATAGATGATGTTTTGTGTCGTGAAATTGTTAGAAATAAGTTGCCGTGGAAACGACAAAACAATTCTCAAAAAATTATCATCTCTTATGGTATTACCCCTGAAAACAAATTTCTTTTGTGATATTGTTATTCATTGTTGTACTTACTTGCTTTAGGATTAAAATAATTTATATTTCAATAATTTTTGTACTACTACTACATACACATAATGTTTTATTCGATCGGACTATCATGAGGGTAGGGGTTAAATATCTAAATCTAGAAGGTTTGTCTGATCTTTATGAAATTGAAAATACGTAAGGTAACTACCGAGATTCCTTACTGTTGCATACAATATTTTTATACTTTCATTTAGAACAAATAGAAATTTTTGTTTGAAATTATGAAATTTTGTCATTTAATGTCTTACAAATTATGACATAAAACAATAACACCCAAATTAGGTTATCTACAAACCACATTTTTATTCGATTAAAAAAAAAATTAAACAGCATAAAATATGCGGTTGCAAGTTAAAAACATTTTATATTGAAGTTTCTTTACAAAGTTATCTATAATTTTTTAAATAAATGTAGTTTTATATGTGTACATTTTATTTTTTTTAAAAGAGTAAAATAAAACAACCATTGCATGAAGTAATTAAATTCATTTCCTAGCGCAAATTTGAGAAATAAATTGTCTATAAACCAAACGAAAGTAAGAAAATCATATTTACCTATTTTAAAAAACCCAATAAACACTGCTTGATATAGGTACTGTAATGTCCTAATGTCATTTGATTAATTTTCTACTATTTTTCTGTATAATGAGTAGTAGATTTTAAATAGGTAAATTATAGTCGTGTCGAGCATTATTTTCCTTCCAAATAAAATTTCTGTTTCACATTTTTACCTATAAAGCTTACAGCAATTTTTTATTATTATTAAACATTTATTTTTTTCAAATTGCTAATTAACAAGATTTCGATAAGTAGCAAACAAATTTATTCGGAAAAATAAATAGCTCTTATGTAGTTAACGTTACAAACATTGACATAAAAATATTTACTACTTTCGATTTGAGCATTCCATACCAAAATAACTGGGTAATTTTAAACCTAATCAATATTGTTGTCAACAAGTGAATTTAGTAATTATTTAAATATAATGCATTTGTTGCTAATTTTCATTTAAATAATTAACTATCAGATCACAGACAATCTGACCGATTTTCACTATATTTTTGTTATACTTGGTTATAAGCATAGAAATCCAACATAAAATATAGGCTAAATAATCAATCAATGTACCATCTGAAAACAAAATCTAAACGATTTATCCCACATATAACTGTGTCATATTTATTCAACTTGCCGATAATAATTCCGTCTTTTCATTTCAAATCCCCATTATAACGCGCGAAGTAACATGGTTCAGTCGCGGCAACACTGTCGGACGCTTGATAATCGATGAATTGTAATAATCCGTATATTTCGGACGCTTCAAAGATGATAGTTTGAACGGACGCTACAATGATTATGAATTGGGAATATACACCAACCGGACGCTCTATTCAGGTTTTTTGAACGGACGCTCTGTTGATAGTGAGATGTATATATATATATATATATATATATATATATATATATATATATATATATACAGGGTGTTCATTTTAAGTGGCGCACCATTGCTAACTCGAGAACCATAAGAGTTACGAAGTTGGTTAAATTAGCAAACAATTTCTATTTTATATGACTACTTTAATGAACGAAACAAAAAAAATTTGGAGCAGTGGTTCTCAAACTACGGGGTGCAACTTTCTTATTTCAAATGGGGACCTATTTTTTTATTCGCTTATTCGATTCAATATATTTTTCTGAATTCAACGAGATATTAGTTTAATACCTTTGCATAACAAAAACATAAGAAAAACGCTATTGAAAATTATGATAATTTAATTAAAATCTGATTGTTAGTTAGTGTTATGGAAGAAAACAATTGAATATTTTGTTTCATATTAATTGGTATAGTGGAAAAGATTCTAGTATACTACACTGATCAGACCAAATAAGGTCGAAACACGTGTCCGTAGTTACCGCCACCTTACACCCTACTGAGTACTTAGTGCCCTGAACTCATACACTCAGTAGCGGTCCTGATCTCCTGATTAAAATCAAAGAATATTTTTCATTATCAAATAACAATTAATATGAAACAAAAATTCAATTGTTTTTTCCATAGCACTCTTGTAACAATCAGATTTTAATTAAATTATCATAATTTTCAATAGCGTTTTTCTCATGTTTTTGTTATACCAGGGTATGAAACTAATATCTCGTTGAATTCAGAAAAAAATACTGAATCGAATAAGCGAATAAAAAAATAGGTCCCCATTTGAAATAAGAAAGTTGCACCCCGTAGTTTGAGAACCACTGGTCTAAATTTTTTTTTGTTTCGTTCATTACAGTAGTCATGTAAAATAGAAATTGTTTGCTAATTTAACCAACTGCGTAGCTCTTATACTTCTCGAGATAGCAATGGTGCGCCATTTAAAATGAACACCCTGTATATATATATATATATATATATATATATATATATATATATATATATATATATATATATATATATATATATATATATATATATATATATATATATATATATATATATATATATATATATATATATATATATATATTTATATATATATATATATATATTTTTTTTTTTTCAAAAAAAAGACGAATACACGTATTGTTTTATAAAGGCGTACTGAAGTTATTTTAATAGTAAAAATTAAGAATTTTTTTTTCTGTACAGCTGTAACTGTACTTTTTGTTCTGATATAACTTTTTTTAAATGTTATTATACAGGGTGTTCAATACAGAGAATCAAATTTACTCAATTTCAAATGGCTATAACTCGTCATTTTCAAATGGAACACCCTATATTTTATTATTCTGTTGTGTGTATTTTTGCATCTTCTTATGTTATAAAAGGTGTCCTATGCCTAAACACATTAATTTAATTAATTTCGAAATTAATGTTTTTAGGCATACGACACCCTTTAAAATTTTATAAATATTGCTCATTTGTAGCTATAGCCATGGAATTGAAACAAAATTACAAATGAATGCTGTTTTAACTATCAGAAATATTAATATTTCTGACAAATGAGCAATATTTATTAAATTTTAAACACGAATATTTCGGTAAATAAACGTGTAAAATAAAATATATGATTACTGATTTAGATGGAGAATTTAATTTAATAAAACTTTTATGGGTGGGGCAAAACAACCTCCCTAGATTCAGTAGAGAATTGTGAAGCGAGCAGAGGTCGTAAAAGAATGGGAATGGCGTGTATAGCCAAGCAGTTCCGGACCGAAAATGGATTACGTTACGGATTGGTAACGTAATTTATCAATTAATTCTATTCTATTAACGATATTTTATCAATCACTCTTAAAAAATGGCATTTCTTTGGTAATTATTATAGTTCCACTTCGAAAATAATGCGAAAAAACCCTAAAAAGGGGTAGTTTTTGCTGATTTAAGGGTGTTCCCCTATTTTCCAGCCACTTTGGATCCCGGATTCGAGTTCAGCGACCCAAAATAGTATATTATATATTGAGGGACTAAAGTGCATGATTTAATCCTGAGGGTGAAAGTTTATTTCACGAGCCGAAGGTGAGGGAAATAATCACCTGAGGGATTAAAGATACTTTAGTCCTGTGGTATATACGCTATTTTTTGCACTTCATCCTCAAACGAATGCAAAATTAGTTTAAAAGAATACACATTTTGCAATTTTGACAGTAAATTTTATAACAAATATTTATATTGTTACCATAGATACTCTGTAACAAATAGCACGTATTTACTTGACAACGGGTATAATTAATTCAATTCCTTGACAACGGGATTAAATATGAAAAATAATCCCTTGGGATCAAATTAAGAACCTAAGTCCCTAAAAATAAGGACTAAAGAAGAGTTTTAGTCCCGGAAGTGCAAAAAACCTATAGTAGACCTTTTCTCAAACCGGTTGTCGATATCAGACCCCCCCCTCGCGTTTTGACTGGTGTAGTGGTGGTATTACTCGCTATCAACCCCCAAAGCCTCGAAATGTTGCAAATCATACACCCACCTGACCTGCCGGCTCCCGGTCTAGTAGTTGTAACCAAAACACATTGTTTTTCACATAATTATTTTAATTGGAACCACTTTTCGATGTTATTAGTGCGTGATCCTTTCAATTTTTTATTCACTAGATAGTATTTGTTATCGTGCCTCCAATATACATCCATAATAATAGTTAAAAATATTAAAAATTAATTATTGTAAGGATCCTAATTTGAGCTCATTCATTGAATAGTCACTACCCGATTTTTAGCATGATTCCAATACCTATCTTTAGAAAATAGAGAACTAAAATTTAAAAACCTGATGTGGCCAGCACAAGACCTCCCGCCATATTATATACTTTATAATTTTTATTTATTTTACAAATTTTCTTTGTTTCGCCCTCACCCGGTAGTCTGTTGTTTACAAGAACAAGTCGGCTGCGTGAAGTTAGCGAACAAAATATGCATTTATAAAAAAATAATACTGAAACATTTTAGTATTGTGTTAGTATAGTTTTGTAACCAGTATGAAACAATTTGTATTATTTTAGTTTCTGCAAAATATTCATTTTTTATATTGTCCGCCAAATTCACACTTAGAAAGCATTTTACCGAAAGTTATAATTTTTTTCTAGCAAATCGTTAGTATGTTGTTTGTATTGTTTTGTAAGCATATTAAAAGTAACTAATTATCATTTATTTAGTCGTAATTACAGAATGAAATTCTATCGCTAACATCACGCTTTGAAAGCATATTACCGAAAGTTATAATTTTTTTCTAGCAAATCGTTAGTATATTGTTTGTATTGTTTTGTAGACATCTAGTCAAATTTCCGTTTATGTTTGTAATCTGTGTTATGTTTATGTTTAATTTATTTAATTTACTTTTTTATAAGTGTTTCCAACTTAAGTTAAGGCCAATAAGTTGTCTGACCTTACTTATTTTTCACTTGTCTTACTTAGTTTTGTACGGTCCATTGAGGTGCACGATTTTTTTATTTCTGATTAAACTATTTAATGTTTAAATTATTTATCTATCTATTTATTTTTTATATATCATGACATACTTTTGTAGTTTTTCACGACATATCACGTAAGTTTTTAAAATGTTTCAAAATTTATTCATATCATATTACAATTGTAATACTTTTGATAGCACCTGAAGATGACTCACGTGGGGGCGAAACCGGTCGAGGTTGATTAAATTTTAGATCCATTATCCTGGCCCACCAATATTAAAATTTATTAAAAATATGTATGCTGGGACAATGTGCTTGCAATGTGCTAAAATGTGCTGGCTCCGTTTTCCATTAATTTCAAAATTTCAAATGATGGGCCAACTTAGACAGCCCACCCAATTAGAAATTTTAAAATTTTTTAGACTGAAAATGAATGTGCTTGCAATATGCTGCAATGTGCTGTATGTTATATAAAATGTGCTGGTTTCGTTATTCGTTTTTTTTAAAATTCAGTATGATGGGCCAAGTTAATGCCGGCACACCCAACTAGTAATTTTAAAGTTTTTTTGGCTGAAATTGAATGTGTTTGCAATATGCTGTATGTTACATAAAATATGCTGGTTTCATTTTCTGTATTTTTAAAAATAAAGTTTTGGCGGGAAACACGAACCATTTCAAACAGTAAATTTAAAAATCAAGCTCCGCGGTGAGATAATTCGGCACTTCGTATCTCACAGAACTGCAATTTTACATATAGTTGGCCGATCATTTGAAATTTTGAAAATAATGGAAAACGGAGCCAGCTCATTGTCCCAGCATATTTATTTTTAATAAATTTTAATATTAGTGGGCTAGGTTAATGGATCTTTAAATTTTAATAAATTGACTGCATCCCAGCATTGTGTTTTATTTATAATAATCCTTCAGCCAAGAAGCTTTCATTGTTAAAATTTTATGTTTTAGCAATCACTTATAAAGAAAGTAACCTATTATGTTATGTATTATTAAGTATACCTCTTTCTTTTTCAAAATTTGAGACTTAGTACTATCGGAGAACTGCGAGGAGTATTTTTGATAGGTACATTTTTATCAAAAACTCGCCCAAAAAAGTTTAAAAGAATATTTTTAGATTCTTTGAAATGTGCTTTTTGCAACGATATAACGTGCCAATTTAAAAAAATCGATTTTTTGTTTTGTTTCTGCCCCTCCTAGGGTTGTGAAATAAGAAAATAAAAATTTGACATTCGGATTATCTACGGCATAAATCAAATACCTACTATTTTATCACATGTCATAATTTCAATTTTCTATAATTAACTGAGTCTCTGTTATAAGCGGGACGAATGGACAATGGAGTCTCGCCATAAGGGTTCCTGATTTTCTAAATCTGAGACAAACAAGAACAAAATAAAACAAAAAAATCCTGATATTTGATTTTTTCCAAAAATCATGATTTATAGAATATAATTAACACTGGAAAATTAGGCATCATGTTTTGAAATCGTGAATTTAGCGGGAATTATTTTCGCTGCAAATACATCTAATAGTCCAGTAAATTTAGGATTCTGCCTGGAGTTTTGGAGAAGTACTTTTTCTTTCATCCTATGTGTTTTTTGGGATGCTGAACACAAATTTCAGGTTTGTCACTTTATAAATTTACTGCTTAAAAAGTTATAACCGCGAAAAACCAGGTTTTCCTCGGGTTTTTCCTTGTATTTGGTAGAGGGTAAAACTTTTTTCAAAAATTATTACACCAAATTAAACTAGAGAAATTTTCCTACATTTTCCATAAAAAAATTTATGCTACGGTCTTCAACATTCGATTCCTTAGATATTTTTTATTATGTAGATAATTTTCAACATTTCGGGAGCACTAGTTTAGGCACAGATCAAATATAATTTCTAGAGAAAATAGTTAAATTTTAGTACTTTTTGTGTTTCTTGAGTTGGCATTTCTAAACGAATTAAAACATTGACCTGCGGATTCCTGCATTAGATTCTCCAAATAATTCTCTATAAGGTACTTTGTTTGAATTTTATTTTAAAGCCTTAGTCAAATCGATGTTCAAATATTTCTTCTTCTTTTATTTATTGTGTTTGATCAACTGTAGTTTCTGAACGGCTCAAAATATTGACTTGAAACTCGATTCGATTCGATAACATTCCTTGAAGATTTTTCTGTAAGAAACATGTCAATCCGCAGGTCAATATTTTAATGCGTTTAGAAATGCCAATTCAATAAACACAAAAATACTAAAATTTCACTATTTTCTCTAGAAATTATGTTTGATCGATATCTTGATTCATTCAAAAATAAAAGCAGTTTTTGTTTAAAAACACAAAATTAGGGTTTTAGGTACTTAAAATGACTAGAAATTGCTCAATTATATTTTAACGATTTTCTCAAGAACTAATCATCTTCTTTTTTATAGAAAATGTTGGAAAATTTCTCTACTTTAATTTGGTTTAATATTTAAAAAAAAAAGATTCATCTTCTACCAACAAGGGAAAAACCGAAAAAAAAACTGTTTTTTCATGGTTTTTCGGTTATAACTTTTTAATCAGGAAAGTTACGAGATGGCAAACCTGAAATTCGTGTTCAGCACCCCAAAAAACATATCGGATGAAAGAAAAAAATACTTCTCCAAAATTTTCTAGGCGAAGACCTTTTTTGATCTAAATTGACTGGACTATAAATCTATGATAATTAATTACTTGTAATATGCTTACAAAACAAGACAAACAATATACTAAAGATTTGCTTAAAAAAAATTATAACTTCCGGTATTATGCTTTCAAAGCGTGATGTTAGCGGTAGAATTTCATTCTGTAATTACGGCTAAATCAATGATAATTAGCTACTTTTAATATGTTTACAAAACAATACTAACAATATACTACAGATTTGCTAGAAATATATTACAACTTGCGGTATTATGCTTTCAAAGCGTGATGTTAGCGGTAGAATTTCATTCTGTAATTACAACTAAATCAATGATAATTAGTTACTTTTAATATGCTTACAAAACAATACAAACAACATACTAACGATTTGCTAGAAAAAAATTATAACTTTCGGTAAAATGCTTTCTAAGTGTGAATTTGGCGGACAATATAAAAAATCTGACGTGGCCGTTACAATACCTCTCGCCTTGAAATTGAAGTATTATTATTTAACCTCGTATTTAACCAAATATTAAGCTTTAATTTAAATAAAATACAACAACACCGTATAACATTTGATATAATAATATAAAATAATCATACATTATATTATTTCTGTTTATCTGTCACATTGACAATTTTATTTTTGTTTTAAATTTTATTTCTATTTCGGGATTCACAAATCGTGGTAGGTAAAATTATATATTTAAAAAAATTATATTTCTTTATTTGTTAAAGATATAGAAACAAGTAAGATTAAATATTGTACAATGTAATTTATTCATTCATGTGTGGTATGTCAAATTGTAACAATCGCATTATTTTATACAATTTTTGCAAAAAATGTTATAGTGCTATACAAGAAAAGTACCATTTCCGGTACTCTTCATTAACATATATAAATGTATAATGCAAAATATTAGAATTTTATGTTCAGTAGAATGTGAGATAATGAACCGGGACGAAAGGCTATAGTAGGCGTACATACAGACTTTCACACACACACACACACACACACACACACACACACACACACACACACGCGCGCGCGCGCGCACGCACACACACACACGCGCACGCACACACACACACACACACACACGCGCACGCGCGCACACACACACACACACACACACACACACACACACACACACACACACACACACACACACACACACACAAACAGACATCATCGTGAAAATAGTCAAAATTCTAAAGGTGCTAAAACGTGCTAATTGACAAAAATCTCGACATCGAATTTTTTCACGATCCCTATACCTCTCTAGGCGAGAGGTAAAAATGAATATTTTGCAGAAACTAAAATAATACAAATTGTTTCATACTGGTTACAAAACTATACTAACACAATACTAAAATGTTTCAGTATTATTTTTTTATAAATGCATATTTTGTTCGCTAACTTCACGCACCTGAACAAGTCTGCGTTATTGTTTGATTATTTTGTGAAGTGGTTTGTGGCATACTTGTAAAAATATCAACAATTATACAAGGTTTATTGTTTAATATTGTTTCGTCAAAGATGGGCATCTTGATTGGAGGTAGGAAATTTAAATCGAAATTCAATAAATCATTAAATATTTATATTTTACTGGTACTTAACGTAGGTACTTAAGAATAAAAGTAATCAGTAAATGAATTGGATATAAGTTTTATTGCTTTAATATACCATTATCGTAGTTTATTTCATAGAATGAAATAAATACAAAACAAAACTAACAACCTAAACACGTGAACACATTTTTAGGTTATGTTATCAAATTTGTAGAAACAGGCAAACCGATTCTAAGAATTAACCATAAACATTAAATTCATATGCGAGCAAAACAATCTACAGTATTTATAGTTGAATACTTGTTAATCAATTAATTAATAATGGGGTATGCACTATGTGATCAACTGTGGTTCTAAACAAATAATTAATTGTCTTAATGAATATGCTTTGAATAATATTTAAAATAAATTTTCAAGCGCCTACTGTATATTTTATCTCACATGCAAATTGGATAAAAGACGTGTCAGATGTAATGTAGTATTCCTGATTGTTTCCAGAAGAACTCTGCCAATGTCCACAGCGATGCGACGAGCGCGTGGATCGCCTACCACGCGAGAACCTCTTCAAGTACTTCTACTACTTCCTGGGGGACACCGACGCCCAGAACTGTTTCCTGCGCGTCCACAGGCGCTGCAGGACGTGCCTCGGCTGCCCGGGACGCGCCCGCCGCGTCGGATCACCTGCAAGTACCTGATCCCGCTGCTGGATTACGCCGAGACCCACCCGGCGTCGCTCTCCGGGGATCGAACCCACACGGTGGAGATCTGCCAGAAGGCCTTCTGCAACGCTTTCGTCATATCCACCAAGCGCGTGCGGCTGCAGCGCGAGAAACTCATCCACTCCATGGGCCTCAACTCCTACCACCACCAGCGCAACCAGAAGAAGGCCGACCTGGGGGAACCCATGGAGATGATGTCGAAGATTTTTGACAGAATCAGCCAGGAGGCGGAGGGCGAGATGGAAATCAACAGGGTAGACCTGGAACAGGTCAAACGAGAGGAACCTACGGAGATGGCGTCCACTATCTCCGAGCCGACGGTGAAGAGGCGTAGGAAGTGCCTGGTGGATGATCCAATGATCCCGATGGGGATCTCAGTGCCTGAGGGGGTCACTATCGCGCCGGTGATAGCCACCCCTGACCACGACAGGGACATAGCGATAGTGAACAACTTCTTTTATCACCAGCTGTGGAAGCCGGAGTACATTGGAGCGTATTCGTAGTTTGTTCGTTTGTTGTTGTGGAACGTACAAAGCAAATCACTGTAATTCATTTTTCTACTGTCTTATACACCTTATATAAATAGATTTACTATATTCATAATTTAATATATACGTATTGTTATTTATGAGATATATAGATTTTATTATTTTATGCTATGAATGGTTGTTTTTCAGATAATTAATATATGTTTTTATAAAACTTTTCATACGTATTTTATTTTACAAATAAAACATCCTGTTGTTCCTTTTCCTTATATTATTACAAAACCAAAATTATCAAAACCACATGCCATAATTCATACAAAAATAAATTTATACGCAGTTTACCACAGTTCATCACATTTGTGGTTATAGAAGATACGTCATACTAACGGTAAGTAGGTTTAAATTCACATTTCAAATGCTCTAATAATTACAGGACAGGGATTTCAATATTATTATTTATTTTCAACTATAATGTAGATATACTCATTATTATTATTGTGTTTATTCATGTATTGATGTTGATACAGCATTCAATGAATTCTATAAAAAACTTTATGATGTCATGAACAGATGCATCCCTCGTATAAAAAAGAAAACATCATCTTTTCCACCATGGTTCAACACCAATATCATTAATAATATCAAACTAAAAGACAAACATCGCCGATTATATAAACTCACCAACGATGAAAATAATTTAAATGAATTCAAACGTCTACGGGCATTGATTAAAAAGGATATAAAAACTGAATTCGAAAAATACATATCTAATGTGGAAGATTCAATAATCTCTGATCCATATAAATTATGGACATACATAAATAATAAAAAACGTGCAACCAGAATTCCCGGACACATGCGCCATAATGACAAAATATTTAATACAACTCCGGATATTATTCAGGGTTTTGCAGATTTCTTTGCAAGTGTTTATTCTGATGATGTAGATGTGAATTACTCCTCTACCAATAATAATAATAACTACAGCAATATTTTAAATATTTCACACATAACCAAAGAAGATATATCACAGGCAATCAGGAAACTTAAACCATCATCCAATCCGGGTCCTGATAATTTCCCAGCATATATATTAAAGGCTTGTTCCGATATATTCCTAGATCCATTACATTTTCTAATTAATTTATCACTCAGTAAACAAATATTCCCAACCTGTTTAAAAACTGCTCTTATTTGTCCTATATTTAAATCAGGTGATATTAATGACATATCCAATTATCGACCAATAGCCATTCTATCTAATATTGCCAAAATATTTGAATCAATTCTCTACAAATACATTTATAATTCTGTAAGCAATAAAATAACAATCCATCAACATGGTTTCATGAGCGGTAGATCTACCACTACCAATCTAATTAATTTCACAGAATATACACTTAACTCCCTGTATGAAAACACACAAGTTGATGTGGTCTATACTGATTTCTCGAAGGCATTCGACCGAATTAATCACAAAATTCTTCTACATAAACTTGATACTGATTTCCAATTCTCAACTAGCCTTCTTAACTTTTTGTCCTCATATTTGTGTCACCGTAAAATGTATGTCAACTATAATAATTTCAAATCCCACCCTTATGTTGCCACCTCTGGAATACCACAAGGTTCTAATTTAGGTCCTTTGTTATTTCTACTCTTCATTAATGACATTGTCGACTCAGTACAGCACTCAAAAGTATTATTGTTTGCGGATGATTTAAAAATTTTCAAAACAATCAATTCCGATCATGACTCCACACTGCTCCAAGAAGATATTAATAATATATTAGCTTGGTCTCAATCTTCTAAATTGTTTTTTAATTACAGTAAATGTAAAATTATGAGTTATTTTGTTAAAAAATTTGTGTACACTTATCCTTACAGTATGAATAATGTTACCCTAGACAGAGTAAATCAGATCAAGGACCTTGGCGTTTTGTTTGACAATAAATTAACTTTCAATGACCATATTAATGCAATTGTTAAATCATCTTACAAAAATTTGGGCTTTATCATTCGTAATACCCGCTGTTTTCGTAAATTAATTACAATAAAGAGTTTGTACTTTGCCTTTGTAAGATCTAAACTAGAGTATTGTCTGCAAGTATGGAATCCTATCTATAGTAAATATATTTTGCTTATTGAATCCGTACAAAAAAAGTTTGCAAAATATTGTTTTTATAAAATTTACAGACAGTACCCTAGTTACAACACTGATTATTACAACAACATGTTACAGGAACTGAATATTTCTTCGCTTCTTTCCCGTAGAAAGATTCAGTCCTGTATTTACTTATATAAATAACTGCATGGTACAATAAATGATCCAACTTCTCTAGAACTTATTTGCATTAATGTTCCTCGTCAAAATAGTAGAAAGCAATTAAACTTTTATTGTACTACAGCACGCACTAACTATGAGCAAAAAGCACCCATTAGGCAACTTATCAATACTTGCAATGAAATTTCATCTATTACTGATTTGTATTGTGATCCGCTTCGTAAATTTAAGCAATCAGTATGTAATTTCTTTGAACTTAGTAGTTAACTATAACTTAGTATTTTTTACCCTTAATATAATATATTATGTCTATTTCTTATTATTTCATGTACATTGTATTACTTTTGCCACGATTGTGTATCGTACATTTATATTAATTATCTTGTATTCGGTTATAATCGTCCTGTAATTGGGATTTTTATCCTGTAGGATTGATTACAATAAATAAATAAATATATAAAGAATTATTTTTCGAGGGGCTAGCCGAGTAAAATGATCTCATGAGTAATAAAAACATCTATACAGCTATGATATTATATTTCTTTATGAAATCGCAAAATTATATTAAATTTACAACAAGGCTTTTAAAGAAATACTTATTGGATATCAATTTTTAGCATATATGAGCAGTGTTGTGACAGATCATTTTAAAATGGATCAAGATCAAGATCTTCTCGTTTTATATGATCTAGATCAGATCATAGATCAACTTTGATTATAGGATCTTTTTTTTAGATCAGATCAGAAATTATTTATCTTTTTTGTTTAGATCGTAAAAAGATCAATATTAGATAAATATTTAATTGTTGTATTACATTACATAAAAATCTGACGTGGCCATCACACAACCTTCCGCCATATCTAGACTTTAAACAGAAATGTATACGTACAATCCGGTGCCCATTTAAAATATACAAATAAAAATCTAAAATATTCAAACACAGAAATTTGCATCACCTGAATAAAAAGATTCATTCACAGGAAAACTCTGCTGTGTTGAAGCCATCCTCCGTTCAATTACTACATTTAATATCTTACTTAGGACTTATATAGCGCTAGTATGCCAACTTGTCACCCGTCTCACCTGTCAATATTTTTTACGCAGAAACAAAAATCAACCGATCATGGATTACAAGATATCAACGTTTTATTTGATAAATTTATTTTTTAAATTTTACTGCAGTTCTTTAATGCTACCAGATAAAGACAATTTTTTTATAACGTAAGTTGCAAATAACTTTTCCTCTTATTCTTATTACAAATAAATACTATATTTTTCCAAATTTATATACAATTTTGACAATTAACCTTTTCAATCTTCAAAAAATATCACTTCCGATGAAGATATTTGTACCAAAATCTAAGGAGCTCTTCCACTTTATATACAAATGTTAAATACCAAATATCAAAATTTTCGGGTAATTCGTATTTGAGTTATGCGACTAACACCCCTTGACCACACACACACACACACACACACACACACACACACACACACGCGCACACACACGCACACACACACACACACACACACACACACACACACACACACACACACACACACACACACACACACACACACACACACACACACACACACACACACACACACACACACACACACACACACACACACACACACACACACACACACACACACACACACACACACACACACATACACACACACATACACACAGACATCATCGTGAAACTATCAAAAATGAGTTGTAAGGACCCTAATTCGTGCTCATCCACTAAAAATTCACCACCCGATTTTTTGCATGATTCCAATACCTTCCTTTACAGGTAAGCGGAAGGTAAAAACGAAGAAAATACGTAATATTCAAGCGATTTAATCTGCAGTTTAAAATTAAAACATATTAAAAATATGAAACTCTTACTCTTGCTAAATTCTCAATTTCATGCTTTAACTTATATAGCGTCGAAAAAAATCTAAATCATATTTATTTGATCTAGATCAAACTCAAGATCCTTAAAAATAAGATGATCTAGATCAGATCAAAGATCACGTAAATTGAGCTAGATCAGTTATCTAGATCAATTGATCTAGATCAGTCACAACACTGTATATGAGTTATAGGAATTGTTAATAATAATAATTTCATTCCCGTATAAAGTAAGCTAGAAACGGAACACAATTTTATCGCTTTGACAGCGGATAAAAATCTGACGTGGCCATCACACAACCTTCCGCCATATATAGACTTTAAAAAGAAATGTATACGTACAATCTGGTGCCCATTCGAAATATACAAATAAAAATCTAAAATATTCACCTGAATCAAAAGATTCATTCACACGAAAACTCCTCTGTGTTGAAGCAATCCTCCGGTCAGTTACTACATTTAATAGCTTACTTATGACTTATATAACGCTAGTATGCCAACTTGTCACCCGTCTCATCTGTCAATATTTTTTATGAAGAAACAAAAATCAACCGAACATGGATTACAAGATATCAACGTTTTATTTGATTAATTTATTTTTTAAATTTTACTGCAGTTCTTTAATGCTGCCAGATAAAGACAATTTTTTATAACGTAGATTGCTAATAACTTTTCCTCATATTCTTATTACAAATATAGTATATTACATTACAAGTCATGAAAATGTTTCATTGCAGACGAGGAGGCGTTTGAAGAATGCGAGGATGCGCAGCGTCCGAGCATTTCTTCAAAGCCTCCGAGTCAAGCAAAGACATTTTTATGACGCGTGATGTATTCTATTTGTTTTAAATCGGCAATTAAGCTTAAAATTATTAAAAAAAAATAGGTTTGCATAAATCATCAGAGCTGTGACAAATCATCAGAGCTGTCACAAATTTTAGAAAAAAGTTGTCATGACAAGTAAACAAAGTTGAAAGTAAAAATGACTAGGCATGAAAATAAAATTTTCATGCCTAGTCATGAAAATCTTACTTTCATGCCGCAAATTAGTCTGGAAATGACGATTTTCATGCCGATTTTGAAAAAAATACTATATTTATCCAAATTTATAGAAATTTTTGACACTTAATCTTTTCAATCTTCAAAAAATATCACTTCCGGTGAATATATTTGTACCAAAATCTAATGAGCTCTTCCTATTCGTATACAATTGTAAAATTTATTGAAACTGCAGAAGAAGATATAAACGATATTTTTCTATTGTCACTGTTACTGTCATGTCATAATCATTTAAATTTTACGTAGTAACAATGTTAAACGATCATCGACTACAAGATACCGAAATACTAAATTATAAGTATCTACTTTAATTATTCTAAAATGATACCAGATACAATTTTTACTTCCCCGATCTATGTAATAGAGGGAAGTATTGTAATCGTGATTTTTTGACAGTTCGAGATTTTGGTGAATCTTCACGTTTTAGACCCTACTGAACCCAAAAAACATAATTTTAAAAAAAGTCGGTCTGTAGGTCTGTCGGTCTGTTAGTCTGTCTGGATGTTGCATAACTTAAAAACGCGTTGGAATTTTGGACTGAAATTTTATATTTAAGATCTTGACCCAAATTCTGACTTCAAGTTCGTTAATGAGCTTTATTCAACCAGTGGTACCAACTTTATAAACATAACTTTTTTTATTTTTATCAAAATACTATCGTGTGTGGTATCAAATTAAAGCTCTCGAGAAAAGATTTTTAGTAGAAAAACAAAAATAACATATTTACGATCGTCATTTTTTTTTAAATTAAATTATTCAAATTATACCGAGTTTGGTGTCAATTTAAAGCGCTCGGGAAGATAAGTTTAGTAAAAATGTAAAAAATCTGCTGTGTCCGCCACAGTACTTCCCCGATTATAAGTTTTAATAACTTACTTTCGTAACGCCGTTAATTTTATGCTTTATTCTGCAAAATTTAAATAAATTTATCATTTTTCCCCAAACTATTTAAGTTGATACCAACTTCGGCATAATTTAAATACCATAAAAAATCTGATACTTATTCACTAAAAACTCACACTCGAAAATTTTAACCCGTCATAATATCTTATAGCCTTATAGAATATAATGCGGAAAGTAAAAACAACTGACCATTGTTTAAATGTTGTTATTGATTCTTCGACTAATATTTTTTTCCAGAAAACTTTAATTTGATAATACACTTGAACAAATTTGATTAATTTTTTGAGAAACAATAATTGATTATCGCATAAATGTCATTTTTTACATTTTTATTAAACTTATCTCCCCGAGAGCTTTAAATTGACACCAAACTCGGTATAATTTGAATAATGTATGATAAAAAAATTGACGATCAGTTAAAGCTTTAATTTGATACCACACACGCTAGTATTTTAATAAAAATAAAATAAGATATGTTTATAAAGTTGGTACCACTGGTTGAATAAAAAAATTTGAGTAATTTTTTGAGAAACAATTGAAAATCGTATTAATGTCATTTTTTACATTTTTTAAAAACTTATCTCCCTGAGCGATTCAAATTGACACCAAACTCGGTATAATTTGAATAATTTATAAAAAAAAACAATTGACGATCATTTAAATGTTATTTTTGTTTTTCTACTAGAATTATTTTCCCAAGACCTTTAATTTGATACCACACACGATAGTATTTTGATAAAAATAAAAAAGTTTTGTTTATAAAGTTGGTACCACTGGTTGAATAAAGCTCATTAACGAACTTGAAGTCAGATTTTGGCTCAAGATCTTAAATATAAAATTTCAGTCCAAAATTCCAACGCGTTTTTAAGTTATCCAACATCCAGACAGACTAACAGACTAACAGACCGACAGACCGACAGACCGACAGACCGACTTTTTTTAAAATTATGTTTTTTGGGTTCAGTAGGGTCTGAAACGTGAAGATTCACCAAAATCTCGAACTGTCAAAAAATCACGATTACAATACTTCCCTCTATTACATAGATCGGGGAAGTAAAAATGATATTTATGTGATTTTCAATTTTCTCAAAAAATTATTCAACTTTTTTTATTCGACCAGTGGTACCAACTTTATAAACATAACTTTTTTATTTTTATTAAAATACTATTGTGTGTGATGTCAAATTAAAGCTTTCGGGAAAATAATTCTAGTAAGTACAAAAATAAAAATAACATTTAACCGATCGTCAATTTTTATATTATACATCATTCAATTTATACCGAGTTTGGTGTCAATTTAAAGCTCTAGGGGAGATAAGTTTAGTAAAAATGTAAAAAATGACATTTATGCGATATTCAATTTTTTCTCAAACAATTATTCAAATTTCTTCAAGTGTAATCAAAAGTTCTCTGAAGAAAAAATTTTGTCGGAGAATTAATAACAAAACATTTAAACGATGGTCAGTTGTTTTTACCTAACGCATTATATTCTATAAGGGGAGGTATTGTGAGGAGTTAAAATTTTCGAGGGTGAGTTTTTAGTAAATAAGTACGTTTTACAATCCATAGAATACGAATAAAGTATTTTCGAGATGATGTCTGTGCGCGGTTTTGTGTGTGTTAAGTGTTACAATATTTTGTGGACGATAACTCAAATAATATCTAACATTTAACAACCAAATTTTACATTTAAGGTATTAATACAAATCTTAAGAATCCAGTTATTTTTTGTAGCAATCCCCAAACCGGACGTAGTACTTTGCTTAAATATTTCGATAAATAATTAATTTATCACAATATTTTCTATTTCAAATGATGGATTATATTTTTGTCATTTACAAATAGTATTTAAAATTTTTATCTGTACATGATACTATTTAGAAAATAAATTATTGTTAATAATTCAGAGTATGAAACATAGAATTAAAGGCGTTACGAAAGTAAGTTATTAAAACTTATAGTCGGGGAAGTACTGTGCTGGCCACAGCAGATTTTTTTTTTTATAAAATACCGATTGTAGATAATAATCACATAATCTTTCATTTAAAATAAAAAATTGACTTACATTAATTATTTATCGAAATATTTAAAAAAATTTGAGTCTTTAAATTTTTTCTTCAAATTCATTTTTACTCTGCAATCACTCTGTGAAAAAATCTGCTGTGGCCACTACACGACCTCTCGCCTAATTCTGCTTATTCTTCTAATCTAATAATAATTTTACTTACATTTTAATAGTTTCATGTTCATGTAATATGTAAACGATAATGTAAACCAATATGCAAGCAAAAGATGTCAACTGTACTGTCACTCTCATAATAATTCAAATTTTATGTAGAAACAAATTTCATATCATGGACAACAAGATACTGGAATTTCAAAAAAATGGAATATTAATTCTACTTTATTTTATTGTTAAATACTTCCAGATTCAGCAATGTGTATTTATAATTAACTGTACACATAGATAATCACAATTTCTTTTATTTTTAATTGCAAAAATTGTCATAAATAAATAATGTACCAATATATTTAAGGAAAACTTTTCCAAACTTCTAAAAGTACTACTTCCGGTTTGCGGATTTCTACCAAAATCTTATCCGGTGTTAAGATACTTATTAAAACCTTAAATATGAAATTTGGTTATAAACGGTTTGATACTTTTTAAGTTATCGTGGACGAAAAATCGTCGGTTCATACAAACACACAAACACACACAGACATCATCGTGAAAATAGTAAATTCGTATTCTAGAGACCCTGAAACGTGCTTATCCACCAAAAACTCATACTCGAAAATTTTGACCCATTACAATACCTCTCTTATAGAATATGAGGCGAGAGGTAAAAAGTACCTACTACTTCCGGTTTGTAGATTGAAACCAAAAATATAATAGCTTATTAAGATTCGTATTGAAACCTTAAATATAAAATTTGGAATGTTAAGGTTTGATATTTTGTGAGTTATCGTTTCCGAAAAAAATGTAACATACAAACGAACAAACGCACACACACATCATGTCGAAAATGTCAAATTCTTACTTTAGGGACCCTAAAACGTGCTTATCCACCGAAAACTCACACTCGCAAATTTTGACCCATCACAATACCTCCCTTATAGAATATGAGGCGGAAGGTAAAAAGTTGCATTAGACGCATTTGGAGACAACCTTTATCTATTTCAAAATGTACCTGTATTTCTTCATAGTTGTTTGTACCTACCTAGATTCTAAGCTATGGGCAGGTATTGGGAATTAAAGGTCATACATTTTATTACTCCATTAGGACTTTGTTTTTAATTTACAGTTACGGATTACTTCAGTCAAGTATTATACTTTACAGTTATTAAGCAGAAATCCCCAACATCTGTACACCTGAACCTGTCCGGCATGAGGAGGGTGTGTCTACCCTTTTGTGGGGGGTTTGTTTTTTGATTGGTGCTCCTCTCTTTTAGGGTGTCGAGGTTGTTAGTATAAAGTAACCAGATTTATTAATTTTGCTTCACTTATAGTCAATCGGTCAGACAGTATACTGACATTACTGTCTAATTAAAACACAATCAAGCTAAGCAATTTCACTTTAGTAGTTTTTAAACTGGTTTATAGTGTGTAAATAAAGTTATTTGTTTAATTACACATTGGTGTTAAATTCAATCAACATCACCATACGAATTCAAAAATCAGAGTCTACCACCGACGGTAAGTGTGAAGCTCTTTACATTATACAGTAGGTACCTATTAGTTATTCGCATATTCTGAAAATGTGAATTTATACTTCAATTTTGGGGTACGTTAAGTTGATCATCTAATCTGTAGTTTTTGAACAGATCAAAATATCGATTTGAAATTTCCAGCAGAAAAAGTTTCAAGTTACCGAATGCTGGAAGTTTCTACTCAATATTTTTAACCGTTGAGAAATTACAGCTGACCAAACACAAAAAATTAAATTAATACTAAAATTTTCATATATTTAATATAAAAAAATAGCGAACATTTTTTCAAAATGGTGGCCGTCTTTGGTACATAACACTTTGGCACCACTTCTTCTATGAACGAGAATAGTTTAATTGACATGTATGCCAATTTTCACACTTTAAGCCTCATTTTCATGATGGCTGGCGCGGTGTTGAAAAATAGACCAATAGCAGTGCAGCTTTCGCCAAACACCACGCCGCGCTCTGGCGTGGCTGGCGCGGTGTGCGAAGTTCAAAAATTTTAAGTTTTAACGCCGTTCACGCTGCGCGACACATGCGTCTTCTAGATCAAATATATCAGTATTTCTTTTTAACGTATACGCATTACAACCAAATATTGTTTGATTTTAACAACGTATCTGCGGTAGAGTTTCGAAGCGTTTCACCAATACAAATATTATTTATCTTGATAAGTTCCAGTTGACATACTGTCAATTACAAAATTATTTTGTATTAAATCCTATAAAATCTGTATCAATTTTAATTGTGTAATTTAATTAGTTCGAAATATTATATTATATTGAGAATTCTAATTATAAAAATCAAAATATGTACCTGGTAGTCGATAGTGGTTGATTGCAACATTGTGACAGCTTAAACGAATTAATGACATATACAAAATTTAAGATATGGTTTTTTTATGTATAATATAATTATAAAATACGTCTTCTTCGACTTAGTGAAGACATTTTCTGTTTTGATTTTGAGTTAACCAAGTACTGAACTGAGCTGTCAACACCGAGAACGCAACGCTTCATACGCCTGCATGAAAACAAAAATTTTAAAACACACACCACGCCTGCCACGCGCGCCACGCCGGCCACGCCACCATGAAAATGAGGCTTTAATCACAAAATGCATAGTTGATATGAAACAGGGGCGCGCCAACCCCGTGTGCAATGTGTGCGGCGCACACAGGCGCCGGGACATTAAAGGCGCCGAAGCGCCTTAAAATTTAAATAAATTATAAACAAAAATCGTAAAATGTTGCGAAGTACTTAAAAATATTTCAATATCGCTTTTTGTTATAACCTGAATTGGAATCAATTAAATTGTATTTATTATTTTAGTAACTTCTTTTAACATGAATAGCAGAACACGAGGGAAGTTACAAAATGAAGCGAAGTTTTTGGGTGTGAATTCGTTTAGTCCCATTAGTTTTGTTAAAACGTGCATTAGTTGACAACGTATGAAAAATGCATATGAACAAACTTTGTATTTGCTTTATTCTAGCAACATGCACTGTATGTACTAGTGTAGAATATTAAAATGTATCTATACAAATTTGTGGTAATATGTTTAATTTACGTTATGAAATTAATAAAAATATATTGATAGTTTTGGGCAAATTTGAACAAAATTGTAAAATAATGTGATGGTAAAACTTTTAATTAGTGAGGCGCCATCAAAATTTTTGCACACAGGCGCTGCATGCCCCTGGCGCGCCCCTGATATGAAATTTGTCCTATAACATTCCGCCCCTGAAAGCTCATCTGTGGTGTATAAGTACTCCACACTTATATTAAATAAATATCCGTGAGCTGTCGACTGGTAACCGCATACACGGTAAAATATGTACCTACACCGATGATTTACAATATGTGAGACTTCCCCACCCAAGTTTTGGATAAATGGCACGTGATAGTTGTTTTTCTACTTTGCTCAAATTCTAGTAAATATATCATTAATATTATGGTTATATTAAAATGAGTTAAATATAACAAACAAAATTATCTATTTAGATAACGGTTACGTTGATTTCAAGTTAAAAGATTTTAAAAATTCACAAAATTTCTAATAAAAATCATTTACGAATTAATAAAAATTGCAAAGTAATGCTACAAGTCGGCAAAAGACGTTGAATATTTTCTGATTATATTAACTTAGCGACATCGTGTGGTCATAGTTGTAATTATTATTTAACTGTGTTATCGACAAACTTGTCAGCATCAGCAAAAGCAATAAGACAGCTCGTGAATCATGACCAGATATATGATAATTTACTTTATTTTGTACCTAACGTGAATCGTGAAGTGCATGTATAAAAATAACAGTAGGTATCTAGCTTTGATGTAAGTTGTTTAATTTTCTATTTACGATAAATGTACTAATGTACGTAATTTCTTAGATGGTTACAATAATTTAGTACCTACTGGATAGTCATAGTGTTTTTTGTTCTTCGAGTGAAAATATATTAATAAGCTAAAAGATAAATTAGTATAAATAAGGATAATGTACCATTACCAGGTACCAGGTAGTACATACAAATCCTAAAAAGATAAATATTTTGAAGAGATGTAATAGGATTGATTAGGTTGTAGAAGGTACATTATGTTAATATTGACGCACTTAATCGGATTTCATGGAATTTATTTGTCATTGATACTTGAGATTTCCTATATAACTATAACTATATTAATGTAATTTTCCGTTGATCGTTTATTAGTGAGGATCATTAATGTAAAAAAATCTGCTGTGGCCAGTACACGACCTCTCGCCTAATTCTGCTTATTCTATTAATCTCGAGACTAATCTAATAAATAGTTTTACTTACATTTTAATAGTTTTATGTTCATGTAAGATGTAAACGATAATGTAAACCAAGATGCAAGCAAAAGATGTCAACTATACTGTCACTGTCAGAATAATTCAAATTTTATGTGGAAACAAATTTCATATCATGGACAACAAGATAGAATATTAATTGTACTTTATTTTATTGTTAAATACTACCAGATTCAACAAATTTTATTTATAATTAACTGTACCCATAGATAATTATATTTTCTTTTATTTTTAATTGCAGACATTACCATAAATAAATAATGTACCAATATATTTAAAGAAAACTTAATCAAGCTTCAAAAAGTACTACTTCCGGTTTGCGGATTTCTTCCAAAATGTTATCCGGTGTTAAGATACTTATTAAAACCTTAAATATGAAATTTGGTTATTAAAGGTTTGATACTTTTTCAGTTATCGTGGACGAAAAATCGTCAGTCCATACATTCATACAAACACACACACGCACACACACACACACACATACACACACACACACATACACACACACAGACATCATCGTGAAAATAGTAAATTTGTATTGTAGAGACCCTGAAACGTGCTTATCCACCAAAAACTCATACTCGAAAATTTTGACCCATTACAATACCTCTCTTATAGAATATGAGGCGAGAGGTAAAAATGATACAAAAATGACTCCTATTAATGCATGATTTTTATTAATGAACGATTTTTACCTCTCGCCTCATATTCTATAAGAGAGGTATTGTAATGGGTCAAAATTTTCGAGTATGAGTTTTTGGTAGATAAGCACGTTTCAGGGTCTCTACAATACGAATTTACTATTTTCACGATGATGTCTGTGTGTGTGTATGTGTGTGTGTGTGTGTGCGTGTGTGTGTTTGTATGAATGTATGGACTGACGATTTTTCGTCCACGATAACTGAAAAAGTATCAAACCTTTAATAACCAAATTTCATATTTAAGGTTTTAATAAGTATCTTAACACCGGATAACATTTTGGAAGAAATCCGCAAACCGGAAGTAGTACTTTTTGAAGCTTGATTGTTTTCTTTAAATATATTGGTACATTATTTATTTATGATAATTTTTGCAATTAAAAATAAAAGAAAATATAATTATGTATGGGTACAGTTAATTATAAATACAATTTGCTGAATCTGGTAGTATTTAACAATAAAATAAAGTACAATTAATATTCTATCTTGTTGTCCATGATATGAAATTTGTTTCTACATAAAATTTGAATTATTCTGACAGTGACAGTACAGTTGACATCTTTTGCTTGCATCTTGGTTTACATTATCGTTTACATCTTACATGAACATAAAACTATTAAAATGTAAGTAAAACTATTTATTAGATTAGTCTCGAGATTAGTAGAATAAGCAGAATTAGGCGAGAGGTCATGTACTGGCCACAGCAGATTTTTTTGAATGCGCGTTCAGCACACGTATATAGTATATTATATAGTATTGTCGTTTACCTAAATGACCAAAACATGCTTCGCACAAGTTTGTGATTTATTTAACAACAAACAAACGTAATAAAAACAAATTCGCGATTGACAATCCATTTTTTCATGTCTGATTTATCGAAAACTATGCTTTGTAAAACAAAATGTGTTTATTTAAACAAGATAATTGGAAACTAGTTAATTACCAATGGCAATTCTTAAGTTGTAGAAAAATGATAAACAGAATTTAACGAAATGGTTTTAACAGTTCTAGCTAAATAATATTGTGTTCAGCAGTTGCAAACGTTACTAACCTAACATATTTGTTATGGACAAAAATTAGATTTTATTATAGGAAAGTTATAAAGTTCCTAGATAAGAAAGTGTTAATATGAGTTTTGTTATTTAAATTGTGATCGATAATAATTATTATATTTATTATTTTCTACTAGACTAGCGCGGAACATCCCCGGCTTAAAATATATGAAAATATAAATCTCAACAGAAAAAATTTTTAGAGAAGGAAACCTCTTCTCCGAGTTGTGTATCGAATAACATCCCGGCAACCAAAATAACGATAAATCAAACTCTCGGCTTTAAATATTACCTACTTAATATAATAATTCTATTCAGCTTCAGCACAAAATAATGTAGAGGTTGAAGATTTATATGAATTCTGTTGGCGTAGCTTTAAGGATATATTCGTATTCATAAATTATGAAATAATGGTTTGTTTGCAGAGCTTGGTGAGCCGCGATGGAGATTCCCGGTGGCATGCTGTCCTTGTTGAGTTGTGTGGAGTGCGGCGCGGTGTTGAGCCGAGGGCCGGTGTTCCAGGCGCACGACGGCGCGGCGCTGTGCGGCCGCTGTGTGCGTCCAGACCGCCCGACGTCACGCAACCAAGTCTACGAGGCCGTGGCGCAGCTGCTGCGCTTCCCCTGCAGGAACCGCGAGCTCGGCTGTACAGACACCGTGCCCTTCACACGAGGCGAGGAGGACGTGCTGCACGAGCTCCAGTGTCCGTATCGCCAGTACCTGTGTCCCGTCGTGCCCCGTGGCCAGTGCGACTGGCTGGGCTCCAGGCAGCAAATGCTGGACCATTGTGAAACTAAGCATGCAGAAAAGGTTAGTTTACACTTTCATATATAGGGGTTTTCAGGGTAAAATAGCCTAAATTAAGGCTCTACACTTGTTGAAAGCAATATTGCTGCAATAGAATCAAAATTCACGATTCTGGCTATATTGCTCAAAATAAAAATCTGAAATTTACCATAAGTAATTACGAAGCATTATTTGATCGAAAAATTCATACAATACATTGTTGCGACAACAATTAGAGAAAATAAGAATTAAATTATGCATTTTAATATTACAAACTACGGCCTTATTATTGCATATTTATTAATTTTGTTTTAAATAGTCGATTCCTTGCATTGTTCGTGGGAGTGCTAAGAAAATATTTTTTGTCAAAAAAATTACACATCTGAGGAAAAAAATAGTAAAAAATCGGCCAAATTGACTATTTTTACTAATTTATTACTAAAATACCATTAAGTATTTCAAAAATATAATTTCTTAGCACTCTAGAGTCATCTTTTAACTATCTATATATAAAATATGAACAGTGTAGGTGTACTAACAAGAGCTCAGTTTGTAATATAGCAAGCTCCCTTTTTCACTATATTTTTGACACAAGTGTAGCGCCTTAAAATATAAATATAGGACCCCAAAACAAGAAAAAATTATTTTGGAGATTTTCTCGCAAATACTTTTAGGAGATATTTTCTTTTGAAGTTATAAATAAGAAAGTTTTGTGAAAATAACGGAATACCTACTAATAAATAAATATTGCATTAAACATGGTTAAATTCTGTGAAAACCGCAGAAGATATTTTCAGGACAAAATGTGACAAATACAAACGATCCTCTCCCGTTGTAGCTATAAATTGATATCTTACATAAGTCTCAATAAGAATTAATAGAACAAAGGGTACCACCTAATATAAATTTTATTCAACACCTACTAATAACAACATCTTTACTACTTATATAATGATTTTATATAAGCAAAGTAAAAGATTGCTCAATAGAGGCTTTTGTAAAAATTATACCCACTAGTGGGTAAACTGTATCGTAATTTACTTGTTGGAAGTCACCAAGTAACGATGTTTTTGGTTAGAACATAATGTTCTTTAAATATTTAAGCAATTATTAATAGGCGTTGGATAAAACGTTATACTTAACATGTGGGCGAAAAGAAATGACCCACTCGAGAGAATGATCTTACTCAGCCTTCGGCCTTGTGAATTAAGATTTCTCTCATGAGCAAGTCCTTTCTTTGCCCACTAGTAAAGTAAATAACTTCGGAAGAAAATGTCTCCTAAACAAAGTGTTTGCAAGAAAATCTCCAAATGAAAATTTGTTCTTGTTTTGAGGTCTTACAATAATCTCGACATTCGTATTTTAGGTTAGGCTATTAATCCTGAAACATTCTGTATATTAATTTTTTTAAATAATATACATGTTCACTAGATACTGATAACTTTTCATTTATGTTGAAAGATTTAAAAACAGACATTCTTCGCTAAATATTTATAGTTTAATAAAGTTTTAATTTTTTTCTTTTCAGGTGATGAGCAATGGTGTGCAGCTAATACATGACATCACAACGTCCAGTCAGAACACTTACTTACTGTACGACTTCCAAGTACTTTTCCTACTTCATACTAAAGTATGTGTTGCAACCGGAAAAATTTTCCATTCTATTCGTTTGTTGAGTGATAACGCTACTAAATACGTCTTTACTGTAGATGTTAAACGTGAAAGATATTTGGTTTCGAAATCTTACCCTGTGGCTCCACCTGGGTGCTTAGCTATGCAGGAAGACACATCATTGGCTATGAGTATCAACAGCATTCTAGAATTTTTAGATGGATTTAACGGAACTAGTTTTACTGTAACTGTATACGACACAACAGGTTGTGCTGAATGTAGCGCTGAGTTGAAGCAGTATTATTATTCCGGTGTAGATGGATGGTTGTGCGACAGTTGTACACCACCTAAACGATCCTGTAAAAATAAGGATCAAGGATGTACATATAGGGATACTGATAAAAAGTGTGAAAAACATGAAATGTATTTCTGTATGTATTCGACATATTGCTATTTTTGTAGCAAAGTAATAACCGAAGAAACGCTTATCGAACATTATACTTCTGCACATAGTAATATTACCCATGCGTCAGGTTCAACGTGGCGAAATACGTTCAAGAACGATACTTCTAATCTCATAGCAACCAATTTTGGTTTAATAAGATGTAGATCATGGCCTGAAAACAATACCTGTCATCGACTCTCGATGTCATCTTCATTACCAAGTTACGACCTACATGAAATGCGTTGTGAAATTAAATTAAGTCATCCAATTACGAAACAATCAAAATCATATACCTGTAATGTTATCTATAGTGAAGTTCCAGATTTCAAACTTCAAGTTTCAAACAATGATGTTTTTATTTGTGAAAATGGCCAGTATGATATTTGTCTTACAATAAATAGAGTTGTTAATTAAAAATATTTTTACATTATTATAACTTTATGTGTAGAATTAAAATTAACTTATGTAGCATGTAGGTATATTAGTGGATATTTTGTGAAGGCTGAATTTACGTTATACTTTTTTCGTCTACATTCATGCTAGATTTTTAGTTCGATTTTCATCCGAGATTCGTTCTACGGTTCTACTTTGTTTTCGTACTATTAGTATTCAATCGAAAATTTTAGATTTTTTCTGAAATGGTCCAAGTTAGGCAAGTTAAAAATAATATTGAAATATTAAATTCTAACAACTTGAGGTAGACGTTAGAATTTGGTAATGGAAAGAGTAGAAAAATTAGTGAAAATTTATTTTGAAATTATTTCATAAACAAAACACAACCATAAATACAAACAAACCAAAACAAAATGCCAAGACAAAACTTTTAAAAGTTGGTCAGACTGACTGCACACTAAATTGCGAATGCGTAGACAAAAAATGTAATAGAATAGAATAGAATAATTTATTCTCCAAAAGACCAAAAGTACATTGGTATATGGTAAGTCAAAATATTATATATATACAGGGTGTCTGTTTTTAAATGAACCAGCATTTATCTCGCTTATTTGTTGATTTAGCGTTTTTTGTCAAATACATGATTTATACAGTATCATGTGTAGTAAATGATAGCGGATGTGAATCCTTGGTATCACTTCCGGTTTTTGAGGAAGTCATAGCAACTTTCAAATTTCAAATGAACATTGTATTTTTACCTCTCGCCTAGAGAGGTATAGGGATCGTGAAAAAATTCGATGTCGAGATTTTTGTCAATAAGCACGTTCAAGGTGCTAAACCTTTAGAACCTATTTTGACTATTTTCACGATGATGTCTGTGTGTGTGTGTGTGTGTGTATGAAAGTCTGTATGTGTGCCTACTATGGTCTTTCGTTCTTATTCATTATCTCAAATTCTATTGAACATAAAATTCTAAAATTTTGCATTATATATTTGTACATGTTAATGAAGAGCTGATTAGATTTTGGTAAAAATCTGCCAACCGGAAATGGTATTTTCTTGAAGCATTTTAACATTTTTTGCAAAAAATATAGAAAATTCTGCGATAATTATAATTTATCATACGACATTTCAAAGGACAAATTATATCTTACAATATTTATTTAACATCTTGTCTATATCTCTTACCAATAAAGGAAAATAATTTTTCAAAGATATATAATTTTACCTACCACGATTTGTAAATCACAATATAGGAAAAAAATTAAAAACAAAAATGAATATGTCAATGTGACAGATGAACAGACGTATACACAATTTCTGAAATGTTTGTGGCACCATTTTAAAAGAAATGTAAATATTATTAACTGAACATATTGTAATAAGGTAATAATAAAGCTAATTTAAAGAACTAAGAACTATAAAACTATTTTCAAAAAGTTTGTAAATTTATTGCAAAATTATAATTTAAGAAAGCCTAACTAAAACCAAATTCACATAAATTACAGTGTTAAGGCGGGAGGTCGTGTGCTGGCCACATCAGATTTTTTATTACGAATTTGAAAAGTACAATAAATTTTCTTTACGGTGGTATAAAAAAGTCATATGTTGTATTATAAAAATATTAAATTACGGGCACTTAAATTATGCACCTATGAACGCTGAAATAAGTCGCGAAACAAAAACAATAGTTGAAAGCAGTTACCTGTCAACATTTTGAACATCTTTTATAAAATTAAAGTTAGGTAGGTACTCTCGAGGTACTCTATTAAATTAATTGTTTCTTAATTATTCATAATATGCGTTTTCTTTATTATAATTAGATTTAAGAGATATTTTATTGTAATTTACATTGGTTGTTGACAGGTAACTGCTTTCAACTATGGTTTTTGTTTCGCGGCAAGGCTTACTTATTTCAGCGTTCATAGGTGCATAATTTAAGTGCCCGTAATTTAATATTTTAATAATACAACATATGACTTTTTTATACCACCGTAAAGAAAATTTAATGTACTTTTCAAATTCGTAATAAAAAATTCAATGTTCCATTTGAAATTTAAAAGTTGCTATGACTTCCTCAAAAACCGGAAGTGATACCAAGGATTCACATCCGCTATCATTTACTACACATGATACTGTATAAATAATGTATTTGACAAAAAACGCTAAATCAACAAATAAGCGAGATAAATTCTGGTTCATTTAAAGACACCCTGTATATAGGGTGTAACAGAAATAAGTGCTTTAATTTTAACCTGTAATGTCCCTCGACGAGAGAAATAATGTACCGTAATCAATTTTTTCCTAACTCTTCTAGTTTTTGAGTTAAAATTCTTCAAAGATTTATCACAAATTTGATTACCCGCCTATGGAACACATCAACAATCAAATTAAAAAACAACAATTACCGACTGTCAAAACAAAAACACATGTTCACTATTAATTTAATTTATGCTGCGCTGTTCTTGTTATTCTGCGCAGTGATAGTACTGGAACTGCCTGTTATTTGTTGCGCAGTTATTTTTGTTGTGCGCATTGCGCAATGCTGCAATCAGCTGATTCGTGTGCGTGTCAGTGATTTAAAGAAAATCGCTGCTGATAGTTGTTTTCCTTGATAGTGTGCGGGTTTTCGTTTGTCCAAATGTGTGTGTTGTGCATGTTGAAAATACCTTCTCTTGTAAATCCCGCCTTATCAGTTGACAATACAAGTGATAAAAATGTTGCTGCTCTTGTATTTTACCAATAGCCCATTCGCAAAATTGACGTCTACGAGGTGGATCTATATGTAATAAATGTTGTACTTTTTGTACATGGTATGGATGTAGATGTTGTTCTTTTAAAATCCTCCAAACTGTCGTATGTGATACTCCGTGTTGTAATGATAGTCTCCGTGTACTGGTTCCAGGCTGAGCTTCAATGCAATCCAAAATAGCCTCTTCAACATGTTCAATGTGATGACGTTCCCTACCATGATCTTGAGCTGCAGGATTATACGATCCATAATCACGGAGATGTTGTACAACATTTACAAATGTGCGCACATGAGGCACACGACGATTTGGAAAACGTTCCATGTAAATTCGTTGGGCTTGAGCACCGTTTCCCAGAGCTTCACCATAGGTCAACACAATGTCTGTATATTCGTTATTTGTAAACGCAGGCATTTTGAAAGATTTTTATTTGTAATATCTGATTTATTACCCAAATATTACTTATGTCAAAACTTAATTGGAACAAGTGACACAACAATCAATTATTGACAATAACAATGATTTCATGGGTAATGCTACTGAAGTAAATAATTATGTGGAACGACTCGTCAATTTACGGGGTTGAAAAAATGCTTTTTTAAAATGCGATTTCTAAAAATTAAGGTAATCGCGACTGCAATTAGTTAAGGAAGCAAGAGTAGTGGGTGTGACAGTCAAAAATTGGCCAAAAATTTAAAGTAGACTCTTTAGAATTTGTCAAGCTTTCGATTTATTTTAAATCTTCATCAGGACACTGTAACAATTTTGATATTATAATAAAAAATTTATACAAAATTTATAGTGTAATCTCAGACTTACATAGTGTTGAGGTTAGTTTAAGAAAAGCATCTGATGTATATTAGAATTTTGACAAATGTCGTCAACATTGATTAAAAAACACATCATATTAAAAATAGAACAAATTTTGCACTAGTTTAGATCAAACAAAATAAGATAAGATAAAATTAACAGTTACATAAAAATTATAAAATCTATGTCTTAAGACTATCTACAAAATATTCTTGTATACTATAGTAACATTTGTTAATTAATAAATATTTTAAAGTATTTTTAAATAATTTAAAAGAATCAATGTTTTTAATTTCTTCTGGCAAATGATTGTACAGTTTGATTCCTGATACAATTGATCATTTAAAGATAAATTTAATTTATGTTTGGGTAATATAAAATTGTCAACTCACGTGTCATCTGTCAAAAATGGACCAATCAATTTTGAGGATTTATAAATTTACCACCAATTAAAACGAATTTTTTCGACAATTTATCACTAGTGCTCGCAGCGATATAATTTTTCGACAATTTTCACTAGTGATCCAATCGACAATTTTAAACAATTGAATATATCTTTATTAATCAAAATCCTATTGTTATAACTGTTGTAATGGAAGTGAAGCTATTTATAAATCATTTTCATAAAGAAAGAATACATTTTATTCGATGAATTGTCCTCCGAATACCATTCGTGTTCCAAGTTATGTAGACAATTTTTGTTGCTGTATCACGAATGGTTATTACGCTTGATTGAAAATTGCACGAGTGCGTATAGCACTCATGTGTCATCTGTCAAAAATGGACCAATCAATTTTGAGGATTTATAAATTTTCCACCAATTGAAACGAATTTTTTCGACAATTTATCACTAGTGCTCGCAGCGACATAATTTTTCGACAATTTTCACTAGTGATCCAATCGACAATTTTAAACAATTGAATATATCTTTATTAATCAAAATCCTATTGTTATAACTGTTGTAATGGAAGCTATTTATAAATCATTTTCATAAAGAAAAAATACATTTTATTCGGTGAATTGTCCTCCGAATACCATTCGTGTTCCAAGTTATGTAGACAATTTTTGTGGCTGCATCACTCATGATTATTACGCTTGAGAAAACTTAACTTGTGGAATCGTTTGATTGTTACATCTGGTTAAAATGCTAGTATGACGTTTACTAGTTGAAAATTTAATGATTGCAGACTTAGAAGCATTTAGAGTAAGATTAAGATTAGCAAACCAATCAGAAATATTCTGAGTTAACATGGACAAACTGTTCTCTGGATTAATTTCACATTCTGGCATAACAATTGAAATATCATCTGCGTAACTTACGAATATATTTGCGTTTAAAACATATTTGATCTCGTTCACATAAAGTGAAAATAAAATAGGCCCTAATATCGACCCCTGTGGGACACCAGAAAGTACTGGCTTTTGATTTGATTTACAATTATCATAGTAAACCAATTGCGCTCTATCACGTAAATATGACATAAACCAAGAAGCACAATTTCCTCGCAGACCACATCGTTCCAGTATGTTCAACAACTTTTCGTGATTGACACAATCAAAGGCTTTACTTAGGTCGATAAAAATAGAATATGTATTTATATTTCTATCTAGATTATTATGTATAACATGCAATAAGTTAGCTAGGGCTGTTATTGTACTACGGTCTCTGCGAAAACCATGTTGTTCCTCAATGATTACTTTATGTTTGGTTAAGAATGGCAGTATTCTATTTAGCATAATTTTTTCCAACAATTTATGGAAAACAGACACTAGACTAATGGGCCTGTAGTTATTTACATGTTCCTTGGGCCCTTTTTTATGCAGAGCAATGACTAATTATTTTCAATACATTAGGAAATATTCCACTTGAAATTGATTCATTGATGCAATGAAGTAGTGGCTCAATAATTGTACTAAAACAACTCTTTAACAATTTAGCAGGAATTTCGTCAATTCCTGTTGCACAAGAGTTGCTTAATGTAAATATAGTAGACACTAATTCTGAATCCGATACAGGTTGTAAATAGATAGACCTATTGCATGTTATTAAATTTGTGTTGCATTGATTAATTGGTTTTGAGTTTGAAGAAATATTGTCAACAAGTTTCTGTGCTGTATCAACAAAAAAATCGTTAAACATATTTGCCATGTGCATGGAATTAAAAGTTACTTCAGTATCATTGCAAAGCGTTTTTGGTTTACTATGAATATTTTTAGTTGCGGTGTTGAAATTATTATTAATAATGTTCCATATCTTTTTGGTACTGTGCAACGAGTTCTGTATTAACTGAGTATTATAATTTCTTTTTGAATCTTTAACCATTTTTCGATAATTGTTTTTTTGCATACAAATATTGCTGTTTACTAATAATACCATCCTTATATAAGTGAAAATTTTCTTTCAGCTGCTGTGAGCATTGTTTAATTTCATTTGTGATCCAATTTTTATTGGGTTTAGAAACATTTATTTTTTCTAAAGGAAAAGATAATTCGATATAGTACGATAATGTTTCAAGTAAATATTGAAATTTTGAGTTTAGGTACATCTTTTGTGAGATATATATTATGCCAATCAATGTTACTTAAATAGTGATTAAACAATTCAATCCGCTTTGCAGAGTAAACTCTTCTCTCAATAATATTTTTCACATCATCGTTTACAATATTGATCAATGTTACGCTCTGGGCAGTATGATCTGAAATTAAATTAGGTATTATATTTGCGATATAAGAACTTTTGTCAAAATTTGTAAAAATATTATCAATGCACGTTTGACTATTGTTTGTTACTCTAGTTTGGTTCTAGAATAGCAGGATACAAATTAAAAGAAGTCATTAGGTCCAGTAGAGACCTTGTCTCATTGCAATCTATCAAAATGTTAACATTGAAGTCACCACATATGAAAAAATCTGATGTGGCCAGCACACGACCTCCCGCCTTAACACTGTAATTTATGTGAATTTGGTTTTAGTTAGGCTTTCTTAAATTATAATTTTGCAATAAATTTACAAACTTTTTGAAAATAGTTTTATAGTTCTTAGTTCTTTAAATTAGCTTTATTATTACCTTATTACAATATGTTCAGTTAATAATATTTACATTTCTTTTAAAATGGTGCCACAAACATTTCAGAAATTGTGTATACGTCTGTTCATCTGTCACATTGACATATTCATTTTTGTTTTTAATTTTTACCTCTCGCCTCATATTCTATAAGAGAGGTATTGTAATGGGTCAAAATTTTCGAGTATGAGTTTTTGGTGGATAAGCACGTTTCAGAGTCTCTAGAATACGAATTTAATATTTTCCCGATGATGTCTGTGTGTGTGTATGTGTGTGTGTGTGCGTGTGTGTGTTTGTATGAATGTATGGACTGACGATTTTTCGTCCACGATAACTGAAAAAGTATCAAACCTTTAATAACCAAATTTCATATTTATGGTTTTAATATGGATCTTAACACCGGATAAGATTTTGGTAGAAATCCGTAAACCGGAAGTAGTACTTTTTGGAACTTGGTATAGTTTTTCTTAAATAAATTGGTACATTATTTATTTATGACAATTTTTGCAAATAAAAATAAAAGATAATATAATTATCAATGGGTACAGTTAATTTTAAATACAATTTGCTGAATCTGGTAGTATTTAGCAATAAAATAAAGTGCAACTAAGTACCAGTATCGTGTTGTCCATGATATGAAATTTGTTTTTACTCAAAATTTGAATTATAATGACAGTGACAGTACAGTTGACATCTTTTGCATCTTGGTTTACATTATCGTTTACATATTACATGAACATGAAACTATTAAAATGTAAGTAAAACTATTTATTAGATTAGTAGAATAAGCAGAATTAGGCGAGAGGTCGTGTACTGGCCACAGCAGATTTTTTTCCTATATTGTGATTTACAAATCGTGGTAGGTAAAATTATATATCTTTGAAAAATTATTTTCCTTTATTGGTAAGAGATATAGACAAGATGTTAAATAAATATTGTAAGATATAATTTGTCCTTTGAAATGTCGTATGATAAATTATAATTATCGCAGAATTTTCTATATTTTTTGCAAAAAATGTTAAAATGCTTCAAGAAAATACCATTTCCGGTTGGCAGATTTTTACCAAAATCTAATCAGCTCTTCATTAACATGTACAAATATATAATGCAAAATATTAGAATTTTATGTTCAATAGAATTTGAGATAATGAATAAGAACGAAAGAGCATAGTAGGCACACATACAGACTTTCATACACACACACACACACACACACACACACACACACACACACACACACACACACACACACACACACACACACACACACACACACACACACACACACACACACACACACACACACACACACACACACACACACACACACACACACACACACACACACACACACACACACACACACACACACACACACAGACATCATCGTGAAAATAGTCAAAATAGGTTCTAAAGGTGCTAAAACGTGCTTATTGACAAAAATCTCGACATCAAATTTTTTCACGATCCCTATACCTCTCTGGGCGAGAGGTAAAAATTACAATTATCATTCTCAAATTTTAAGATTTCAATCAGACAAAGATCCAGCTGATCCAAAAAACTCTTAAGGCCCGGTTGTACAATTCGAGTTTAGTGTCAGCTTAAACATAAACTCAAGCTTAGTTAAACTGAGTTTTCTCAGCCAATCTCCAGCGTTAAAATAAAACCGTTAACCAATGAGATACCACAATACAACAGGAAAACTTTGTAACCATGGTTTTGACATAAACGCAGTTTAAGCTGAGATTGAACAACCGACCCTAAATATTTGTATTTGGAGCACGATATATTGTCAATACATACGTAGCAATAGAATTTAGTTTAAATTTAATAGCACAGCATTCGAAAAGTTGCTCTATATTAAATTTTTCTATGATTAACACTTATTCAAAGTTGACTTTTTGTTTACAAATACGAATCTCGAATAGCAAAATAGAGCCAGGCGTTAGAGATGGGCATTTTGGAAAAATTTAATATCCGATCCGATCCGACTCTATTTATTATCCGATCCCGATCCGCGAATCCAATCCGATATCCGATTTAATCCGAAGATCCGATTCAACATCCGATCCGATTCGAAAATCCTATCCGACATCCGATCCGACATCCGATCCAATATCTCAATATAGGAATATACCATTATGTTTTTTATTGATATGGGACAATATGCAATTGTTTAAATGGTAGTTAAATTTCAACAAATTGTAAGTATTAAATGATAAATACGAAAACATAAAAATATCATCTGTTAAGCTTAGTTTGTATTTGTTTAGCATTGAAGCCGGCATACAATATTGAAAATAGTCGTGCATCATCGGAAGTGTTCGTACCTAACCTAATAATAACTTACCTATTTATAAATTATCTAAATATTAATTATTGTGTAAATTAAATACCACTGTAATATTATTCAATTTGAACTTCGGATCGGATAATTTATCCGAACTTCGGATCGGATAATTTATCCGAACTTCGGATTGGATACTTTATCCGAACTTTGGATCGCATATTTTATCCGAACTTCGGATCGGATATTTTATCCAAAATTCGGATCGGATATTTTATCCGAAATTCGGATTGGATATACGTATTATCCGAACTTCGGATCGGATATTTTATCCGAACTTCGGATCGGATATTTTATCCGAACTTTGAACCATATCCGATCCGAGAACGTTCTTATCCGATCCGATCCAAGTCCGACTTCGGATCGGATCGGATTCGGATTTCGGATTTTTCCCATCTCTACCAGGCGTATAAGTATTTCTATACTAGAAAAAATCTGACGTGGACACCACATGACTTTGTACGCCTTGTTTGTTCATACTTTTCTTAATAACTAAAATGTAGAATAATATAAAAAATTCTTTTAACTTATTATACTAGTATACTCACAAATATATTTTAGTCATTTTATTTAAACTGCAGAAGAAGATATAAAGCATATTTTACTATTGTCACTGTCATGTCATAATCATTTAAATTTTACATAGTAATAAATGTTAATTGATCATGGACTACAAGATACCGAAATACTAAATTATAAATATATACTTTAATTATTCTTAAATGATACCAGATACAAAAATATTTATAAATTACCGATTGTAGGAAATAATCACATACCTAATCTTTCATTTAAAATAAAAAAAATTGTCTTAAATTAAATATTTATCGAAATATTTGAAAAAAGTACTACTTCCGGTTTGTAGATTGAAACCAAAAATAGGAGGTGCACAACTAGATGCTATAACAGTCCTAAATACAAAATTTCAACTTTCTACGTCTAACCGAATTTGAGTTATGCGACATACATACGTACGCCCGTACGTACGTACGTACAGACGTCACGACGAAACTAGTCATAATGGATTCAGAAAAGGTAAAAACGGATATTTCCATCAAAATCTGAAAACCGAATTTTTTCGCGATTACAATACTTACAAGGAAGTAAAAAGTATGGAAATCGAACGGAACTCGGATGCAAATTTCTAAATTAGGTACATTATACTAGAAATGGCTTGGAACATCTCGGACGAATCTTGTACTAGCATCTAGACAAAAAAGTATAATGTAATTCAGCATTCACAGTTTATTTGCTTTTATTGTTTTATTTATACGGGTGGTTTTGAAGTTAATGTCATAAATTAAAGGGTAATTACTAAGTAGTATGAAATGTGTAGATTACGAAACAGATTTTTTGTTTAAATCGCAAAATTAATTTCCGTGTTTTCCAGTTTTTTTGTTGCCACTGCCACTGGGTGGAGTAATTATTATTGTTTCATTAAAAATAATTAAATTTTGTTTATTTATTTTTAAATTATTATGTAATTTAAGATGTTGAGTATCTACTTCTATTGTTTGTGTTTAATAGGAAAACGAATCCAGTGCAGTAGGTAGTACAAAAAATGCTGCAGGTAAACTACTACCCTTAATTTTTCGAATTTAAAAAAAAATTCTTTCTGTTTTATAATCTACACATGTCATACGACTTACCCTTAAATTTATGACATTAACTTCAAAACCACAATGTATAAGTCAAGTTTAAAATTTTATATTTATTTGCATCTGTGCATTATGTACAGAATGTTACTTTTAAAAAAATTATCTATGTATTACCCCGATTTTTTTAAAAATATTTTTTCCTTAAAATACGTAATTTTAATACCGTAATGTCACAAATGCAACGTCTTTCAGCGCCTGCAAAGCGACGTCTCAATCAAGTCACTTGTCTGTTTGGGAAAAAGACCATTCCGCCCCTGAAAGCTCATCTGTGGTGTATACTCCACACTTTAATCTCAATCTTCATTAAAAACCTTGACTACTTATATTAAATAAATATCCGTGAGCTGTCGACTGGTAACCGCACACACGGTAAAATATATGTACTACCTACACCCACGGAGAGAAAACCATTGTAACACATACAATAAATATTATATTTCATAAAACAAATACCTAATTATACGTTAGGGACAACAATTAAACCAATGTACGATATACAACATGAATTTTATGCAAATTTTATAATATTTTATTATAAAAATTCAAATAATATAAAATTATATGGAATACAATATATGTTATTGTAAGTGATACAATATGATGTTATGTAAGTAATACTATATGAAATTGTATATCGTACAATATTTAATATTATTAGTTTAATAATATATTTTTATACTACGTGTACGATATTTTTTGTACACTTTTTATAATGTAGAATTGTAGGTAAATTAAAAAAGAAATATTATACCTACTTAACACATTTATTTACACAAAAAAACAAGATTTCAGATTTATGTTTTTAAGGTTGATGGACATAAAATATACAGTAAAAAATAAACAGTAGGCATAGCAGAATTACCTAATTTGATTCATATAAACACAAAAAACATTTAGGCATTTTATTTTAAATAATTATGCACTTGAACAAATTAATATACTAACAAAAAAAATTATTAGACACATAGTTTTAACAAATATGGTCATAAATTGTTTAAAATAATACAAAATTGCTGTAAAAACTGAAATCGAACTATTTGACCTATTTTAATTTTAAATAGTGTGTTACAGTTAAGCAAATTTAACAAATATGACTATAGTTAAAATTGTAGAAAATAATAAGAAAAAAACTGCAAAAGCAAAAATTATCATGTAAACACTTATTTAAATCTGCATCTATATATGAGAAATTGCGCGATATTCTATATAAAAATCTGCTTTATGTTAAAAATATGCAGTTGTATAAATACCCAAATTTGTTTGACTCCTGGATATTCCGCCATCAAAGAAAAGAATATTTTGAAGCAAACGTCTAGAGCTTCTAGCGGAGTTTGAACTTTGTATTTATGGTCATCTATGACCACGGATCATGCCTGAATTTCTCTTAGTGGGCCAATGATGACAAAGAAGGGTTGTAAACTTAATCCAAAATTTCCTAGCTGTTTTTTCTTTCCTCATTTCAGAAATTTAAAATGAGAGTTCTAAAATAAATTCAAAACATCATCATCATTCATAATATATGAACAGACCAAAAATAGGCTTACCAATATGTGGAGAACAAAAGAATTCTGAACTTCGGCTTTCGATGGACGCCAGCTCTTCGTTTTACTTTTATTTCTGAAAGTTGTTAGTGGAAAAATATATGGGAGTAGATTAATTGCATATATATGACGGCGTAGAAGGATCAGGATAAATATTTTTTTTCATTGAATTCCCGACTTTTTAACTCGGGATCCCGACTTTTAATCTCGGGATCCCGACTTTTAAACTCAGGATCCCGACTTTTAAACTCGGGATCCCGACTTTAAAACTCGGGATCTCAGCTTTTTAATCCCGAGATTAAAAGTCGGGATCCCGACTTTTAAACTCGGGATCTCGACTTTTAATCTCAGGATCCCGACTTTTAATCTCGGGATCCCGACTTTTAATCTCGGGATTAAATAACTGAGATCCCGAGTTTAAAAGTCGGGATCCCGAGATTAAAAGTCAGGATCCCGAGATTAAAAGTCGGAATCCCGAGTTTAAAAGTCGAGAATTCAATATAAAAAAATATTTACCCTGACCCTTCTACGCCGTCGTACATATACGTTAATATCTACAAAAAGTTAATTTTTTTAAATTATCATGCTTATATAATCTGAAATTAGTATGTTACCTTCACAATTTTCTGGTAATGTTATTTTATTTACAGAAGCAAGTAAATTACAGCACGGGCATATTTTGACCACGTTTCATTTAGATAATTTTCTTTGTCTTTATATGCATGAAGAAAATCCCGGATCTACTAAATTTTAATAGGAAAATACGTTTCCACTTGTTTATCACTATTAACTATTACTATTACGACGTAAAACAGCAAAGAGCAAAGCGATCTAGTACGACGGACACCACTAAAATGAAGAACGCATACAAGTTGCAACTTCTTGTGTTCTGGGTTTATAATATATTGTTATATAAATCACAAAATATTACAATAATTATACAAATAATTGTGTTTTGTAAAACATAATTAATCATTATTGTATGATATACTATGTAGCGTTATACAAAAATTTGTACAATATATTGTTTTAAAATATAAAATGATTGTGTTGTATAGTAGAATATTTTATTATTAATGTGTACAGGATACAACTTTTATTGTAGGGTATATAATAAATGGTTTAATAACAAAAATTATGTGAAAGAAACACATTAGTTTTGTAAATGAAACGACACTGTATTTTAAATCGTAATATTTACGTAATACATTTTACAACACAGCAGTTTATAATAATATTCTTACAATACGTTTCTCTCCGTGCCGATGATTCATAATTTGTGAGACTGTCCCACCCAAGTTTTGGGTAAATGGCGCGTGATATTTTTTATGTACCTTGCTCAAATTCTAATAAATGTATCATTAATATTACGGTTATATTAAAATGAGATGAGTTAAATATAACAAACAAAATTATATATTTAGATAACGTTTACGTTGATTTCGAGTTAAAAGATTTTAGAAATTCACAAAATTTTTAATATAAATCATTTAGTAATTTTTAAAAAATGTATAGTAATGCGACAAGTCGACAATAGACGTTGAATATTTTCTGATTTTATGAACGTAGCGACATCGTGTGGTCATAGTTGTAATTATTATTTAACTTTAGACTGGGTTATCGACAAACTTATCAGCATCAGCAAAAGCAAACAGCTCGTGAATCATGACTAGATTATTATCTGATAATTTACTTTATTTTGTACGTGAATCGTGAAGTGCATGCATAAAAGTAACAGTATCTAGCTTTGATGTAAGTTGTTTTATTTTCAATTTACGATAAATGTGCATATTTTTCTTAGTTGGTTACATAAATTTAGTACCTACTAGATACTCGTAGTGTTTTTTGTTCTTTGAGTGAAAAAAATGTATATTCTAAAAGATAAATTTAGTATAAATAAGGTTAATGTACCATATCCATTAAGTGTATTACCAGGTAGTACATACAAATCTTAAAAAGTTAAATATTATGGAGAGATGTAAAAGGATTGATTCGATTGTACAAGGTAGATACATTATGTTAATAATATTGACGCACTTAATCGGATTTCATGGAATTTATTGTCATTGTTACTTGAGATTTCCTATTTAAAAACTATATTAATTTGTTTTTTATAAATAGTTTAAAGATAACTATAGTAATTAACGTTACAAGTCCGGGAATTCATATTTAACAGTACGAGTGAGACGTTTGAAGACGAGGCGACGAAGGAGCCGAGTCTTGAAACTCGAAACGAGTATTGTTAAAAGAATTCACGGACGAATGTCGTTATGTATTTTATTTCATCCTGTGTCAAATTCCGTTTTAAAGAAACAGTAATATTAATTTCAAAATAATTTACCTAATGCTCCAAATCTAGTAACATTTTCGAAACATAATTAACAACTGCAATTTGGCGATTGTTTAATTGTTGGATCTTGTATATAAAAGGAAGGGTGGAGTAGAAACTCCACATGCACTTAGGCCGCTCAGACGGGCCCATTGTACATCCTCCGGGTAGCACAGCTCCTTGCTACAGATCCTGAAGCCATTCCACACTCAGGAAGAAAGCCAACAGGTCAGCAGCGGGAGTTGTGCTTAGGGTGGCCATGTCCGGCCAGAATTCCCCTAGCATGGATCCTCTTTTTGAAGACAAAGAAGGGCATTCACATAGGATGTGCTCCACAGTTTCATCTTCTTCTTCGCAGCCTCTACATAAAGGACTGTTGACGATTTTCATGCGGTGCATGTGTTTGTTTAAACGACTGTGTCCCGTCAAAATGCCGACAAGAAGTTGAAGGTTATTCCGAGAGAGTCGAGTGAGATAGTTTGCCAGTTTAATAGTTGGCCTCGCAATTAGTCTCTTTGCATGTCTGCATTGAGGTGTGGTAGTCCAGTGGACTGAAAATTTTTCAAAGCTTAAGTTTTTGACAAAGTCATGAAGAGTTGAAGTTGCCAACGGAAGTATTGGTTCCGGGCCACAAGGCAGGGAAGACGAGCCTTGCCTAGCAAGTTCATCAGCCTTAGCGTTACCTTCATTACCGCTATGCCCTTTAACCCAAGTGAGTTCTACGGCATTGTTCTTGGATATGACGGACAGTGCTTGTTGACATAGCTCGACAAGCTTTGACGTGACTTTGCAGCCATTGAGAGCTTGAAGAGTTGCCTTGCTGTCTGTTGTTATCCTAATTGACTTGCTTTGAACCTGAAGTTCATTCACAAGTATTGCGCTCTGCATAATCCCCATAATCTCAGCCTGGAAGACAGTGGTGTGGACACCAAGGGGTATGCTAACGTTAAGGTTCAGTTCTTCGGAGAAGATTCCCGAGCCTGAGCCTGTTGACGTTCTGGAGCCATCTGTAAAGATGAAGATGTCAGGTCTGGAGGCTCCCTGACCATCTAGAATAACACGATAGGGTTTATCGAAGTTAAATTTGGGAGGTATGCAGTCCGCATTCATCTGCAAAGGAGGAGCAGAACGAAATGCTTCTTGCAGTATAGAGCTGTGTTTGCAGCTTACTCCTGATTTTGGTAGGAAACCTGAATGTGAGAGGCGTAGAGCAGTCTTTAGTGCTACCTCCTCTATATAAAGATTAAGAGGAGTGAGACACAGAAGGACTTCCATAGCCGCTGTCGGTGTAGTGCGCATTGCACTAGTAATTGCTAAACATGCCAGTCTCTGTACATGTTCTAATTTCGAAGATGCTGTTGATTGCCTGACTTTAGGCCACCAGACCAGAGCACCATACGTAATCATTGGCCTAATGATCGCTGTGTAGAGCCAAAGTGAGAGCTTGGGAGTTAGACCCCAAGTTCGACCCATAACACGACGGCATTGCCAGAAGGCAATGCAGGCTTTTTCAACTTTTTGGTTTAGATGTTGACCCCAGGTCAATTTACAGTCAAGTGTAACTCCCAGATACTTAACTGTATCTGAAAAGCCTAGAGTTTGATTGAAGAGTTTCGGCATGTTGAGTCTGCCGATTTTACGTTTTCTGGTAAAAAGGACCATCTCAGTTTTGGTTGGGTTAACTGAAAGAGAGTGTTCCTCGCACTAAGATTCAAGAAGTTTGAGAGCATTGTTGGCCACTTCACAAAGTGTGTTCTCAAATTTGCCATTTAGCAGAATTGTAATATCATCTGCATAACCAACGGTGTAGAAACCATTGCTATTGAGTAGCTGTAAAAGGCTGTCAACTACAATGACCCAAAGGAGAGGTGAAAGGACTCGTCCTTGAGGACAACCTTTGGTAACGTAACCCCTTATGGTTGAGTTTTCTGACGAAAACTTAACGGCTCTATGTTCAAGCATGAACTGAATCCACATAATTAGTGGTTGTTCAACGCCATGTTCACTTAGAGCGTTGACTATGGAGTTAAAAGTCGCTTTGTCAAAAGCTCCTTCTATATCAATGAAAGCACCCAGGGTGGAATTTTTACATTCCATCGATCTCTCGATCCTACTAACTAAAGCGTGAAGTGCAGTCTCGGTTGATCTACCCTGGATATAGGCATGTTGATTAGGGTGAAGAGGATAGCGCGAAAGCGCAGTCTCTCTAATGTATCTGTCGCACAGTCTTTCCAGAGTTTTAAGAAGAACTGAGGTAAGACTTATTGGACGATAAGATTTAGGTGATGAGTAGTCTGACCGTCCTGGTTTAGGAATGTACACTACTTTCACTTCCCTCCATTGTAGAGGTACATATGTGAGGGTTAAACACGCCTTAAAAATCCAAACCAGATGAGGTAGCAGTTGCTCACATCCCCACTGAAGAAGGGAAGGTACTATGCCATCCATACCTGGTGATTTATATGGCTTTAAAGAGTTTATTGCCCAGGTTGTACGTGTCTCATCAACAATTTTGGAGGATAGCGTGAACGCTTCCTCCGAGGAGGAATTAATTGTTATTGCGTTGATTAATTTCTATACCAACACTTTACCGGACAAAGGCCGTTATTTGCGTTTTCCCGGACTCAAACTGTTGACGTAAAGTATTTGAATTTGACACAGGATGAAATAAAATTTATTTATCGTTCTTTCGTTCTTTATATTTATAAGGCGTAAAACTGTATATTTTTAAAGATATATTGTTATTTTATTAAAATTGATTGTGATATTTCATATAATTATGTTTATAATTAAATTTGTATTTATTTTTGTACAAAAACTGGGATAAACTGTGAAGTTTCTCTTCCCTAATAAAAATTAACTTTAAATATAAAGGTATTTAAAACCTTGTACAAAAAAAATTTGGCCTGCAGCGCATTTTCATTTAAATTGCAGCCCTTACCTTTAAAAAGTCACCGGCCGCCACTGTATTTAATCATTATTATAGGTAAGTTATAAAGTTCCTAGATAAGATAGTATTAATATGAGTTTTGTTATTGAAATTGTGGTCGATAATAATTATTATAATATTTATTTTCTACTGGACTAGCGCGGGACTTCCCCGGCTTAAAATATAAGAAAATATAAATCTAGTGGTCAACAGAAAATATTTTTAGAGGACTTTCTTCGGGCTGTGTGTCGAATTAACATCCCGAAAACCAAAATAACGATGAATTCCCGACTTTAAATTTTATCTATACCTAATACCTATAATAATTGTATTCAGCTTCAGCACAAAATAATGTAGAGGTTGAAGATTTATATGAATTCTGTTGGCGTAGCTTCGTATTTGTAGAAATAACTCTAAATAAGTTATGAAATAATGGAACTGTTAAAAGAAGTTGAATTTCGAGTAATGGAATGATTGTTTTTGATTTAGATGGAGATTCCCGGTGGCATGCTGTCCTTGTTGAGTTGTGTGGAGTGCGGCGCGGTGTTGAGCCGAGGGCCGGTGTTCCAGGCGCACGACGGCGCGGCGCTGTGCGGCCGCTGTGTGCGTCCAGACCGCCCGACGTCACGCAACCAAGTCTACGAGGCCGTGGCGCAGCTGCTGCGCTTTCCCTGCAGGAACCGTGAGCTCGGCTGTACAGACACCGTGCCCTTCACACGAGGCGAGGAGGACGTGCTGCACGAGCTCCAGTGTCCGTATCGGCAGTACCTGTGTCCCGTCGTGCCCCGTGGCCAGTGCGACTGGCTGGGCTCCAGGCGGCAAATGCTAGACCACTGTGAAACTGAACATCCTGACACAGTTAGTTTATTTTTACGTTGATATACTATAATAATTATTTGTCTATTAAGCGAAATCTTTAGTAGGCCTAAAAATCATGTTTTGTATAATACCGATTATTCAAAATTAAAAGTAAATAGGCAAATACAGATATTTCACGGCAACCAGATTAATCACAGCAAGGTTAAAAAGAAATTTACCTGAAAATTAAAAAACCATACTACCATAATAATATTTACGATTGTTTTTTAAAATAATTATGATTAATAAGTAGAGTTGCAACGAATATTTGGCATCTATTCGGTATTCTGCCTATTCGGCATGTTTTTATTATTCGGTCGAACACCGAATATTAGTTTACAATTCTGCCGAATACCGAATAATTTGACGTCAACTGTAACGTGCAATAATTGAACTGCGGTTATCCATAACAGTGCTTTTTTATTCTTCAATTATTATACTATTTTTTACTATTAACGCTAATAGTAAATAGTATATTGTACAACAAGAGTGGATGTGATGCAATCCACTCGAGTTGTACACTGTACAGCCTATTTTTTCTACGAAATATGGTTTTTGCAATAAAATGCACTCAATGTGATGCCAAAAATTATTTAAAAGTAGGGTTACATCAATTATTTTGTGACATATGACATTTGAATAATTGTTGCCAACGTAAAATCTCTAAATTTTATTTGCTTTTTTAGCAAATAAAATAATGCTTTTATCCAACATCTCTTAATAAAAGCATCATAACTATGGTGATTTTAAACAAGCAAAGTAAAAAATTACCCACAAGTGGCTTTGATCAAAATTATACCCACTTGTGGGTAAACTGTTACTTTGCTTGTTTGAAATCACCATAGTTACGATGTTTCAGGTTGGAACTAAATATTTTTTTAAATATTTATGCAGTTATTAAGAGGTGTTGGATAAAATGTTATACTTCACACGTGGGCAAATAAATTAAAAAAGGTCGACTCGAGAAAATTATCTCACTCAGCCTTCGGCCTCGTGAGTTAAAATTTCCCTCGTGGGTAATTCCTTTCTTTGCCCACTTGTAAAGTAAATAACTATTAAACATAATTAATTATTAAATAACAGTTGATTTAATGTTTTTAGTAATTATTTGTCATAATAAAAACATAATTTGCACGCATTAACAATTTTTTGACGTATTTGACTTTGAATTTCATATCCACACCTGGTGTGGATATGACATCCCTATCCACACATGATAGTATGAAGGTATGTTGCCAATATCCAGTAGGGAGTAGAAAAACTTATATATTTATTTACTTTTGCTCATATAAAGGTGTTTTTATCACCAAAAATTCAATTTGAAAGTATTTTACCTTGAATTAAAAAAACTTTTTATTTTTTATTTAATATAATTACCCCCCGTAAGAACATCATCTAGATCCGTCTTTGCGTATGTTATTAATTGAATTGTTTTAGTTTTACATCTAAATTAATAAGTACGTTCCCAAATAAAAATACTATATGTTTTTGTATTTTCTTGTTCTGGAATCTGAAAATATTGTGCAATAAAAATGATCTGAAAATTCAGCATTCAAAATGTGTTGCCTCTAAGAAACTGCGTTCATTTGTTTAGCTACCTAGTAATTTAACAGAAAAGGTACCCAGGACTTTATCCCGAACATCTTTTGTCAAATTTCTGCAAAAAAAACTCATCTGGTTTCTAGACAACATGTATTTTCATGCAAAATTTTCAATCATTGTTAGTGCACAGACTATTATTCCAAAACATAATTTGTTTCAGTTTGTTTGAGGGTGGCTATAGAGCTATAAAGCAATTCTACGAAATCTTGTTACTTTATAAGTACAGGGTTCGCCAGTCAAATGGAAATATATGTGGGGCTTAGAGCTCGTAGGGAGGTGGTAGGTGGTGGGGAGGAAGATAACCGACTCAACATTATCAGAGTAGTCAACCATTTAGTTTATAATAGATCGTTGGACGGGTGAACAGCGTGGTTACGTAGTTAAAGCGTACTAACTCAGTGGCGAAAGTTTGGTGCAAACGCGGCGCGATTTTAGACGTCATTTCAATGTACCGCGCAATCAGCCTGTTCCGTCGAATAGGGCGATTCGAACGTAGATAAACAATCTTGAGCAAAGTGGACGACGTGTAAAAAAGGTGGAAGTGCAAAAACGGTTCGAACCCCCTGAAAACATCGCAGCTATTCAACAGGCGATGTTGATCCACTTTCCTCAAGATTGTTTATCCACGTTCGAATCGCCCTATTCGACGGAACAGGCTGAATGCGCGGTACGTTGAAATGACGTCTAAAATCGCGCCGCGGTTGCACCAAACTTTCGCCACTGAGATAATACGCTTTAACTGCGTAGCTACGCTGTTCACCCGTCCAACGATCTATTTTAAATTAAATGGTAGACCACGCTGATAATGGTGAGTCGGTTATCTTCCTCCTCATCACCTTCCTACAAGCCCTAAACCCCATATCAAATATTTCCATTTGAATGGCGAACCCTGTATATAATATTTTATTGATCATATCTTTCAGGTGGTCCGCAATGGTGTGCAGCTAATCCACGACATCACAAAGTCCAGTCAGAACACTTACTTACTCTACGCCCTCCACGTTCTGTTCCTACTTCACACTAAGGTATGCGTAACAACAGGAAAAATCTTCCATTCAATCCGAGTACTGAGTGAGACGAACGTTGCCAAATTCTCATTCACTGTTGATGTCAAACGTGGAAAATTTTTCATTTCAAAGTTGTATCCTGTGGCTCCACCTGGGTGCTTGGCTATGCAGGAAGACACATCATTGGCTATGAGTATCAACAGCCTTCTGGAAATATTAGATGGATTTAAAGGAACCGAGTTCACTGTAACTGTATACGACGCAACAGAGTGTGTTAAATGTAGCGCTGAATTGAAGCAGTATTATTATCCTGAGTTAAATGGATGGTTGTGCGACAAATGTGCACCTGCTAAACGATCTTGTAAATATAAGGAATGTAAACATATGGACATAGACATAAAATGTGAGAAACATGAAATATATTTCTGCCCATATGCAACATTGTGTTACTGTTGTAACGACAACGGATCAAAAATTGAAAATACATTGATTGAGCACTATACAGAAGCCCATGGTAATATTACATATGCGTCTGGTTCAATTTGGCGAATAATTTTCGGGAATATGGTAAAATTTACATTATATCAAGTGATTTTGGTTTATTAAGATGTAGAACTTGGCAAAAAAACAATACATTTGTATTGGTCGTAACATCTCCTTTCCTGAGTGAACAATTAAATGAATTTTGTTGTGAAATTAAATTTACACATCCAACTACAAAATATTCAAAAACGTATAAACCAGATGCTGTATATTCGGAACGTGCAGATTGGCGACTGCAAGTTTACCTGGAAGAATTTGAGTGTTACGACGGGCAGTTTCATATTACTGTTACTATAAGTAGAGTGTACAAGTAATTTAATAACTAATTTTTAAATGAACTAGTATGAACTAAAATCTAGTAAGTAGGTACTTAAATTTAAAAAGTTACATTTAAAAGATAAATAGATTTAAATCCTTTTTTATTATTTTAATTTTATAGTACTAGATCATTAAGTAACATCTGCATTGTTTTTCACAAATTAAGTATACATAATACAGGACTTTGTCGTGTTAAGTAGTTTAACTGAAAGTAGGATCTCAAAAGAAGAAAATCATTAACTTGGAGATTTTCTCGCAAACTCTATATTTAGGAAATATTGGCTTCTTGAAGTTACAAATAGAAATGTGAACAGTTTTTAAAAATAAAAATAGTAATAAATAAATATTGCATATTATCAACTTTATTGCTAATAACAAATAATTTACAAAATTAATTTAAAATGTTAACCTCCAGCCCTGTCGATGTCAGAGAGACATTGCTCCTCTGTTATTTCTTGGCGTTGGCACTTCCATTGTAAAACTCGTAAACTAACTCCATGTCAGCATACTTACCTTCGCGGCATTATTGTAGTTTACTTAACAAAAGAATTAAAACTAAATGTATTTTGTATGAATATGAATACAAAGAGTTCAGTGTTCGATGTAGACATGTTAATCCTATTGTCAATGATGTATCAAAAATAATTAATAGGAGATATTTTCAGGAAAAAAATAGAGCCAAACACAAGAGACTTCCTATTGTCCCTCTTGCACATTTAAATCTTACGTTATAGTGAATTTCAATAGATTGAAACAAGAAATCGCAAAACATATTTTATCTCATCTGTAGCTTCAGAAGCGAGGAATATGTCCTAAACAGAGCGTTTGCGAGAAAATCTCTAAATGAAAATGTTTTCTTGGTTTGACTCATATTTTAAGTTAGGCTTCATAACCCGGAGTACCCTGTAGATAAATCAAATTTTTACTAATAAAACTTTGTTCTTGAATTTAATTGTAATTCTCATTGAAAGTCGTTACAGACAGTAAACATAATACCTATAAAATGCATAATTATTGTAATTTGATAACTTGTAGAAACAATGTGACTGAACTTTAAACCGATTGACGTTTATTTATACCTTATGTTATATTATATAATTATATTTTCATTATAAAATAAATGCATTAAAATAAAAAAACTTTTAAAAATTGTATTTTAGCAACGTTAAAAAGCTTACTTTAAAAATAAAAGCATTATAACAATGAAAAACCGTACTGTAATCCTGTGCGTCACCACCTTCCGGTGTTTTCTTAAAACGAAGCTAATAGTACAGTGAGCCGTATATAATGCGACTTCTTTTTTAAGGATTTTGAAATCATGTATTCATTTTTAATATGTTTTTTTACGATTCAAGTAATTTGAGAATTCGAGTATAAAGTAATTTATATAAATATGATATTCATTTTTCATTGAATTGCTATTTTTGTTCGTAAGTCAACATTTAACAAGATTTTATAAGGAGATATCCCAATAACAAATTTTTTAAAATGCTTTATATATCTAAATTTATAAAATTTGATGCGCCAAAAGACAGGCAGCTAAGGTTTTAGGACAGCAATGCGGAAAGTTAGCAAAATTTTATGAGCACATCTTAATTTCCATCTTAGATCAGCTGCTTAATAAATAAATTGTAAAAATTGTATTATTTGCGTACATTTTTAAATATAAGTGAAAATTATTGAATATAAAATTCAAAAACCACTACTGAGTGAGTTCTATGGTTGGAACTACTACACAGTAGGGTGGCGGTAGCTACAGACAACCATAGAACACAGTACCTAGTGGTTTTTGAATTTTATATTCAATAATTTTCACTTACAATTTCTAGCAATGCTCGCTAGTAGCCACAACCCATGGCTAATTTTCGAGTGGCACTATTCAAGGTAGATGGCGTTGAGTACTTCATTTACTTCTCCGTTATCTTTACCTGCTTCTTATTATTTATAAAATGGTTTCCTTTTATATAAAAGACGTTGTTAATATTTGATTTTATTAGCCCTGCGACATCGTATGGCCATAGTTGAAATTATTATATTTAATTTTATACTGTGTTATCGACAAACTTATCTGTATCAGCGAAAGCAAACAGTTCTGTAATCACTAATCAGACTTCAAGGTTCAAGGTTTATTTTATTTTGTGTGTGAAGCGTGTTGTGTAGTGTAGTAGCTATATAGCTTTGCTGTAAGTTAATTTATTAAAATATAATTATTATTATCTGAAGATTAGGTAGGTAGTTTATTATTTGATGTGGTCGTAAGGTTGTCATTACTTAAGACCTGTTAGCACGGGGATTCTTTGAAGAATCTACGGAGATTCAGAATCCTGAAAAGAAGGAGTTATCTTCTTTCTAGTGATAATTATATTTAGCGACACCGACACGCAATTTAACAGGTAATTCTCACTAGAAAGAAAAAGCTTCCTTTTTTCCAGGATTCAGAATTTTGATAGAATCTTCAAAGAATCCTCGTGCAAACAGGGCTTTAGACTTCGTACAAAGTTTCCATATTTACACGTTTATATTTACGATAAATGTGCATAATTATTTTTCTCAAATACAAAAGATAAAGTACTGGATACTCGTTGTGTATTTTGTTTGTTGAGAGAATAATGGGTAATAATCCAAAAATCTAAAAGATAAAATTAGTATAAAGGTTAATTGACATATCCATTTATCTACATTACGAATCCTTAAAAATATTCCCAGTTATAAACAATAATTATTATAAGTTATAAAGTTCCTCGATAAGAAAGACAAAAATAATATGAGTTTTGCTAATCAAATTATGATTATATTATAACTATTATTTTTATTACTTTCTATTGGACTGGCGCGGGACTTCCCCGGCATCTCATATTACACAATATAGACTTTCTCCGAGTTGTGTGTACGTATTAATCAATATCTCGACAACCAAAATAACGATAATTCAAACTCCCGACTTTAAATATTTATATAATATGTAATATAATATTCAGTACAAAATAATTTAGAGGCTATAGCTTTGAAGAGATATTAATTCTGTTTGCATTTGGCATAGGTAGCGTAGAAATTACTCTAAATAAGTTTTGAAATAATGGAACTGTTGGAGGAGGTTGAATTTCGAGTAATGGAATGATTGTTTTTGATTTAGATGGAGATTCCCGGTGGCATGCTGTCCTTGTTGAGTTGTGTGGAGTGCGGCGCGGTGTTGAGCCGAGGGCCGGTGTTCCAGGCGCACGACGGCGCGGCGCTGTGCGGCCGCTGTGTGCGTCCAGACCGCCCGACGTCACGCAACCAAGTCTACGAGGCCGTGGCGCAGCTGCTGCGCTTCCCCTGCAGGAACCGCGAGCTCGGCTGTACAGACACCGTGCCATTCACACGAGGCGAGGAGGACGTGCTGCACGAGCTCCAGTGTCCGTACCGCCAGTACCTGTGTCCCGTCGTGCCCCGTGGCCAGTGCGACTGGCTGGGGTCTTCGAAATCAGGATTGCTTGAACACTGTGAAACTCAACATCCTGACACGGTACGCTTGAACATTAATATTTTATTAAATTTGAATACGACTCACCATTGTATTATGAATTACCAATTCAATACTATAATTATGAGTCCATTATTCAACAACTATGATCTGTCAAGAAATGTTTTTTTTAAGTCGTAGATAAAACGAAACCGTAGTATTTGAGTTGCAAATAATGACTATATTCACTTGGATGATTATACACTCGCCTTCAGCTCGTGGCATAAACTTTCATCCTCTTGATTATAGCCTACATTATGTATTCGTTAAATAATATACTATTACTAGATATAATTTTTAATAATTGATGTCTTGAAAAAAGTTTAAAAACGTTAATATGCTTCGCAATGTTATTATTGATTTACTAATTTTAAATTGTTCTTTTTTACTAGGTGGTTCGCAATGGAGTGCAGCTTACACATGACATCACAAAGTCCAGTCAGAACACTTACGTACTCTACGCCCTTCGAGTCCTTTTTCTACTTCACACGAAAGTATGTGTGACAACCGGAAAAATATTTCATTCTCTTCGTTTGTTGGGCGATAACGCTGCCAAGTTCTCTTTCACTGTAGATGTTAAACGCGATACATATTTAGTTTCAAAATCTTATCCTGTAGCTCCACCTGGGTGCTTGGCCATGCAGGAAGACACATCATTGGCTATGAGTATCAACAGTCTACTAGAAATATTAGATGGATTTAAAGGAACCAAGTTTATCGTAACTGTATACGACATGGCAGGATGTACTGAATGCAGCGCTAAGTTAAAGCAGTATTATTATCCTAATTTAGCAGCAGAAGGATGGTTGTGTGACAGTTGTGCACCTGCTAAACGATTCTGTAAGAATAAAGATAAGGGATGTACACATAGAGATATTGATAAAAAGTGTGAAATTCATGAAATTGTTTTTTGTCCGTTATCCACACGCTGTCATTTTTGTAATAAAACAATACCCGAAGAAACATTAAATGCTCATTACACTTCTGTACATAGTGATATTACGTATGCTTCAGGTTCAATGTGGAGAAATACATTCAAGAATGATAATAAATATCTTATAACAACTAACTTTGCTTTGATTAGGTGCAGATCATTACCAAAAAATAATCAATTTCACGAACTGGTAATAACATGTTCGTTATTAAGTGAAGAATTACATGAACTTTGTTGTGAAATTAAATTAAGTCATCCAGTAACAAACCAATCAAAAACATATAATTGTAATGTTAGTTATATTGATGCAGATTTTCGACTCGAGGTTTTAAATGATGATTTTATGTGCAATGATGGTCAGTATGACGTTTGTCTTACTGTAAGTAAAGTTGTAAATTGATTCGTAGTGGCTCTGCTGCCGGTGCTGGAGCCTTTTAGCTGCCAACAAAGGTTGTTCATTTAGTTCAGTTAAATCTAAAGTGCAAAGCAATATTCGTTTGGTTTACAGAAATCAGCGCCGGTAGCCATTGATATATTTTCGGTAACTGTTGCCTGTACCGGCGACACAGCCAATTTATTATCTTTATAATGTTCAATTCGTATTATATTTTATATTTAGTAATTCACAAATCACTTAAATATGTATAATTACTTATAATTTATTTTAAGTACATATATTTCTGTTCCAAAGGATTTTTCACATGAATGAATCAAATTATTTATTTATAGAAATAAAGTTTTTTTTTATACCTACATTTTATAATTTTAAATTTGCTCCAATTAACAACACCTCTCCTCTCCCCTCCCGCCAAACAAAATCCTGGATACGTCCTTGATTGACAAATAACTATAATATTTTTTTAATTTTCTCGAAAACTGTGCCACTTACATGTAAATTTTTGTTACTGTAAGAATGTATGTAAATATCTTTATGTACGACTTCATTATAATCAATTGTTTATGACGTTGTTTAGCGTGCATAAACTACCAGTTTATGCACTAGTGCATAATGATAAAGTAAAACAACAATTAAAATTAATACATTTTTTTTTATTTATGAACAAGAATTCAATTAAATGAAAATTTTATAAATTACAATAAGGAATACATTTTCCAGGCTCCTGACAAACTGACACTAAATTACCAACAAAATAATATAATATTAATCAATTTCCTTTATTTGGCATAATCAGGAGAAGTGTTTCTTTTGCATTTAATGCAATTTCAATAATTTCTTTCATTTCTAGACCAAAAATAAGAATGTTTTTAATAAATGTCAGTTTGTGAGTTTCAATATTTTTCTCAAACAAATAATCAATAAACAACTTTGTAACCATAACAATAGAAAAAATACACTAATACTATCAAATTTTTTTGTCAACCCGATTATGTCAAATACAAATGTCATTCTAGGCAATATAAAAATTGATTATAATGAAGTCGTACATAAAATATTGTATGTAACTCGTACATAATCGGACTTTATAGACTCGCCTTATTTATTAGCCTCGTTCGCTGCGCTCACTCTGCCATAAACGGCTCTTCAATAAAGTCCTAGATTATGCACTTGTTACATAAATATCTATTATTTTGCCTGTTCTATAGAGATTTTTGTACTCTACCACGGTATTAACTTATTTAATGATACAAAGGAGCAGATCTAAAAAGAATTCCGAGACCACCATTTTGTATGTCCGTCATTTCTGTAATAGGGGAAAATTAAACCTTTTATTTTGTATATGTACCTACCCCAAGTTTGTTTCTCCTTTATGCCGTATCGCATCTTTATTTAAATTTAAAAATTTAATGCGCCAAAAGGCAGGCAACCAAGGTTTTAGAGCACCAATGCAGAAAGTATAGCAAAATTTTATGACTTTGTGTGAATATTCCTCTTAGGTCAGTTGCTTATTGAATATTTAAAAAATTATTTAATACTATTTGCTTGAATTTTGAAATATGTATAAAATTATTTATTTTTATTTAGAATACATTGTCAATATTGTATTTTATTAGCGCAACGACATCGTATGGTCATAGATGTAATTATTATATTTAACTTCAGACTGTGCTATCGACAATCTTATCGACATAAAAGCGATAAAAGCAAACATCTCATAAATCATCGCTAGATAATTTACTTGATTTTGTACGTGAATCGTGAAGTGCATGTGTAACAATAACAGAATCTACTTTTGATATAAGTTGATTTATATACAATAATTATTACTTTATTAGTAAGTACCTAATTTTGTTTTTCGTGTGTTATCTATACTAATAAAATAAAGAGGAAAGATTTGATTGTGTGTTTGTTTGTTTGCATTGAATAGGCTCCGAAACTACTGGACCGATTTGAAATTTTTTTTTCACCCTTGGGAAGCTACACTATCCCCGGGTGACATAGGCTATATTTTTTTTTTAATCAAAATTGTTTCTTCTTATGACGAAAATGTACAGTAACTTGTCACTTAATTGAACAAAATAACAAACAGATTAGATAACCAGACATTTAATTAAACTACTATGTATTAGTTGTCGAATACGGATTTCGAATTCGCAGTTGGTTTAGGTGTTTTGAAACAGACAGTTTGTTGTGGATTGTCAGTATTGGTTAGTATTAAGTTTTATTTTATTTATTTGATGTTTATAACGATGTCAAATTGCATTGTTATCTAATTCAGAGTTTACTGCTCCGATTGAGTTCAAATTTGGTATGGTAATAGCTTAAGATGTAACATTATGACATGAGCACTGAGCACAATAAAATGGCTGTAACCGATTGGGTTTAAATTTAATTTCTCAGATTGGTGGGAAGGGGATATTGCAAGCGCGTTCACATTTGGTACAGTAATAAATAAGAATCTGTCTTGAAACTTGAAACATAGGTATATTAAAATGTTAGTCCGCCATCTTGAAACAAAATGGTGGCTAGCCAACTCAAAATGTACTGCACCGATTGGGTTCAAATTTGCAATGGTTATCTAACTTATGACATGAGCATACTAAAATATCAGTCCGCCATTTATAAACAAAATGGCGGTAATCGATTGGGTTCAAATTTGGTATGGTATCATGGTCGTAGTTAGAATTGCCACCATGTAGGTAGGGTAGGTAATAACTTAGAATTCTTATAACAAGATTCCTTTAAATTCGAGTTTGACGCGTAGGTATAGCAACGCGAGCCGGGTTCGCTAGTTAATAATAATCTATAAGATAAATTTAATATATATATATATATATATATATATATATATATATATATATATATATATATATATATATATATATATATATATATATATATATATATATATATATATGTATATATATATATATATATATATATAAACTTATTGACATACTTACTAATGATTGTTTTAGTTTTGTTTGTAGAGCGTCGTGTCCCAACTTTAAATATTACGTACCTAATATAATAATAAATTATTATTGTATTCAGCTTCAGCACAAAATAATGTAGAGGTTGAAGATTTATATGAATTCTGTTGGCGTAGCTTTAAGGATATATTCGTATTCATAAAAATAACTCTAAATAAGTTATGAAATAATGGAACTGTTGAATGAGCTTGAATTTGGAGTAATGGAATGATTGTTTTGTTTGCAGAGCTTGGTGTGCCGCGATGGAGATTCCCGGTGGCATGCTGTCCTTGTTGAGTTGTGTGGAGTGCGGCGCGGTGTTGAGCCGAGGGCCGGTGTTCCAGGCGCACGACGGCGCGGCGCTGTGCGGCCGCTGTGTGCGTCCAGACCGCCCGACGTCACGCAACCAAGTCTACGAGGCCGTGGCGCAGCTGCTGCGCTTCCCCTGCAGGAACCGCGAGCTCGGCTGTACAGACACCGTGCCCTTCACACGAGGCAAGGAGGACGTACTGCACGAGCTCCAGTGTCCGTATCGCCAGTACCTGTGTCCCGTCGTGCCCCGTGCAAAGTGCGACTGGCTGGGCTCCAGGCGGCAAATGCTGGACCATTGTGAAACTAAGCATGCTGAAAAGGTTAGTTTACACTTTCATATATAGGGGTTTTCAGGGTAAAATAGCCTAAATTAAGGCTCTTCACTTGTTGAAAGCAATATTGCTGCAATAGAATCAAAATTCACGATTCTGGCTATATTGCTCAAAATAAAAATCTGAAATTTACCATAAGTAATTACGAAGCATTATTTGATCGAAAAATTCATACAATACATTGTTGCGACAACAATTAGAGTAAATAAGAATTAAATTATGCATTTTAATATTACAAACTACGGCCTTATTATTGCATATTTATTAATTTTGTTTTAAATAGTCGATTCCTTGCATTGTTCGTGGGAGTGCTAAGAAAATATTTTTTGTCAAAAAAATTACACATCTGAGAAAAAAAATAGTAAAAAATCGGCCAAATTGACATTTTTACTAATTTATTACTAAAATACCATTAAGTATTTCAAAAATATAATTTCTTAGCACTCTAGAGTCATTTTTTAACTATCTATATATAAAATATGAACAGTGTAGGTGTACTAACAAGAGCTCAGTTTGTAATATAGCAAGCTCCCTTTTTCACTATATTTTTGACACAAGTGTAGCGCCTTAAAATATAAATATAGGACCCCAAAACAAGAAAAAATTATTTTGGAGATTTTCTCGCAAATACTTTTAGGAGATATTTTCTTTTGAAGTTATAAATAAGAAAGTTTTGTGAAAATAACGGAATACCTACTAATAAATAAATATTGCATTAAACATGATTAAATTCTGTGAAAACCGCAGAAGATATTTTCAGGAAAAAATGTGACAAATACAAACGATCCTCTCCCGTTGTAGCTATAAATTGATATCTTACATAAGTCTCAATAAGAATTAATAGAACAAAGGGTACCACCTAATATAAATTTTATTCAACACCTACTAATAACAACATCTTTACTACTTATATAATGATTTTATATAAGCAAAGTAAAAGATTGCTCAATAGTGGCTTTTGTAAAAATTATACCCACTAGTGGGTAAACTGTATCGTAATTTACTTGTTGGAAGTCACCAAGTAACGATGTTTTTGGTTAGAACATAATGTTCTTTAAATATTTAAGCAATTATTAATAGGCGTTGGATAAAACGTTATACTTAACATGTGGGCGAAAAGAAATGACCCACTCGAGAGAATAATCTTACTCAGCCTTCGGCCTCGTGTATTAAGATTTCTCTCATGAGCAAGTCCTTTCTTTGCCCACTAGTAAAGTAAATAACTTCGGAGGAAAATGTCTCCTAAACAAAGCGTTTGCAAGAAAATCTCCAAATGAAAATTTGTTCTTGTTTTGAGGTTTTACAATCATCTCGACATTCATATTTTAGGTTAGGCTATTAATCCTGAAACATTCTGTATATTAATTTTTTTAAATAATATACATGTTCACTAGATACTGATAACTTTTCATTTATATTGAAAAATTTAAAAACAGACATTCTTGGATAAATATTTATAGTTTAATAAAGTTTTAATTTTTTTCTTTTCAGGTGATGAGTAATGGTGTGCAACTAACACATAACATCACAACGTCCAGTCAGAACACTTACTTACTATACGCCTTCCAAGTACTTTTCCTACTTCATACTAAAGTATGTGTTGCAACCGGAAAAATCTTCCATTTTATTCGTTTGTTGAGTGATAACGCTACTAAATACGTCTTTACTGTAGATGTTAAACGTGAAAGATATTTGGTTTCGAAATCTTACCCTGGGTGCTTAGCTATGCAGGAAGACACATCATTGGCTATGAGTATCAACAGTCTAGTTTCACTGTAACTGTATGCGACACAACAGGGTGTGCTGAATCGGAGCCTTCGATAGTCTAACGAGCCTGGAAGTAGATTCTGTGGACGTCACAACAGTGGCCGAAGTTCTCACAGCGATTTATAGACTCAGTATAGCGATACGAACATTTGCACATTTAAGAATAAGTTAATTTGTTATTATTATGTGTTAATTATATGTGTGCATTTCTTTCTTATTATACAAATATTATTTACTTATAATCAGTATCATATATAAATAAAAATTAACTTTGATTATTGTAAAACTTGTTTATTTCTTAAAAAACAATATTTTATGTTTCTTAATTTTTATCTTCTAATATCTTGTGAACTATTTAAAGTATCGATATGAAATTTTAAACAAACGTAGGCATAGCTATCTATTTTGATACTATATCGTTGAAACTACTAAATTATTTATAACAATGAACAAAATAAATTATTTACGCCGTAACGCACACTTTTGTGTAGCGAAAAATCGTGAAAAATGTCATCTGCTGCAACATCGCGTACGGTTGAGAATTTCGGTATACATTGAGTGAATGAAATGTTAAGAAAGGTTCAAAATTATTTTAAGTGAAGAAATCACAGCTATACGTTGATCACTACGAAAGTTATGAATTTTTCTCGGAATTTTTAAATAAAAAAACAAGACCGGCCGCCGCGTAATCTGTCTACCCGTACGACGTATCGCATGCATAACTGGGTTGTATTTTCTTATTAGAAACAAAAACAGTATAGTGTAGTTTATAAACAATAAACAATATAATATATAGTACGTAAATTATTTATTTAAGCGTATTATTTACACAAGAAACGCCTAATAAATTCAAAATAAAAAATCTTCTACATATTAGATAAGAAACACTTATTGTGGTTTGTATTTATTATATATAAAATTTTTGTAGAACTTTCATTAAAAAAATAACCACTGAGGAATGCATTAATACTTAAAATGAAATATGGCATAGGTACTAATAAGTATATTATACAAAATCCTTAAAGATATTATATTGGCTTATTTATCTTTGATAAATTTTTGTAACTTTCTTTTTTTCGATGTTCCTTCTTTGAAGGTGTCATTTTTACCTCTCGCCTCATATTCTATAAGAGAGGTATTGTAATGGGTCAAAATTTTCGAGTATGAGTTTTTGGTGGATAAGCACGTTTCAGGGTCTCTAGAATACGAATTTACTATTTTCACGATGATGTCTGTGTGTGTGTGTGTGTTTGTGTGTTTGTGTGTTCGTGTGTTTGTGTGTTTGTATGAACCGAGGATTTTTCGTCCACGATAACTTAAAAAGTATCAAACCGTTTATAACCAAATTTCTTATTTAAGGTTTTGATAAGTATCTTAACACCGGATAACATTTTGGTAGAAATCTGCAAACCGGAAGTAGTACTTTTAGAAGTTTGGAAAAGTTTTCCTTAAATATATTGGTTCATTATTTATTTATGACAATTTTTGCAATTAAAAATAAAAGAAATTGTGATTATCTATGTGTACAGTTAATTATAAATACAAATTGCTGAATCTAGAAGTATTTAACAATAAAATAAAGTACAATTAATATTCTATCTTGTTGTCCATGATATGAAATTTGTTTCTACATAAAATTTGAATTATTATGACAGTGACAGTACAGTTGACATCTTTTGCTTGCATATTGGTTTACATTATCGTTTACATATTACATGAAGATGAAACTATTAAAATGTAAGTAAAACTATTTATTAGATTAGTAGAATAAGCAGAATTAGGCGAGAGATCGTGTGGTGGCCACAGCAGATTTTTTACTTTCGTGTAATTATTTAATAGAATGTTACAAAATATGCCAATACATTGTTTTATTTGTGAAAATGAAGTTTAGAATCTTTCGGAAACTTAAATACTGCTATGCGATATAATTGCTAGTACAGCGTGGTACACAACAACTGGAAGGCATTTCCTGCAGGAAAATTAGTTAATAACAATAATGTTGAATATAATAATTAACTTACAATGAATATATTTGTAATTTCAATATAAATACTACTAATATACTTCAGTCCGCAAACGCACGGCCAGAGCGCCACAGAGCACGGCAAACCTACTATCGGCTACTATGTTGGACGTGACTAGTTCTATATTAAAAAATTCATAACTTTGGTGCTGATCAACATAAAGCTGTGATTTCTTTACTAAAAATCATTTTGAACATTTCTCAACAATTCATTCACTCAATGTATACCAAAATTCTCAACCGTACGCGATTTTGCAGCAAATAACACAACAAAATGTGCGTTACGGCATAATTAATTCATTTTCTCAATAATTGTTATAAACAATTTAGTACTTTGAACACAATAGGGTCAAAATAGATAGTAATGTTTCCGTATGTTTAAAATTTCATCTTGATACTTTAAATAGTTTACCAAATGTTAGAATATAAAGATTAAAAACATAAATTTTCTTTCGGCCACTATGTTGACGTCACAGCGGTGGTGTGGATACAGGTTCAGGCTCGTTAGACTATCGAAGGCTCCGGCTGAATGTAGCGCTGAGTTGAAGCAGTATTATTATTCCGGTGTAGATGGATGGTTGTGCGACAGTTGTACACCACCTAAACGATCCTGTAAAATAAGGATCAAGGATGTACAGATAGGGATACTGATGAAAAGTGTGAAAAACATGAAATGTATTTCTGTACGTATTCGACATTTTGCTATTTTTGTAGAAAAGTAATAACCGAAGAAACACTTATCGAACATTATACTTCTGCATATTACGCATGCGTCAGGTTCAACGTGGCGAAATACGTTCAAGAACGATACTTGTTATCTTATAGCAACCAATTTTGGTTTAATAAGATGTAGATCATGGCCTGAAAACAATACCTGTCATCGACTCTCGATGTCATCTTCATTATCAAGTTACGACCTACATGAAATGCGTTGTGAAATTAAATTAAGTCATCCAATTACGAAACAATCAAAATCATATACCTGTAATGTTATCTATAGTGAAATTGCAGATTTCATACTTCAAGTTTCAAACAATGATACTTTTATTTGTGAAAATGGCCAGTATGATATTTGGCTTACAATAAATAGAGTTGTTGATTAACAATATTTTTACATTATTATAACTTTGTGTGTAGAATTAAAATTAACTTATGTATATTAGTGGATATTTTGTTAAGGCTGAATTGCGTTATAATTTTTTCGTCTACATTCATGCTAGATTTCTAGTTCGATTTCCATTCGAGATTCGTTCTACGGTTCTACTTTATCTCCGAACTATTCGTATTCAAGCGAAAATCTTCGATTTTTTCCGATGTGGTCCAAGTTAGGCAAGTTAAAAATAATATTGAAATATTAAATTCTGACAACTTGAGGTAGACGTTAGAATTTGGTAATGGAAAGAGTAGAAAAGTTAGTGAAAATTTATTTTGAAATATTTAATAAACAAAACACAACCATACAAACAAACCAAAACTAAATGCCAAGACAAAACTTTTAAAGGTTGGTCAGACTGACTGCACACTGAATTGCGAATGCGTAGACAAAAAATGTAATTCGAATCTCGAATAACAAAATAGAGCCAGGCGTATAAGTATACTGGCGGACAAAAATGAAACACTTTGAAATTCGTGAAATTTCGACCATTTTCAAACCGCTATAACTCGGCGTATTTTCAATCGATTTCGATGAATCTTCGTGGGCGAAAAACTTTGAAGTGTCTACTTTAAAGTCATGCCTGCGAATTTTAGCGCAACCCCTTCCGCCCCCCCCTCCAGTACCCCGGTGAAAAATAATAAATTTTAATTTTAAAAATGTCCAACCTTGACGATGTGTATGGAGTTTAAATTTTTTTTTGACTTGATCCATCAAAAAGGCACTAAAATTCACTGAATATTCCCTGTGCAGGACTCAAAGAACGAAGTTCCTACGATGATTTGGAACAAAGTTATGAATTTTTTTTTAAAAAGGGCATTTTTTTGTTTTTTGCACATAACTCAGCGACTTTTCAACCAAATTAGACGATTCTTTCGGGGAAAAACCAAATTGTGGGTGTACTTTTCGTACCCTTTAAAACCCGAACAAAAAAACACGTTTTTTCGCAAAAAAAACGTCTAACTTTAGCGATGTGTACCGAGTTGGAAAAAAATTGTCGACTCGATCCACAGAAAAAGCATTGAAACTTGTTCAATTACCTGTGCTGGGCTCAAAAAACGAAGCTCCTACGACGATTTGGCACAAAGTTATGGGCGTTTGAAAAAAGTGCATTTTGTGATTTTTTGACTCATAAGTCGGAAGTTTTTTGACGAAATTGTTTTTTTCACGAATGTTTTTTTTCAAATTTCTACTAGTTTAGGCAATTTGAGTTGTTCACACGAAATATCCAATTTCATTTTTAAAGAAGTAAGCAAATCTCACGTGTTTTAAGTTTAAATTTTCTCGATATTGAAGATCTGCTTACAGGTCTGTAAACTTAAAAACGACTTATGAGTCAAAAAAACACGAAATGCACTTTTTTCAAACGCCCATAACTTTGTGCCAAATCGTCGTAGGAGCTTCGTTTTTTGAGCCCAGCACAGGTAATTGAACAAGTTTCAATGCTTTTTCTGTGGATCGAGTCGACAATTTTTTTCCAACTCGGTACACATCGCCAAAGTTGGACGTGTTTTTGCCCAAAAACGTGTTTTTTTTTTTGTTCTGGTTTTGAAGGGTACGAAAAGAGATCATCCTAATCTGAGTTTACCCCCTTAAAATAGAGCCACTATGGGGGTTTTCCCCGAAAGAATCGTCTAATTTGGTTGAAAAGTCGCTGAGTTATGTACAAAAAACCAAAAAATGCCCTTTTTAAAAAAAAATCATAACTTTGTTCCAAATCATCGTATAGGAACTTCGTTCTTTGAGTCCTGCACAGGGAATTGAGTGAATTTTAGTGCCCTTTTCATGGATCAAGTCAAAAAAAATTTAAACTCCATACACATCTTCAAAGTTGGACATTTTTAAAATTAAAATTTATTATTTTTCACCGGGGTGCTGGAGGGGGGCGGAAGGGGTTGCGCTAAAATACGCCGAGTTATGGCGGTTTGAAAATGGTCGAAATTTCACGAATTTCAAAGTGTTTCATTTTTTCCGCCAGTGTATTTCTATACTAGAAAAAAATATGGAAATCGAACGGAACTCGGAAGCAAATTTCTGAATTGCATTATACTAGAAATGGCTAGGAACATCTCGGACGAATCTTGTACTAGCATCTAGACAAAAAAGTATAATGTAATTCAGCATTTACAGTTTGTTTGCTTTTATTACACAACCATCCGTTCATTTATAATATACTTGCAAACATTTTTGGAAACGATATTCGCTTTATGTCATATATATATATATATATATATATCAATTTAAAGAGAAAAAAATTCTAAGGACCCGTTAAAGCTTATTTTTCACAATTACGTCGGAGTTTTTTATAATTCATTAAAATATGCATTAATTTGCTATGTTACCAATAAAATTACTAAATTTATGTTGGTATTACATCATTATACGCAAAGTCAATGTTACCAACTGTATATTAATTTTAAAATTTTTACAAATTTATTTCAATTTATTCATATTAGAATTACTTCCTATATAACTTATATAAAAATTAATTTATTTTTAAATATATATATTTAATTAAATTATCATTTGTACGATCATTTTATAGTAAATACGATTATTTTGCACGTTATTTTTCTCAACTACGTTGGCAACACTGGCTTTAGTTTACGTCAAAAAATTTTAGGTTATCGTTATATTAGTACATGGTATAAGATTTTCATCTTATTTATACATTATTATTTCTTATTATTATCAGTAATAATACTTCATAACATCAATATTATTATTCATACTTTAATAATAAACTTCGCATGATATAAAAGTTGATGTATGTACATAATTATACAAGGAAATAATGAACAGATAAATTGGAAGAAGACCAGAAGAAGCATATAATACCAAATGGGCTTATATATGTTTGAAACTATACCAAATTGTTTATAAACGTGAGGGATACATGAAACTACGGAGGGTATACTCTAAACTTAGATCTTGCGTTAGCTGTAGTAACTGTCACGAGATGGCGCAGTCTACATGGTTACAGCCGATAACAGGAATTTTTATGGTCTGTGATTAAATTTGATGTAAATATTGCTATAAATCATTTTATTTTTAATTATGTAATTTGTTGTATTATTATTATTATTTCTGTAATAAAGAAATTTACAAAATGTGGTCATAAATTAATATCAACTCATTTCGTTACTTGCAATTTTTAGCTAATAACCAATTTTCTTTTTCAGCAATTTACAAAATAATTTTAAATTAAACATGTAGACTGATATTGGGTATTGTCGTCTGAGAATGTTCCTGTTTAGTTCGGTAGGATCTAAACAAATTCTAATCAATATTATATTATATGAACACAGACAGATATATTAGAATAATAATTTTATAATTTCTGTATTACACTCATACAATATTGAAGCAACTTGTCAAAAGTTGCACTAGCATCTGCAATATTGCTCAAAGTAAAATGGGTTTAATCAAGATGGTTTACAAAATGAGGTCGTCAATTAATATATAACACTCCTTTCGTTACTTGCAAATAATCTCAGTTAAAATCTAATGTTAAAAATTAGTGATTGCGTGTGTTGGTGTGTGCGTTTGTGTGTATGTGTTAGTGTGTACGTGTTTGTGTGTATGTGTTTGTGTGTATGTGTTTGTGTGTATGTGTTTGTGTGTACGTGTTTGTGTGTATGTGTTTGTATGTATGTGTTTGTGTGTGTGTGTGTGTTTGTGTGTACGTGTTTGTGTGTATGTGTTTGTGTATACGTGTTTGTGTGTATGTGTTTTTTTGTGTACCTACGTGTTTCTGTGTATGTGTTTGTGTGTATGTGTTTGTGTGTACGTGTTTGTGTGTATGTGTTTGTGTATAGGTGTTTGTGTGTATGTGTTTTTTTGTGTACCTACGTGTTTCTGTGTATGTGTCTACGTGTATGTGTTTGTGAGTATGTGTTTGTGTGTATGTGTTTGTGTGTATGCGTTTGTGTGTATGTGTTTGTGTGTATGTGTTTGTGTGTATGTGTTTCTGTGTATGTGTTTGTGGTTATGTGTTTGTGTTGGTGTGTGCGTATGTTTTTGTATGCGTGTGTTGGTGTGTATGTGTTTGTGTTGGTGTGGGCGTGTGTTTGTGTGTGCGTGTGTTGGTGTGTATGTGTTTGTGTGTATGAGTTTGTGTGTACGTGTTTGTGTGTATGTGTTTGTGTGTAGGTACGTGTTTGTGTGTATGTGTTTGTGTGTACGTGTTTGTGTGTATGTGTTTGTGTGTATGTGTTTGTGTGTTGGTGTGTGCGTATGTTTGTGTGTGCGTGTGTTTGTGTATATGTGTATGTGTTTGTGTGTATGTGTTAGTATGTATGTGTTTGTGCGTATGTGTTTGTGTGTATGTGTTTGTGTGTATGTGTTTGTGTTGGTGTGTGCGTATGTTTGTGTGTGCGTGTGTTGGTGTGTATGTGTTTGTGTGTATGAGTTTGTGTGTATGTGTTTGTATGTACGTGTTTGTGTGTATGTGTTTGTGTGTATATGTTTGTGTGTACGTGTTTGTGTGTATGTGTTTTTGTGTATGTGTTTGTGTGTATGTGTTTGTGTGTATGTGTTTGTGTTGGTGTGTGCGTATGTTTGTTTGTGCGTGTGTTGGTGTGTATGTGTTTGTGTTGGTGTGTGCGTATGTTTGTGTGTGCGTGTGTTGGTGTGTATGTGTTTGTGTGTATGAGTTTGTGTGTATGTGTTTGTATGTACGTGTTTGTGTGTATGTGTTTGTGTGTATATGTTTGTGTGTACGTGTTTGTGTGTATGTGTTTTTGTGTATGTGTTTGTGTGTATGTGTTTGTGTGTACGTGTTTGTGTTTGTGTGTATGTGTTTGTATGTATGTGTTTGTGTGTATGTGATGGTATTTGAGTTTGCGTTTGTGTTGGTGTGTGCGTATGTTTGTGTGTATTGTGTATGTGTTTATGTGTATGTGTTTGTGTGTATGTGTTTGTGTGTATGTGTTTGTGTGTATGTGTTTGTGTGTATGTGTTTGTGTGTACGTGTTTGTGTGTACGTGTTTGTGTGTTTGTGAGTTTGTGTTGGTGTGTGCGTATGTTTGTGTGTGCGTGTATTGGTGTGTATGTGTTCGTGTATTTGTATGTATGTGTTTGTGTGTATGTGTTTGTGTGTATGTGTTTGTGTGTATGTGTTTGTGTGTATGTGTTTGTGTGTATGTGTTTGAGTGTATGTGGTTGTGTGTATTTGTTTGTGTGTACGTGTTTGTGTGTACGTGTTTGTGTGTATGTGTTTGTGTTTGAGTTTGTGTTGGTGTGTGCGTTTGTTTGTGTGTGCGTGTATTGGTGTGTATGTGTTTGTGTGTTTGTATGTATGTGTATGTGTTTGTGTGTATGTGTTTGTGTGTATGTGTTTGTGTGTATGTGTTTGAGTGTATTTGGTTGTGTGTATTTGTTTGTGTGTACGTGTTTGTGTGTACGTGTTTGTGTGTACGTGTTTGTGTGTACGTGTTTGTGTGTATGTGTTTGTGTTTGAGTTTGTGTTGGTGTGTGCGTATGTTTGTGTGTGCGTGTATTGGTGTGTATGTGTTTGTGTGTATATGTTTGAGTGTATGTGTTTGTGTGTATGTGTTTGTGTGTATGTGGTTGTGTGTATGTGTTATGTGTTTGTATGTATGTGTTTGTGTGTACGTGTTTGTGTGTATGTGTTAGTGTGTATGTGTTTGTGTGTATGTGTTTGTGTGTATGTGATGGTGTTTGAGTTTGCGTTTGTGTTGGTGTGTGCGTATGTTTGTGTGTATGTGTTTGTGTGTATGTGTTTGTGTGTATGTGTTTGTGTGTATGTGTTTGTGTGTACGTGTTTGTGTGTACGTGTTTGTGTGTACGTGTTTGTGTGTATGTGTTTGTATGTGTGTGTGGGTGGCTTTAGAAGGAACATCTCCACATGCTTTGGATGGATCACCTCTACAGGCTTTGGATGGGGCGTGTTAACAGTATTAAAATGGAACACCTCCACAGGCTTTGGATGGGATATCCATACAAGCTTTGGATGGAAAACTTAGATCTATCTAAAGACGAGTTTATCCTAAAGACGAATGTTTTATCTAAAGACGAGTTTAATCTAAAGACGAATTTAACTTAAAAACGAATTTAATTTATAATACAAGTTTAAATTAGAGACAAGTTAAATTATAAGACGAGTTTATCCTAAAGACGTGTTCTATCTATAGTCAAGTTTTATGTAGAGACGATTGCTATTTAAAGATGAGTTGTATTTAAACAAGTTTTATCTAAAGACAAATATTATTTAAAAACCAATTTATTTTAAAGATGAGTTTTCTCTAAAGATGAATATAACCTAAAAACGAGATATTCGATTATGAATTAAATCTAAAATCAAATTAAGCCAATTACGAGTATAACCTATTTTACTTATAACCTAAAGATGCGTTCTACCTACTATACTGGTTGTTTTATTTATACGGGTGGTTTTGAAGTCATAAATTTAAGGGTAATAACTAAGTAGTATGATATGTGTAGATTACGAAACATAATTTTTTTTTAAATCGCAAAATTAATTTCCGTGTTTTCCAGTAAAAAATTTTTTGTTGCCAATGCCACTGGGTGGAGTAATTATTGTTTCATTAAAAATAATTACATTTTGTTTATTTTTAAATTATTATGTAATTTAAGATGTTGAGTATCTACTTCTATTGTTTGTGTTTAATAGGAAAACGAATCCAGTGCAGTAGTACAAAAATTCTGCAGATATAGTAAAAAATTTTTTGGAGAGGAGTCACGTCATCAATGTTGGTCACTAGATAATTACGTTACGGAACCAGATAATGATTTACATAGTATTCTAATTTAATTTTTTTTAAAATGTAGGTACCTACTGTGTGTTGCATTATTGAATTTACATGCGATGCTAATTTTTGCGATCAATTTAATTGAATTATTAGACGATTAATATTTAAATATCATTGTAAAATTTAATATATTTCCAGATACAACTCTATAGCGTTACAGAAAAAATATGAACGCCATGTAAACTTACAATACAAAACACAATTCTTAATTCAGTAATGCCAATGTGTGGTGAAAAAACAAACTACAATTATTTTAAATAAATTAAAAATGCATTAAAAACATTATGCTCGGCTTTAATATTATTGTAAATTTAATGAAAATGCGCTATTCTTATAGTATGCAAAAAAGTAGTATTTACTTTATTCATTTAACATCACTCGGTCATTACTACAGTTATTTTTCATTTTGTTAAGTTTTGATGACGTGACTCCTCTGCAAAAAAATGTCAACTATAAACTACTACCCTTAATTTTTTGAATTAAAAAAATCTGCTGTGGCCAGTACACGACCTCTCGCCTAATTCTGCTTATTCTACTAACCTCGAGACTAATCTAATAAATAGTTTTACTTACATTTTAATAGTTTCATGTTCGTGTAATATGTAAACGATAATGTAAACCAAGATGCAAGCAAAAGATGTCAACTGTACTGTCACTGTCATAATCATTCAAATTTTATGTAGAAACAAATTTCATATCATGGACAACAAGATAGAATATTAATTGTACTTTATTTTATTGTTAAATACTACCAGATTCAGCAAATTGTATTTATAAGTAATTGTACCCATAGATAATTATATTTTCTTTTATTTTTAATTGCAAAAATTGTCATAAATAAATAATGTAACAATATATTAAAGGAAAAGTTTATCAAGCTTCAAAAAGTACTACTTCCGGTTTTCGGATTTCTACCAAAATGTTATCCGGTGTTAAGATCCTTATTAAAACCTTAAATATGAAATTTGGTTATTAAAGGTTTGATACTTTTTCAGTTATCGTGGACGAAAAATCGTCAGTCCATACATTCATACAAACACACACACACACATACACACACACAGACATCATCGTGAAAATAGTAAATTCGTATTATAGAGACCCTGAAACGTGCTTATCCACCAAAAACTCATACTCGAAAATTTTGACCCATTACAATACCTCTCTTATAGGATATAAGGCGAGAGGTAAAAAAATCCTTCTTGTTTTGTAATCTACACATGTCGTACTACTTTCCCTTAAATTTATGACATTAACTTCAAAACCACAATGTATAAGTCAAGTTTTTAGATTTATTTGCATCTGTGCATTATGTACAGAATGTTACTTTAAAAAAATTATCTATGTATTACCCAGATTTTTTTAAATATATTTTTTCCATAAAATACGTTATTTTAATACCGTAATGTCACAAATGCAACGTCTTTCAGCGCCTGCAAATCGACGTATCTGTCAAGTCACTTGTCTGTTTGGGAAAAAGACCATTCCTCCCCTGAAAGCTCATCTGCGGTGTAAGTATATTCCATACTTTAATCTCAATCTTCATTGACATCCTTGACTACTTATATTAAATAAATATCCGTGAGCAGTCGACTGGTAACCGCACACACGGTAAAATATGTATCTACTCCGATGGTTCACAATATGTGAGACTGCCCCACCCAAGTTTTGGGTAAATGGCGCGTGATAGTTGTTATGTGACCTTGTTCAAATTCTAACAAATGTATCATTAATATTACGACAAACGAAATTATTTATTTAGATAACGTTTGCGTTGATTTCAAGTTAAAAGATTTTGGAAATTCACAAAATTTCTAATATAAATCATTTAGGAATTTAAAACAAAAAATGTATAGTAATGCGACAAGTCGACAATAGACGTTGAATATTTTCTGATTTTATGAACGTAGCGACATCGTGTGGTCATAGTTGTAGTTATTATTTAACTTTAGATTAGGTTATCGGCAAACTTTTCAGCATCAGCAAAAGCAATAAGAGAGCTCGTGAATCATGACCAGATATCTGATAATTTACTTTATTTAGTACGTGAATCGTGAAGTGAATGCATAAAAGTAACAGTATCTAGCTTTGATGTAAGTTGTTTTATTTTCTATTTACGATAAATGTGCATATTTTTCTTAGATGGTTACATAAATTTAGTACCTACCTACTAGATACTCGTAGTGTTTTTTGTTCTTTGAGTGAAAAAAATGTATATTCTAAAAGATAAATTTAGTATAAATAAGGTTAATGTACCATATCCATTAAGTGTATTACCAGGTAGTACATACAAATCTTAAAAAGTTAAATATTATGGAGAGATGTAAAAGGATTGATTCGATTGTACAAGGTAGATACATTATGTTAATATTGACGCACTTAATCGGATTTCATGGAATTTATTGTCATTGTTACTTGAGATATCCTATTTAAAAACTATATTAATTTGTTTTTTATAAATAGTTTAAAGATAATTAAATTTATTTATCGTTCTTTCGTTCTTGATAACTTCCTTATCATCTTGTCTGTTTTTTGCAAATTTTATTTTACATTAACAAAATATGTCTAGATAGGTATTTAATCATTATTATAGGTAAGTTATAAAGTTCCTAGATACGATAGTATTAATATCAGTTTTGTTATTGAAATTGTGGTCGATAATAATTATTATAATATTTATTTTCTACTGGACTAGCGCGGGACTTCCCCGGCTTAAAATATAAGAAAATATAAATCTAGTGGTCAACAGAAAATATTTTTAGAGGACTTTCTTCGGGTTGTGTGTCGAATTAACATCCCGAAAACCAAAATAACGATGAATTCCCGACTTTAAATATTACTTTACCTAATATAATAATTGTATTCAGCTTCAGTACAAAATAATGTAGAGATTGAAGATTTATATGAATTCTGTTGGCGTAGCTTAAGGATATTTTCGTATTCGTAGAAATAACTCTAAATAAGTTATGAAATAATGGAACTGTTGAAAGAAGTTGAATTTCGAGTAATGGAATGATTGTTTTTGATTTAGATGGAGATTCCCGGTGGCATGCTGTCCTTGTTGAGTTGTGTGGAGTGCGGCGCGGTGTTGAGCCGAGGGCCGGTGTTCCAGGCGCACGACGGCGCGGCGCTGTGCGGCCGCTGTGTGCGTCCAGACCGCCCGACGTCACGCAACCAAGTCTACGAGGCCGTGGTGCAGCTGCTGCGCTTCCCCTGCAGGAACCGCGAGCTCGGCTGTACAGACACCGTGCCCTTCACACGAGGCGAGGAGGACGTGCTGCACGAGCTCCAGTGTCCGTACCGCCAGTACCTGTGTCCCGTCGTGCCCCGTGGCCAGTGCGACTGGCTGGGATCTTCGAAATCAGGATTGCTTGAACACTGTGAAACTCAACATCCTGACACGGTACGCTTGAACATTAATATTTTATTAAATTTGAATACGACTCACCATTGTATTATGAATTACCAATTCAATACTATAATTATGAGTCCATTATTCAACAACTATGATCTGTCAACACACCAAAATGTGAAGTTAGGTTAATGTTTTAATGATAACAAAAATTGTAAAGAAATGTTTTTAGTCGTAGATAAAACGAAACCGTAGTATTTGAGTTGCAAATAATGACTATATTCACTTGGTTGATTATACACTCGCCTTCAGCTCGTGGCATAAACTTTCATCCTCTTGATTATAGCCTACATTATGTATTCGTTAAATAATATACTATTACTAGATATAATTGATGTCTTGAAAAAAGTTTAAAAACGTTAATATGCTTCGCAATGTTATTATTGATTTACTAATTTTAAATTGTTCTTTTTTACTAGGTGGTTCGCAATGGAGTGCAGCTTACACATGACATCACAAAGTCCAGTCAGAACACTTACGTACTCTACGCCCTTCGAGTCCTTTTTCTACTTCATACGAAAGTATGTGTGACAACCGGAAAAATATATCATTCTCTTCGATTGTTGGGCGATAACGCTGCCAAGTTCTCTTTCACTGTAGATGTTAAACGCGATACATATTTAGTTTCAAAATCTTATCCTGTAGCTCCACCTGGGTGCTTGGCCATGCAGGAAGACACATCATTGGCTATGAGTATCAACAGTCTACTAGAAATATTAGATGGATTTAAAGGAACCAAGTTTATCGTAACTGTATACGACATGGCAGGATGTACTGAATGCAGCGCTAAGTTAAAGCAGTATTATTATCCTAATTTAGCAGCAGAAGGATGGTTGTGTGACAGTTGTGCACCTGCTAAACGATTCTGTAAGAATAAAGATAAGGGATGTACACATAGAGATATTGATAAAAAGTGTGAAATTCATGAAATTGTTTTTTGTCCGTTATCCACACGCTGTCATTTTTGTAATAAAACAATACCCGAAGAAACATTAAATGCTCATTACACTTCTGTACATAGTGATATTACGTATGCTTCAGGTTCAATGTGGAGAAATACATTCAAGAATGATAATAGTTATCTTATAACAACTAACTTCGCTTTGATTAGGTGCAGATCATTCCCAAAAAATGATCAATTTCACGAACTAGTAATAACATGTTCGTTATTAAGTGAAGAATTACATGAACTTTGTTGTGAAATTAAATTAAGTCATCCAGTAACAAACCAATCAAAAACATATAATTGTAATGTTAGTTATATTGATGCAGATTATCGACTCGAAGTTTTAAATGATGATTTTATGTGCAACGGTGGTCAGTATGACGTTTGTCTTACTGTAAGTAAAATTGTAAATTGATTCGTAGTGGCTCTGCTGCCGGTGCTGGAGCCCTTAAGCTGTCAACAAAGGTTGTTCATTTAGTTCAGTTAAATCTAAACAAATTGAGTACAAAGCAATATTCGTTTGGTTTACAGAAATCAGCGCCGGCAGGCATTGATATATTTTCGGAAGCCGTTGCCTGTACTGGCGGCACAGCTCATTTATTATCTTTATAATGTTCACTTAGTATTAGGGGACACATTATTGTTTCTACTGACGATTTTGTTATTATATTTTATATTTAGTATTTCTCAATTCACATAAATATGTATAATTACTTATAACTTATTATACATATTTTTCTGTGCCAAAGGATTTTTCACATGAATGAATCAAATTATTTACTTATAGAAATAAAGTTTTTTTTATTCTTACATTTTATAATTTAATATTTGCTCCAATTAACAATACCTCCTCACCCCTCTCGCCAAACAAAATCCTGGATACGAACTTTATTGACAAATAACTATAATATTTTTACAATTTTCTCGAAAACTGTGCCACTTACATGTAAATTTTTGTTACTGTAAGAATGTATGTAAATATCTTAATTTTGCCTGTTAGCTTAAATCAATATAAATGTGTACCTAATCGATGAAAATTTTTGGTACTGTTTTATAGATTTTTTTCCTCTACGGTATTAACATATTTAATGATACGAAGGAGCAGATCTAAAAAATTCCGAGGCCACCATTTTGTATGTCCGTCATTTTTTCTGTAATAGGGGAAAATTAAACATTTATTTTGTAGATGTACCCCAAGTTGCATGCTTCTATCATTAATAGTAGATACAGTTATTGCTCCTTTATGCCGTAAGGCCGTACTACATCTTTATTTAAATTTTAAAAATGTAATGCGCCAAAAAGCAGGCAACCAAGGTTTTAGAGCACCATTGCAGAAAGGTAGCAAAATTTTATGAGTTGCTTATTGAATAAAAAAAATCTGTTGTGGCCAGCACATGACCTCCCGCCTTGACACTGTAATATGTGAATTTGGATTTGGTTAGGCTACTTTTTGTAATTTTTGTTATAGTTCTTCAAGCAAAGTACCGATTCCTATTGGCATTGAAATCAAATTAGCTCTTTGTAGATAAAATTTTTATTTTATTATTACCTTATATCCAGTTATAATAATAATAATAATGAACCGATGATACTTCTTGACTGAATACGTTTAATGGAAGGATAAAAACTTAATGGAATTCAATCAGTTTTTAATTTATTATATTTCAGCTCCTATAGGTTCTAAGTTTCAAACCCAGTTAATAATATATTTATATTTAAAAATGGTGTCACAAAAATTTCAGAAACTGTGTATACGTCTGTTCATCTATCACATATCACATTGACATTTCATTTTTGTTTTTAAATTTTTTTCCTATATTATGATTTACAAATCGTAGTAGGTAAAATTACAAATTTTTGAAAATTAATTTTCCTTTATTGGTAAGAGATATAGAAATGATGTTAAATAAATATTGTAAAAGATAATTTGTTCTTTCAAATGTCGAATGACAAATTGTAACTATCGCAGTATTTCCTATATTTTTTGCAAAAAATATTAAAATGCTTCAAGAAAATACCATTTCCGGTTGGCAGATTTTTACCAAAATCTTATCAGCTCTTCATTAACATATATAAATGTATATTGCAAAATATTAGAATTTTATGTTCAGTAGAATTTGAGATAATGAATCAGAACGAAAGACTATAGTAGGCGCACATACAGACTTCCATACATACACACACACACACACACACAGACACACAGACATCATCGTGAAAATAGTCAAAATAGGTTCTAAAGGTGCTAAAACGTGCTTATTGACAAAAATCTCGACATCGAATTTTTTCACGATCCCTATACCTCTCTAGGCGAGAGGTAAAAAATTTATTCAATACTATTTGCGTGAATTTTGAAATATGTATAAAATTATTTCTCTTTATTTAAAAGACGTTGTCAATATTGTATTTTATTAGTGCAGCGAGCGACATCGTATGGTCAAAGATGTAATTATTATATTTTTTTAACTTCAGACTGTGTTGTGTTATCGACAATATTTTCAGTATACAAGCGATAAAAGCAAACATCTCTTCTCATGAATCATTGCTAGATAATTTACGTGATTTTGTACCTACGTGAATCGTGAAGTGTATGTGTAACAACAACAGAATCTACTTTTGATGTAAGTTGAATTATATACAATAATGATTACATTATTAGTAATGTTGTTTTTCGTGTGTTATCTGTATATATATATATATATATATATATATATATATATATATATATATATATATATATATATATATATATATATAAGTTATATTATTTAAAAAATGCAACATAGATAAAATTATGCTGTGTCGCATGTTTCTGCCCGTGAGAAACATGCTCTGCTGTAACTAGATTCCTAAATCTCGTAGATAATAAGTTTTCTTGTAAATTAGAATAGATAGAATAAGTTAGTCAGTAGTTAAGCTTTGTAGAAGCAACATATCTTGTAGTTGACAAATAAAATTCTTTTTTAAAAAGTAATTTTATAAAGATCGATCGTTAATTGGCGCAGTCTAGGTAGGATTGCTAAACAGTGCTAACGAATATAGTTCTGGTTCACATTAATGAGTTAACGGCAATCAAAGAACCGAATCGATCAACTGACGCTAGCAGCTGAGAGGACATCAGCACCGCAGCATCAAAAACTTCTACGTCGACGCTAACACAGCTGAGAGCATATCAGCGCCGTAGCAGCCGACATCGTGGCCGAGAGAATATCGGACAACAAGTAGAAACCAAGCAACGTAAATAAAGATACATCCGTGGAAGCACATCCACCCACACAGAAGCAGATCTTCAACGGACATGAAGACACTGATTTTACTGTGAGTACCTTATGTCTTTTAGAGGTTACAATTCAGAAACAAACTACGACTCTGACTCCAGTTCAAATTCAAACTCAGATCTAATTTCAAAATTAAATTCAGATTCCAAATTTTTAATAATAAATTAAAAATTGATCCTTTAATCATGGTTGTCCCGGAACTTAAGAAACAGTACCTGGACATGATACCAGAGTTTCACGGAGAACGTGAACTCTTACCTCGATTTCTTGAAATATGCGAGAAACTGGTAAACAAATTTTATAATAGAATAGACGTCACTGATTTCCAAAATGAATATCATCTGATGTCAACAATATTATATAAGATTAAAGGTGACGCAGCAGTAAATATCGCGAGTTGTACCATTAGTAATTGGAAAGACTTAAAAGAAGCTTTATTGTCCACATATGCCGACAAACGCGATACTTACACACTAGCAATAGAATTAACCGAACTAAAACAATCACAAAACGAAACACCATTCGAATTTTATAATAAATTACAACACTTATTAAATCTCCAAATTAGTTATATTAAAACGCATAACACCGCTATTCAAAAAGATACTTTAATTAAATATTTTCAAAATTATGCCTTACGCATATTATTAAAAGGTTTAAAAGAACCAATTGGACAACTCATGCGTACTAAAAATCCAAAAGATCTAAATTCCGCAATGAGTATGTTGACAAATGACTTTCAGTTTGATAATGCACAGAAAACTGCCAAACCATCAGCAAACAATCATAATAAACTCATTCCTAAACAGATGCAAAAGTTCGTTCCAACTAAACCGTTATATCTAACTAATTACGCGCAACCCAATGCAAATGCAACATTTTATAAAAATAATTACCAAAATCCACAATCAAATCAAAATTACTCTCAAAATTGGCATTTTAATACAAAAGCAATAACAATGCAAAATCAAAATTCAACTCCTAGCCAAAGTTTCCCAAAGCCAACACCAATGAGCATTTCCACTAACAATACTTATCAACCACGACCTGGACCATCCAGTGGTAATCAAAATTTATTATTTAACATAAACGGAGATACATTCAGTGACAACGAACTCGAACCCGAAACCAACCTTGATAACGATAACACATATTACCAAGAACAACAAGTTGAATTCCCCGCAGACACAGAGAACGAAACCGATCATTTTTTATACGAAACCGCCTCGGAAATATTCCAAACATAGAATTATTTAATTCTACGAATTACAACAACACACTACCATTCATTATTCTACCCGAAAATAATCTCAAAGTATTAATAGACACCGGTAGTACGAAATCTTTTGTAAAGCCAGAAATTGCTAATAAATTTTACAAGAATTCCATATTTAAAGACCCTTTCAAAATTTCTACAGCACATGGCACTTCCATAGAACAATTTAGTACTCTAATACCAGTTTCAAAATTATTTAATTTAAACCAAGAAAATAATTCTTGCCTAAAATATCACCTGTTTAACTTTCACGATAAATTCGATTTGTTATTAGGCATAGATAATTTGAAATTGTTAAAAACCACTATCGACATATATAACGATTTAATGATAACCCCATATTCAAAAACAAAACTTCACTATCTCCAATCTTGCAATGATATCCAAAATTCAAAATCAATTCTTAAAAATAAACAGTTAGCTGAATACCAAAATTATTCAATCCCTAAGTTAAAACATCCTAACCTAAATATTAATGAAGCAGATAACATGGCCGCATTATATAAAATCGTTGATGATTTTAATAAACAATTACAAAATTCTAATAGTAATAAAGATCTTGAAGATTCTCAGTCTTTAATAGTCGAAACTAATAATGATAACCAAATTATAAATGATAACGCATCTGACGATACTGACGCAACTATGCATTCTAATATCGAGAACCCTATAGTAGGAATTCCAATAGTCGAGTGCCCCGTTAACCACGGTAAAAACCAAATAATAATATCAGAAGTAGAATATAATCCTTCAAATCCCAAAATAATAAAATTTCACAAAAACAAACAAAGAATATTAGTACAATTTTCAAAACAAAATTATGAGAACGAAATGCTTAACTTCATCAAAGAATTCATAGTCCCTCGTGTTAAATATTATATTTACTTCGAAACCCCTATTTATGAAAAATTTAGTACTACATTACAAAAATACTTTAAAAATTCAGAGATACAAATGATAAGATGCACAAAAAAACTTTTAGATGTCACAAATGAAGATGAAATCACACAACTCATTCAAAATTACCACGAAAGTAAATCAAACCATAGAGGCATCGATGAAACGGAAACTCGCATAAAACAACTATACTACAGGCCACAACAAAGAAAGTCTATTCAAAATTTCATAAACCAATGCGAAATATGTCAAGTAACAAAATATGACAGAAACCCTTTAAAACTAAAATTCAACATAACTCCAACTGCAGTGAAACCTTTCCAAATTGTACATATAGACAGTATCACGTTAGAAAAATCAAAATTCTTAACTATAGTAGACTCCTTTTCAAAGTATGCTCAAGCATATAAATTAAATTCAGGTCAAGGTATAGAAGTAGTAAATAAACTGGTTAAATTCTTTTCACATCACCCCATCCCATGTTACAGTTTAATTTTTTGGGTTTAGTATGAGCTTAATATTTTTCATCTGTCTTGGGTACCTGGTTACCACTTATCAGGCAACCCTTATGCCGTAAGTGTATTTCTTCGGATGTCACGGTGAGTATTTGCATGTGTTGCGGTTCAGAGTGCGCCACGGACTTGACTAATTAAATTCACTAATTTCGAAGAAAGTAACGAAGTCTGAAAAAGTTGTGAGTTTTGATCGGTTGTGCTATCCAACGTTTTGTGAATTTGTGTAGAATTTCGAATTTGGGTATTTTATGGAAAATACAGACAAACATTAATTTGGATTTCCTGGAAGCACATTTGAAGAATATTATTTATTTGTATATTCATCGACATTAGTCGGATTTATTGGATCAACTCGAAATTAATTAACTTTAAAGCCGAACAAGACCTGAGGTAATCTAATTTTATAACAATAATTTTATTCATACAATCTATTTAACTAAAATACATTCTGTTTAATTCTTTAATTCATTTAACTTAATAATTCTGATCTATTTTATTTAAATTCTTTACAGTGCCATGTGCACACTAATTAGTCAGTGGCGTGCGAGTTCCTCAATATGTGTAAATGCTAACGTGAACATCTTTTTCGGCTTTTATTGATTTTATATTATAAAATCATATTTGACTGGTGAGCTTATTGCTTGGAATAAATCGTCCTGGTTACTCCAATAATTATTCGAAGGAACGGAAAGTGTCAACCACGCATCAGTTTGGTCGCAGAGTACCCAGCTCCTACTCCACTGCATTACGGTGTCGCTACAAAATGTTCCCAACAAAATATTCCCAACAAAATAATCCCAAAATAAGGTTCCTGAACAATATTTCTCCACACAATAAGTTCCCAACAAAATGTTCCCCACAAAATGTTCCCAACAAAATATCCCCAACAAAATATTCCCAACAAAAGGTTCCTGAACAATATTTCTCCGAACAATATGTTCCCAACAAAATGTCCCCGACAAAATGTTCCCAACAAAATATCCCCAACAAAACGTTCCCGAACAATATTTCTCCGAACAATATGTTCCCGACAAAATGTTCCCAACAAAATGTTCCCAACAAAATGTTCCCAACAAGCTGTTCCCAACAAAATATCCCCAACAAAAGGTTCCCGAACAATATTTCCACGAACAAAATGTTCCCAACAAAATATTCCTGACAAAATGGATTCTCACAGTACCTATATTTTACACATTAATTTATAATTTAAAAAACGCATGGTAAACCCACGAAAATAAAATTTTCTGGGCAATTTTCCTGGTACGTGTGAAAATCTAGGATTAACAAAACATAACCTACAAATATTATTTCATGTAAACACACCAATATACCGAGGAAAGGAACAACAAGATAATATCCTGGTCTCTGGAGAAGGCGTGGTGCAGTAGGACACTCTCTTCCTTTAGATAGTGAACAGTAGCTGTAGTGATCTAGTTTTAAATCAAAGACATTTCGATCAAAACAGACAAGTAGCGCCACATACTGTACAATAGAAGTAGCTAGACAACAAGTGAATACACAGTGACATCTAGCGAACGACAGGAAATTACAATCTTAGCGGGGTTTCGAACCAGATGTACAGTTCACGAACTAAAAGCCAAACCAGAAAAAGAGAGCAAGAAGAAGAAGATCCCGCCAGAATTTTTAAGAAGAGCGCAATATTAAAAAGATCACCTGTTAAAACTAATAAAACAAAGGAAATAGAAATTATTGAAACCGATAGTAAAATGGAAGGCATATTAGAGCAAATATCGGAATCAATGAAAAAACTATCAAACGAAGTAGAAATGGGGAGAGAGGAAGTAAAAGAAGGAAATAAAATAATAAGAAAAGAAATGGAGGAATCTTACAAAAAAATTATACAAAATATTGAAAGTATAAATAAAGAAATCGAGCAAATAAAGGAAAAAGAGAATAAGTGGGAAAAAAAGAAGAATGAATTTGAAGAAAGGATCAAAAGAATAGAGAAGAAAGAGGAACAAAGAGCAATGGAAGCAAATAAGAATAAATTCGTTATCACAGGGTTGAAAACAAAACAAAATATATTACAAGAAGTCAAATCCTTTATCGAGGAAAAACTTCAAGTAGAGCCTAACATAATAATAGATGCATACAAAATAAAGCAAAACACAGAAAAGGATATAATAGTAGTTAAAATAAATAAAGAAGAAGACATGAGCAAGATATTTACAGCAAAGAAAAAATTAAAAGGACAAGAAATATATATAGACAGATTCCTTACTTTTGGAGAACGAAAAATACAACGAGAAATTAGAAAAAGAGCCAAACTAGAAGAAGAGAAAGGAAACTCGGTAAAAAAATATTACAGAAAAATAGAAATAAATAACATCATGTGGATATGGGACGAAGAAATAGAAGAGCTAAAACCGAAGCCAAAAAACTGAGTGAAAAAGAAGAAGATATCGGGATAACGAACGCGCATGAAAAAGGACAAGAGAAGGATACAAACAACATCATAAATTCAAACAAAACGCAAGCAAAACAAAACATGGAAAAATATAAAAAAAAAGGAAAGAAAAGCGAAGAAAAGACAAAATGAAATTAAAATTAGCACATGGAATGTAAGGACTATGCTACAACCAGGAAAGACACAAGAAATAGAAAACGAATTGCTTAGATATAAAATAAATATAGCTGCAATACAAGAAACAAGATGGAAAGGAAAAGGAACAATAAATAAAAAAGATTCAGCAATATTTTATTCAAGTGGCGAAAAACAAGGGATGTACGGAGTAGCTTTCATAATTACAGGGAAACTAAAAAATAAAGTAATAAACTTTGAACCAATAAATGAGAGAATAGCATATCTAAGAATAGAAGCAAAGCCATTCAATTTGTCACTGATGAATGTATATGCGCCAACCGAAAATGCAAGAGTAGAAGAAAAAGATCACTTTTATGAAAAGCTAGAAGAAGAAATGGATAAAATACCAAAGGAAGATAATATACTGCTACTAGGCGACTTAAACGCTCAAATAGGGAAAGAAGACTATATTCAAAAAGTAGCTGGAAAAAACACAATACATGAAGAGTCAAACAATAATGGGCATAGATTATGCAGATTAGCAGCAAAATATGATATGATAATAAGTAGTACTAAATTCAAGCACCCAAAACGACATAAAATAACATGGATATCACCAAGTCAAGAAACACGATCACAAATAGACCACGTTCTAATTACGAGAAGGAAACAGTCAACAGTAAAAGACGTAAGAACCTACAGAGGTGCGTGTGCAGACTCCGACCACTATATGGTAACCGCAACCCTAAAACAAAAAGTAAAAAGAGCAAACAAGGATAAAGAGAAAAAAATAAAATGGAACGTAGAAAAACTTAACATTGTGAATACCAGATGCAAGTACGAAGAAGAACTTAAAAAACAAATAGAAAGTAAATACGATGACGAATCTACGATAGAAGCGAAGTGGACCAATATAAAACAATGTATTCAACAGGCAGCTCGATCATGCATAGGGGAACGAAAGAACGAAAATAAAAAACAATGGTTCGACAAAAACTGCCATCATATTGTAAAAAAGAAAGTAAAGGCGAGGCTAAAATGGTTAAAAACAAACAACGTTGCTGACAGAGAGGAGTATGAGAAGATCAGAAAAATAAGTAATAAAACAATAAGGTCAGCAAAGAAAAACTGGTTAGAAGATAAAATAAGAGACATTGAAAACAAAAGTAAAAATAGCAACACAAAACAATTCTACCAAAAAATCAATGAACAACACAAGACATATAAACCAAAAATACTTAACATAAAAGATAAAACCGGCAAGAAGTCAGAGAACGACGAACAATACAAACAAGCCTGGGTGGAGTACTTTGAAGAACTACTAACAGATACAAATCATCTAAACAGTATTGACGAGCAGCAAGAACAAAACATAGAAGATACGTTAGAAGAACCTACAATCGAGGAAGTCAAGGAAATAATAAAAAATATGAATAACGGTAAAGCACCGGGTAACGATGGAATAAATATAGAGATGATTAAATACGGAGGGGACAAGCTATACGAAATCATTCATACGCTCATTGTACAAGTATGGAGAGAAGAAGAAATGCCAGACGAGTGGAAAAATGGAATAATCGTAACATTACACAAGAAAGGAGACCAGCAATCATGCCAAAATTACAGAGGGATCACGTTACTCAACACTGCATACAAAATAATGACAACAATAATACAAAAGAGACTAACAATGGAAACAAAAGAGATAATCTGCCAACACCAATGCGGCTTCGTCAAAGGAAAGTCGACAACAGACGCAATTCACACAGTGAAACAAATAATGGAAAAGGCACATGAATATAAAATGGACATAGAGATGCTCTTTATTGATTTTAAGCAAGCCTTTGATTCTATTAAAAGAGATGTATTAATGACAGCATTGAGTAATTTCGGAGTGACCGAGAAATTAAGGAGACTGATTCATATGACAATGAGAAACACCACAGCGAATATAAGGACACAAAAAGGAACAACACAAGAATTCGAAATAACCAAAGGAGTGAGGCAAGGAGACACATTATCTGCAACTTTATTTAACATAGCATTAGAATACACAATGAGGAAAATAAACAAAGGAACACTCAGAACAAGTGGTGGACAAATAATAGCGTACGCTGATGATATCGTTATCGCAACAAAAAACAGAGAAATTATGACAAAAATGTTAAAAGAGATTACAACAGAAGGAGAAAAAATAGGACTCAAGCTAAACGAAAACAAAACGAAAATAATGATATTAGGAAAGGCCTGGAAAAGGGAGTCCATATGTATAGGTGAACATTCTTTTGAAGCGGTAAAAAAATTCAAATACTTAGGGACTACACTGAATAACAAAAACGAAAGAGAAACTGAAATAAAAGAAAAAATAATAGCAGTAAACAGAGCTTATCACGCAAACAAAAAAATACTGCTGAACAAAATACTCGCAAAGAAAACGAAAATAAAAATATACAAAACAATAATAAGACCAATATTGTTGTATGCTGCAGAAACAATGACAATGACGAAGAAGGATGAAGAAGATTTGAGAATAGCAGAAAGGAAAATATTACGACCCATATTAGGACCAATAAAAACATCAGAGAATGAGTATAGAGCAAGAATGAACCATGAAATAGAACAGGAATTAGAAGAAGATGTAGTTAAGAAAATAAAACAACAACGGATACGATGGCTAGGACATATATGGAGAGCAGACGAAAGAGAAACAATAAAGTCGATCCTACAATGGGCACCCGGAGGCAGAAGAAGACGAGGAAGATCAAGGTCAAAGTGGCTAACAGAAGTACAAGAAGATCTCAACAAAATAGGAATAAGAAACTGGAAGGAAAAAACTAAAGATAGGAAGATATGGCGAGAGATTGTTAGTAGGATATAAAACATAGGAACGGGGACTAATCCACCCCAATAAATGGATTTAGAGAGCTTCACGAAGCGGCGCAACCCCAATGGGGTGTTAAGCCACTGCATATATATATTTATATTTTTGACCTAAATAAAAATGTATATATTTTTAAAAAGTAAATGTTTTAAAACTAAAAAGTCAATAATATAAGAAAATCATTTCTGTACAAAGCAATCGAAATTCAAAATTACATGCCTACTATCGGAGAAATTAGCATAATCAGTTGAGTTTAAAGTGAAATAAATGGTTTAAAAATGATAAATACATTAGTGTTGTAGTATTCTTATTTTAATATGGTGTAGTCATAAGCCTTCTTGAATCATTCTGTTAGGCGAAACTTTCTAATTGATTATATTTTGGTAATAACTATTAAAAAATCTGACGTGGACACCACATGACTTCCTTGTACGCCTTATGTGTTCATACTTTTCTTAATAACTAAAATGTAGAATAATATAAAAAATTATTTTAACTTATTATACTAGTACTACTACTACTTCTACTATATACTCACAAATATATTTTAGTCATTTTATTTAAACTGCAGAAGAAGATATAAACGATATTTTACTATTGTCACTGCCACTGTCACTGTCATGTCATAATCATTTTAATTTTACGTAGTAACAAAAAATGTTATTCGATCATGGACTACCAGATACCGAAATACTAAATTATAAATATACTTTAATTATTCTTACATGATACCAGATACAAAAATATTTATAAAATACCGATTGTAGGTAATAATCACATAATCTTTCATTTAAAATAACAAAAATTGTCATAAATTAAATATTTATAGAAATATTTGAAAAAAGTACTACTTCCGGTTTGTAGATTGAAACCAAAAATAGGAGGTGCACAACTAGATGCTATAACAGTCCTAAATACAAAATTTCAACTTTCTACGTCTAACCGTATTTGAGTTATGCGACACACATACGTCCGTACGTCCGTCCGTACGTACAGACGTCACGACGAAACTAGTCATAATGGATTCAGAAAAGGTCAAAACGGATATTTCCGTAAAAATCTGAGAACCGAAATTTTTCGCGGTTACAATACTTCCTTTACTCCGTATACAAGGAAGTAAAAAGTAAAAGGGTTAGAACTTGGTTACCGATAAGCTTATAGGATTCCAATGCCGGTTATTGATGTCTAATACATTTATATATTTTTGTTATTAATATTCCTTATTTAGTTTACAGTAGAGTATCCTATTAAAAAGTTTCTCGTTGAAAAATGGATTGTGTTTTCTGGCAATACATTTTATCCTCTCAACTGAATATTCAGTAATTTTCGAAGCTCTTGTTGTATAACTTAACCGGAGAGTTGTAAAAGCGCATTTTTGTCATTAACATGTTGGAAAAGCGCAGAAATATAATCAGTAAATTTATATTGAATAAGCGCCGATCAAAACGTTGAATAAGCGCAGATCGTAACATTGAATAAGCGCATTTTTCGAAAATGAGATTTCTGACCAAACAAGTTAGTCCAGATCGTCTTCGAGTATGATAGGGTTAAGTTCAGAAAAATGTTAGACAAGAATATTTTCTAGTTTTAAAAAATTCAAAAAATCTTGTTAAAAATACTCTTCGAGTATGATGGGGTTAAGTTCAGAAAAATGTTAGGCAAGAATATTTTCTAGTTTAAAAAAATTCAAAATATATTGTAGAAAAACTATCGTACAATCTCTAAAACCATTGTGCTTTTGAAATGTGCACTTCTGCGCTTATGCAACTACAATTTATGCGCTTTTCCAATGTTCTTTTATGCGCTTTTCCAATGTATAAGCGAAAACAGATAAAGGCCAAATGCGCTTATTTAACTCACCCAACTTAACTACTGAATATTCTGTTGAGAACATTTTGTTCGGAGAAATATTGTTCAGGAACCTTTTGTTGGGGATATTTTGTTCGGGATATTTTGTTGGGAACATTTTGTTGGGAACATATTGTTCGGAGAAATATTGTTCAGGAACCTTATGTTGGGGATATTTTGTTGGGAACATTTTGTCGGGAACATTTTGTTGGGAACATATTGTTGGGAGAAATATTGTTCAGGAACATTTTGTTGGGAATATTTTGTTGAGGATATTTTGTTGGGAACATTTTGTCGGGAACTTTTTGTTGGGAACTTATTGTTTGGAGAAATATTGTTCAGGAACCTTATGTTGGGATTATTTTGTTGGGGATATTTTGCTGGGAACATTTTGTCGTAGAACCCTTCTGCGCATGGTGCAATTACGCATTCTTTAGGTTCAACGTGGCGAAATATATTCAGAAATGATAATTGTTACCTTTTAGAATACAATTTTAGTCTAATACGTTTTAGATCATTTCCGGAAACCAATAAATTTCACGAACTGATTATTTCATGTCCGCAATTAAGTGACGAATTACATGAACTTCGTTGTGAAATTAAATTAAGTCATCCAGTTACAAACCAATCAAAAACATATAATTGTAAAATTAGTTATACTGATACTGCAGGTGCAGATTATCGCCTCAAGGTTTTAAATGATGATTTTATGTGCGACGATGGTCAGTATGACATTTGTGTGACAATAAGTAAAGTTGTAAATTAATAAGAATCAAAATCTATTATTCTTAAGATATTCTGTAATTAGTATTAAGGACAGTGGCGCAGCCAGGATTTTTCCAAGGGGGGGGCTAACAAAATCAAAATTACTTAATACTTATAGGTAATGATTTATTATTATTATTCATGTAACTCAAGGGTGGATCTAGGTGATATTCTCAAGGGGGGTAATTTAGGAAAATGGAATTGTAAAATAGCGCCGCAGGCGAATTTTTTTTTAGTTCAAAGTCAAATGCCTTTATATGAAATTTCGGATTTGAATAACATAATTTTTATATGTAAAAATAAATTAAAACTTAATTTTTACTTCCACGTAAGTTAAAATAGTATTAATTTAAGTAGAAATTGGAATAGTATTCGATTTTAAGATCTAATTTTAGGATTCTTGGGGAGGGGGGAATTACCCCGTAACCACCACCCCTTGTATCCGCGCCTGATTATTCTTAAACCTTAAATAAAATCACAGGTTCACAAAAGTAAAGGTATTCGCAAAACAATAAATCCTTTTTGGTTTACAGTAAAAGTCGCCGAGGCTTCATTTCATCTATAACTTATAACTAAATTTTACAGCATTACACGAAGTAAACACTACATTCAACTTACGTAGTAAACAATAAGAAAAGTAAAAATTGTCCTCTTTATTGAATCTAACAGCAAGAATTCTTGTTCTGATATAATTATAATTTACATATTGAATTTTATTATAAGTAAATAATATAATGGAAAAATAAATGCATATGCCAAGGGCCAAGGGGGGGGGGGGGCTGTAGCCCCCTTAGCCCCCCCCCTTGGCTGCCCCACTGATTAAGGATGTTCCTACATGTTCATACGACTAACAAATTTGTATTTTTATTTTTAATTTTGATGGTATTATAATAATTGTATTGTTTATTTAATGTTGCTGTTCGCCAATGTGCTATTTTTAATTAGGTTTAAAATTTGAATTTAAAATATATGTATGATTTTGTCGGCTTGATTTTTATATGGATTATTATTTAATTAGACACTTTTAAGCTGCATTCAGACCGACCCACTTATAAGTATAATTGCCTAATTGACCAACCAGCGCTCAGCGTTCGCTTCGTCAAAATTCCAATTTCACTTATGTGTAATCTGAAAACCTCTCAAAGTTCTATCTTTTCCAATCAGTCCACTAAGTGAATAGTGCGATAGGTATATCATTGTCATCTTTATCATCGAACTGTCACTTGCAAGCTGCGTTTTATTAATGACATACAAAATAGATATTAATTTAATTATTATAAATAGTAATTAATGAAAATATCGTATACTTGTAAAATATTATTACTGAATATGTAAACATATTTAAAAGCATATAAATTCTACTTTTTAATTTACATGTGTATGGAAATCCATTTTCTTTTAATAATAATAATTTATTTATACTGCAATACAACAGGATAATCCCAGAACAATATTACAGTGTAAAAAAGAATCAAGAAACCGTAGACTGTTTCTAACCTAATTTAACGAGCATAGCGGATATTATAAGATAAAAAATATTTTAATATGCAAATTGTAAAAATCACACAACAAATTATACTTAATAAACAATTATTATGTATTTAAATTTAAATATTTTCATAAATTCTAAATTTTTCCAATTGGTGTTCATTCACTAATTTGGTAAGTATGTATGGTCCATTTGATTTATACTTATAATTGTAAATATTTCACTTATAAGTGGGTCGGTCTGAATGCAGCTTTACAATGATAACTTCACTTTATTCTCCAACTAGCACACACTTCCAGTGCACATGCGCATTAGAAAATGGCGCGTAAAACTACTAACTTAGCATACAGACGATAGATGGCAGTACTTATTTAGTTTTTGAATTTGACGTAAACAGTTAATGTCGTTATGTATCTTATATTCATTTAAAACTGCAATACATTTTATACAATCTCAAATAAAATCCCCAATCAAAATTTTATGGCACCGAAAAAAAAAAGAAAAACCGTCCGTGCGACCGTAAACATAGTTCTGCAATTTTTGCACAACATAATAATTATTCCTAGTAGTTCTTTTTCTTTTCTATTACTGCATACTGTTTTTCAGTATCTCTGAGATCTTGAGATGCATATGTAACAGAGGTCGGTTTTCTTGGAAAAAACAGCAGCCAAAATTATTAGATGCATCAGATGTAGTATTATTTCTTTTGAACTATCGAAATGTATTAAAGTTAAGCATTTTTAATTTTTGATTTAATATTATTTAGTGCTCTAGTTCTAGTTCTCTATTTTATATATTATTATTTTTATTTATATGCAACGCAACGGAAACTACCTATTTGTTTATTTAATTATAATTGAAAACACATGTAAACTATGCCAACGCATGTCAACACATGAATGTCAATGTTGAACTCGACATCATCAGTATAAAATTTATTCTGATAATGTCGAGTTTAATTGATTTAGTCAAGAAACTAAACAAATGTACTAGTAGTGACACCTAGTGATCAAATAGGGAGTGAACACAACCGGCCGAAAACAAAACAATTTAGGCATACTCTCACTCTCTAGCTCAATAACCTATCTAACAAATGTTGTGAGGTCGTTAGTTTTGAAGTTTAGTTAGTATAGCAGAAAAACCTGCAAGTTGTTATTGTGAGTGTAAGCTACCACTGTATAAGTAATAATTATTAAGGTAAGTAAAATTTTAATTTTTGTTTCACCATTTTGTACATGTAAGTAAAGTTAGCAAAACACTTTTGGAAATTGACCTTGAAAAATATCTCAGAATATGGTGTGAATGGGGGTTTTCAAGCCTACGGCTTTTAAAGAAATACTTATTGGATATCAATTTTCAGTATGTATAAGTTATAGGAAAGTGATAATAATTGTTAATTTTGATAGATTTATTACCTCTTTATCGAAATGAAAATGTAAGTCTTTTGAATCGTTCATTGAAATGCGCCATGTGTGACGTAGCCAACATTGATATCAAACCAGGAGTTGGTTCGTGAAAGTTCGTTTTTTGTCGTTTGGACGACGGACCACCTGTTGATTTTTCGATTTTTGACACGTTCATCAACGTTCACGGGTTCACGTTGTCGAGTTTGGTTAGGTTCAAACACGATTACTTACAGTTTATTGAAGAATTTTTGTGTTGGTTTTAATCGAAATGAAACGGCATGAAACAGTTTGGTTATGTTTTTCTGTTCAAGTTGACAAGATGTTGACTGTGTAAGGTAAGACCTACGTATCAGTCCTTGTCAGCGCGTTGAACGTATGTTCTAGATGTTGGTGACGTCACACTGTTACACGCGACATCGATTTTCGCGGCACTTATTTTTTTAAACTTTATGAATTTTTTTCTGGCTTATTAGCAACTTTTAAGCGAAAAGAAAAAATACGGGTCTTATATTTTAATGTATAGATTAACATATAAAAAAACCAAAAAATCGTGAAAACCCCCATTTGGTGCTAATATGGTGTGAAAACCAAAAATTTGGTGCGCGCTTTTTTAAAAAACTATGGGATGTTTTGCTAATTTTACGTAAAGTTAGCAGATCAACTTTTTAAAAATGCCACACAAACAAAGTTTATCTGAACTTCGAATACACTACTATTTGGTGTGCTCCATGATGACATAAAAAAATCTGACGTGACCACATGACTTCCTTGTACGCTGCTTGTACGCCTATTAAACTGTTCATACTTTTCTTAATAACTAAAATGTAGAAATATAATAATAGCCTAATAGGCTAAAGTGTAGAATAGGTGTTTAAGAGGAATTTCACTTTTTTGGTGTCAATCGGTTCGATTTTGTAATGCCCGCTTTACACGGTCATAAAAATACATGTAATTTTACAAAATCTTCTTGTTCAATGAGATTTAACCGTGTAAAACGACAGAATTTTACAGAATGACATTGTTCAATACGATGTTGTAAAAATAGTTGGAATAGAGCATGTTCTAATTTATCAAGGTCATTTTCATCATATTTTGGTAATATTTAGGGGTTTTAGAATTCGTAGTTGCAAACTTGTGTGAAACGCGTTTAACGTTTAGTTTAGGATCTAACTTCATCCTTATTATGGTTGAATTTCGAACAACTGATAGTATTACTTAAAAGCCGGTATAGAATCAACGGCACAGATATCAACGGTAAATAATGTGGAATCAGGAAAATACAAGCAAACTAATTTTCTTGTACGAAGAGCAAAGAAAAAAAAACAAATGAAGTTGGTTGCTTTTCCTGGAAAGTATTGCCACCACAAATATATTAGTTGTCGCTGTCATAGTATCAAATATTCTAAGAATATTTGATCGTGTAAAATGCTAATATAAATTGTAAAATATGACAAGAAATACATGTAAAATTACATGTAAAATTGTATGTAAAAATATGATCGTGTAAAGCGGGCATTAGTTTTTAGGGTAAAATTTGTGACAACTGTCAACACTGGTTATGCTGAAAAATTAACAGATTAAACATGTGATTTAACGTTTTTATACATTTATGTAATGGAGATATCAATAAATAAATATATTTTTCACAGATATAAGGCTTTTTATTATCTGTTTTTCTAAGTTTTCGAAATTATTTGACATAAATACAATATTACATTTGTTTTAGATTAATATAAATTTCAATAGTGTTTGCCATGTTTTGTTAGCTTTGTTTTAGTGTAGCAAATACCAAAACCGAGTTTGTGGGGCTCTAGTACGGTTTTATTAGCTATGTTAGTGTAGTAAAAACAAAAACCGAGTTTGTGGGGCTCTAATACGGTTTTGTTAGCTTTGTTAGTGTAGTAAATACCAAAACCGAGTTTGTGGGGCTTTATTTTTAGCCATTTTGACACATTCAGGTTAACATACAAAAACGTCATTTTAAACGTCATTTTATTCAATTTTTTGCAATTTTGACACATTGAGCTTAACCAAAAAATTTCATTTTCTTCAAAAAATCATGTTAAAAACACTCTTCCGCGGTCTAATTTTGCTTGTTTAGGTCATATTTAAGCATAATAAACGATCTCCTAAACACCTATTCTACATTCCAGCCATTTTATTTAAACTGCAGAAGAACATATAAAGCATATTTTTCTATTGTCACTGTCATGTCATAATCATTTAAATTTTAACAAATGTTAATCGATCATGGACTACAAGATACCGAAATACTAAATTATAAATATATACTTTAATTATTCTTAAATGATACCAGATACAAAAATATTTATAAAATACCGATTGTAGGTAATAATCACATAATCTTTCATTTAAAATAAAAAAAATTGTCTTAAATTAAATATTTATCGAAATATTTGAAAAAAGTACTACTTCTGGTTTGTAGATTGAAACCAAAAATAGGAGGTGCACAACTAGATGCTATAACAGTCCTAAATACAAAATTTCAACTTTCTACGTCTAACCGTATTTGAGTTATGCGACACACATACGTCCGTCCGTCCGTACGTACATACGTACATCCGTCCGTACGTACAGACGTCACGACGAATCTAGTCATAATGGATTCAGAAAAGGTCAAAACGGATATTTCCATCGCGATTACAATACTTCCTTATTACTCCGTACAAGGAAGTAAGTAAAAAGTTGATTGAACAAAAAAATTTTTTTTACAAATTTTCATAGTTAATTAAAATAAGCCTGATCAAAATTCCTAAGATTTTACACAATATATATACAGGGTGGTGACTTGGCCGACGCAGCATAGCGATTAAAATGTTAATTTTTGAATGTGCATTTATTTGCTCCCCTAATATAGGTTTTTTGTAGAGAAAAAAATACTAAATCCGAATATATTTTTCGATATTTTTGTTTTCAAATTTTGAAATTCCAGAACCGTAATATTCAACATTTTAAATAATTGTATTTTTACAAAAATCACTGAAGCCATGGAATTATTAAAACAAACAAGACATTTCCATTTGTTGTTTCTATTTGAATTTATTGATTACCATGGTGAGAAACTCGTTAAATTTGAATGGGCTGAATTTTGTATTCGTCATTGATAAATAAAAATAGATATAGAACGAGCTTTTAATTTTTCACAAGAATAATCAACGAAACTATACGTAAGTAATATTTTTAAACGTAATTGAAACAATAAAATTAGTAAGGTTAACAGAATTTAATAATTAACAAAAATACATAAAATTATAACAAGAAATAACAATCATAGCAAATGTTCGAACATACCACCATTTACCGCTAAACAATGGCCCAATCTTTCGTCTGACATTCGCTAATTGGTATTGTGATATTTTATCACATTCGGCTTGTATACGATTTTTGAGTTCATCTAAAGCTATATTTCCATGCATCCGTTTTGTACGTCGCGTTTTATCCGTCATCAATAGTGATTGGTTGAACTCAAATGTTATTTTGAAATGTTTGTCCAGAGTAAATCTTTGATTTAAAATGTCCCAAAAGAAAGAAATCGTTGGGAGAAAGATCGGGGGACCTTGCAGGCCAGCTAATCATAAATCTCGGACCAATGATTTTATTCTCAAAATAATTATTTAAAAATTCACGGACATCGCGGCAGTTGTGTGCGGGGCAACCATCCATTTGGAAATTTGGAACCAAATATCTTGGTTTTCTCGAGCATTTTCCGTTATAGCCGGAACTATATCCTCTTTCAATAACTGCAAAAAGCGCTCTCTAGTTAAATTTTCATTTAAAAAAAATTGTCCTAAAATGCGATGACCGAATATTCCTGCCCAAACGTTAATTTTTTGGGCATATTGAGTCCTGGTTTTTACAACTTTGTGTGGATTTTCAGTAGCCCACACTCTCCAATTTTGAACGTTTGGTTCATTATGGAGTGTAAACGTGCATTCGTCCGTGAAAACAATGTTTTTCAAAAAATCTCTGTCTTCATTACTTTCTTCCATCATTTCAAGGCAAAACACATTTCTTCTCTCCAAATCATTTTCTTGCAACTATTGATGACATTGATATTTATAAGAGTGAAATTTGTGCTTTTTTAAAATTCGCAATACTCTGGAATGATGTAGGTAAGCCAACGTTTACCGCAATTTGTCTTAAACTTGTTTTAGGATCTTCCGTTACTGCAGCCAAAACATTGAAGGTGTTCTCATTTTCTTCGTTTTCACGTAAATCCTGTACGTCTTTATACGCCTGCGCCGTAACGCCCGACGCGCCCTCATGCGGTGAAAATTGAAAGTTGTTGACTGAGAAGTCACGTTGACAGATGCAAGCAGTTCGCATCGGTTCGCATACAGTATACAGCTGTGAAACGCGGTACAACTTTAATGGTCATTTGCACCACAACCAAAGCTTAAACAGACTAATTTTTAGTTCATAAAAACCCATAAATCCACTTTTTATAGAAATGTCATTTTTACCTGTCAAGTATATGTCAAACGAAACTGAATTATATTTGAAATTGATAATATTTTGTTTTTATATACAGAATTCCGACAGAATAAAACTATTTTAACAGCTACAAATAAAAATTACTGCAAAAATTCACTAGATTACTTTAAAACGACAGTCGCTAACGTGGAAGCTGTGGAGCAATTTTCGCCCTTTATTCAAGTTTTTCTCGCGAAATATGGCCAAGTCGACTGCTCGAAACCCTCACTGTATAATAGTCGGCATGTTATGCAGTCGTTACACCATCAAAATGGTTTGCAAAGTTAAAAAAACCACGATCTGCCGTACCATGATAATCACGGGAACGTCTTCAACACTGGAATATTATAAACTAGAAAATTCAAGAAGAGAATATTCTTGACAGGAATAATAAAAATTACGAAATCCCAAGCTAAGGAAAATTCATTCACAAAAAAAACATTAATAGAAAAGACATATCTGGATCAAGTAAACACAGAAACTTTACTTGGCGGCCAAACCTGAAGTTGGCTGCAAGCTGTCAGCTGAACAACGCGTTGTGGCCGTTTAAAAAACGAGTTCTGTTGGACTCAAGAAGGGTTTTGTTAGCATAGATTAGTTTATGTCAAAAAACGGAGTTCTGTTGGATTCAAGAAGGGTTTTGTTAGCATAGATTAGTTTATATATTAGTCAGAATCCGATTTTTTCCGCAGCCATATTTTTTCCAGTTTTGAATATTCCTTTACATGCGTTTTCTGCATCAATCAGCTTCCAAATTTGAATTTTCTATGAATGCATTTTCCTGTCTCTGAATTTTCGTTTGTTTTATGATTCCGAGCAAGAATTTTCTTGTACTTGAATTTTCTAGCTCTGAGTTTTTTAGATTTGAGTAGGCACCCTATAATCACAACGTTTGAACGGCCTCAGTCAACAACTTAGCAGTTCTGCCGCGAGGGCGATTCGGATATTTAATGCTAAACAAGGCACTTTTTCCAGCATAAAAATACCAACCTACTTAATTATTTCAACTTTTTCTTGTAATGAATACATTCTAATAAGAACTGACTTTAAAAAATTACAATCGTCAAATAGAAACATCAAATGGAAATGCCTTGTTTGTTTTAATAATCCCATGGCCTCAGTGATTTTTGTAAAAATACAATTATTTAAAATGTTGATTATTACGGTTCTGGAATTTCAAAATTTGAAAACAAAAATATATTCGGATTCAGTATTTTTTTCTCTACAAAAAACCTATAAGAACTTTAACTCTAAAATAATTCGGAGCAGGCCACGGCGTATAAAATCACCGTGTCGACACATGGGACCACGGCGTATAATATCACCGTGTCGACACATGCTACACCACAGGGTCCACGGCGTATAATTTCACCGTGTCGACACATGGGTCCACGGCGTATAAAATCATGGCGTATAATTTCTATCCCCACCACAGGGTCCACGGCGTATAATTTCACCGTGTATAAAAGCAGTGAGGGCCACGGCGTATAAAATCACCGTGTCGACACATGGGGCCACCGCGTCGACAAACGGGTCCACGGCGTATAATAACATGTTCATCAGTCTTGTCACTTTTTCTGTGGTGGCCAATAGCAGAACTAAAATAGTAAATTTATTGGTTATTGTAAGTTTAATATTATGGTTTGTGCATTTTCCAAAAATATGTCATTTATCATGTAATTAAATTAGAAAAAAATTCTTGTGGGTGGAACTATATTTATATTAGTAGTTAAAGTGTAGGGTATGGCAGGAGGTCTTGTGCTGGCCATATCAGATTTTTTTCTGTCATAAAGATCAGTTCTGACAAACCTATCCTGTCAGAAAAGTGAGTGCGATAGATACAAAGTAACATGAGTTAGGTGAGACATCAAAAGTACGCTGTGTGACAATGGAAAGTGCGGGAAATATGAACGAGCGCTGTGATCACAATACACATACTGTTGTGTTTAGGGTTTAAAAAAGTGATACACAAGCATAAAACCGTGTTAGCGCCCCCTTCACCCCCAATTAAAATGAATGTATTTGTGCTTTCGTAATTGTGAATTTTATATAAAATATGATATGATAATTTTGCAACGTGTATGAGCATTAATAAAATTCGAGTGTTTTTGCCAATATCGGCAACAAAATGTCGATATTTCTGTCGTTTGATCCAGGATTTAGAATACAGTGAATCTGATCCAGGCGCATATAATTACCTGTTTCTCCGCCCCGATAATCAAAAATGTGTGTACCTAGACCTACTTATATGGAATTTTATTCCAATTTATTAGATTATATTATTTACTTTATTTATTTTTTTATAATAAAACCTTGAACTAAAAACATTTTCGAATGTGACGCAGTTTTTGCAATTTTTTCTAAAATTACCCCCATCTGTACTTGCGTGGCATTGCGTCTCAAGTTATCTGAACATATTTTGATATTTTAAATAATTGCGACTTACTATTTAACCAGAAAAATTTTAACAATTTAGTTTTAGCAAACTGATGCTACCTGTATAGGCTAAAATGCGGATTTTCAGTTTTACAATAAAATGTATACCTACATTCGACGGGACGTCGAGGCCCAGAGGTTTTAGAAACAATTCAAATAAATATTAGCTTTCAAAAATTATTTAAACAAAAAACTTACCGCTACCCAGACAGTCTAAAGTCTAAAGTAGCGTCATTTTACGGGCTTTTCAAATGTGTATAAGTTTTCATTTTGTTAACAAAATTATTAAAATGATAGGAATTAGGAAAACACTATAAATTTTATAAATGCTCACATTGCAAATTTATCGTATCGATATTAAAACACATAATTACAAAAACAAAAATACATTCAGTTTAATTGGGGATGAAGGGGCGCTCACGGTTTTAATGCCTGTGTATTGTGATCACAGCGCTCGTTCAAATTTACCGCACTTTCTATTGTCACACAGCGTACTTTTGCTGTCACACGCACTCACTTTTCTGTGCTTTTCTGAAAGGATAGTTTTGTCAGAACTGCTCTTTATGACAGAAAAAAATCTGATATTTTCCTAAATAATTCCTAAATACCTAGTATTATAACAGAAAAATATTTGAAATATACTAATTACAGATAATTTTTGTCACTATAGGTATTGTATACTGCATGTGCATAGAGGTATAACTGCACTTTTACTATAATTTATTACCAACTTTAATGAATTAATCTTTTGGAAAAGCGTGTGTATCTTCTAATTTAATTACATGATAAAAATTTCCTATTAACTTACAATAACCAATAAATTTATAATAAGATTTTATGTATATTTCGAAATGTCATCTTGTCACCATTAACCATCAGTAAATTTAAACGTGAATTTAATAACAATATGGTAAAACAGTTCACTATAAGTAAGATTTTCTTTCATACTATTTTTGTTCTGCTATTGGCCACCACAGAAAAAGTGACAAGACTGATGAACATGTTATTATACTTAAGGAAAAATTTTCTTGACTGATTATTTTTAGGATTGGAAAGAAATTACTGGGATGCAGTCAATTATTTATTATCTCACTCTCTACTAGTTTCGACACCCCATGTGTCTTCTTCAGGTGATAGGAGATGAGATTAAAAGAATAATATCTTACATATAATAAATACAATATGAGAGCTTCAAACCTACAAGATATTTTTGTATTTATTATATGTAAGATATAATTCCTTTAATCTCATCTCCTGAAGAAGACACATGGGGTGTCGAAACTAGTAGAGAGTGAGATAATAAATAATTCGGAGCAGGCCACGGCGTATAAAATCACCGTGTCGACACATGGGGCCACGGCGTATAATATCACCGTGTCGACACATGCTACACCACAGGGTCCACGGCGTATAATTTCACCGTGTCGACACATGGGTCCACGGCGTATAAAATCATGGCGTATAATTTCTATCCCCACCACAGGGTCCACGGCGTATAATTTCACCGTGTATAAAAGCAGTGAGGGCCACGGCGTATAAAATCACCGTGTCGACACATGGGGCCACCGCGTCGACAAACGGGTTCACGGCGTAGACTGATGAACATGTTATTACATGTTCATCAGTCTTGTCACTTTTTCTGTGGAGGCCAATAGCAGAACTAAAATAGTATGAAATAAAATCTTACTTATAGTAAACTGTTTTACCCTATTGTTATCAAATTCACGTTTAAATTTACTGATGGTTAATGGTGACACGATGACATTTCGAAATATACATAAAATCTTATTATAAATTTATTGGTTATTGTAAGTTTAATATTATGGCTTGTGCATTTCCCAAAAATATGTCATTTTAAAAGTGGCTGAATATAGGAAATTTTTTATGATGTAATTAAATTAGAAAAAAATTCTTGTGAGTGGAACTATATTTATATTAGTAGTTAAAAGTGTAGGGTATGGCAGGAGGTCTTGTGCTGGCCATATCAGATTTTTTTTCTGTCAAAGAGCAGTTCTGACAAACCTATCCTGTCAGAAAAGTGAGTGCGATAGATACAAAGTAACATGAGTTGAGTGAGACATCAAAAGTACGCTGTGTGACAATGGAAAGTGCGGTAAATTTGAACGAGCGCTGTGATCACAATACACATACACAAGCATAAAACCGTGTTAGCGACCCCTTCACCCCCAATTAAACTGAATGTATTTTTGCATTTGTAATTGTGAATTTTATATAAAATATGATATGATAATTTTGCAACGTGTATGAGCATTAATAAAATTCGAGTGTTTTTGCCAATATCGGCAACAAATTGTCGATATTTCTGTCGTGGAATCCAGGATTTAGAATACAGTGAATCTGATCCAGGCGCAGATAATTACCTGTTTCTCCGCTCCGATAATCTAAGTTACATTCAAAAATGTGTGTACATAGACCTACTTATATGGAATTTTATTCCAATTTATTAAACTATATTATTTACTTTATTTATTTTTTTATAATAAAAACGAGTATTTAACCTTGAACTAAAAACATTTTCGCCTGTGGCGCAGTTTTTGCAATTTTTTCTAAAATTACCCACATCTGTACTTGCGTGGCATTGCGTCTCAAGTTATCTGAACATATTTTGATATTTTAAATAATTGCGACTTACTATTTAACCAGAAAAATTTTAACAATTTAGTTTTACCAAACTGATGATTTTCAGTTTTACAATAAAATGTATACATTCGACGGGACGTCGAGACCCAGAGGTTTTAGAAACTATTCAAATAAATGTTAGCTTTCAAAAATTATTTAAACAAAAACTTACCGCTACCCTGACAGTCTAAAGTAGCGTCATTTTACGGGCTTTTCAAATGTGTATAAGTTTTAATTTTGTTAACAAAATTATCAAAATTATAGGAATTAGGAAAACACTCTAATTTTATAAATGCTCACATTGCAAATTTATCATATAGATATTAAAACACATAATTACAAAAACAAAAATACATTTAGTTTAATTGGGGATGAAAGGGGCGCTAACACGGTTTTATGCTTGTGTATTGTGATCACAGCGCTCGTTCAAATTTACCGCACTTTCTATTGTCACACAGCGTACTTTTGCTGTTACACACACTCACTTTTCTGAAAGGATAGTTTTGTCAGAACTGCTCTTTATGACAGAAAAAATCTGACGTGGCCATCACACAACCTTCCGCCATATCTAGACTTTAAACAGAAATGTATACGTACAATCCGGTGCCCATTTAAAATATACATATAAAAATCTAAAATATTGAAACACAGAAATTTGCATCATCTGAATAAAAAGATTCATTCACAGAAAAACTCTTCTGTGCTGAAGCCATCCTCCGTTCAATTACTACATTTAATATCTTACTTATGACATATAGCACTAGTATGTCAACTTGTCACCCATCTCACCTGTCAATATTTTTTACACAGAAACAAAATTCAGTCGAACATGGATTACAAGATTTCAACGTTTTATTTGATAAATTTATTTTTTAAATTTTACTGCAGTTCTTTGATACTACCAGATAAAGACAATTTTTTAATAACGTAAGTTGCAAATAACTTTGCTTCTTATTCTTATTACAAATAAATACTATATTTATCCAAATTTATATAAATTTTTGACAATTAATCTTTTCAATCTTCAAAAAATATCACTTCCGGTGAAGATATTTGTACCAAAATCTAATGGGTTCTTCCAATTTATATACAAATTTTAAATACCAAATATCAAAATTTTTGGGTAATTCGTATTTGAGTTATCCGACTGACAGAAATCCGGCCCTGACCACATACACACACACACACACACATACATACAGACATCATCGTGAAACTATCAAAAATGAATTGTAAGGACCCTAATTCGTGCTCATCCACTAAAAACTCACTACCCGATTTTTAGCATGATTCCAATACCTTCCTTTACAGGTAAGCGGAAGGTAAAAAAATCTGATATTTTCATAACTAATTCCTAAATAGTATCATAACAGAAAAATATTTGAAATATACTAATTACAGATAATTTTTGTTACTATAGGTATTGTATACTGCATGTGCATAGAGGTATAACTGCACTTTTACTATAATTTATTACCAACTTTAATGAATTAATCTTTTGGAAAAGCGTGTGTATCTTCTAATTTAATTACATGATAAAAATTTCTATTACATATGTAGCCACTTTTAAAACGACATATTAAAAAAGTCGATCGAAGAGCCATTTTTGGGAAATGCACGAACCATAATATTAAACTTACAATAACCAATAAATTTATAATAAGATTTTATGTATATTTCGAAATGTCATGGTGTCAACATTAACCATCAGTAAATTTAAACGTGAATTTGATAACAATAGGGGACAACAGTTTACTATAAGTAAGATTTTATTTCATACTATGTTAGTTCTGCTATTGGCCACCACAGAAAAAGTGACAAGACTGATGAACATGTAATAACATGTTCATCAGTCTACGCCGTGGACCCGTTTGTCGACGCGGTGGCCCCATGTGTCGACACGGTGATTTTATACGCCGTGGCCCTCACTGCTTTTATACATGGTGAAATTATACGCCGTGGACCCTGTGGTGGGGATAGAAATTATACGCCATGATTTTATACGCCGTGGACCCATGTGTCGACACGGTGAAATTATACGCCGTAGACCCTGTGGTGTAGCATGTGTCGACACGGTGGTATTATACGCCGTGGCCCCATGTGTCGACACGGTGATTTTATACGGCGTGGCCTGCTCCGGTGTCGACACGGTGATATTATACGCCGTGGCCCCATGTGTCGACACGGTGATTTTATACGCCGTGGCCCGCACTCAAATAATTAGGGGAGCAAATAAATGCACATTCAAAAATTAACATTGTAATCGTTATGCTGCGTCGGACAAGTCACCACCCTGTAACATGAGATTTTTCATATCCATGGTTACGAATTTGACAGCAATGTATTAGAGCGTTCTTTTTAAAATAGAACATATGGAATCAATTTAACTGAAATATATTATATTTAAAATTATATGAATGTTACAAAATAATAAACAAATAAACAATAACTATAATAAATTTTCAAAAATCCCTCTATTCACGGCTGAACAATGACCCAATTGATTATGAAACTCTTGAGTAACATTAGTTATTTGGGCAGCTGTAATAGTTCCAGAGACGTTTTGAAAATTTATTATAGTTATTGTTTATTATTTTGTAACTTTCATATAATTTTAAATATAATATATTTCAGTTAAATTAATTCCCTATGTTCTATTTTTAAAAGAACGCTCTAATACATATTGTGTCAAATTCATAACCATGGATATGAAAAGTCCTATGTTTCATGTTAAAATAAATTCACGGTATATACCGTGAGTTGTATTTAACGTGAAACATGGGATCTTTTATATCCATGGTTACGAATTTGACAGCAATGTAGTAGAGCGTTTCATTTAAAATAGAACATAGCAAATGAAATATGTATGTATTTCTAATCATTTTAGATATGAAAAAATTTAGGTCCGTTAAGCTGGCACAACCCTTACGGCACAATCAGTTGAAACATATCACAGGATTTAGTACTCATTAATTACTAATTAATTACCCAGAAGCCAAATTAATTACTGTTAACCAAACAGAAATAAAAGGGTTGTGCCAGCTTAACCGTTGAAAATGGCTAACACCACACTAATAATTTATTACTAATTAATTACTCATTATTTAACAAGTAATTAACAATGTATTACACTCACAACCCCCGTCGTCGCCAAGATTTAACCCGAACCATAGTGTGGCGTCACCGCTCCGACTGCCGGCTACTTCGACTAGAATGATGCGCAACATGATACTTGTTTTAAGCATTTTTACAATGATATATACATTTTTCCAAAGGCAAAGTGTTTATAATTTCTGAATTATTGAAGGAGCGGCCAAATTTTGTTTATAAATTGGATATTGTTTCTAGTTCTACGTATGAATTATACTAGTCCTATCAAATAAAAGAAATCTTCAGATACATTAATCAAAACATATCGAAACTCGAGTTTAGAATTGATTACTCCAGTACAACCATTCAAAATCAATTTTAATATGGCTTAATCGACGTATTGTAATTTTACTTTATTGTAATTTCAACATGGACTAATCAAATTAAAGATGACTTAGGAATTGATTACTCGATCTCAACCAGTTAAAATCAATTTTAATATGGATTAATCGATAAATCAATGTCTTAACTCAAGTTTAGAATTGATTACTCGAGCACAACCAGTTAAAATCAATTTTAATATGGATTAATCGATAAATCAATGTCTTAACTCAAGTTTAGAATTGATTACTTCAGCACAACTACTCAAAATCAATTTTTACTCGGGGTTATTGATAAATCAAAATCTTATCTTAAGTTTGGAATTGATTACTCGAGCACAACCATTCAAAATCAATTTTAGCACGGGTTAATCGATAAATCAAAGTCTTAACTTAAGTTTGGAATTGATTACTCGAGCACAACAAATCAATTTTAACATGGACTAAACGAATTATCAATTCCTAACTTAAGTTAATAACCCCGTGTTAAAATTGATTTTGAGTAGTTGTGTTGAAGTAATCAATTCTAAACTTGAGTTAAGACATTGATTTATCGATTAATCCATACTAAAATTGATTTTAACTGGTTGTGGTCGAGTAATAAATTCCTAAGTCATCGATAATTTGATTAGTCCATGTTGAAATTACAATAACGTAAAATTACAATACGTCGATTAAGCCATATTAAAATTGATTTTGTATGGTTGTACTGGAGTAATCAATTCCAAACTCTAGTTTCGATATATTTTGATTAATTAATCTGAAGATTTCTTTTATTTGGTAGTACTAGTATAATTCATACGTACTAGAAACAATATCCAATTTATAAACAAAATTTGGCCGCTCCTTCAATAATTCAGAAATCTGATTTTAATTAAATTATCATAATTTTCAATAGCGTTTATCTTATGTTTTTGTTATGCAAAAGTATAAAACTAATATTTCGTTGAATTCAGAAAAAATACTGAATCGAATAAGCAAATAAAAAAGGTCCCCATTTGAAATAAGAAAGTCGCACCCCGTAGTTTGAGAACCACTGGTCTAAAAATTATTTTGTTTCGTTCATTAAAGTAGTCATATAAAATAGAAATTGTTTGCTAATTTAACCAACTTCGTATCTCTTATAGTTCTCGAGTTAGCAATGGTGTGCCACTTAAAATGAACAACCTATATATATATATATATATATATATATATATATATATATATATATATACAGGGTGTAACAGAAATAAGTGCTTTAAATTTAACCAGTAATGTAACTCGTCGTGAGGAACAATGTTCCGTAAAATTTTTTTTAGAAATCGCATTTTTAAAAAGCATTTTTTCAACCCCGTAAATTGACGAGTCGTTCCACATAATTATTTACTTCAGTAGCATTACCCATGAAATCATTGTTATTGTCAATTGATTGTTGTGTCACTTGTTCCAATTAAGTTTTGACATAAGTAATATTTTGGTAATAAATCAGATATCTATTACAAATAAAAATCTTTCAAAATGCCTGCGTTTACAAATAACGAATATACAGACATTGTGTTGACCTATGGTGAAGCTCTGGGAAACGGTGCTCAAGCCCAACGAATTTACATGGAACGTTTTCCAAATCGTCGTGTGCCTCATGTGCGCACATTTGTAAATGTTGTACAACATCTCCGTGATTATGGATCGTATAATCTTGCAGCTCAAGATCATGGTAGGGAACGTCATCATCACATTGAACATGTTGAAGAGGCTATTTTGGATGGCATTGAAGCTCAGCCTGGAACCAGTACACGGAGACTATCATCACAACACGGAGTATGACATACGACAGTTTGGAGGATTTTAAAAGAACAACATCTACATCCATACCATGTACAAAAAGTACAACATTTATTACATATAGATTGGTAAAATACAAGAGCAGAAACATTTTTTATCACTTGTATTGTCAACTGATGAGGCGGGATTTACAAGAGAAGGTATTTTCAACATGCACAACACACACATTTGGACAAACGAAAACCCGCACGCTATCAAGGAAAACAACTACCAGCAGCGATTTTCTTTAAATGTTTGGGCAGGAATCATAGGTGGACGACTCATTGGTCCTCATATAATGCCGCAGCGTTTAAATGGACAAGAATACCTGCATTTTTTAGATACTATGCTTTTCGACTTACTTGAGGATTTGCCGCTAGCAATTCTTGGGAAATATGTGGTTTATGCATGATGGTGCTCCTTGTCATAATGCACTCATTGTACGAGACTGGCTGGATGAGAATTTTCCTGAACGATGGATAGGACGAGGCGGCCCTGTTCCGTGGCCTGCAAGATCGCCAGACTTGAATCCGTGCGACTTTTTTTTGTGGGGATACATGAAGGACTTGGTGTACTCAGCTCCAATTAATTCAATTCAAGTTTTAGAAGAAAGAATAGAAAATGCAGCGACAATCATCCGTGACAACAGACAAGCGCTGGAGAGGGTTGTAGAATCGTTGTATTGACACAAACGGAGGCCACTTTGAACATTTATTATAATTATTTATTCTCTTCACTTTAACACAAAATACACTTGAAAACAGTACAACCTTTAACACATTTTTATCTTTCTTCGTCATATTTAATTTCCCAAGTCCCAAGTCCCTTCACCTTCAAGTCATACTCATCTCATCACTCACACGCACACGAATCAGCTGATTGCAGCTTGCAGCATTGCGCAATGCGCACAACAAAAATAACTGCGCAACAAATAACAGGCAGTTCCAGCACTATCACTGCGCAGAATAACAAGAACAGCGCAGCATAAATTAAATTAATAGTGAACATGTGTTTTTGTTTTGACAGTCGGTAATTGTTGTTTTTTAATTTGATTGTTGATGTGTTCCATAGGCGGGTAATCAAATTTGTGAAAAATCTTTGAAGAATTTTAACTCAAAAACTAGAAGAGTTAGGAAAAAATTGATTACGGTACATTATTTCTCTCGTCGAGGGACATTACAGGTTAAAATTAAAGCACTTATTTCTGTTACACCCTGTATACCGGGCGTTTCCTGAAACAGGCGCACCCCGAAAAAAATGGTATTTTTTAGTCAATTACATTTATATTATAGGTTTATAAACTAAATTCAAAGGCGCATTAAACTACATAAATAATTAATTTTTATTACTTCCTGTTCAGCCGGAAGTAACACCAACTTCCTTATTTTAAATGGAACATCCCGTATATTTTTAAAGATTTTGATTCTACATAAAATTCTGAATACAATCATGTATAATAAGCTACTTTTTCGTGGTAGATTTATAAGTAAAATAATAACTAAAATATTACAGAAACAAATCGCATCATTCCTAGTTAGCTATGAAATAAATTATAAAAAATTATACGAAGAGTTTTACTATGTATTCAAGAAAATGCAGGCCATTTTGAAAATTTACTATAATTAATATAATTGAATTGCAATTCCTTATTAAATTAGTTATTTTTGTTAATAAACTGACATTTTTACTGTCATAAAATCTGTATCTTATCATTTATTTCATAGCTAACTTGGAATGAATCGATATGTTTCTGTAATATTTTAATTATTATTTTACTTACAAATCTACAACGAAACAGGAAGTTTTAAAAATTCATTAATTATGTAGTTTAATGCGCCTCGTCCTATCCATCGTTCAGGAAAATTCTCATCCAGCCAGTCTCGTACAATGAGTGCATTATGACAAGGAGCACCATCATGCATAAACCACATATTTCCCAAGAATTGCTAGCGGCAAATCCTCAAGTAAGTCGAAAAGCATAGTATCTAAAAAATGCAGGTATTCTTGTCCATTTAAACGCTGCGGCATTATATGAGGACCAATGAGTCGTCCACCTATGATTCCTGCCCAAACATTTAAAGAAAATCGCTGCTGGTAGTTGTTTTCCTTGATAGCGTGCGGGTTTTCGTTTGTCCAAATGTGTGTGTTGTGCATGTTGAAAATACCTTCTCTTGTAAATCCCGCCTCATCAGTTGACAATACAAGTGATAAAAAAAAAATATATATATATATATATATATATATATATATATATATATATATATATATATATATATATATATATATATATACAGTGTGATCAAAACCAAGTGATAATCAAGTGACCTGCGTAGTGCTCAATTTTTACTCCACGGAAAAAATTATTAGCATTAGCTGTCAATCCAGTGGCATGTATTTTCATGTCAAAATGTCATTTTATTTGTAAGTTGTAAATGTGTTTATATTAAGCTTACCACCCGAAATGGTTTTAACAATCGAACACTATAAGTTTATTATCGAAGCATATATTCGATCAGGGGTACTTAAATACTTACTAAAATAAAATAATTATTTTCCTAATTCGCACGCCCATGAACTTGAATATCAAACTTTTCTTCCTTGAAATCAAATTTTGATGTCATTTAGGAAAATTGCGGGTCACGTGACTATCAGTTTGTTTTGATCACTCTGTATATATATATATATATATATATATATATATATATATATATATATATATATATATATATATATATATATATATATATATATGTGGAGGTGAAATGCGAACATAGGGAAATATATGACAATGGAGTTATTATGCTAGGCATCTTGATAGACGTGGAATAAGTACTGTCAATGTCAAATTAGCTGTCATATTATTGAAATTTTTATTTTCATTAAAATATTTTCTTTGCATAATAATGTATGTGTACGAGCAGAACGAGAAAGTTTACATGCACTTTTAGATTTCATTATTATTTCTGTTATTGATTACTCTTTTTGCCACACAAATTCACATTACTTCATTTTGTGACACTACTACAAAATATATCAAGATACCTGGCATGAAAGTTCGATTGTCATGTATGTTCCCTATATATACAGGTTGGTGGAGGTGAAATGCGAACATAGGAAAATTTATGACAATGGAATTATCATGCTAGGCATCTTGATATACGTGGAATAAGTACTGTCAATGTCAAAGTAGCAAGTAGCTGTCATATTATTGAAATTTTTATTTTCATTAAAATATTTTCATTGCATAATAATGTATGTGTACGAGCAGAACGAGAAAGTTTACATGCAGTTTTATATTTTATTATTATTTCTGTTATTGATTACTCTTTTTGCCACACAAATTCACATTACTTCGTATTGTGACACTACTACAAAATATATCAAGATACCTGACATGAAAGTTCGATTGTCATGTATGTTCCCTATGTTCGCATTTCACCTCCACCAACCTGTATATATATATATATATATATATATATATATATATATATATATATATATATATATATATATATATATATATATATATATACAGGGTGAGTCATCGAAATGCCCGTCGTCGATATCTCCCTTGTCGTTAAAAATACAGCATAAATTTATTAACAGAATTTTTCGTCTACTCAAGGAGCATAACTTAAAATTATTTTCACATATACAGGGTGTTGCATAACGACTTGGCAATAATTGTTCGTCTTTTTTTAAATGAAACACCCTATATATTTTTATATATTTTGAATTGTATTTTATTTACCTATACGAAAATATAAGTTTCATTTTAGTTTTCCGCGGCGTTGCCAAGTTATTCAATTTTTTCTCTAAAAAAAGCCGAATACACGTATTGTTTTATAAAGGCGTACTGAAGTTATTTTAATAGTAAAAATTATGAATTTTTTTTCTGTACAGCTGTAACTATACTCTTTGTTCTGACATAACTTTTTTTTAGTATTATTATACAGGGTGTTCAATACAGAGAATCAAATTTACGCAATTTCAAATGACTATAACTCGTCATTTTCAAATGTAACACCCTATATTTTATTATTCTGTTGTGTGTATTTTTGCATCTTCTTATGTTATAAAGGGTGTCCTATGCCTTAAAACATTAATTTAATTAATTTCGAAATTAATGATTTTAGACATAGGACATCCTTTATAACATAAGAAGATGCAAAAATACACACAACAGAATAATAAAATATAGGGTGTTCCATTTGAAAATGACGAGTTATAGCCATTTGAAATTGAGTAAATTTGATTCTCTGTATTGAACACCCTGTATAATAACACTAAAAAAAAGTTATGTCAGAACAAAGAGTATAGTTACAGCTGTACAGAAAAAAAAATTCATAATTTTTACTATTAAAATAACTTCAGTACGCCTTTATAAAACAATACGTGTATTCGGCTTTTTTTAGAGAAAAAATTGAATAACTTGGCAACGCCGCGGAAAACTAAAATGAAACTTATATTTTCGTATAGGTAAATAAAATACAATTCAAAATATATAAAAATATATAGGGTGTTTCATTTAAAAAAAGACGAACAATTATTGCCAAGTCGTTATGCAACACCCTGTATATGTGAAAATAATTTTAAGTTATGCTCCTTGAGTAGACGAAAAATTCTGTTAATGAATTTATGCTGTATTTTTAACGACAAGGGAGATATCGACGACGGGCATTTCGATGACTCACCCTGTATATATATATATATATATATATATATATATATATATATATATATATATATATATATATACATCTCACTATCAACAGAGCGTCCGTTCAAAAAACCTGAATAGAGCGTCCGGTTGGTGTATATTCCCAAATCATAATCATTGAAGCGTCCGTTCAAACTATCATCTTTGAAGCGTCCGATATATACGGATTATTACAATTCATCGATTATCAAGCGTCCGACAGTGTTGCCGCGACTGAACAATGTTACTTCGCGCGTTATATTGGGGATTTGAAATGAAAAGACGGAGTTATTATCGACAAGTTGAATAAATATGACAAAGTTGTATGTGGAATAAATCGCTTACATTTTGTTTTCAGATAGTAGGTACGTTAATAATTGATTATTCAGTCTATATTTTAAGTTGGATTTGTATACTTATAACTAAGTATAATAAAAATATATTGAAAATCGGTCAAATTGTCTGCGATCTGATAGTTAATTATTTAAATGAAAATTAGCAACAAATGCATTACCTATATTTCAATAATTACTAAATTCACAAATTTGTTAACAACACTATTGATTAGGTTTAAAATTAGAATATAATACTAGGTACTGCATTTTATAAATAATTTTTACTTCTGGTTCGGAAATGGTGATTTATCCAGTTATTTTGGTATGGAAAGCACAAACCGAAAGTAGTAAATATTTTAATGTCAATGTTTGTAACGTTAATTACATAAGAGCTATTTATTTTTCCTAATAAATTTGTTTGTTACTTATCGAAATCTTGTTACGTAGCAATTTTAAAAAAAATAAATGTTTAATAATAATAAAAAATTGTTGTAAGCTTTAAAAGTAAAAAAGTGAAACAGTAATTTTATTTGGAAGAAAAATAATGCTCGACACGACTGTAATTTACCTATTTAAAATCTACTACTCATTATACAGAAAAATAATAGAAAATTAATCAAATGACATTAGGACATTACAGCACCTACTTATATCAAGCAGTGTTTATTGGGTTTTTAAAAATAGGTAAATATTATTTTCTTACTTTCGTTTGGTTATAGACAATTTATTTCTCAAATTTGCGCTAGGAAATTAATTTAATTACTGCATGCAATGGTTTTTATTTTACTCTTTTTTTAAAAATAAAAAGTACACATATAAAACTACATTTATTTATAAAATTATAGATCACATTGTGAAGAAACTTCAATATAAAATGTTTTTAACTTGCAATCGCATATTTTATGCTGTTTAAATTTTAAAAAAATTCGAATAAAAATGTGGTTTGTAGATAACCTAATTTGGTTGTTTTAGTTTCATGTCATAATTTGTAAGACATTAAATGACAAAATTTTATAATTTCAAACAAAAATTCCATTTATTCTAAATGAAAGTATAAAAATATTGTATGCAACAAGTAAGGAATCTCGGTAGTTATATTACTTATGTGTTTGCAGAACTCGGCCACGCCTCGTGGTACAAATTTCACATACGTAAGGTAACAACTTTTGTTTCCTTACTTGTTACATAAATATCTATTATCTATTTACTAAATATGGTTTCATTAATTAACTATTTCTTTATTTGCTGTCAAAGCAATACAATTTTATTTCAATTTCATAAAGATCGGACAAACCTTCTGGATATAGATATTTAACCCCCACCCCCATAATAGTCCGATCAAATAAAACATTATGTATGACCCAATTTTAAAAAGACTCTCACTTTTAATACCATAAGTAGTCGTAGTCTCGTAGTTATGTCGATAATTTTTCTGGTAGTATTTCGAATGTTCCTTGTGCTTGGATATTAATATTACGAATGCACATAAGGTACATGAATGCATAATATAACTACCAGAACAATAATCTTTCTTATTTTATTTCAATGGTATATACCGAGGATTGTTGCAAAAAAACAATTATTACGGTCATTTGAGTGATTGTTGAATTTAACCCCCACCTCTTTGGACCCGAACAAAGTCACACCACACATACCTTAAAATCAGGCTCTTTTCAAAAGATATCTGCTTGTAAAATTATGTGAAAATCGGACAAACGGTCTAGATCTAGAGGTTAACCCTCATACCTCAATTTAAATATAATTTATAACCCGATAAATAAAAACTATCTTTCTTACTTTAGTTAATTGCTACATATTACCGAGTTTCGTTCAAAAAAAAATTATGACTGTAAAGCGATTTTTTTAGTTTAATCCCTCGTCTTTCCCTATAATGATTCGATCGAATTTAAACATACTTTGAAATCTGACTCTAGTCAAAAAAGATGCGCATGCAAAATTTCGTGAGAATCGGACAGTCTAGATCTACCGTGAATTTATTTTAACATGAGACATAGGACTTTTCATATCCATGGTTACGAATTTTACAGCAATGTATTAGAGCGTTCTTTTTGAAATCGAACATAGGGCATCAATTTAACTGTATTATTCTTGACTAATATAACATATTTGGGCAGCTGTAATAGTTCCAAGAGAAGCCTTCAACATAAACTTTTAATTGTTTAAACTATACCTACATAGTATTTCCAGATAGCAACATTTGAAATTGTTAATTGGAGTCAAACTGATGCTACCTGGAAATACTGTAGGTATAGTTTAAACAATTAAAAGTTTATGTTGACAGCGTCACTTGGAACTATTACAGCTGCCCAAATATGTTATATTGGCCAAGAATAATACAGTTAAATTGATTCCCTATGTTCGATTTTAAAAAGAACGCTCTAATACATTGATGTCAAATTCGTAACCATGGATATGAAAAATCCCATGTTTCACGTTAAAATAAACTCACGGTATAGAGATTACCCCCAATAATAGCCCAATAAATTTCAAATATACCTAAAAATCTGACTATAGTAAAAAAGCAAAATTTCTAGAGAATCGGACAAATGGTCTAGATTCTATAGATTTATAATCCGCACTCCTTATGATCGAATTTAAACATAAGTACTTTAAAATCTGACTTCAGTTAAAAGAGACCTGCGTGCATAATTTCATGAAAATCGGACAAATGGTCGAGATTCCATATTATTAATCCTGACCCCCTAATGGTCCAATCAAATTAATACATAGGTAACTTAAAATCTGAGTCTGGTAAACAGAAATCTGCATGCAAAATTTCATGAGGATCGGGCAAACGGTGTACGGTGTAGATCTTGATGTTTAACTCTCCTCCCTAATAGTTCAAACAAATTTGAACATAATTTATGACTCAATTAAAAAAATCTTTTTTATTTAACGCACGCGAAGCACGCCAACACTTCCATTTTAGAAGAAGAAAAACACGTTTTTGCCTCATAGAGAGCAAAAGCGTGGTTTGCTCCCTTTAGTTTAAACAGGGAATAAAGGCGTGCTTTGCGTTCACGTGTGACGAAAAAAAAGTTTGTTATAAGTATGTTAGTTCTTGATAACCAGAACCACGTAGTCGAAACAAAAAAAACGTACTTTGATATTTTGCTTCATACTCCAATATCAAGAGAACACGAACACTTCGAACATAACATTTGAAAACATACGTTTCAGTGTTGCCAGTTTGAGGACGCTCGGTAGGCGATAGATTGGATGAAAGTATACTTATACGCCTAGCGCAGCAACGCCACGAGTGAGCGTTCGGCTGAACTAAAAGTATACGGCATGTATACGGCAAATGATAATTCACTATCAATTCGGCGTCCACCAAAATTTTTAAATATGACTACTAGATGGTACTAGGAGCCAATTTAACATAGTGACCAATCCAGCGTCCATATATGGACGCTTCATTGGAGCCGGGCGCTCGGTTGATGGAAAATTGTCAATATAAGGACGCTTCAATGATAGTAAGTTGTATATATATATATATATATATATATATATATATATATATATATATATATATATACAGGGTGTTCATTTTAAGTGGCGCACCATTGCTATCTCCAGAAGTATAAGAGGTACGAAGTTGGTTAAATTAGCAAACAATTTCTATTTTATATGACTACTTTAATGAACGAAAGAAAAAAAAATTTAGACCAGTGGTTCTCAAACTACGGGGTGCAACTTTCTTATTTCAAATGGGGATCTATTTTTTTTATTTGCCTATTCTATTCAGTATTTTTTTCTGAATTCAACGAGATATTAGTTTAATACCCTTGCATAACAAAAACATTTGAAAAACGCTATTGAAAATTATAATAATTTAATTAAAATCTGATTGTTAGTTAGTGTTATGGAAGAAAACAATTGAATATTTTGTTTCATATTAATTGTTAGTGAAAAAGATCCTAGTATAATACTACACTGATCAGACCAAATAAGGTCGAAACACGTGTCCGTAGTTACCTCCACCTTGTACCCTACTGAGTACTTAGTACCTAGTGGTACTCACGTTAATAAGTTTTTTCACCTGCGAGGCCCTCCGAAGGATGTAAAGTAACTGAGAATAATTGTGATTCAATTAATAACAGCTGTGATTTATTTTTACTTAATTGCCAGGTGTTAACTTTAGACAAAGTGAATTTAATCTTCACTGAATATATAAATAAATGCATCAACTTGAAATTCTTGTGTTTAACTGAAACATGGTGCACTAAAAATAATATAGATATGTTTGATTTTAACAATTTTACTTGTGTATCTAATTTTTGTAGGTCGCAGTTTAAGTGTGGAGGTGTTGGAGTCTGGTGTCATATCAGTATTTGTAAATATGTTGAACCCATTGATATTTCGAGTTTTTGTATAGATAAACATTTCGAGGCTTGCGCTGTTCTATGGAAACCCGACTCTTACAACTCAATTTTAATTGTAACTGTTTATAGATCCCCTGATTCGGACTTCAAACAGTTCTGTGAATGTGCCGCCTCTATGTTGGAATTTGTTTTTAAACCAGGTTATTATTTATTAATCTGTGGTGACTTTAACTTTGATCCCACACGTAATTCTAACGATTACAATACATTCTCTGATATTCTAGCTACTTATAACACAAAAAATGTTGTTACAGTTCCAACAAGGGGACGCTATATTCTGGACCACTGTTTTACTAATATTTCTAATTGCATTTCTGTTGTGGAGAATAATTTTATCTCGGATCATAATACAATATTGATAAATACTCACATAAATAACACAAAAACTACTAATTTAACTCAGCGAAGGAGAGTTTTTAGCGACCTAAATGTAAAAGATTTTTGTTCAGAAGTTGTAAATGAATCGTGGTCTGAAATTTATTCTAAATCTTCAACTTCTGAGGCTTTTGAATGTTTCTTTGACATATTTATGTATTATTTTGATAAACACTTTCCTCTGCAGAAAGTGATTTCGAAGAAATATAAGGATAAATGCTGGGTGGATTCTAATGTTATAAATTCTAGCGACAATCTAAAATCACTTCCATTTAAAATCCAGCTTTCCAGTTCTAACTTCTTGGTATAGAAAAGCGAAACAGGAACATTCTCTCTTGATAGCACAAACAAAGAAATCTTTTTTTCAGAATAAAATTATAAATTCAGACAACATGACGAAGAGCGCCTGGAACCTTATAAATTCCAAATGTAAAAGTAGTGTGAACTCTAATATAGAAATTATTAATAACAATGAAACTACTGATAATCCGAAATTGATAGCCAACCTGTTCAATAATTTTTTTAGGGAAGCCCCACTTAACATTTTGAAGCGCATTCCGGCGGTCAACACAATTGCTAATGGTCACAGAAAAACGGATAGCAGAGCCTGTAATTTATATCTACATCCTGTCTGTGAAGAGGAATTGTTTAACATAATTATGACTAAAATTAAAAACAAGAAATCATCGGGTCCTGATAATGTGCCAAATTTTATAATCAAAACTGTGGCTCATATTATCACTGCACCTTTAACTTTTATTATAAATCTATCTTTTGTAACTGGTTGCTTTCCTGATAACTTAAAGTCAAATAAAATAATTCCCGTTCACAAGAAGGGTGATAAAACAGATATGAACAATTACAGGCCTGTAGCCCTAACCTCTGGCTTCTCAAAAATATTTGAATATTGTTTCTTAAATAGACTTGAACACTTTTTAAATAAAAACTGTATTATTTCTAATAAACAGTTCGGTTTTAGATCAAATTGTTCAACTATTAGTGCTTTGCAACATTTTTTTACAGAAATTTTCCAATATTTAAATAAAGGAGAATATCCAGTAGGTATTTTCTGTGACCTTAGCAAAGCTTTTGATTGTGTTGACCACGCACGGTTATTAGACAAACTTGAGAGCATAGGCATACGTGGGGTTGCCTCTACTTGGATTTCCACTTTTTTAACACGGAGACAACAGTTTGTTTCTATCAATTATTCGGATGATTCATCTTTTCACCATAACGTAAATTCCACCTCTTTAGAAATCAATGTTGGATTGCCGGAAGGTACTGTACTAGCTCCTGTGTTGTTTACTATTTATATAAATGACTTAACCAATGCTCTTGAAGATGATTGTACACCTATTATGTATGCAGATGATACTACTCTAATTGTTTCGGATAAAAATAAAGACAATTTGATTAATAAATGTAATCTAAATGTAAGATCATTATCTTTGTGGTGTCATGAAAACAGTTTGTTCCTAAATGATAGTAAAACCAAATTACTTCGTTTTCATACACAGCATAGTAATGGCGATCAACAACTAGATATTCAGTTCGGTGATTCAATTAAGAGTAATAATGATTCTGTTAGAGTCTTAGGAATGTTGGTTAGGGATAATTTAGATTGGAAACCTCATTGCGACGAAGTCGTAAGCAAGCTTAACTCTATATGTTATCAAATTAGGTATTTAAAAGAATATTTAACTTTGAATCAACTAAAAATGTTTTATTTCGCTTGTGTGGAGTCTAGATTAAGATACGGAATTTGCTTCTGGGGCTCTTCGAGTGTTTCACACAATGTCTTTGTATGCCAAAAGAGAATTGTCCGTTGTATGATTGGTGCTAAATATAACGAGTCTTGCAGAGTTTTTTTCAAACAACACAACATGCTTACACTAACTTGCATTTACATTTATGAAATATGTCTTCTAATTTATAAGAATAGACAATCTTTTCCTTTAATACAAGACATGCATGACCACAACACCAGAAATAAAGACAATTTTTATATTCCTACTTCCAAGTTAAAAGTCGTTAAGAACTCTCCCGATAGAGTTGGTTTAGTGATTTTTAATAAACTTGATGTATCAATTAAATTAGCAAATACTGAAAAAAAATTTAAAAAAGATTTAAAATTATTTCTCTTACAGCATTGTTTCTATACTTTAGACGAATTTTTGTCGATATAATATAGGTAAACATGTTTTTTATTTTCTGTCTATTGTATTTCTCTTTGACGTTTTCTATATACTTATTGTATCTACAGAATGAAATAAAAAAAAAAAAACCTGGAACTCATACACTTAGTAGCGGTCCTGATCTCTTAATTAAAATCAAAGAATCTTTTTCATTATCAAATAACAATTAATATGAAACAAATATTCAATTGTTTTCTTCCATAGCACTCTTGTAACACTCAGATTTTAATTAAATTAACATAATTTTCAATAGCGTTTTTCTCATGTTTTTGTTATGCCAGGGTATGAAAGTAATATCTCGTTGAATTCAGAAAAAAATACTGAATCGAATAAGCGAATAAAAAAAATAGGTCCCCATTTGAAATAAGAAAGTTGCACCCCGTAGTTTGAGAACCACTGGTCTAAAAAAATTTTTCTTTCGTTCATTAAAGTAGTCATATAAAATAGAAATTGTTTGCTAATTTAATCAACTTCGTACCTCTTATACTTCTCGAGATAGCAATGGTGCGCCACTTAAAATGAACACCCTGTATATATATATACAGGGTGAGTCATCGAAATGCCCGTCGTCGATATCTCCCTTGTCGTTAAAAATACAGCATAAATTTATTAACAGAATTTTTCGTCTACTCAAGGAGCATAACTTAAAATTATTTTCACATATACAGGGTGTTGCATAACGACTTGGCAATAATTGTTCGTCTTTTTTAATGAAACACCCTATATTTTTATATATTTTGAATTGTATTATATTTACCTATACGAAAATATAAGTTTCATTTTAGTTTTCCGCGGCGTTGCCAAGTTATTCAAGTTTTTCTCTAAAAAAAGCCGAATACACGTATTGTTTTATAAAGGCGTACTGAAGTTATTTTAATAGTAAAAACTAAGAATGTATGTATGCCTAAAAACATTAATTTCGAAATTAATTAAATTAATGTTTTTAGGCATAGGACACCCTTTATAACATAAGAAGATGCAAAAATACACACAACAGAATAATAAAATATAGGGTGTTCCATTTGACAAATACGAGTTATAGCCATTTGAAATTGAGTAAATTGGATTCTCTGTATTGAACACCCTTTATAATAACATTAAAAAAAAGTTATGTCAGAACAAAGAGTATAGTTAAAGTTGTACAGAAAAAAAAATTCTTAATTTTTACTATTAAAATAACTTCAGTACGCCTTTATAAAACAATACGTGTATTCGGCTTTTTTTAGAGAAAAAATTGAATAACTTGGCAACGCCGCGGAAAACTAAAATGAAACTTATATTATATAAACGACTAAAATATATTTGTTAGTAGGAGTAGCAGTAGTAGTAGTACTTATATATTATTATATTTGTATAATATTATATTAATATATTTTTACACTTTAGTTATTAAGAAAAGTATGAGCAGTTTAATAGGCGTACAAGGAAGTCATGTGGTGTCCACGTTAGATTTTTTGTCTAAAACTTTGTTTTTGTGGCATTTTTAAAAAGTTTTTCTGCTAACTTTACGTAAAATTAGCAAAATATCCCAGTTTTTAAAAAAATCTGACGTGGACACCACATGACTTCCTTGTACGCCTATTAAACTGTTCATATTTTTCTTAATAACTAAAATGTAGGATAATATAAAAAAATCTGACGTGGCCACCACAAGACCTCCCGCCATACCTACTTTATTCTTTTAACTTATTATACAAATATATTAATATATAAGTACTACTACTACTGCTACTATACTCACAGATATATTTTAGTCATTTTATTTAAACTGCAGAAGAAGATATAATGCATATTTTACTATTGTCACTGTCATGTCATAATCATTTAAATTATACGTAGTAACAAATGTTAATCGATCATGGACTACAAGATACCGAAATACTAAATTATAAATATAATATACTTTAATTATTATTAAATGATACTAGATACAAAAATATTTATAAAATGCCGATTGTAGGTAATAATCACATAATCTGTCATTTAAAATAAAAAAAATTGTCTTAAATTAAATATTTATCGAAATATTTGAAAAAAGTAGGTACCTACTACTTCCGATTTGTAGATTGAAACCAAAAATAGGAGGTGCACAACTAGATGCTATAACAGTCCTAAATACAAAATTTCAACTTTCTACGTCTAACCGTATTTGAGTTATGCGACATACATACGTACCACGAAGTATAATAAAACAGGAGATGACACTCCATTGTTGACCATGTCACATGTTTTTACTCCACGAGCAACTAAAATGGAGGGGAGTGGGGGCCACATAGTCTGAAGTTAGATGCGTATACAAATGAAAATACATTTGTACTTTTGAATGTTCATCCAAAAGAACTTGTTTTTCTATAAAGGGAATATTCTTTGCAGTTAGTGATAATTTAGTGAATGCAATGTAAGTGTTATTCTCTTCAATTTTAGATTTGATCCAATAATCATTTGGTAATTTCTCGGGTAATTTAAACTCAGTTGTATATTCTAAAATTTCAAAAACATATTTCGTAGGACTTGATGGAGATATTTGTTCATAACTGTAATCGTACGGAGGTGAAGAACAGTCAGTACTATCATCTGTGATTTTAGATTGTAACTCCAAAAGATTACATGCATTACCTATAAAAGTGTGAAAATATAGAGGGACACGCACCTTTTTTCAAACGAAAATGTTTCAATGAAACCTTAAAGCAATGAAAATAGGTTAGTACACTATAATCATTTTTTATTCGAAGTACCTACTGGACTATATTAATTTATCAAATAATAAATACTTACTACTGTAGATCCACTTTCACTTTGCCACTGTTTTATAATATTTTCAGTTTTAAAGTGGTTCTCACAAATAAAATGTTTTGTTGAATATTTTTTGACAGATGGTTTAACCAATCATATTGCGTAATGATGACGTAATGCAACCAATAGAATTGAAAATGTAAAATGATGTATCTGACAACATAATTTTGTAGATTAGGTTTTATTTTGTTACGTCAGTAACAAAAAATTAATTAATTTGTCACATGAAACGTCAAAAATGTTTAGCAAAATGAGTCGTTTTGGTAGTATTTTTAACAAGAAAAATATTCTTCCTAAATACCATTCGAGATAATAATTTTTTGAGAGAATTTTTGTCTATTCCACGGCAACTTATTGCAATTTCACTCCACAAAACATCATCTGACAATTCCCCTCAACTTCGTTTCGGGAAATTGATAGATGATGTTTTGTGTCGTGAAATTGTTAGAAATAAGTTGCCGTGGAAACGACAAAACAATTCTCAAAAAATTATCATCTCTTATGGTATTACCCCTGACAATTTTCTGCCATTTCTGGGAATTACTTCGCGCCAAATATTTAATATATGTTCTTCTTTCGGAACACTAGATAACGTCAATTTATCTTTATTTGATCTGTAACCGAAGGTACACAAAGGCACGAAACACTTTTTCCCATTTTTATACAAACATGTATAATACAAAGAACCGTGAAACAAATTTATTTAAAATACGCGCCGCGCGCCTTGCGCGCGCCAACTTCACTGTGGCCTCCTCTTCCCGCCATAATTCGTTTGTTTTGGAGTAAAATTGTGTGACATGGAAACGTATACAAAATCAACGGAGTGTCATCTCCTGTCATATATTATACTTCCTGATACGTACGTACGTACAGACGTCACGACGAAACTAGTCATAATGGATTCTGAAAAGGTCAAAACGGATATTTCCGTCAAAATCGGAGAACCGAAATTTTTCGCGATTACAATACTTTCTTTTTACTCCGTACAAGGAAGTAATAAAAAGCGCGCACCAAATTTTTGGTTTTCACACCATATTAGCACCAAATTCACACTATATTCTGAGATATTTTTCAAGGTCAATTTCCAAAAGTGTTTTGCTAACTTTACTTACATCAGGAGACCGTGGTAGGTAGTAATGTGACATCAGCAATATTGCTAATGGGCATAATTCCACTTAGGGAATATTTTTGAAAAGTTACTAAGGGTCTTATTAAAAGTTACCAAATTAAAAATGGAAATATTGTCCGAAATTTAGAAATAGGTACGGTACTGCTGACATTATTCTCAGCAATGTTGCCAAAAGTTGAAATATTTTGACAATTTAAGTTTTCCGGTGGATTTGCCTTATCTTTATAAAAATTAGTCAGTGATATTTAAAGCTAATGCCGGTCCCACACTACTGAGCAGCAGTAGACTTATTCTAATTCTTAGCAAGTCAAAATCTTGGGAAACTAATTTTTTATGTTGGTATAAAAATTATTTTGTGTTGGTAGGTACTCTTTATTATTTATGTTAGTTTTTACTTCCTTGTACAGAGTACTTTTTTCAAATATTTCGATAAATATTTAATTTAAGACAAATTTTTTTATTTTAAATGAAAGATTATGTGATTATTACCTACAATCGGTATTTTATAAATATTTTTGTATCTGGTATCATTTAAGAATAATTAAAGTATATATTTATAATTTAGTATTTCGGTATCTTGTAGTCCATGATCGATTAACATTTGTTACTACGTAAAATTTAAATGATTATGACATGACAGTGACAATAGAAAAATATGCTTTATATCTTCTTCTGCAGTTTAAATAAAATGACTAAAATATATTTGTGAGTATAGTAGCAGTGTCCACGTCAGATTTTTTGATATTAATTTGTCAAAAAATTGTCAATTTTTGAATTTTGTTTTGCAATTCGTTTGTAATTTTGTGATTATTATGAGTGCACGTGAGCGTGAGATTGAGAGTAGGATGTCGATGGATCAAAAATGTGTCTCTTATATTATATATTTAATGTGGGAAGTAAATAGTCGGGAATGCAGTCAATTTTCTTTATTTTCTACACTGCCAACGTTTCGATGTTATCCTTATTACTCCAGTCAAAATACGGGGGAGGGTTGTATTATTACTGGCAACTACCAGATTTGGTCTAGTATAGGTTTTTTGGGTCGCTGATCACGAATTTCGGGGTCATTTTGTAAAGAAATGTGCGGAACACCCTTAAATTTGCAAAAACTACCCCCAAAATGGGTTCTTTTTTATATATTCGCACTTTGAGTGCCCAGATTTTGCACAAAGGGGTTTTGTGGGTCGCTGATCAAGAATTTTGGAGATTTTTTTATAAAAATTAATATTTCACCCTTAAATTATCTAAAACTATCCCCAAAAAAGGGTATTTTTGCTATTTTAGCACTTTGAGCGTCCAGATTTAGTCCATATAGGTTTTTTAGCTTGCTGATCAAGAATTTCGGGGATTTTTTAAATAGAAATTAATATTTCACCCGTTAATTAACTAAAACTACCCCCAAAAAAGGATGTCTTTGCTATTTTCGCACTTTGTGCGTCTAAATTTGGTCCATATGGGTTTTTGGGTGATCATTAATTTCCGGGGTGTTTTTATGCAAAATTAATATTTTGCCCTTAAATTAGCAAAAACTACCCCTACAAGGGTATCTTTGCTATTTTCGCAATTTGTACGTCCAGATTTAGTCCATATAAGGTAGGTGCGGGTAATAAGGTCTGTCGGCTAATAAGGCCTAAGTAACAAAAAAACAATTTAAAATTATTGTTGTCGCTCAAAGTCACCCTCGTAGGTAGCTAACATTCATATAATGGCGCCTCAAACCTGTCGCAACACGTTTGTTCGCATACTGTCACCAGTGCAAAGTCATTCAGTTTGAGGGACGATCGCGCGGCTCGAATAATAAGATATCGTCCAAATCAATCATAATTATTTTTTGTAATATTACACTTTTATATATAATTTTAGGCTATAGTTTTCTATTATTTAATGCTTCTACGGCCTTTGATGTTTGAATAATATATCATGGTCCGAATAATGTTCTTTTCAGTTTTTCTTTTCATGTTGTCGGCGGTTAATAAGGCCTACTAAATTCGACCGTAGGCCTTATTATCCTCCATTGTTTTGAATCAACATTTGCCTGTTTTACAGTTTTATTTATATCTTTTTCAAAATGTTAGTCGCCAAAGACCTTCTTGGCAAATACAAGGAAGAGAAAAAAATTAAAAAGACATCAATCCCCAAAGGTAGAAGTGATACTAAAGAAAACCAGGTGAGTTTTTTTATATCACGGTTGTAAAGAGGATAAGATGGCTGATATGAACAAATGTTCTAAATGCGACAAGTAGGGATGGGAAAATATCGATATATCGATAAATATCGATATGAACATCACTTTTCTTTTGGTATCGATAACTCGATATTGTTGATACATGTCGATAATTATCGGAAAATTTCGATAATATCGAGTTATCGATACATCGACGCCAAACTAAAAGTAATATATTGACTGATGTTTATGTCGATATTTATCGATATATCGATATTTTCCTATCCCTAGCGACAAGTGGGGTGCGTCGGTTTGTCATCGGATGATACAGATAATTTTGAGTGTCTTGATGGCTATTAAACAAAGAAATTTGTTGTTAATTTTAAGACTTTAGCTTGAATAATGCATAATTATTAATTTTGATCTCAATTACCAAATAATATACAAAGCCTATTTTGTTTATTCATGTATGTTTAAGTCTTAGGCCTTATTATCCTACTATAGTATAATAAGACCTACTGAAAAGGTTTTTTAAAATGTTTTATTTTCTTTTTGTTTACGGCAGAAGTTGCAATTTTTTGTTTATATATGGCAGCACTAGATGTTTAGGTTTAATTAACATTCAAATTTGTTGATTCAAATAAATAGTTTTCATTTTATTTCAAATCTCCCTTAGCTAGTAGCAAACCGATTGTGCGATGATATAAAAGATAATAAGCAGATGAATAGGTATGTGTTTTCCACTCGAGTTTCCGGTCCATTTGTTACGTTATTAACAATTTATTGCAAAAAACGCGATTTTTGTTTTTTTTTGCTTGTAACTTTGAAACCAATGGAGCAATCGAAATGCCCCAATGAAATGATTTGTAGAGAATTAATTAATCTACAAAATGAGAGTTCGAACGTCTCAATCGGATAATTAGGCCCTGAAAAATTAGGAAAAACCGTAAAATTAGGCGTTTTTTCGAAAATTCATAGGTCCGTCATTTTTTGAGCTGGAGCGCTAAAATTTTGAGAGAAAGTAGGGATTATAATGATCTTTATATGTGGCAAAGGTAGGTGCTGTCGGATTATTAGTTTTCGCGAAATCGCGATTCAAACTTTGCAGTGCGCTTTTTTCCGGCAGGCCTGTATGCGTTACCGTAAGTCCGATAATACTTACTTACTTAATCAGTAACCCCTTTTTATACCTTTCGGTGTAAGGGGGCCGGGCACACCGATCCACAGTGGGTATTATTATTTTTGTCTCGGTGGTCACCCATCCAAGTATTAACCGCTGTGAAGCGTGCTTGACTATATCAATCACAACGCTGTCACGTTACCACACTGCCGTACTGCCGACTAATAATTTCCAAAAAGAATTGAAAAGTTGACATCGTGCACTACAAAACGTAGATTTCAGTTTTTCGATCAGATGCCTGGAAGCATGCTAAAAACACTAGAAAAGTTCGCGAAAAACGGCCGAGCGTGCCTGTTACTATAGATACGCGATACGCTCCTCCTCCGCCACTGCTCCTTCCCCCACTGCTCGACTGTGAGCGCGCGCTCGGCCGTTTTCGCGAACTTTACGAGTGTTTTTAGCATGCTTCCAGGCATCTGATCGAAAAACTGAAATACACGTTTTGTAGTATTTTTCAATATTGAAAATAACTTAATATCACTAACAAATTACACGATTAACTGACAAAAACATGTGCTCACACAGACCCAAATCGTGTTACATTATAGATGTCTCGCTCACACTGAAACGCATGCGTAGTGCTCTTGCGCTCATACTCATGGTTGAATAATTTTTGTGTTTAGGGGATGTTTGGTCATTACAATTTGTCTGACTGATTAAATATAACTTTGTAATAGTCGTCTTAATAACATATTTAAAAATCAGACATGTAAAAATAAGTTAAGTTCATTTTTTTTTGTGAAGCTTTAAAGCGTCTGACAAAAGTTCTGGTCCATGGAAAGCGTCTGACACTTTTGATATTACTTCAGAGTAATATTCTACAAAATATATGTAAAAATCAGCCATACAAATTTAAGTTAAGTAACTCTTACTTTTAGTTACCTTTCTCACCTGGTAGCTGCCCAGGTGTCACAGAGCGAACTCCACAATCACGCAGGTATTAAAAGTACATGAGACACCTACTCATAACATAAGGCGTCATCTATTTGAAAATAAGTTATGTCTTAAAGCTCTGGGATCTTACTCTAATATAAGTATTACTACTACTGCTCTATACTCACAAATATATTTTAGTTATTTTATTTAAACTTCAGAAGAAGATATAAAGCATATTTTACTATTAATTGTCACTGTCATGTCATTATCATTTAAATTTTACGTAGTAACAAATGTTAATCGATCATGGACTACAAGATACCGAAATACTAAATTATAAATATATACTTTAATTACCTATTCTTAAATGATATCAGATACAAAAATATTTATAAAATACCGATTGTAGGTAATAATCACATAATCTTTCATTTAAAATAAAAAATTGTCTTAAATTAAAAATTTATCAAAATATTTGAAAAAAGTATTACTACTACTTCCGGTTTGTAGATTTAAACCAAAAATAGGAGGTGCACAACTAGATGCTATAACAGTCCTAAATACAAAATTTCAACTTTCTACGTCTCACCGTATTTGAGTTATACAACATACATACGTCCGTCCGTCCGTACAGACGTCACGACGAAACTAGTCATAATGGATTCAGAAAAGGTCAAAACGGATATTTCCATCAAAATCTGAAAACCGAAATTCTTAAACATTGAACAACACAAGAGACAAGAACAAAATTTTACAATTTGCAAATATTTACAGAAATGTCAAATTTACAAGACCACGAGGGAAAGTCTTTCTTTATATTAATGTACCAGTCCACCGAGCCTATGTACATAACGTCATGGGTGTATGTGTGTGTGATGGCCGTGCTGGGCTGTGTGACGCGAATCTCACAGCGGAACTCACACAGCCGCTCACTCGACACCGGGATGTACACACTGAGGATAAACACAGAGTCGTCCAGCCCGTACCAGCACATCGCGGTACCAGCAGGACAAGGCACGAGCCAATACCGCACTGGCCCACTTGTCCTTTGTAGCAATTTTTTTGCTACCACCCGGTATATTCCTTACCGCTTCCTTAATTGTCCACGAGAGTACCAACGAGATTACGCTGCAACGAATTTGCGAGATTTCTGTCTCTTGCCTAGGGACAGTGGACCCGGACGGTTGTGTGAAAAGATTTGTCTAAAGAAGCCATTTTGAGCACATGTTAACGTACATTTTCTTTAAGTAGTTTTCTTGCAATAGTTTTTTTTATCAACATATTACTGTAAGTACTTTGTCTTTAATTTCACTAAATAATTCATTCTTTTATTTCAATAGATTTGAGGTTATACATTTTTGCTTGTTCAAATTAATTGTGTCATTTTCTTAGAGTAATATTTTTACTGTAGTTTTTTAATAGTTTATTAATATTCTGCTTCTTTTGGTAAATTATTCTCACCGCCGCACGGCTGTTCCTATGCAGGGCCGGGCTCAAGTTTTTTTGTACGTATAACGTTTTTTTATTGATCCCGTTTCATTGTAATTTTCATTATTAGAGTAAATTAATTAAATTTAAACTTAGTTCCATGTAATTTTTTTTAAGTACTAGTAAGTCTGCTTATTTCTGTCCGAGAACACTACCAACGTTTTCCAGTCCCTCGCGAGACCACCGTGTGGCTCGCTTCAAATTTGTAAGTAATCCTTTATTAGTAATTCTGTTTAAATTTGAGAATTTTACAACCAGTTATTCTCTCGGTCTTCAACAAGGATGCTGAGACACCTTGTATCATTTTATTAGAAACCATTAATATAGTAGTGCAGTGTAATTTATTATTGTATTTTTTTTTTTAAATTTCTATTAGCATTTTTTATTCATATTTAGTAATATATTTTCATATTCGGTATTTTTAGAGTTAATTTAAAATTGTTCTTTGCGTCACTCCTTAAATCATTGGATGAATGTCTGAGAGTATGCAGCGGCAGTTTTGATTTATAGGTGTGATTTTATGTATATTGGCGGATTGCGTAAGCCCTAAGGGCTTCTTGTTAAATCAAAGCCGTGCGATGGTTGTTACCAAATTGTCTTTTACAATTTTTGGTTTGTGATTTAGTAAACTACTGTTTTTTTTTGGGTATTGTTAGTAGTTACTAAATTAATATCGTACGTATTTGATTTGCAATTTTACGTCGACATTTTTTTCTTATTATACTTGAGTAACCTGTAACTTTCTCAGCTGCCATTCATCTACTTTTCTATTTCTTCCTTCCTGCTTGCGTAAAGTCATTTGTATAATTACTTTTTTGATTGATTTAATCTCCGTTTAAAATAATTTTTGGCGCTTTACTTTAACGACTATTTTTTTTTACAGCTGTTGTACTTACATTGATCTGTTGGAATTTAGCTTCACATTTTTGTATTTTTTTATTGCCGCTTACTTCTTTCAGTGTGATACCCGCTACTAGGGAACTATAGTTCAACTAGTGTGGACAATTGTTAGAGTGAACCACCACACCGTCTGGAGGGCCTTGGCGTCATCTATCTACCACGTTACCTCTGCATCCATCTACGCCGGACCAAGCTACGCGAGCCGTATGGTTTCTGCAATCTTCACGACTTCCGCTTTCCCATCCGTAGGACTGGTTTACAATTCAAAAAGCTGTCGTGCCGTATTGTCCGAGCCTCTGCTAGCTAAAGTGGTCAACCAGGGTAGACACTACTACTGCTCCACCTGGATCCTCGACGTGTTCTAGCGTTCTCGGTTCACTCAACAAGCGTCCTCCTAGTTGATAGAAGATCTTAGCTAATCAAGGTAGCGCTGGGCCTGAAGAAGTAGCCACTTTACATTTAACTTGTTTTTGCAATCCAGCGGATTTAATGTAAGTATATTTTTTTTCTAGTATAAGTCGTTTCTGTCAAAACTGTATTTTTTTTGTAAAGCTCATATCTACATTATTTTATATTTGTATTCCAGATTTTTTGATCATCGATTTTTTTTTGCATTTCAATAAACCTGAGTATTGCTGTTTCAATCTTTACTTTGTTTTCTCACATGCTTATTGGTTGCATGCCTTATTTTATTTTAAACCAATTGGCGCCCATTTCTTCCTCAAATCCCAATTTAGGAATCAACCCGAACCCGATACACTTTCCACAAGTGTATTTTAGTTTTTCAATTCCAGGGCCTGAGCTAGGTAAGGACTTGAATGAAATAAAATATTTAAACACTGTCACCCAACGTGTGGGGCCTGATTCCTAAATTGGATTTGATACTCTACTTTCTCTTTTCTTTTACTATTCATTATCATTCATATATTATATTACTTGTTATTAATATTTTTTTTTGTATTTTGAGGAAACATGAAACCGGAAATTGTCGACCACTTGTACCCGGACGAAGTTCAGTATGAATTACAAGTTAGAGGTGTGAATGAGGAAAATACCATTGGCGATATGATGAGGACGTTAAGAGGAATATGGATGTTGGAAAATGAAGGAAGTCCGCTTCAATTTGTCTTAAATTCACCAGCTTTGGATTCTCACGAATGCTATCAGAAAGTAAAGGAGTTGCAAGGTAAATTAACTGCACCAGATTTAAACCAATTAATGATTTCTAATATTCATAACCGAATTGAGTACCTTTATAATAGAATAAATAGATTACAGTCAGTTTACTCTACACCCCAGCTTTTAGTTGAAATATCAAAATTAAAATTACAATTAGAATCACATAAACAATCTCACCAGGATCCAAATTTAATATCCTTTTGTGAAAATTTACCTGCCACCAATCCTTTTCGTTCGTTTACTACTTTGCCATCTTATCGTTCTTCTGATAGCAGTGCATCATCAGTATCTTTTAATTTTGAATTAAACGACAAGAGTCATGAACAATCATTGTTCGCTCCTCCACCTGAAAAACCAGTTTTGTCATTTCAATCATCTACTGCACATACTCCTATCTCTGTACGAAAATGGAATATACTTTTTGATGGTTCTGGTAGTGTTAATGCGTTCTTAGAAAGGTTACATGAAATTGCTTTTTCTAATGGCGTCCTTAAGTCTCAATTGTTACAACATGCTAGTGAATTCTTTACTGGACCTGCCTTAATTTGGTTCCGTTCTATCCGTACTAATCTTACTACTTGGGAAGACTTAATTGTTCAGCTTAAAAATGCATTTTTACCTTCGGATTACGAATATGAACTGTGGGAGGAAATTAAGAACCGTACTCAAGGAACTGATGAGAAAGTTGAGATGTATGTGGCCGTTATGCGAAACCTTGTCTCGCGATTAGATCAACCACCAGACGCAAATGTCTTTCTTAATCTAGTACTGCGTAACTTACAACCGCGTTTTCAATCAGAATTATCAGTTTTACAATCCCCAAGTATTGAACAACTAATCGCTATTTGCAAAATGATAGAAACTACTGAATATAGATTGCGTAAATTTAAAAACCCGCCTAGCAAATCGGTTGGAATGATTGAACCTGAGTTGTCCACTTATCCTCTACGCTCTAGCACTTCCGCTCAACTAAGAGTCAATGAGTTGCGTCAGCCTTCAGCGTCAAATAAAACTTGTTACAATTGTGGTGCTTCTGATCACTTGGCTCCGGGTTGTAATAAACCTTTCAAACAACATTGTTTTTCATGTGGCTACAAAAATGTCACTCGTAACACCTGTCCTAAATGTCGGCCGTCAAAAAAACGAGTAAAACCGTGTGTTTTCAGTCGACGCCACGGTTGGTCTTTTAACAAGGCTGAATCTTCTGAGTGGATGCAATGGATCAATAAAATTGCTATCTTTTGTAAATCACCTGAAATTGCTCCGGTCATTCAACATCCTGCATCTGACACTCGACCCTTCGTTAACATAAAATTCGGTAATATTCCTACCATAGCACTTTTGGACTCTGGTGCTAATGTTTCTGTTATTGGTCGTGCTGGTTTACATTTGTTATCAGCATATAAACTTAAAATTCTTCCAGTTTCTAACACCGACATTATAACTGCTGATGGAGCTTTCCAAAATATTGCCGGCAGTGTATCGGTCTCTATCACCGCTTCTTCTTGCACTCGTACTTTAAAATTTTTAATTGTGCCATCTCTTCGTCATTCCATTATTCTCGGCATTGATTTTTGTACTAATTTTGGTATTAAACTAAATTTTGCGACTAATTCTTGGTCTACCACCGTACATGACGTGTCCTCTATCCACTGTCTACATAGTGCGAAAGATTTATCCGATAGTCAAAGTAGTACTTTAACTCAGGTAGTTAATTTATATTCTGAATTAAATTCAAAAACCCTAGGCTGTACACCCTTGTTGACTTACTCTATAGACACTGGCAATGCGTTGCCCATAAAACAAAGGTATCATTCTATGTCTCCAGCTATGTTAGAGATCCTCCACCAAGAACTGGATAAAATGCTGGATTTAGGTGTAGTGCGACCTTCTAAAAGTGCTTGGTCTTCTCCTGTACTTTTGGTGAAGAAGAAATCTGGCGAACCCCGTTTATGTTTTGATGGACGCAAATTAAATGCTGTCACCAAGAAAGACGCCTATCCTCTTCCGCTAGTGAATGACATTCTTGATCGGTTGCGAGATTCTAATTATTTGACGTCGATTGATCTTAAGAGCGCGTTTTGGCAAATTCCATTAGACGAACCATCTTGTGAAAAAACGGCCTTTACTGTCCCTAAACGCGGGTTATTTGAATTCACTCGAACCGCGTTTGGTTTAACCAATGCTCCACAAGCTCTACAACGCTTGATGGATTCTGTTCTCGGATCCTTATTGCATGATTCCGTCTTCGTATACCTGGACGACATCATTATCAGTACCAAAACCTTTGAGGAACACATTTCAGTACTCCAGGAAGTATTCAACTGCTTAAAATCCGCAAACCTCACTATTAATTTAGACAAGTGCGAATTTTGCAAACCTAGCCTGAACTATCTTGGTTTTGTAGTCGATCAACAGGGCCTTCGCACCGATCCTACTAAAGTTTCGGCTATTGCCAATTATCCTTTACCTCAGACTGTGACTGAAGTAAAACGTTTTATGGGACTTGCTTCTTGGTACCGTCGTTTTGTACCACAATTTTCTTCCATAGCAGCCCCTGTTAATGCTCTTACCAAGGGCAAACGTAAGAAAAATGCGCTAACTTGGACTCCCGAGGCTTTAGATTCGTTCAATCAATTAAAAAATTCACTTGTCTCTGCTCCGGTTTTAGCTAGTCCGGATTTTTCCAAACCCTTTTTTATTCAAACCGATGCTTCTAATTACGGCATTGCTGCAGTCCTCACGCAAGGTACTGGTGATGATGAACATGCCATTTCGTATATGAGCCGTACACTTAACAAAGCCGAACGCAACTATTCAGTTACAGAAAAGGAATGTCTTGCCGTATTGTTTGGTATTGAAAAATTTCGACCTTATGTCGAAGGTACTTCCTTTTCTGTGATTACTGATCATCACTCTTTATTGTGGCTAATGCGAATGCAAGACCCTACTGGTAAGCTAGCTCGTTGGGCTGTTAAGTTACAGCAGTTCAATTTTCAATTAATTCATCGTCCTGGGAAGCAAAACGTCGTTCCTGACGCCCTTTCTCGTGCTCCTCTAGAAGTTTCTGCGTTAGAATCATATCCTAATACTACGGACAAATGGTATGTGAAACTCAAACAATCTATAATTCAATCTCCCTCTGATTATCCTGGATGGCGAGTAGACAACGATGTCATTTACAAATTATTACCTCAAGCTGATTCTCCTAGTAATCTTTCTGCATGGAAAACCGTTGTACCTCGAGATCATCGCCTACCACTCTTACATGAGTATCATGACGTTCCTACTTCGGCTCATTTTGGTATTTTTAAAACCTATAAAAAATTATCAGAACTTTATTATTGGCCACATATGAAATCGTCAGTTAGACGATATGTTTTAAAGTGTAAAGTTTGTCTAGCACAAAAATCTTCCAATTTACAACCTCCAGGACATATGGGTGCTAGTAAAAACATCCAATATCCGTGGCAAGCCATCTCGATCGATTTTATGGGTCCATTACCTCGTTCTTCATCTGGTCATCAATACATCTTAATTATCTCGGATTGGTTTACCAAATTTCCGCTTATATTTCCATTGAGACAAGCCACCTCCAAGTCGTTATGCACTATATTAGAGCGAGATGTTTTCATGCTGTTTGGCATTCCTCAAATTGTTATGTGTGATAATGGTTCTCAATTTATTAGTGCCGAATTTAAAAACCTTATTGATAAATATAAGATTCCAAAATTATGGTATAACGCTAAATACCACCCTCAAGTTAATTTTGTTGAACGCACTAACCGCATCGTAAAAACCGCCATTCGATCCTATCTACAGAACAATAATCATCGTACTTGGGATCAACACCTTTCTTCTATTGCCCAAGCCATTCGAACGTCTGTGCACGAAATCACTGGTTACACTCCGGCTTTTCTTAATTTCGGCCGTCATGTACCTCTTTCTGGCGCATTCTACGGCATACCTCCTGCTGAGATAAAATCCGACCATATTGCTGAATACGCCCATTCTTTAGATAAACTGCAAGATGTTTTCAAAACCGTAGAAGCTAAACTTAATAAATCACATCTACGTTCGGCTCAGCAATATAATCTTCGTCGCCGCCAGTTAGAATTCTTTGAAGGTGATCTTGTCTGGAAGAAGAACTATGTATTATCTAACGCTGCTCAACATTTTTCTGCTGCTTTAGCACCCAAGTACATTCCCTGTACTGTGCATAGAAAAATCTCCAAGTTAGTTTACCATCTCCATGACTCAAATGGTCAAGACGTTGGACGTTGGCACATTAAAGACCTTAAAGCTTCTCCTCCAGATCAAATCTCTGAAGATGATGCCCAGGAACCATAAAAATTTTGTTGTACAAAATTTTCTTTTCGTGGGGAGGCAGTGTAGCAATTTTTTTGCTACCACCCGGTATATTCCTTACCGCTTCCTTAATTGTCCACGAGAGTACCAACGAGATTACGCTGCAACGAATTTGCGAGATTTCTGTCTCTTGCCTAGGGACAGTGGACCCGGACGGTTGTGTGAAAAGATTTGTCTAAAGAAGCCATTTTGAGCACATGTTAACGTACATTTTCTTTAAGTAGTTTTCTTGCAATAGTTTTTTTTATCAACATATTACTGTAAGTACTTTGTCTTTAATTTCACTAAATAATTCATTCTTTTATTTCAATAGATTTGAGGTTATACATTTTTGCTTGTTCAAATTAATTGTGTCATTTTCTTAGAGTAATATTTTTACTGTAGTTTTTTAATAGTTTATTAATATTCTGCTTCTTTTGGTAAATTATTCTCACCGCCGCACGGCTGTTCCTATGCAGGGCCGGGCTCAAGTTTTTTTGTACGTATAACGTTTTTTTATTGATCCCGTTTCATTGTAATTTTCATTATTAGAGTAAATTAATTAAATTTAAACTTAGTTCCATGTAATTTTTTTTAAGTACTAGTAAGTCTGCTTATTTCTGTCCGAGAACACTACCAACGTTTTCCAGTCCCTCGCGAGACCACCGTGTGGCTCGCTTCAAATTTGTAAGTAATCCTTTATTAGTAATTCTGTTTAAATTTGAGAATTTTACAACCAGTTATTCTCTCGGTCTTCAACAAGGATGCTGAGACACCTTGTATCATTTTATTAGAAACCATTAATATAGTAGTGCAGTGTAATTTATTATTGTATTTTTTTTTTAAATTTCTATTAGCATTTTTTATTCATATTTAGTAATATATTTTCATATTCGGTATTTTTAGAGTTAATTTAAAATTGTTCTTTGCGTCACTCCTTAAATCATTGGATGAATGTCTGAGAGTATGCAGCGGCAGTTTTGATTTATAGGTGTGATTTTATGTATATTGGCGGATTGCGTAAGCCCTAAGGGCTTCTTGTTAAATCAAAGCCGTGCGATGGTTGTTACCAAATTGTCTTTTACAATTTTTGGTTTGTGATTTAGTAAACTACTGTTTTTTTTTGGGTATTGTTAGTAGTTACTAAATTAATATCGTACGTATTTGATTTGCAATTTTACGTCGACATTTTTTTCTTATTATACTTGAGTAACCTGTAACTTTCTCAGCTGCCATTCATCTACTTTTCTATTTCTTCCTTCCTGCTTGCGTAAAGTCATTTGTATAATTACTTTTTTGATTGATTTAATCTCCGTTTAAAATAATTTTTGGCGCTTTACTTTAACGACTATTTTTTTTTACAGCTGTTGTACTTACATTGATCTGTTGGAATTTAGCTTCACATTTTTGTATTTTTTTATTGCCGCTTACTTCTTTCAGTGTGATACCCGCTACTAGGGAACTATAGTTCAACTAGTGTGGACAATTGTTAGAGTGAACCACCACACCGTCTGGAGGGCCTTGGCGTCATCTATCTACCACGTTACCTCTGCATCCATCTACGCCGGACCAAGCTACGCGAGCCGTATGGTTTCTGCAATCTTCACGACTTCCGCTTTCCCATCCGTAGGACTGGTTTACAATTCAAAAAGCTGTCGTGCCGTATTGTCCGAGCCTCTGCTAGCTAAAGTGGTCAACCAGGGTAGACACTACTACTGCTCCACCTGGATCCTCGACGTGTTCTAGCGTTCTCGGTTCACTCAACAAGCGTCCTCCTAGTTGATAGAAGATCTTAGCTAATCAAGGTAGCGCTGGGCCTGAAGAAGTAGCCACTTTACATTTAACTTGTTTTTGCAATCCAGCGGATTTAATGTAAGTATATTTTTTTTCTAGTATAAGTCGTTTCTGTCAAAACTGTATTTTTTTTGTAAAGCTCATATCTACATTATTTTATATTTGTATTCCAGATTCAAATTGTTTTTTGATCATCGATTTTTTTTGCATTTCAATAAACCTGAGTATTGCTGTTTCAATCTTTACTTTGTTTTCTCACATGCTTATTGGTTGCATGCCTTATTTTATTTTAAACCAATTGGCGCCCATTTCTTCCTCAAATCCCAATTTAGGAATCAACCCGAACCCGATACACTTTCCACAAGTGTATTTTAGTTTTTCAATTCCAGGGCCTGAGCTAGGTAAGGACTTGAATGAAATAAAATATTTAAACACCTTGTAGCCCGCCATGTGGAGCCGGCGCTGTGCGTCACGTCCCCGTGCCTCGAGGTGTAGTGCGTGGACAACGTACCACGTAACACGTCCTCATTGCATATCCGACAGTAGGTGCTCTGCTGACAGAAGTAAAACTCGTGTTTGCTGCACTTGCCTGGGATGTCCTGGTGTGTACAGCCCTGGGCCTGGTGGGGGCGCAGCGCTCGCACTGCCAGCCGCCTTCGTCACGGTACAACTTCACCGTCATTTCCGCCCCGCACCTGGAGCACTTCTCCTGCCGCTCCACCGCCACAGGCTCTGGCTCCTCCACCGCAACGGTCTCCTGCTGCTCCCCCTGCACCTAGCAATATACCGGAAACTTAAAATCAAGGCAACATCAACATGAATGGCAATATTGCTAAAAAATATAGGGAAATTTATGTTTATTCATTGAATGACATTCGTTTCTTGTTTACTAATTGATTCTTAACCCGGTCACACGCTACTGGTCAAGCATTGACAATGACCAGTATGCTGGTGCTGGTACTACTTGCCATTGCCCATCAGTTGTTGGTAAATCTTCCACAAGTCAAAGGATAATTACACTGGGCAAAGCTTGCCCAGTTTTACTTGCCGCAGCGCGCAGCTCCCAGACGTAACTTTGGTCAGTAGTGTGGGATCAGCATTAGGTTTAAAGAACACAGACTAGTTTTTACTTCTCCAACCTATGTAATAGGAGAAAGTATTTGTAGTGTTTACAATTATTAATCATTATCTGTTATTTATTTAAATTAATATTGTCTTAGAGCTTTTTGTATTCAACAGTTTGCAACACCTGTAAGTGACGTGTAGCTAACAAGAATAATAACAGGGATATCTGGTTACTAACTAAAAAAAAGAATAACATGTGTGTTTTGTACAAGCCGTATTTCATGAATAAACGTATTTAATAAACTATAAACTAGTTATCATTTACAACATTGGCGACGAGAAAATTCGGTAACGCGTGAAAAACAATCAGTGCAGTACAAAAGTTAGTGAAAAAAGGTGTAAAGACAAAAACACAGAAAAAACAGAAAAATGGCGCATGCAGTAGAGCTAAACAAACCGTCAGTCTTTAACGTACATTCAGAACCCAGTTCAGTCGATCAGTGATGGACTAAATGGTTAAAAAGGTTCGAGTTTTACATAGTTGCCGCAGACATAACCTCAGATATCAGAATAAAAGCCATGCTTCTCAACATAGCAGGAGAATAGGTTCAAGAGATTTTTGATAACTTACCAAATGCAGGTACAACATATGACGATGCAAAACGAGTCTTAACTGATCACTTTAAGCCAAAGAAAAACATACAGTACGAAATATTCAAGTTTCGACAAGCGCAGCAGCAAGAAAATGAAACAATCACGGAGTTCTGTGCAAGATTACGATGTCTAGCAGCAACTTGTGAGTTTACAAATTTAGATCAAGAATTAAAAACTCAAATTGTAGTAGGCACGATCTCTGAAAGCTTGCGTAAAAGAATCCTAAAGCATGAGGATTTAACGTTGACAGAAATTATTGCCAGAGGACGAGCTGATGAAGTAATTAACATTCAAGCGACAAATATTGCCACTAAGTCAGGTGCGAGTGAAAATGTCCAGAAAATACAAAAAAGGTGGTAACTAACAAAGGAAAACCAAATACAAAATGTCGAAACTAATAATTCCTGGCCCCATCCATGAGGGAAGGAGTCATGTCCAGCACACAGAATCACTTCGCAAAAGTTTGTAGGTCGAAACAGAAAGAAGAAAAGCCAAGTGTCAAGAAGGTTGACGAAAATAAAACAGAAGAAGAAGACGGCGAAGGGATTGTATTCACAGTAAACTACAACAATTCTAGTAATCAACCTCCGCTGATACCTATTACATTATGCGATTCGGTGCAAAAGTACCATTTAGACACGGGAGCCACGGTGAACATAATAGCTGAACATACGTATCATCAGCTAGACAAACCACCAGCTCTAATACCAACCAATAGCAAATTATTCCCGTATCAATCATTGTTGGAAAATTATGCACAAAACTACAGTTCAAAGATAAAAGCGTAGCGGCTGAAGTATTTGTAGTACAAGGCAAAAGTGCTTCACTCCTAGGATATCAAACTGCAACCAAAGTAGGACTGATTCAACTCACGTATCAAGTCAGTTGCCTAGAGTATGACAAGATCCCGTATGAATATCCGCAACTATTCACAGGAATAGGCAAACTACGAGGAAAACAAGTGCATTTACATGTGGATGAACAGACGCCACCAATTGCACAACAGCACAGACGAATTCCGTTTAGTGTACGAAAGAAAGTCGAAGAGGAGCTAGACAGACTTGAGAAAGCAGACATCATAGAAAAGATGGAAGGTGCCACACCATGGGTGTCTCCAGTTGTGGTTGTACCCAAGCCCCACAATCCACAAGCAATTCGACTTTGCGTAGACATGAGAGTACCCAATAAAGCCATAATACGAACGTCACATCACTCCGACTGTTGATGACATCATCACTGAGCTTAATGGTGCATCGTATTTCTCTAAGCTAGATTTAAACAATGGCTATCATCAGCTTGAACTGGATGAAGCGTCCAGAGTCATCACAACTTTTTCAACACACTGTGGCCTAAGAAGATATAAACGTTAAAATTTTGGCATAAATTCTGCAGCCGAAGTATTCCAAGACACTATTCGTCAAACATTAGTCAATATATCTGATGTGTTAAAAGTTAGCGATGATATTCTAGTATACGGAGTGACAAAAGAAGAACACGACAGTTCATTACGAAAAACACTGGATCGACTTCAAGAATCAGGTCCCACACTTAACAAAGACAAGTGTCCATTTGGTGCAAAGAAGCTAACTTTCTTTGGGTATGAATTTACTAAAACCGGCATGAGGGCAGATCCTAGGAAAATACAAGCTTTCCAGAATCTATCAACACCAAAGACAGTGTCAGAAGTAAGAAGTCTTCTTGGAATGATAAATTACTGTGGCCGTTTTATTCCAAACTTAGTCACACACACACTCCCATTGGCATAAGGAAGAACAGCAGGCGTTAGACACACTAAAGTCACAACTAACCAGCAATCAGGTAAATTCTTACTTTGATACTAATAAACATACTCACCTCATTGTAGACGCTGGTCCAGAACAAATGAAACTGCCGGCATCGTTGCGTGTGCAAGCAAATCACTCACAGCAACAGAGCAACGATATTCCCAAATTGAACGAGAGATGTTAGCTATAACCTGGGCAGTAAACCATTTCAAACTATATCTGTTTGGATCAACATTCACGATCCACACAGATCACAAACCGCTCGTGAGCATTTTCAAGAATACGAGAACACAAACAGCACCTCGACTTGATAGACTACGTTTGAAATTGCAAGGTTACAACTACGAAATAGTACATATTAAAGAAATGTATAATTATTATTAACTGGGTTTGAAACTAGTACCTAGGAGCCGAAATTTAATAAATAAAAAACAGACTTAATTTTTATCCTTTCATTAAACGTATCCAGTCAAGAAACATCATCGATTCATTAACTGGATATAATATAGCAAGGTACCTAATAATAAAATAAAAATTGTATCTACAATGAGCTAATTTGATTTTAATGCCAATCGGAATATCAAAAACCAAATTCACATATAACAGTCAAGGCGGGATGTTATGTGCTGTCCACATCAGATTTTTTCCTATATTATGATTTACAAATCGTGGTAGGAAAAATTATATATTTTTGAAAAATAAATTTCCTTTATTGATAAGATATATAGAAAAGATCTTAAATAAAATATTGTAAGAGGTAATTTGTTCTTTCAAATGTCTCATGACAAATTGTAACTATAGCAGTATTTACTATATTTTTTGAAAAAATTGTTAGAATGCTTCAAGAAAATACCATTTCCGGTGGGCAGATTATTACCAAAATCTTTTCAGCTCTTCATTAAGATGTACAAATGTATAATGCATATTAGATTTCTATGTTCAGTAGAATTTGAGATAAAGAATCAGAACGAAAGCGCATAGTAGGCGCACATACAGACTTTCATACATACACACGAACGCACGATTTTTTTCACGATCCCTATACCTCCCTGGGCGGGAGGTAAAAATACAAAATAAAATGATTGCAGAATGTAGGAATAATATAGAACTAGAACTACAAAATATCTTTTTATTTGTTTATAATAAAGATTGTCAAAATAAAGATTATGCCTAAACATTCAACATTGCACAACATTAGATTTTTATAAAATTGTGACAGGCAAGACCAAAGTGGTTTCGGTAGGAATAAATTGAAATTTGGCCGGGCGAGATCGAGATCGTCCTGTTGCTGCAATCAATGAGATGCATATGAGAGTGTAAACTGTAAAGTAAGTGGCCTGGTTACTGGTTGGCCAGTGTGAATGTTGCACCACAATAATGGCCTCGCTTGGCCAAAACTGTTGATTATATAATATTAAAACAAAAACTAACGGGCCTGACGGACTCGCTTGTTTCCATACATGATGGTACTTTAGCTGCTATAGACAAAAACCAAATTAAAAGTTCAGTTATTTTACAATTTGTAAATATTAACAGAAAACTCAAATTCACCAATCCACGAGGGAAAGCCTTCGTGTATAAAAATGCTCCAGTCCCACCAGTCCTGGTATGTGACGTCAGGTGTGTATGTGTGTGTGATGGCCGTGCTGGGCTGTGTGACGCGAATCTCACAGCGGAACTCACACAGCCGCTCACTCGACACCGGGATGAGCACATTGAGGTCAAACCCATAGTCGTACAGCGAGTACAGGCACTCCGCGGTGCCTGCAGGACAAGTCACGAGACAACGGTGCCACCGCTCGTCTGTCCTTGTAACCCGCCATGTGGAGCCGGCGCTGTGCGTCACGTCCATGTGCCTCAAGGTGTAGTGCGTGGACCACGTACCACGTGACACGTTGTCATAGCACCAACACAGTGTGCGCTGCTGACAGAAGTATAACTCGTGTTTGGTGCACTTGTCTGGGATGTCCTGGTATGTACAGCCCTCGCCCTGGTTCTCACAGGCTCGCCTGGTGGGGACGCAGCGCTCGCACCGCCAGCCTTCCTCGTCACGGTACAACTTCACCGTCACTTCCGCCCTGCACCTGGAGCATTTCTCCCGCCGCTCCACCGCCACAGTGCACGTGACGCCGCCCAGCAGACTGTTGACGTCCAGGCCCAGCGCCGTGGGCTCCTGTAGCGCCAGGCAGCCTTGAGGTGCTACGTCACCCCTCTTAGTTACATCTTCATCACCGCGCCTGACGTGAAGCTTGTACCTGAAGTCCTGGGCCCTGTCGTCACTGTTCAGGAGGCACACGGAGTGATAGATCCGCCCTGACGTCACACAGACCTTGGTGAGCACCAAGAAGAGCAGCTGGAAGGCCTGCAGCAGGTAGTTGTGCAGACTGGACGTGGCGATGTCGTGCGTCAGGCTGCAGGGGTTGTCGAGCACGTGGTCCGGGTGCTGCTCCTGGCAGTGCTGCAGGAGCTGACTCCTGCTGCCCAGCCACTCACAGCGCGAAGAGCCGAGTACCGGACACACGTACGGTTGATACGAGCACGTCACTTCGTGTGCGACCTCCTCGAAGCCGACTGTCTCCTCGCACCCCAGGTCTCGGTTCTTGCACGGGAAGCGTAGAAGCAGAAGCTTCGCCACGGCTTCGTACTCCTTGTTGCGTGTTGCTGGCCGCTTGGGGGAGAAGCACCGGTCGCACGCCGCCGCCCCGCTGTGCTCCAGGTACACGGGGCCCCGGGACAAGTACAACTCACATTTGTGGCATTTTAGTTCTGCTAAAATTTCAGCTGGGACATCCATCTCGTTCTGCAATATAAATTCAAATTAGACTACTAGGTACTTTATAGCTATCAATAAATAAGAATATTTTGCTATTTATAATACCGAAGATGTTGTTAAGCGACGAAGTGAAACAGAATCTCTTTAAACATCCGAGTGGGGTTAAATTTCATAAAATTCACGTTATATTCAAAGCTTTATCGTATCATCGACGACGGCGATGTTAAAACAAATGAACAATTTTATCTGCCATGTAAGAACAATTACTTAAAAATTTGCGCTGTAGAGGTTTTGGTCTTATTATATGGTTGTATCTATCGAATTAAAGTTCGTAGGTAACTAAAGCCTGATTTATAGATTGACGCTCCGTTTACGAAACGCAAACGTTCCCACTAACGCAAAACATGAACTAATTATATCAGATGGCATCATTTATAGTATTCCGTTCGCGTTCCGCAAACACACCCGTTAACGCGAAAGATGATCATGATTCATGTTTTGCGTTTGCGGACCGAACGTTAACCAATCAAATGCGTAACACAAAACAAATATTGTGACAGTCGCGTCGCCGTACGTATATCAAGAATCGAGATTGTACTCTAACCTATGCGTAGAATTTATATGTCTTTACCGAATATACCTGAACTCACACCTAGTTTGATAGGTTTGTTTAAAAACGAGAAACAATTAGTTTTTGCAAAAAAATACGAAAACTGTAAACTTACTCTATTCAAAACTTAAAGAGCCTACTCAACTCCAATCTTTCAACAATCCAACATTATATACAAAATACCGTTTTTTAAATGTATCACATTCAATATAACCAAGAAAATACTTTAAATTATAAAACTGACACAAACAATTTAAGTGCCATTTATTCATGCCTTTTGAAAACTTTTTAAAATTTGGCGCCTATCAACAATGGCAGTTTCTAACTTGCTTTTCTTCTTCTTGTTGAGTTTACTAGATTGCCGCTAACTAGCAGCTCGATGTTTCACAACATGTTGGTTACACAACTAACCTCGTAAGAACAGCATGTGGGTGTAGAAAAAATTCTTTTATTTGATCTATTTTACTTTTGGAACATGCAAAATTGGCGATGTTGAAGCTGCGATGTTTTCAGGGGTTCGAACCGTTTTTGCACTTCCACCTTTTTTACACGTCGATCCACTTTGCTCAAGATTGTTTATCCACGTTCGAATCGCTCTATTCGACGGAACAGGCTGATTAAAATCGCGCCGCGTTTGCATCGAACTTTCGCCACATTATGCTCAAGATTACAGTTAATGAAACACAAGAAATTCAAAAAATACTACAATTTCAGTTTTTCTCTATGAAAAAAAATTTAAATTTTGACCTTGCTAAGGCCGCTAAAAGTTTTTAAAATAGTGTGTTTTAGTAAAAAATGTTAAAAAATTTACATATTGGAAGCCAGAAGATATTTAAATGCGTTTAAAGTTTAAATTGTGGCTAATCTATGATCTCCCAAATGTTGTGAACAATAATTTTGATAGAAAAATGTCTGTAAAATCGAATGATTCAAACCGGAAGTCGGTTTTATTATTCGTTAAAAACTTACAACCGTTTTAGTGTCATGAAACAAGGTTATGATATTATTGCAAAAGCGTTGTACTGTGTACACTAGGTGGTGTGGAAAGGGGTAAACCTAAATATAATAAATTAATAATAATACTTATATTTTTAAAAAATCGGTAACATAATTTTTGTGTTATTAAGTGCATTATATTATTATAATAACATTTTATGTTATAGTAGATGTATTCATGGTTTATTCAACAAAAAGTACACTTACTGCGAATTTAGAAGATGTATTTTTGCATTTTTCTCGCTTACCGTTCAAGGTACGTAAAAACTAGTATAAATGTTTTTTGTAGAGAATTTATGCTCTACAACTTATTAATTTGGAATTTCGCTGTAAAGTGACTCCCTAACGAGTAAAATGCAAAAAACTGAAAACGGTGGCCATCTTTCCAATATGGCGGCTAATGCACCATTCGGATTGTAGAGGACTTTTAGTATGTTAATAAAAGAGGTAATGCGAAGCTATAAGTATATATCAATTTTCAGCTTTATCGGAATTAGTTTCCATTTCGAGCAAAATTAAGTCTAATTTTACTGTACTGTAACATATCTTTATACTATCATGTGTGGATAGGGATGTCATATCCATACCAGGGATGGATATGAAATTCTAAGTCAAATACGTCAAAAAAATTATTAATGCGTGCAAAAAAAGCATAATTACAAAAAGAACATGTAAAATTTAGAGTTTTTATGTTGGCAACAAATATTCAAATGTCATATGTCAAAAAAAAATTGATGTAACCCTACTTTTAAATAATTTTTGGAATCATATTGAGTGCATTTTATTGCAAAAACTATATTTCGTCATTTGATTGTAGATAAAATAGGCTGTACAACTCGAGTGGATTGTCTATATCGCACGCGAACGTTTGCAGACACTCTCGAAGTCGTGAATAAATACAAACTCGTTCTCGTGCGATATAGACATGACATCCACTCTTGTTGTACAATATAGGTACTATTATTTCTTTACTGTAAGTATAAACTTTATAATTCCATATTTAAAATAGTAACATATAAATACATACATACATATATATTTATCACGTCTTTTACTCAACTTGGGTGTGGCAGTTTCACAACTGTGCCAGTTGTTTGGGACAATCTATATTTACCTATAATTTCCTTTTGTAGGTTAATAGAAAACTATGCCACCCTTCGAGCATATACTGACTAGAGAAGTAATTCCCTATATCAATGCATAGCGTGTTGTGATCGGAAGATATACAGTAGGGGGGACTTGCGGGGCTGGAAGTCATGGTGTATTGCGAGCAGCGTTTTGCTGCTATTCTTTGTTACTTCTTGTCACACATGTCATTTTACTATAACCCTAAGTTCTGCGTTTACTTTGTGAAAAGTTTTATGAGGTTTTGTGAGTATTATTTTACTTTGTGGAATAATACTAAGAAATTACGCATCCCTCAATACATCACGGCTTCCGACCCCGCAAATCTCCCCTCCCGCATATCTTCCGAACACAACAAACGTCGTAAGGCGGCCTCTAGTCGGTATATGCTCGAAGATGCCACCCTTAAAAATTCTATGAAAACGTCAAATGCAAAGAAAAATTAAAAACAAGCTGATTTATAACGACAGTATTGTTTATTAAGAAATGGTGAGATTGAAATCCTTGTTCACCACTCCTCCTTAGCACCAATAGACCTTTTTCATTGCTGTAAGAGAGAGAGGTCGGATTTTCTCATGAAGTTATTTGCAAGTAGTGAATCATGTGTTCACGCGGCTTACTTCATAGTAGATTATGACAGTTGCCAAAATTAGTACTGTCAAAATCGTGTCCTGCAATTTGTTTTTTGCAATTTTATTTACTTACCGGTTTCCTTTTTCCATTTTTTAAACTTTTTAGCGCACACCAACAACAGCCTGACAGCTGATTGACAGTGACAGTATGTTTTGTTTACAAACATGTAGGCTAGGGGTCGCTTTAGAGGGAATACAATTTGAAGTTTCATAAATGTGCAATAGATGTCAATGGGCCGGTGCAAATGGTCTATTATGCCTGGGACACCCTCCGTATTATCATCCACGAAGAATATATCAAATATTTTGTTAATACGAGAAGGTATTATTGTTTCATAATAATAATAATAACATTTGTATTAATTTTTGTAATAATAAAACTGATTTATCTACATTATAATTGTAATTATTGGTACTGATCATAAATTATATTATAAATAATATTTGAAAATATCAAAAATAATATTATTATAAGGGTAATCAATACGTTAAAGTGACGTTAATAAACACGTTTATATAGAACAAACATTTTTACACGTATAATGTTCGTGTTCTAGGTGTTAAAATTAAACGTAATTTATTCGTACTTTTCGACGTTTAAAACTACGACATTAAAAGTTGATTCTACGTAATGGAGACTCGTATTTTTCCGATATTTTTCTAATGGTATTTGTGACATTGTAAATGTTTTATACACGTATCTGTGTTTAATGAGAGTAGTGGGTAAAAGATTGGAATGGAAAAAAATAAAATCGAGAGTATTCTAGGAATTCGGTAAAAACGTAAACGAGCCGCTTAAGTCCCAATTCACAATGAGCATAAGCATAAGAACTACATAATGTGAAACGTTAAAAAAAATTACGTATGTTCACTAAGCGGACATAAAGTGAATGAATTAAGTGATTTTTTTATGTGAAGTTGGTAGTAAGTAGGTTTAATATTATTTTTTATTGGCTGTATTGTATTAGCTCATTGTATTTAATATTAATAATAATTAATTAATAATTCAATATTTATTCTTTTCAATACTTGTTATTATACACATCTATCATCTGTCAAATTTACGCTGCCATGTCGTGAATACAGATAATTGTTCACTTGACGCATGCACTTTGTATAAAATAGTACGTAATTTTGACATAAAGTTGAACTGTTTCCAACTTTACGTTTTTCTTATGTATCTACATAAACGTATGAAATACATAACGACATTGTGAACACGGCCATTTAAATCCATTACTTAGTTCAACTTTATGTTTATGTCATTTCTTATGTAGTTCTTATGCTTATCTCATTGTGAATTGTTCACACATGGGCACACAGCAGTCTGTGTGTGTGTGTGTGTTGCTTGCCGAAACAATCAATTTTGAGGCTACAAACGTTCCACACGTTCTTCATTTAACTTTTGTTTCCTGTGTGTCGCATGTATGTGTCTTCTGTGAGTCCATGTGTGAACAGGACTTTATACATTTATATTCTTATATTAATACAAATTTTAATAAATAAAACTTACCTACACAGAAACAGTTGCAACAATAACAGAATGTGATTACTGTTCCTTCCTTCCGTCTTGTTTATTCTTTATTGGAATCTTGAATAAGATAAAATAACATTAACAACTTTAACTAGTTACCAACTTGGACTGGATCTTGAATTGGATACGTTGCGTTGCCTTCTGCCCTGCGCCCTGCCTTTCCATTCGTGTTATCGTGTTCACTACGCATGCGCTAAGTTCTCACATGTTCTACAAAAATGTCAGCGGTACTGAAACAATGTTACTTGTTTATGATTTATGAGGTTTACTCAAACAGTCAATGTGCTCATTAATAATTTTTTTAAAGCAGTAACGACTATTTATACTCCATCCAAAAAGGATTAAAAATATGTTTGTTTTTAGGATCTATTTAAAGTTAAAGATCGGCCCAACACGACCAGTATTAATGCCCCTTTCAGTCGCCCCCACCCACGTGGCAGTCCTGTCCTACAAGCTGCGCACAGCGGCGTGTTCGGCATGTTGATGTTAGGGTCAGTATAGTTTAAAAAGCCTATAGCGAGTTTGTTGTTTAATCACAGTTTGTACCAAAACAGAGTATGTGGGACTCAAGAAGAGTATGAGGTTCTTTATTAAGTACAGTTCAATCAGAGCTTCTATACCAAAACCGATTTTGTGGGACTCAAGAAGAGTATGAGGTTCTTTATTTAGTTCAGTTCAATAATTATAGTTTTGCCGGTGTTTTTTACGTTCACGCTGTGTTAGACAACGCCTATACAGGCTGTTCCACAACTTAGGACAAAAAAATAAAGGGTATACACTGTACGACGTGCTGATCATGAAACAAAAAGAATTTTTTTTAAATTCGCAAAAAAATTGCATCGTATTTCAAGCAAACATTTTTTGTCGGTAGTTATTTTTAATAATTTTTTTCAAATCTTCTACAATGAGAGTAATTGTTTACATAATATCTAATACTTATAAATGTCTAAATTGTGTAAAACCAGTGGCAAAAACATGTTTGCTTGAAATACGACGCAATTTTTTGCGAATTTAAAAAAAATTCTTTTTGTTTCATGATCAGCACGTCGTACAGTGTATACCCTTTATTTTTTTGTCCTAAGTTGTGGAACACCCTGTTATAGGCGTTGTCTAATACAGCGTGAAGGTAATAATTACATTATGACCTCACATTTCGAATTTGTTAAGTTTTATATAAAAACCATTGTTTCAGAACCGCTGGAATAATCCAAACACTGTGTTACAAATACGTATGCTGCCATCTAGCGGAAAAAATCAAATTTAGGCAAGACACCGTACTAGAGTTTTACCCCTACTTCAATAAATAAAAATATATACCTGTGTTTCGCAAATACTCGTAAATAAATACAGAAGAAATCAAAACTAGTTGAGTAAACTGTCGCTGCAACAGTGAATCACAAAATGATAAAGTTTAGAGCCAAAACATGTTTCGTTTGTACCGTATTTGGAGGAGGTACACATTTCGTTACTAGGAAATTGTCAAACGGACTCCGTTTAAAAATAGAATTTTAACGGATCTGGCAAAAATTTCTATTCAGAAGGGCATGTTTTTACGGACCAGTTAAAATAAAAAATTTAAACGGACACCGTTTAGGTCTACTGTGAACAGATATGCATATTTCGTTTTGTAAACAGTGTTCCCAATAATTGCATAATTATTGTTACCTACATTAATTTGTCATTGTACTTCAAAATATTGCAGACAATTTGGACGAAATTATGTTTTTACTGCTCTATAAGTTTTCTTCTGTATTATACAGTATTAGGTACTTAAAATTGTATAATTTAACTTATTTTATTTTGATATTATTTTATATCATATTTATACACTGATTGCGGATACTTGTCTGTTTATGTGACATGATATCTGACATGTGTCAAACTTTAAATCTACATTTACTGTATGCTGCATAAATTGTGTAGATTTTATTTGTAATATATACTTACCTGCATTTGGCAAAACGAATCTTTTTGGCTAAAGTGTAGAATAGGTGTTTAAAAGGAATTTCGTGTCAATCGGTTCATTCCTATTCTCTGTCCTAGAATAAAGCAAAATTTTGCCGCGGAAGCAAGGATTAGGGCCGATTTTGTTAGTTTTTAGGGTAAAATTTTTGACAACTGTCAACACTGGTTATGCTGAAAAATTAACAGATTAAACATTAGTCCAGGAATTATAAAAAAAATAGGGGAAAAAAATGATAGACAGCTGAATTTTGGTATATACGCTCATAATGGCTTCTAGTTTAACATACTAAAAGTCCTAAACGATATCGCGTGTGCTTCCATTGCTACGACCTTGTAAAGACCTTGAAAATGAGATTTTTACGTATAACTCACGAACGGTGACACCAATTAAAAACTTTTTTTGCGAAAATGTTGGTAATTTAATGTACTACAAAAAGGCCCTTACCAATTTTATCGTCAGTTTATTTATTTCCCTCAAAATCGGGAAAAGGCTAATCACCGTTTTGGAATCGTTGAGAGCCCGTGAATTAGACTTCCGGTTTCAGAAAAATAGCTGCCATTTATGAATGGAATATACTATCGACTTCCGGTTTGCGGCATTCAATTCCTTTTATATTTTTCTATTAGACGTATATATTTTTTAACTTCATCAGGCTTTGGTTTAGCCGGAATTTTAAGTTATTTTAATTTTAGTATATTACTAATTTTTTCATTTATTATGTTTAATCGAGTGTTATTTCTGAACAAATAAAAATACTGACTTCCGGTTTTCGGCATTAGATTCCTTGAACATTTCTCTATCGAATACATTATACTAAAAATGTTGAAACATCTTCGTTTAGCCGAAATATAATGATATTCTTTAGGAGAACACAGCGATATTATGGATTTTTTTTAAATTTGTTGTGTTTAAACAAGTCTAATTTCTGAACAAATAAAAATACCGACTTCCGGTTTTCAGCATTCGATTCCTTGAACGTTTCTCTATTAAATACATTATACCAAAAATGTTGAAACATCTTCGTTTAGCCGAAATCTAATGATTTTCTTTAAGAGAGCACAGGAAAATTATAGAAATATTTTTTATTTGTCATGTTTGAACAAGTGTAATTCGGCTAAACGAAGATGTTTCAACATTTTTAGTATAATGTATTTAATAGAGAAATGTTCAAAGAATCTAATGCTGAAAACCGGAAGTCTGTATTTTTATTCGTTCAGGAATTACACTTGTTCAAACATGACAAATAAAAAAAATGTCTATAATTTTCCTGTGCTCTCTTAAAGAAAATCATTAGATTTCGGCTAAACGAAGATGTTTCAACATTTTTGGTATAATGTATTTAATAGAGAAATGTTCAAGGAATCGAATGCTGAAAACCGGAAGTCGGTATTTTTATTCGTTCAGAAATTAGACTTGTTTTAACACAACAAATTTAAAAAAAATCCATAATATCGCTGTGTTCTCTTAAAGAATATCATTATATTTCGGCTAAACGAAGATGTTTCAACATTTTTAGTATAATGTATTCGATAGAGAAATGTTCAAGGAATCTAATGCCGAAAACCGGAAGTCAGTATTTTTATTTGTTCAGAAATAACACTCGATTAAACAAAATAAATGAAAAAATTAGTAATATACTAAAATTAAAATAACTTAAAATTCCGGCTAAACCAAAGCCTGATGAAGTTAAAAAATATATACGTCTAATAGAAAAATATAAAAGGAATTGAATGCCGCAAACCGGAAGTCGATAGTATATTCCATTCATAAATGGCAGCTATTTTTCTGAAACCGGAAGTCTAATTCACGGGCTCTCAACGATTCCAAAACGGTAATTAGCCTTTTCCCGATTTTGAGGGAAATAAATAAACTAATGATAAAATTGGTAAGGGCCTTTTTGTAGTACATTAAATTACCAACATTTTCTTAAAAAAAAGTTTTTAATTGGTGTCACTGTTCGTGAGTTATACGCAAAAATCTCATTTTCAAGGTCTTTACAAGGTCGTAGCAATGGAAGCACACGCGATATCGTTTAGGACTTTTAGTATGTTAAACTAGAAGCCATTATGAGCGTATATACCAAAATTCAGCTGTCTATCATTTTTTTCCCCTATTTGCCAAAACATTATCTAAAATGCCTGGACTACATGTGATTTAACGTTTTTATACATTTATGTAATAGAGATATCAATAAATAAATATATTTTTCACAGATATAAGGCTTTTTATTACTTGCTTTTCTTATTTTTCGAAATTATTTGACATAAATACAAAATTACATTTGTTTTAGATTAATATAAATTTCAATAGTTAAAAACATGGATACAAAAAAAATGCTCTAGTACGGTTTTATTAGCTATGTTAGTGTAGTAAAAACAAAAACCGAGTTTGTGGGGCTCTAGTACGGTTTTGTTAGCTTTGTTAGTGTAGCAAATACCAAAACCGAGTTTGTGGGGCTCTAGTACGGTTTTGTTAGCTTTGTTAGTGTAGTCAATACCAAAACCGAGTTTGTGGGGCTTTATTTTTAGCCATTTTGACACATTGAGGTTAACCAAAAAATTTCATTTTCTTCAAAAAATCATGTTAAAAACACTCTTCCGCTGTCTAATTTTGCTTGTTTAGGTCATATTTAAGCATAATAAACGATCTCCTATTCTACATTCCAGCCATTTTTACCTTCCGCTTACCTGTAAAGGAAGGTATTGGAATCATGCTAAAAATCGGGTAGTGAGTTTTTAGTGGATGAGCACGAATTAGGGTCCTTACAATTTATTTTTGATAGTTTCACGATGATGTCTGTATGTATGTGTGTGTGTGTGCGTGTGTGTGTATGTGGTCAGGGCCGGATTTCTGTCAGTCGGATAACTCAAATACGAATTACCCAAAAATTTTGATATTTGGTATTTAATATTTGTATATAAATTGGAAGAACTCATTAGATTTTGGTACAAATATCTTCACCGGAAGTGATATTTTTTGAAGATTGAAAAGATTAATTGTCAAAAATTTATATAAATTTGGATAAATATAGTATTTATTTGTAATAAGAATAAGAGGCAAAGTTATTTGCAACTTACGTTATAAAAAAATTGTCTTTATCTGGTAGCATCAAAGAACTGCAGTGAAATTTAAAAAATAAATTTATCAAATAAAACGTTGAAATCTTGTAATCCATGTTCGACTGAATTTTGTTTCTGTGTCAAAAATATTGACAGGTTGACATACTAGTGCTATATGTCATAAGCAAGAATTAAATGTAGTAATTGAACGGAGGATGGCTTCAGCACAGAAGAGTTTTCCTGTAAATGAATCTTTTTATTCAGATGATGCAAATTTCTGTGTGTCAATATTTTAGATTTTTATTTGTATATTTTAAATGGGCACCGGATTGTGCGTATACATTTCTGTTTAAAGTCTAGATATGGCGGAAGGTTGTGTGATGGCCACGTCAGATTTTTTTAAATAGAAAAATGATACATCAACAACAAAGGTTATTAGTATTACATCTATGTTTGTTTATATTATGTAGGTCAGTATATTTTTTTTGTGATACATGTTAATTGATTTTAAATACTTTATTACATTCTGAGCGTTGGTTGTGTTGTTGTTTAGAGCTTCTTCCAGTTGGTTTTTGAATTGATGTTGAATTGTGTTCGTACAATCGTACATTTTGGTATTTGGGGCATTCTGTGATTAGGTGTTCAATTGTGTTTTGGATATTACATGTGTTGCATACTTCTGGGTTTGTCCCAGTGGCGGATTTGCCATAAGGCCCAGTAGGCCCGGGCCTAGGGCGGCCAGATATTAGGGGCGGCCAATTGTGGCATAAAATACAATGCATATCCTTTAGTAAGATACGAACCCACGATCTCGCCAGTAGATCGGACTACCATGAATTTCGATACGTTAGTCCTGTCAGGTATCGTATAGTTTTGGTTTCGTGGCGGCTGCAATACCTCGTTAATTTATTAAAGTCAGCTATTTTGCTTTGTGTTTTTTTTCAAAAGTGTTTTGAATTTGTATTATTATTATTGTATTTCCTTTAAGATTTTTTTTTGTTCAAATTCTGTTAAAAATTGGTCGCCTTGCCTCTTTTTACAAAAAAATTCACCTGCAGCGCATTAGAGCTCGCTTCGCCCGGTGTCCTTTTTTGGAGATAAACAAATAGGGTAACCCTAATGTTAGTATTATACTGGGCTGCAATGAGAATGCGAATGAAACAACTGTTATTTCACATACATTTTGTCGTATTTATATGGAATAACAATCAGATGCACTCCTATTATGTCTGTTGTACACCGACAATGTATAAAAGTTGACAAGAAAGTAAATTCATAAATGTAGTACCTAAATGATGGGAGCTGAGAAAAGGGCGGCTGGTACTACACGGCCTAGGGCGGCCAAGACTGCAAATCCGCCACTGGTTTGTCCTCTTGAAGATGTGATCATGGGGAAGTTTGGTGTGGCCTATTCTTAACCTTGTGATAGCTATTTGTTCTTTCTTGTGCTGGTAAGTTTCCATGGATCTGTACTGTTTTTAATTCTTCTTAGTTTGTTATTGATTTCTAGTATCCATTTTTCTTGGCAATTTTCTTTTATTTTTGAGTTTTAAAGTCATAGGATTGTATGTTGTGATTTAGTTCATCTGCATCTATATTGTCTTTACTCTTTAGCTGCTGCATCGGCTGATTCATTACCATGGATTCCTATTTGGGCTATTTGGACTATGTGTGTGTGTTGGTTTATGTCAAAAGTCTGTTTATTTCTTTTTTAATGTTCTTAATTATTGCATTTTTCGGATAGAGTGTGTTTATGCTTTGAAGCACATTAGTGAATCTGTGCATATTGCTAATTTTCAATGGGGGTATTGAGCATTTTGTAAGCAGTGAAAAATTGCGATTGCGTCAGCCGTATTATATACTATCTTGGTTTGGCAGTTTGAGATTTTGGGTATTCTCTCCTTGTACTATCGCTGCCTTTGTTGTTGATTCTGTTTTTGATCCATCTGTGTATACAAAACTATAATCTTCGTACTGGCTATATATGCGGTTGAAGGATGATTTTTTATAATTTTTGTTGTATAGTGTCATTTCTAGGTTGTAGTCTATTTTAGGAATTGTCCAGGGAATTTGGTTGAACAGGTAGTTATTATCTATTTCAGGGAGAAATAGATCTAGTTCAGTGAGAATATGGATTATGTAATTATGGAAAGGGGTTGATTGTTTTATTTGTAATCTTGACTCGGTTTTGTGAAATAGGATTGAGTAGTTTGGGTGTGTAGGGTTACGTAAGACATGATTTGTTTGCGTCTACTCTCTAATGGCATTTACCCTGACTATAAGTAGGCTCTTGATTGGACTGGTCCTATATGCACCGGTTATGATCCGCAGCGCTGTATTTTGTATTGTGTTTAGGACAGATGGTCCTAATGTGCATATACGATGCTGCCGTAGTCCAATTTTGATCTAATTACTGTTTAATATGTGTGCATTTAGGCGTATTGGCAACAGTGATTTCAACCGAAGAAGTTGTGAAAAAGTGCTATAAACAAAATAAGTGTTTTAAACTACGACAAAAATTATTTAAATTTATATGTGCAATATATAGAGAATGTAAAAATGTAATCGTACTATACATTAAACAAAATATTTAAACAAAAGTACGCTATTTATCTAGAAAGTGTTTTAAATAAAATCTTTCTCAATATTATCTGTAATATCAGCCGCGCTCAGCAAAATTTAATTACTACGCGCAATTAGTTTAAAACTCAGAAACAGTGTTCCCAACTCTATTGGAAACAAAAGTATTTTATAATAAAAACAACCAATGGCAACAGTAGAGGATATCAAACATTTGCTACTTTCTCTTAATAACAAAGTTGATAATTTACATAGTTCAATAAATTGTTAAACAATTCAGGCCAAGAAAATAAAAACGAAAATAAGTTTAAGTTTGAACTACTGGAACAAGATCCACAAATAAAGGATAAACAAATCGAGTTTCTACAAACGAAAATACGAGAGAAAAATTTAGTATTTTTTGATATCCAAGAATAAAAAATCTGAAGTGGCCACCACAAGACCTCCCGCCATACCTACTTTATTATTTACTTACTACTACTGCTACTACTTACAAATATATTTTATTTAAACTGCAGAAGAAGATATAAACGATATTTTATTATTGTCACTGTCATGTCATAATAATTTAAATTTTACGTAGTAACAAATGTTAAACGATCATGGACTACAAGATACCGAAATACTAAATAATAAGTATAGCAGATACATAAAAAAATTATAAAATACCAATTGTAAATCATAATCACATTCATAATCTTTCATCTAAAATAAAAAATTGTCTTAAATTAATTATTTCTCGAAATATTTAAAAAAAGTACTACTTCCGGGTTATGAATTGGTACCAAAATTTACTGGGCCCTTAAGATTCGTATTAAAATCTTAAATATAAAATTTGATTTATAAATGTTTGTAACTTTTTGAGTTATAGAAAACGAAAAAAATGTTACACACACACACACACGCACGCACGCACACGCACGCACACACACACACACACACACACACACACACACACACACACACACACACACACACACACACACACACACACACACACACACACACACATAAAATAAATAAATAAATTGATTGCAGAATGTAGGAATAATATAGAACGTAAACTACAAAATATCTTTTTATTTGTTTATAATTATTTATTGTCAAAATAAAGATTTAAACATTAAACATTGCACAACACTAGATTTTTATAAAATTGTGACACGCAAGACTCGCGCAAGACCAAAGTGGTTCGGTAGGAATAAATTGAAATTCGACCGAGTGAGATCGAAATCGCCCTGGTGCTGCAAATCAATGAGATGCATATGAGAGTGTAAACTGTATAGTTATTTAAGTATCCAGGTCAGTAAGTGCTTTCTACCGGTTGAGGATGATTTTGGAGATCGAGACGAAGTCGAGATCTCCAATACATCCGATACCGGTAGGGCACTTACTGACCGCAATGCTTATTACGTTTTTTGCACGATCGGCGCAATAACGAAATTACAATTTAGAAATATTTGAAAATTGTTTTGACATTTTTAGTTGTCAAAGTTGTTTTTTTTGCACATTATTTTTAAAGTAAGCTTTGTTCGTTGTTATGTTGTCATGGACGTACGAAAACAATAATTATTTATTTATCAAGAGATTTTTTCTGTCAGTTCTTTGTAAAATAAAGCAATAATAGTATTTTATTGTGAAAAATGGATGACAGTGACGATTCTGATCTGGAAAATGCATGGAACATAGGATGTTCCTCAATTATTCCAGAAAAATCAAGAGAACGGTATGAAAATACCTATAAACTTTCCAAAGCATGGTGCAGTGAGAGACATTGTCAAACATCACAGAAAAGGTACTCTTGGCCTATTTTGTACGAAGAAGTGATAAACTTAAATCTCCAGAGAGTTTATGGGCTGAGTACTCTATGCTTAAGGCTACAATTTTTTTAAATGATGCGTCCGATATTTCGAAGTTTAAAACCTTAATTGCTTTTCTTAAGAGAAAAAATACCGGATATCGGCCTAAGAAATCAAAAGTTTTTTCTAAAGAAGATATGTTCAAGTTTCTTAAGGAATTTGCCGATGAAGTTTATTTAAATATGAAACTAGGTATGATATTTGGCATAGCAGGGGCGTGCAGAAGGGAGGAATTATATAATTTAAAATTAGAAGATATTCAAGATATTGGGTCCTTTATTATAGTCAATATTCCTAATACTAAAACCAATATTCCGCGAACTTTCACAATTACTACTCAAGGAAGCGAAACTATTAATTATTTGGATATTTATAGAAAATATTTGAAGTTTCGACCAGAAAATTCAAAATCTTCTAACTTTTTCTTAGCAATGCGTAATGGAAAAGTCATTAATCAAGCAGTGGGCAAGAATACAATAGGAAGGTGGCCCTCGAAGATAGCGAAATGCCTGAATTTGTCAGATCCACTTTCTTATACCGGACATGCGTTCAGAAGAAGTTCGGCTACCTTTCTGGCGAACAAAGGTGTTGATGTTTTAGGCCTTAAAAGACATGGTGGGTGGCGCTCGTCTTCTGTCGCTGAGGGATATGTGGAGGATTCTCTCCAAAACAAAATTGAGTTTTCAAAAAAAAATTTAAGTGAAAATGGAGATAAACATTCTACTCCTAATACTTGGACTGCAGCATCGGAGAAGATTATTGCAGCAAACATCCCAATAACTTCGAGTACTTCGACTGTAACTGAAGTATCCAACACGGAAAATATTGTATCGGAGAAGATAATTGTAGCAAACATCCCAATTACATTAAATGCTCCGAGTACTTCGACTGCAGCATCGGAGAAGATTATTGCAGCAAACATCCCAATAACTTCGAGTACTTCAACTGTAACTGAAGTATCCAACACGGAAAATATTGTATCGGAGAAGATAATTGCAGCAAACATCCCAATTACATTAAATAATTGTTCCAATTGTAATTTTAGTTTAATTTTTAATAAATCAGCTTAATTGAAAACTATAAAATTATACATTCATTCTTTATTTACTTACCGCCTCTGAGGCGGTAAGTAATTCACTTACCGCCCAGTAATTGTAAACAAAACCTACTGCCCTGGAGACCCTATCGGTAAACCTCAAAAAATAGTCTGACCGTGCAAAAAAGTAAGTTGCCTGGTTTGTCAGTGTGAATGTTGCACCACAATGGCCTCGCTTGGCCAACTGTTGGTAATATAAGATTAAAACAAAAACTAACGGGCCTGGCGGACTCAGTTTTTTCTATACATGATGGCACTTTAGCTGCTAGAGACAAGAACAAAATACCTAAACAGTTCAGTTATTTTTCAATTTGCAAATATTTACAGAAATGTCAAATTCACAAGTCCACGAGGGAAAGTCTTCGTATATTTCAATGCCCCAGTCCCACTGCTCCCTGTACAGGACGTCAGGTGTGTATGTGTGTGTGAGGCCCGTGCTGGGCTGTGTGACGCGAATCTCACAGCGGAACTCACACAGCCGCTTACTCGACACCGGGATGTACACCAGGACATCTAACCAGGAGTCGCCCAGCCAGTACCAGCACATCGCGGTGCCTGTAGGACAAGTCACGAGACAATGCCGCTGGTCTGTCTTTGTAGCCCGCCATGTGGAGCCGGCACTGTGCGTCACATGCCTCGAGGTGTAGTGCGTACACAACATACCACGTGACACGTTGTCATAGCATATCCAACACTTGGTGCGATGCTTACAGAAGTACAACTCGTGTTTGGTGCACTTGTTTGGGATGTCCTGGTGTGTACAGCCCTCGCTCTGGTTCTCACAGGCTCGCCTGGTGGGAGCGCAGCGCTCGCACCGCCAGCCTTCCTCGTCACGGTACAACTTCACCGTCACTTCCGCCTCGCACCTGGAGCACTTCTCCCGCCGCTCCACTGCCACAGTGAACGTGGCGCCGCCCCAGCCACCCAGCAAGTCCAGCAGGCTGTTGACGTCCAGGCCCAGCGCCGTGGGCTCCTGTAGCGCCAGGCAGCCTTGTGGTGCTACGTCACCCCTCTTAGTTACTTCTTCATCACCGCGCCTGACGTGAAGCTTGTAGCTGAAGTCCTGGGCCATGTCGTCACTGTCCAGGAGGCGCACGGAGTGGTAGATCCGCCCTGACGTCACACAGACCTTGGTGAGCACCAGGAAGAGCAGCTGGAAGGCCTGCAGCAGGTAGTTGTGCAGACTGGACGTGGTGATGTCGTGCATCAGGCTGCAGGGGTTGTCGAGCACGTGGTGCTGGTGCTGCTCCTGGCAGTGCTGCAGGAGCTGACTCTTGGTGCCCAGCCACTCACATCGCGAGGAGCCGAGCACCGGACACACGTACTGCCGGTACGAGCACGTCACTTCGTGTGCGACCTCCTCGAAGCCGACTGTTACCCCGCACCCCAGTTCTCGGTTCTTGCAGGGAAAACGTAGAAGTAGAAACTTCGCCGCGGCTTCGTACTCCTTGTTGCGTGTTGCTGGCCGCTTTGGGGAGAAGCACCAGCCGCACGCCGCCGCCCCGTCGTGCTCCAGGTACACGGGGCTCCGGCACAAATACAAATCACAACTGTGGCATTTTAGTTCTTCGTAAATTTCATCTGGGACGTCCATCTCGTTCTGCAATATAAATTCAAATTATACTACTAGGTACTTAATAGCTATCAATATAACAAGAATATTATGCGATTTATAATACCGAAGATGTTGCTAAACGACGAAATGAAACAGAATCTCTTTAAACAACCGAGATGAGTTAAATTGCATCATAATATTCACGTTATATTCAAAGCTTTATCGTATCATCAACGACGGCAATGTTAAAATAAATCAACAATTTTATCTGTCATGTAGGAACAATTACTTAAAAATTTGCACTGTATAAGTGTTGGTCATATTGTGAGGGACGTTGTTACATCCGTTGCCGTTGCTAGGTTACGAATTCCCGGATTTTTTTTTAATAGTTGTTGATGAAACTGTCATATTTAATTTTTTCACATACCAATCATTGATTGTAATAGTTTGATGAAATAAATGAAATACGAACAATAATAAACGTCTACCGCTCGATCTCATCCCCACAATATTATATTATATGGTTTTATCTAACGTATTAATGTGGTTGGCTTCTAGCCGTTAAAATGGTGAAAAGTATGTTTAGTTTTCCCATTAAAATTGAAGTAAGAATTGAAATTTTCGAATTAACAAAGATATTTTTCAAAAGTGGATGCTCCCTCTTTTCTCTAGCTTCCTTCTTAGTTTGGCTATATTTCTTCTCCGTTTCTGTTAGAGCTCTGCTTTGAGATTGTATTAGAACGGCGCCCAGTGCGTATGTGCTGGCATCCGCGATAATGGTAGATTTGGCTCCTGGGTCGAAAAATCCCAAAGTTTGTGGTTTAGTTAATACATTTTTCAGGCGGACGAATGCATCCTCGTGCTACTTGGTCCTATGAAAACTTGCTTGTTTTCTCAGCAGTTGTCGTAGTAGATCCGTCAATGTTGAGTAATGTGGAATAAATCGGGAGCAGATTCCGATTAATTTTAAAAATGATTGCAACTCACCTTTGTTTTGCGGTGGTCTGCAGTTCTTGATTGATTCCACTTTGTCCTTGACAGGTACAATTCTGTTTTCACATATTTCATTACCCATAAATTTGATAGACTTACGGCCTATTTTACATTTGCCCTCGTTTACTGCCATGCCTAATGTTTGTAGTCTTTGTAGCAAGTGATGCAAATTTGAATCATGTTTTTCCTGCGTTTCTCCGTAGACCAGGAAATTATCAAAGTATACTACTACTCCTTGCAGGTCTGCCGTCCCTGGTTAAAATGCCAGATAAAATGGTAGTTAATACAGATAAAGTTTTAATGAGAATTTATCGTAACTTATGTGCACACGCCGAATTTTATCCGCCGCATGCACAAAGTTGTAATAAAAACTTTATGAGAATTTATGGGATTCTATGAGCCGTAATATTTCTATTGACATTTTATACGCAATGTGGTAATATATTCTATTGGGTTTTAATCTGGATCAATTCGGAACATATTTTATCTGCAATAATTGTAAATTTACGATAAAATTCTTAACGGATTTTATATGCTTCTATGAGAAATGTAATCTATTCGGTTCTATACGCAGAATGGTAATTAATTTTCTATAAGAATTAATACGCAAATATACAATTCGTTATTTTTATACGGTTTTATAGTAATTTCGCTATTAACTTTTAATTGGATTTTATCCGTTTCTATGTGACACACATTCTATTTGATTCTATGAGCAAAGTGGCATACTATTTTCTATGAGAATTTATACGCATTACACACTTTGTGATTTCTATACGGTTTTATAATAATTTCGCTATTAACTTTTAATTGGATTTTATCCGTTTCTATGTGACACACATTCTATATGATCCTATGAGCAAAGTGGCATGCTATTTTCTATGAGAATTTATACGCATTACACACTTTGTGATTTCTATACGGTTTTATACTAATTTCGCTATTAACTTTTAATTGGATTTTATCCGTTTCTATGTGACACACATTCTATTTGGTCCTATGAGCAAAGTGGGATACTAATTTTTATGAGAATTTATACGCATTACGCACATTGTGATTTCTATACGGTTTTATAGTAATTTCGCTATTAACTTTTAATTGGATTTTATCCGTTTCTATGTGACACACATTCTATTTGATTCTATGAGCAAAGTGGCATACTATTTTCTATGAGAATTTATACGCATTACACACTTTGTGATTTCTATACGGTTTTATAGTAATTTCTCTATTAACTTTTAATTAGATTTTATCCGTTTCTATGTGACACACATTCCATATGATCCTATGAGCAAAGTGGCATGCTATTTTCTATGAGAATTTATACGCATTACACACTTTGTGATTTCTATACGGTTTTATAGTAATTTCGCTATTAACTTTTAATTGGATTTTATCCGTTTCTATGTGACACACATTCTATTTGATTCTATGAGCAAAGTGGCATACTATTTTCTATGAGAATTTATACGCATTACACACTTTGTGATTTCTATACGGTTTTAAAGTAATTTCGCTATTAACTTTTAATTGGATTTTACCCGTTTCTATGTGACACACATTCTATTTGATTCTATGAGCAAAGTGGCATACTATTTTCTATGAGAATTTATACGCATTACACACTTTGTGATTCCTATACGGTTTTATAGTAATTTCGCTATTAACTTTTAATTGGATTTTATCCGTTTCTATGTGATACACATTCTATTTGATTCTATGAGCAAAGTGGGATACTATTTTCTATGAGAATTTATACGCATTACACACCTTGTGATTTCTATACGATTTTATAGTAATTTCGCTATTAACTTTTAATTGGATTTTATCCGTTTCTATGTGACACACATTCTATTTGATCCTATGAGCAAAGTGGGATACTAAATTTTATGAGAATTTATACGCATTACACACTTTGCTCATAGGATCAAATAGAATGTGTGTCACATAGAAACGGATAAAATCCAATTAAAAGTTAATAGCGAAATTACTATAAATCCGTATAGAAATCACAAAGTGTGTAATGCGTATAAATTCTCGTAGAAAATAGTATCCCACTTTGCTCATAGGATCAAATAGAATGTGTGTCACATAGAAACAGATAAAATCCAATTAAATGATAATAGCGAAATTACTATAAAACCGTATAGGAATCACTGTGTCTAATTTTCGAAGTGCTTACTTCTCCGCTATTTTTACCTGTGGCTTCTAACTTATACCTTCTACCGATATTCGTATAGAAACAGATAGACTGTAACCAGCAATGAATGGTAAAATACATATTAAGTACCATAGATTCCAATAATATCCGTTCTACTTGTATATCCTATACAAACGGATAGACTTTCATTCTTATATGCGGATAAAAACCAATAAAATATATATCTGGATTTCCAGCAGTTTATGGTAAAACAGGTGTTTCAATACACATATTGATTACCATAGAATCGTATAAAATCCGTTCGACCTGTGTACCATTATATCTCATACGAACGGATAGACTTACATTCGTTAATGCGGATAAAAACCAATAAAATATATATCTGGATTTCCAGCAGTTTATGAGAAAAGAGGTGTTTCAATACACATATTGATTACCATAGAATCGTATAAAATCCGTTCTACCTGTGTACCATTAAAACTCATAAGATCGAATAGACTTACATTCGTATATGCGGATAAAAACCAATAAAATATATATCTGAATTTCCAGCAGTTTATGGTAAAAGAGGTGTTTCAATACACATATTGACTACCATAGAATCGTATACATTTTTTTTTATGTGTTTCTATGTGGCATTCTAATCAGGGCGTACTTTGTTCCATGATCCTTTGGAAAATTTCCGGTGCGCAGTTTATACCGGAAAATAGTTTCTTGACTCGATATAGGCCTTCACTAGTTGAAAACGATGTGATTTTTCTACTTTCTTCGTCCAACTCAATTTGGTGAAAAGCAGATTTTAGATCTATTTCTGAGAACCATTTGCTACCGCTCAAATTAGCTATTAATTCTTTGATTGCAGGAATAGGATGCCACTCTCTTATTATTGCCGCTCGCATGTCGACGCACATCCTTAGTTCCTCTGTTTTCTTCACGGTACAGACTACGAGAGACATCCAACTTGATGGCTCATTCACCTTTTCTATGATGTTGCATCTTAAGAGTTCTTGTAACTTTTCACTTACTGCTGCGTAAGTGAAATGTCGTCTTTCTTGCTGGTTGTGTAACTGGTTTCGTTTTCTCGTCTATTATGAGTCTTAACTGGAAATTCTGAAGTTTACTTATCTTATCATCGAACAGTTAAGGGAATTTTCCTATTAGGTTTCCATCTGGTATCATTTCATTTTCTTCATAAATGTTTCTAAGGAGCAAACCCATTTTTAAAATTCCCAGTTTCTTTGCTGTTTCCTTCCCCAGGATTGGTACTCCTTTTCCATCAGCTAGATAGATTTTTGTCTTTCGTAGTTTTACCCCGTTTTCCAATTGTATATTTGATAAGAATATACATAGAATTGGTATTGGCTCATTACTAGCATATCCAAATACTTTTCTGTCGGCTTTTAGGCAACGTCCCTTTATCTTTTTCTTTTTTAGTGTTTCCCAGCTCTCCTTGTCAATAACATTGCAATACACTCCCGAAACAATCAGAAACTTGGTTTTGACTACACCAACACACGCTTCTATATCACCGGATTCTGCTTCGATGCAAATCTGGTACGTATATTCTGTCGGTTGCTTGTTCTTTGCCATTCCTTACTTTTTTATGTGACTCGTTTTGCATATTTATTTTTGTCTTGCAACACTTCTGATAATGCCCCAGTTTGCCACATTTCAAATATTTCTTGTCTTGGGCGGGACATTAGGATCCTTTCCAATGTGATCATCTGCATCGAATCTGAAACAGCGGATATTTTTATGTATTTTTGTTTCTCATCTCGCTGTATTCGTCTAATTTATTGCTGGTCGAAACCGAGCTTGGCATCTGATTCAATGTTTCCAGCTTGTGTCTCTGTAGTTTCTTGTATTCTTCCTATTTCTACAGCTCGATCTATTGTTCAATTGTACCCTTCTTTTAATAGTTGTCTTCGTAGTTCATTTGATTTACATTTCTATATCAATTGATCTACTATCATTTCGTTTTCTGTAGTTTTGAAATTGCAGTCTCTGCTTTGAGTCCTTAGTCTTGTAACAAATTGAATAACGGATTCAGAGATTGCGTAGTAAACACAGCATAGTAGTGATGGGTCTTTCGTTCATTTTTAGTGAGTCAGTTCATTTCGCTCCGCTCAGTAAAGTGAGTCGTTCATTTGAACGACTCTGTAAAACAGCACTGTGCGTTTCAAATGACACCGTGCTAGTGTGCTGCTCAGCTGAGCTGCTTTGTTCATGTGCTCATGCTCACAGCACTGTGCGCTCGCCTTGTGTGCATGTGCGATGCGCAGCGATGTGCGATGCGCAGCGATGTGGCATGTGCCAAACTGCATGAACCTGAGCATTTTAGTTAGTTGTTAGTTCGCATATTCAATTTACAACCTATCACGTTTTTTGGCATTTCTCTAACTAACTATTGCCAACTGAACCAGCATGTAATACACTATAATGCCTGTTTTAAACGATCTAATTTATTCACCAATAAATAAAGTTGACCTTCAATTTCTTTATCAATAAATTGTCAAGTAGAAAAATAATTTTGTTAGTTTTACATTCGTAAAGTTTTTAAAATATATTTTGAAAATATTAATAATACCAACCTACCGTTATCAGCTCTGTCACTTTACTGTTACTGCCAACAGTGCCAACAAAATTTTACTTTCATTACCTATTAACTAAACACTTCTAAACGAAATGAAATTGGATGAAATGCGGGGAACATCATGGAAAATCGTCATGGTAAATTTGCGTTAGGTTATGAACTTCATTATTTCACGCAACGGTCTTTATTTCACTCTTTTTATTTAATCAAATGTACACATACAAAACTTAATTTATTTAAAAAAAATACAAACCACGTTGTAAATAAATTTCAATATAAAATAGTTTTTACTTGTAATCGCGTATTTTATGCAGTTTAATTTAAAAAAAACTCGAATAAAAATGTGTCAAAATTTGTAACTGAAGTCATTAAATGTCAAAATTTCGAACGCCTCGTGCTGCAAATTTCACATACTTTAGGTAACAACCTTCGTTTCCTTACTAGTTACATAAATAACTATTTTGCCATTATGTAGTGTTTTCTATGAACTACCGTTTTTAATCATGCGTGCAACGTGTTTGTACACGTTTGCTGAATTGTGAACTTCGATTGTGGCGCAGTAATAAGGTGTTAAACATGTAGTTTTTTATACGAATTTTTTTCTCAATTTAAATGTATTCAGATCCTGACTAAAAAATTTTTAAAATGGTTACTGCAATAAATTTTATACCATTATAAATACTGATTCCCAATTTTTTTGGTTTGTCAATAATTTAAATTAATTTTTATTATAATATTATAATTTAAAAAGAATTTATATTAACAAAACCGATAATTTTAATACATTTTTATGATAATATTATAAATTTAATTCAAGCTAATGCGATGTTTTAAATTTATAATATTCTAATGTAAATGAATTTTAACGATTACTGGGGATAATTTAAATTGAATTAAAATTATTATACAGGGTAATTCATCATAACTTGCTATTTTAAAATTGCGTGCCATTCAGGCTGTAGGGATCGTAGTGGGGAGAGAATGATCTCATTCGACAGGTGCACTTTTAAAGTTTTGTTCCTCACCCGGTCAGTCGCCATCATGCGTTGGAGCACGGAACAGCGTGTGTTTTCAGTTGAGTCGTACACTTCCCGGCAGGGCCGGATTAAGGTTCTTTCGGGCCTGAGGCGGTAACAATTTTCGGGCCCCTACAATAAAACATCAAAAAATATATTTTATTATTTTCTAATAAATAAAAAATAAGTATATACGAACAAAACACAATTTAAACAAAAATAAACTCTTAAAATATATACAAAACTCTCTCTTATTTCTAATAATTAGGGTGCAGATTATATACAAGCAAATATGATCAAAATATGCATGCAATATGCATTGAAATAAGTCCAAAATATGCTCAATATCTCCACAAAATTAAACAAATATGCAATATTTTACAAATATATGCATGCATAATGCAGATATGCAACATTTTAGATTTTTACTAATATATAATTTATTTTTATAAATCAGAAAAATACTACATTTTTGTCAACAATGCACAGGAATATCATATAAAATAAACAAAACAACGTATAACTTCTGGACTACGACTTGTGTGTGTGTGTGTGTGTGTGCGTACCTCCTTTAAAATAAATGTAAAAACTACTGTAGGTGCTAGGTGGTATCAAATTTGAGCGATTAAAAATTTTATACATACAAATTTTTTTTTAATTGAAATTTTGGGTTAAAATGTACAAATTATGCAGTTATATGCATTTTTAATAAATATATGTAAAAAATATTGAAATATTTTGATTTGTAAAAAAATACTAATATGCACAATAATACAATATTATGCAAATGCATATAATCCGCACTCTACTAATAATATAAAAAATATAAATATGATTGTAAGTAAATAAATTTGTTGTTTTCATGGTATCTAATTTTAAATGTTTTTTTAAACGATCCGTTGAAATATATTTTTTCTTGCTTTCTTTAATGCAAAGTCTTTTATTAAGGCTATCTGCGTTGATATTATCCATACAATCGCTCTCAACCTCTCAACATATAGCAATGAAAGCGTGTCCAGACAATTCATCGCAGGAAAATTCATCGCGGAAAGTTCATCGCGGAAAGTTAATCGCAGGAAAATTCATCGCGGGGAAAATTCATCGCGAGGTAAATTAATCGCAGGAAAGTTCATCGCGGTAAAGTTCATCGCGGGGTAAATTCATCGCGAGGTAAATTCATCGCGGGCAAGTTAATCGCGGGAAAGTTCATCGCGGAGAAAATTCATCGCGAGGTAAATTAATCGCGAGAAAGTTCATCGCGGGAATGTTCATCGCGGGGAAAATTCATCGCGGGAAAAATTCATCGCAAGGTAAATTAATCGCGAGAAAGTTCATCGCGGAGAAAATTCATCGCGAATATATTTATTGTAGTAATGTGGAATGGTATGTTGTGATATGTTAATCCTTATTGATCACGAATTATTTTATAATATGAAATTTAATATTTTCCCTTACAAACTGCACTTGAAGAAAGTTCATAAAATTCTAACGTTTGCAGGTGTTTTTTGGCTTACAATTTCTATAATAGGATTAAAAAGTCATTTACCATTCGTTCACAACATCAATAGCTAAGAAACAAAAGTGTAATACTGCAAATTTCGAAGAAAGATATAGAAACTCAATAACACTTGAATATATTTAATACCTCAGGCCTCAGGTATACCCAACTGGTGTAACAAAGTTCTGTTGGACTCAATTAGGGTTTTGTTAGTATTGATTAGTTTATGTCAAAAAAACGAAGTTCTGTTGGACTCAATTAGGGTTTTGTTAGTATTGATTAGTTTATGTCAAAAAACGGAGTTCTGTTGGACTCAATTAGGGTTTTGTTAGTATTGATTAGTTTATGTCAAAAAACGGAGTTCTGTGTTGGACTCAATTAGGGTTTTGTTAGTATTGATTAGTTTATGTCAAAAAAAACGGAGTTCTGTTGGACTCAATTAGGGTTTTGTTAGTATTGATTAGTTTATGTCAAAAAACGGAGTTATGTTGGACTCAATTAGGGTTTTGTTAGTATTGATTAGTTTATTTTTTAAAAAACGGAGTTCTGTTGAACTCAATTAGGGTTTTGTTAGTATTGATTGGTTTATTTTTAAAAAAAACGGAGTTCTGTTGGACTCAATTAGGGTTTTGTTAGTATTGATTAGTTTATTTTTAAAAAACGGAGATCTGTTGGACTCAATTAGGGTTTTGTTAGTATTGATTAGTTTGGGTACAAATGTGCAAATCGAAGTGTGAAAATTGGTATATGGGTAGCTGGACATTGTGGTGCGGGAACTTTTATACGCTGTGGTTTTTCGGACGTGTGGTTATGGTTTTTATACGCTGTGGTTTTTCGGTGGTGTGGCATTTACTCTTCGAGTAAGTTAAGTTCAGAAAAATGTTAGGCAAAAATATTTTTTAGTTTTAAAAAATTCAAAAAATCTTGTTAAAAATACCTACTCTTCGAGTATGTTGGGGTTATGTTCAGAAAAATGTTAGGCAAGAATATTTTCTAGTTTTGAAAAATTCAAAAAACCTTGATAAAAATACTCCTCGAGTATGATGTTAGACAAGAATATTTTCTAGTTTTAAAAAATTCAAAAAATCTTGTTAAAAATACTCTTCGAGTATGATGGGGTTAAGTTCAGAAAAATGTTAGGCAAGAATATTTTCTAGTTTTAAAAAATGCAAAAAATATTGTTAAAAATACTCTTAGAGTATGATGGGGTTAAGTTCAGAAAAATGTTAGGCAGAAATATTTTCTAGTTTTAAAAAATTCAAAAAATATTGTAGAAAAACTGTCGTACCTACAATCCCTAAAACCATCGTGCTTTTCAAATGTGCACTTCTGCGCTTATGCAACTGTTGTTAATAACACGCAACATTGTGATTTATTTGTCTGCAAAGAAGAATTTACAGATCATGAATATGTCTTAAATTAATTTTTTGGCGATTAATTATCATCGCGATGAACTTTTACGTAATTAAGTTACATCGCGATGAATTTATTTCGCGATGATCTTTCCCGCGATTAATTTACCTCGCGATGAATTTTCTCCGCGATGAACTTGTCCGCGATTAACTTTCCCGCGATTAATTTACCTCGCGATGAATTTTCCCCGCGATGAACTTTCCCGCGATGAACTTGCCCGCGATGAATTTACCTCGCGATGAATTTACCCCGCGATGAACTTTCCCGCGATGAACTTTCCTGCGATTAATTTACCTCGCGATGAATTTTCCCCGCGATGAATTTTCCTGCGATTAACTTTCCGCGATGAACTTTCCGCGATGAATTTTCCCGCGATGAAATTTCCGGGAATCCAATGAAAGCGCATCTAGCCTATTTTGCCCCATAGTTGATCTTAGGTAATTTTTTACCTGTTTCAACGTGGAAAACGACCTCTCTGCAGAAGCGTTTAATAGTAAAATAAATTTCTAACAAGGTAATAATATTAGGGAATGTGGACCTAACAGGCTACGCAAGTTCAATTTTTTGATTCATTGTGTCAGAATTTGTGTTTTTGCAAAGAATTTGAAAATGTTGAAACTCTTCTCTTAAATTTGATGATTCAATATCTTGTTGATATTTAACAGAAAGCTTTTCAAGTAAATTTGTGTTTTAGAGATATAAACATATATATATATATATAAAATAAAAACCCTTAAGCGGCCGCCTCATGCGCCTAATGGATAATCCGAAACTGCTTCCCGGGACGCCTCATCTCAATTCTCAATAAGAGACTATTTGGAGTGGCCAGCACGCTGGGCCGATTTGGCTCCTTGTGATTTTTTTTATGGGTTTTTTTGAAAACCCGCGATTACGACAACCGTCCAAGGACCCTAGAAGACCTGAAGGCTAACATCCGGGCCGCAATTGCCAACATACCCGCTGCCATGCTGGAAAGGGCTATGACAAACGCCAGAAATCGGCTTATTCAGTGTATAGACAATGGGGGGCGTCACCCACCTGATATGATTTTGAAAATTGGGCGAAACAAAACTTTAGATATGTACATAAATTATAAAATACAAATAAAAAGTTTCTGATTAATAAAATGGGCATTATTGCGTTTTGAAACAAGTAAGTTCTTCATTTTGCTTTTGTTGCCTGTATGTCGCATGTATGTGTCTTATGTGTGTCCATGTGTGAACAGGGCTTTACATTTATATTAATTTACAAATTTTCACACATAAAACTTACCTACCTATACAGAAAAATATCAATAACTTGATAGCGTTGAACAGACAGTTAACAAAATATGATTACTGTTCCTTCCTTCCGCCTTGTTTATTCTTTATTGGAATCTTGAATAAGATAAAATAATTTGAACAACAATTTTAACTACAGTTACCACGTCAGCTCAACTTGGATCCAGTCCGGAGACAGTGCCTTGCCACACCTTGCTACCTTGTTCATTCGTTTTATCGATCGTGTTCACTACGCATGCGATAAATTCTGCAAAAATATCAGCGGTACTGAATCAATGTTATTTGTTTATGTTTTATGTGGTTTACTCAAATAATCCATGCCCTCATTAATAATTTTTTTAAAGCAAGAACGACTATTTATACTCGATCTAAAGAGGATTAAAAATATGTTTGTTTCTATGATCTATTTAAAGTTAAAGATCGGTCCAACATGACGAGTATAGTGCCGCTCTTTCAGTCACCCCCCCCTTGTGACAGTCTCACAAGCTGCCCACAGCGGCGTGTTGTTATGCCTAGTGCACACGGGGAAACTTTTAACAAAGTTTCCTGAAAAAAGTTTCCAGAAAATGGAGATTTTCTTTGAAAAACTATAAATATGTTTATGATCACATGTCACATTTGATGATTTGACAAATAAGAAGTTAGTTGCACTTCACAATGTTTCCTGAAAACGCCTCATTTTTATAGGCGCCGTTAAAACTTTGAAGTTTCCGGAAACTTTTTCCAGGAAACATGTCAAAAAGTTTCTCCGTGTGCACTAGTCATTAGGATCAGTATTCGCGATGCCATCTTAGATCTCAGCGCTGTGAGCGGCCAATATTGGAACCTTCCTACCCGGTATATTTTATGGTTTGACATAAAGTTGTTCAAACCTTTTATAATATTTGTGCGGTAATAATTATTGTTTTAATTTATATTTTCAGTAAGAAAAACTTTATATTTAAAATAAATAAGTAGGTAGTATTAAATAATTATTGGAATAAAAAGTATAAAGTAGGTACCAGTATTTTTATTATTAAGTATTACTTTCCTAATGCCTGTGGCACACCGGCCGAGGAGCATCGAGGACCATCGAGTAACTCCTCGATGAAACGATAGAACGCACCCCGTCCTCGACGAAAAATAGGGGCGCCGCTATTTTCATCGAGTTGTTCCTCGATGAAACGAATGTATCTCATTTCAGACGTATCTTTGGATTTGATTTCGCGCAAAACTTTGATGTATTTGTCACCGATTAAATAGAAATCCATCGCGGACGGGTGCGTTCTTTCGTTTCATCGAGGAGTTACTCGATGGTCCTCGATGCTCCTCGACCGGTGTGCCACAGGCATAAGCGGATACAACATTTTTTCAACATATTTTCACAATCCCTATATCTCCCTTTTAGGCGGGAGGTAAAGATTCAAAATAAATTGATTGCAGAATGTTGGAATAATATAGAACTAGAACTACAAAATATATTTTTATTTGTTTATAATTATGTATTGTCAAAATAAAGATTGTGTCTAAACATTGCACAGCACTAGATTTTTACAAAATTGTGACATGCAAGAATAGAAATAAATTGATATTCAACCGAGCGAGATCGAAATCGCCCTGGTGCTGCAAATCAATGAGATGCATAATGAGAGTGTAAACTGTAAAGTAAGTGCAGCGGCGTAACTAGGATTTGAAGGCCTCCCCGCAAAGAATAATTTGAGACCCCCCCTTCCCCATTTCATTATTAATAAAAAATAGTAAAAAACATATAATATTGTTTTTATTTATATTATTTTTATGAAATAAATTATAATTATTATAGAATACAAATAAAAAATATCAACAACAGAAACGAGTACTAGGTAAAGAATATATTCAAAAATATTGATGTTTAAAAAACAAAGTTACTTAATAACTAGTATAAACTAAATTATATAAGTATTCGTTCTACGGGCTTTTTTATTTGCAAAATCTTTTATAAGGGTTTTTAAATTTAAATTTTCAAATCTCTAATTCACGAAAAAAACTACTTATTAAAATGTGTTCTTTACTAATTTTATTTGTCTTTGTACTGTCTCTGAACCACTACATAATGAAATGGTTAAATTTACTAGGTAGTATAGTGGGAGAGCTACCCCCTACCCTAATACAAATTCTGCGAATATTGAAATAAAAAAATTAAATGTAATCGGTTTTAATATTAACTACTAACCCCACTCTAGGAATCAATAAATTTGCGCGCCTTGGGTTAAAAATTGTATTGGTATAGATAGATGTACCTCGGCGTAAAATACTAAAAATGTTAAATAAATATAAATATTGGAATATTGCATATTTTAATTTATAAAATATTGAATTCGTGCTGACAATATAAATAACAAGTAGTGTTAGATTGTTGTTTTGCTTATTTCATACATTGTTACTGATTTTAATAGAAATTTTTCAAAATTCAAAGATTTTGATATCCGTCCCCTTCCATACGGTGGGATTGGATGAGGCCCCCTTATACTCGGGGCCCCCCCGCATTGCGGGGTTTTGCGGACCCTATTTACGCCACTGAGTAAGTGGGCTGCTTACTGGTTGGCCAGTGTGAATGTTGCACCACAATGATCTGCTCGCTTGACCAAAACTGTTTGTTATATTAGATTAAAACAAAAAAACTAACGGGCCTGACGGACTCGATTTTTTTCATACATGATGACACTTTAGATGCTAGAGATAAGATCAAAATTTAAAAATTAATTTTGAAATTTGCAAATATTTAGAGAAATGTCAAATTCACCAATCCACGATGGAAAGTCGTTTATATCAATGCGCCAGTCACACTCATCCTGGTATGTGACATCAGGTGTGTATGTGTGTGTGAGGCTCGTGCTGGGCTGTGTGATGCGAATCTCACAGCGGAACTGACACAGCCGCTCACTCGACACCGGGAAATACACCCAGAGGGCAAACCCTGCGTTGTGCAGCCAGTACCAGCACATCGCGGTACCAGCAGGACAAGTCACGAGACAACGCTGTCCTGGCCCGCTTGTCCTTGTAGCCCGCCATGTGGAGCCGGCGCTGTGCGTCACGTCCCTGTGCCTCGAGGTGTAGTGCGTGGACAACGTATCACGTGACACTTCCTCATCGCATATCCAACACTTGGTGCTCTTCTGACAGAAGTACACCTCGTGTATGGTGCACTTGTCTGGGATGTCCTGGTATGTACAGCCCTCGTCCTGGTTCTCACAGGTTCGCCTGGTGGGGGCGCAGCGCTCGCACCGCCAGCCACCCTCGTCACGGTACAACTTCACCGTCACTGCCGCCCTGCACCTGGAGCACTTCTCCCGCCGCTCCACCTCCACAGTGCACGTGGCGCCGCCCCAGCCGCCCAGCACGTCCAGCAGGCTGTTGAAGTCCAGGCCCAGCGCCGTGGGCTCCTGTAGCGCCAGGCAACCTTGAGGCGCTACATCACCCCTCTTAGTTACTTCTTCATCACCGCGCCTGACGTGAAGCTTGTAGCTGAAGTCCTGGGCCATGTCGTCACTGTTCAGGAGGCGCACGGAGTGGTAGATCCGCCCTGACGTCACACAGACCTTGGTGAGCACCAGGAAGAGCAGCTGGAAGGCCTGCAGCAGGTAGTTGTGCAGACTGGACGTGGCGATGTCGTGCGTCAGGCTGCAGGGATTGTCGAGCACGTGGTCCGGGTGCTGCTCCTGGCAGTGCTGCAGGAGCTGACTCCTGGTGCCCAGCCACTCACAGCGCGAGGAGCCGAGCACCGGACACACGTACTGCCGGTACGAGCACGTCACTTCGTGTGCGACCTCCTCGAAGCCGACTGTCTCCCCGCACCCCAGGTCTCGGTTCTTGCAGGCGAAGCGTAGAAGTAGAAGCTTCGCCACGGCTTCGTACTCCTTGTTGCGTGTTGCTGGCCGCTTGGGGGAGAAGCACCGGCCGCACGCCGCCGCCCCGCCGTGCTCCAAGTACACGGGGCTCCGGGACAAGTACATCCCACATTTGTGGCATTTTAGTTCTTCGAAAATTTCATCTGGGACATCCATTTCGTTCTGCAATATAAATTCAAATTATACTACTACGTACTTTATCAATATAACAAGAATATTTTGCCATTTATAATATCGAAATATTGCTAAGCGACGAAGTGAAACATAATCTCTTTAAACAGTCAGATTTTGGCTCAAGATCTTAAATATAAAATTTCAGTTCAAAATTCCAACGCGTTTTTAAGTTATGCAACATCCACAGACCGACTTTTTAAAAATTATATTTTTTGGGTTCAGTCGGGTCTAAAACGTGAAGATTCACCAATATCTCAAACTGTCAAAAAATCTCGATTACAATACTTTCCTCTATTACATAGATCGGGGAAGTAAAAATACGTTATTTCTCTATAACCTTACTCACTAGTTATAATTAAAATTGTAGCAATTTAAATTAGGTGCTGCGAAAATTTGTTTGATTTAATACTGTTGTATATAAATTTTGTAAGAATTAAATTTCTATCATTTTTTCCATATACAAACTCGTAACTCGCAGTCTTTATACTTTCCTTTGTCGCGTACCAATATTTTATTACAATCACCAATATATCGCATGTGTTATAAGGTAGGTACCGTAAGGGTAATAAGACCTGTCGGCTAATAAGGCCTAAGTAACAAAAATACAATTTAAAATTATTGTTGTCGCTCAAACTCACCCTCGTAGGTAGCTAACATTCATATAATGGCGCCTCAAACAATCAATTTTGTTGATTCAAGTAAATAGTTTTCATTTTATTTCAAATCTCCCTTATTACCCGCACCTACCTTATATCAAACCAAGTTTGCAAATGTTGATGTATTTCAATACACACACAAAAATATGTTTAAAATATCAAATAATTGTTTTAACTCTTTGTTATTTAATCTTGTTATTTGTAATATTTTTGTATCTCTTTGTATTTATTTTGTGTACTGCTTTCCTGTCCTCTTATATGGCTTTTTACCTGTTGGCCAGTATTTAATAAATAAATTAATTAAATGTTAAAACGGCGTGCTATACATGCATGTGTATTATGTGGGTCCATGCGTGAACAGAGCTTACATTTATATTACTATTATAAATTTTAACAAATAAAACTTACCTACCTATACAGAAAAATATCAATAACTTGAAAACTTGATAGTGTTGAACAGACAGTTAACAACATGTGATTACTGTTTCTTCCTTCCGCCTTGTTTATTCTTTATTGGAATCTTGAATAAGATAAACTAACTTGAACAACAACTTTAACTAGAGTTACCACTTCAACTCAACTTGGATACGGTGACGGTGCCTTTCCCTTGCCACGCCTTGCTAGCTTGTCCATTCATGTTATCGATTGTGTTCACTACGCATGCACTAAATTCTCTCGCTAAATTCTCACATAATAATTAATAATTTTTTTAAAGCAATAACGACTATTTACATTCCATCTAAAGAGGATTAAAAATGTTTGTTTTTATGATCTATTTAAAGTTAAAGATCGGTCCAACACGACGAGTATAGTGCCCCCCTTTCAATCGAGTGCGTGCCACGCCGTCGAAAACCACGCGGTCTAAAGTCCACCCCGTCGAAACTCACGCCGTCGACAAGCCACCTCGTCTAATAGTTCCCCCACTCCAGTGTGTCCATGTCGAATAAAATGTAAAATGTCCACGCGGTCTAATGTCCACCCGGTCTATTGTCCACGCCGTCGAATCGTTCCCCCACCACAATGAGTCCACGTTGTCTAAAATGTCCACGCGGTCTAACGTCCACCCGGTCTAATGTCCACGCCGTCGAATCGTTCCCCCACCACAATGAGTCCACGTTGTCTAAAATGTCCACGCGATCTAACGTCCACCCGGTCTAATGTCCACGCCGTCGAATCGTTCCCCCACCACAATAACGAAGTGTATGTGTATTTAGTTACACCGGAGAGTATTAGGTGGCACTAAGCACTTCAATCAATTCATGTTACTGGGTTATAAAGTACTGCAATTGCATCCATATTGATTTCAAATTGATATGTCAAATTCTTTTTTTTTTTTTTTAATATTTATTTACCAGACCAACAAATATAAATGTTATACATGGTATTGTTGAATATGTATATATTTCAGTTACATTGTATGGCATTAGTGGAGTCGATGGGTTTCATCCTCCTGTGGCAGTGTTTGTGATGTCTGTGGCTATATTGGGTTCTTCAGTGTAGTTGTAGCTATTGGGTTTTTGTGTTTCTCAGTTTTTAATCACTACTGTTTGTTGATTCTTCTTCAGATGATAGCAGTAGATCTTGCGGTAGTCTTTTCCTAAGTCTAATGTTTTTGCTTCTTTTGCCTAGTTGATAATGCTGTGCGCCTGAGCACTCGTTCATAAAGTTTAGGAATTTCTTTGTGGTTTTTTTGATGTGTTCTTCTATGGTGTTGAGACCCATTTCCCGGTGTAATTGGGAGTTTCTAATGTACCATGGAGCATTTAGACCAATGCGTAGTATTTTGTTTTGCAGTGTTTGTATTTTATTAATGAACGTTTTTGCGGCAGTGCCCCAGATTGGGCAGGCGTATGTTACTACGGGTCTTATTATGGACGTGTATATGAGTTTTACGTACTCTGGTTTTAATTTGGTTTTCCTATTGATTATTGGGTATAGCATTCCGAGTCTTTGCTTGCCTTCTTTAACTTTTGCTTCTATGTGTTGCTTCCATGTCAGTTTGGTGTCAAATCGTATTCCTAGGTATTTTACTGATGAGTTTCTTGCGTTCCATCGTATTTCAGTGTCATTAATGATGATGTGTCTCGTTTCGGTATTTCTTTTGAGGCTGAATATTTTGGTTTCGCATTTTGATGCATTTATGGACAATTTCCATTTGTTGAACCAGGCACATATGTGGTCTACGGCAGCTTGTAGATCTTCGGCAGCTTTATTTAAGTTTTCATTTTGTGCGATTACTGCAGTGTCATCTGCATACATCGCCAGTGACGTCATATTTGGGGTTGGTAGATCTGCCATATAGATGTTGAATAGAATTGGGCCTAAAATGGAGCCTTGGGGGACGCCTGCCTTGATGTTTCTGATTGTGGAGTAGTCGTCTCTGATTTTTACACTAAAGGTCCTCTTGGCAAGGAATGATATTAGTATGTTCAATAGATATGAAGGTAGGTTTAGTGTTTTTAGCTTTATTATTAATCCTTCGTGCCAGACTCTGTCGAAGGCTTGTGCGACGTCAAGGAATGCAACAGTAGTATATTTTTGTTCTTCGAATCCTTTTACTATGAGTTCGGTGAGTCTCTGCAGTTGGTGATTGGTTGAATGGTGAGATCTGAAGCCAAATTGGTGGGGAGGTATTATATTGTTTTCTGTCAGTATTTTGTCTAGTCTCGTTTTTATTATTTTTTCGAAGAGTTTGGAAAGATTTGGGAGAAGACTGATTGGTCTGTAGCTGGATGGGTGGGATTTATCTTTTCCTGGTTTATGGAATACGATAATTATGGCATGTTTCCAGGTGGTTGGGAAATAATTTTTATTTAAACAGGAGTTTAAGATAGTAGATAGGAAGGCGAGCCCTTTTTTTGGTAGATTTTTTAATATTAGGTTGGTAATTTGGTCGTGCCCAGGAGTTTTCCTATTGTGTAATTTGTTTATGATTCGTTTTAATTCACTGGGTGATGTGAATTCGATTTGTTTATTTCTGTTTTTATTTGATATTGGTGTGTTTGTTTCGTTTGTATTGTTTTCTGCCGGTCCTGGTAGGGAGAAGACTTCTTCGAGATGATTTGCGAATACTTCGCATTTTTCAGTATCTGTTGTGAATGTAGCATTGTCTCTGTGTATGACCGGGATTATTGTTGGTTTTTTCAGTATGCGTTTGGTTGCTTGCCATAGGGTATTATCTTGTGAGTTGAGATTTGCTAAATATTGTTGGTATGAGTTGATTCTGTAAATATGTAGTTCTTGATTAACTTTGTGTGTCAAGCGATTTAATTCTGTTTTTGTGGTTCGATCTCTGGTGTTTTGCCATTTTCGTCGTAGTTTGTGCTTTTGTTTTATTAATTTCGAGATATAGTCTGGTGTTGTATTATAAAGTATTTTCCTTTTGGTATTTGGTATCTGCGCATTTAGTGTTGCTTCTTGTAGTGTAGTGGTGAATTGATTTATTGCAATATCGATATCTTCATTAGTGTGCAACGCAGGTGGTGGAGTAAGTGTAGATTTTAGGTTTTGTTGGAAGGTGTTCCAGTCTATATTTCTTACAGTTGTAGATGGAGTAATTGAGTTATGCTGGTGAGTGTCATTTAGTGTTATCATACTGGGTATGTGATCTGAGTCTAGTTCGTGGAGTATTGTTTGTTTGATTATTTGGGAGTTTATATGTTTGTATAGCATTATGTCTAATATATCCGGACGGTGATCTGGTCTGTAAGGGAAGTGTGTGGGTTCGGTTGGAGCGAGGATATTTATTTCTGAGTGGTTTGTGAGAATATTTAATAGTTTGTTGCCGTTGGGGTTTGTTGTTAGGCATCCCCATTCTTTGTGTTTACAATTTAGATCGCCTAAGAGTATGGTTGGTGATCTTATTTCGAAAAGCGATGTGATATCTTCGTTAATTAGGCGTTTATTTGGGCGATGATATGCAGCCATTATGTTTATATTTTTGTTATCCTGAAGATTTATGTTTATAGCAACAACTTCTAAGTTAGTTGTTTGTGGAAGGGGTATTTCATGGTATTTTAGGGATTTTTTAATAAAGATTGCTACTCCTCCCGACGCAAAGGGAGTGTCTCTATCTTTACGTACATTAGTGTATCCTGGTATACTAAATTTTTGTGTTCCTATTAAATGCGTTTCTGTGATACATGCTATGTCTATGTTGTGACGCTGTAGGAAGTCTATGTAAGTTGCTCGTTTTTCCCTAAGACCATCTGCGTTCCAGTTGACTAATTTGATATTCTGAAATATGTTTGTATTATCCATAAATTTAGTTAAATAGGGATGTGAGAAGTGTTGTCAAGAATGATTTGATTTGTTCAGTGTAAGGTTTGATAATTTCGATGATTTTCGAGAGGAAGTAGGATAGGGGATTTTCATTTGTCTGTTTATTTTGATTTTCGGTTGCTGTTGCGTATGATTGGTATGTTTGGCGGGAGGTTGAGGGTTTTGGATGATTTTGTGCTGTATTTGGTTGTGTCGGAAAGTTAGGTTGATTGTTTTTGTTTATGCGATTTTTTATGTTTTGGTATGTTTCACATCCTTTCCAGTTGGCGGGATGGTCTTTGAGGCAGTTTGCGCATTTCGGTTTTTCTTTGCGGTTTTTGGTACATTTTGACCAGTGATGCTTTTCACCGCATTTGTTGCATCTAGGGTCTAGCCTGCAGAAATTTTTTGTGTGGCCGTAGTTTTGACAGTTATTGCATTGTGGTATATCATTTGATTTTCGTCTCGGTTCCACAGTAACAATTGCGTGCATAATGTGACGTAAGTTGTATATTTCCATTGCGTCATCATTTTTTATTAGATCTACGGCACAGAGTGGGGTTGGGTCTTTTTTTTTGTTAAGCAATCTAACTACTTTCATTATTGGATAATTTTTAATTAGTTCTTCTTTGATTTCTTCTTCTGTTAGTGATATTGCTACGTTCCTTATTACTACTGACATCCTATTGTTGTTTGGTGAACTAAATGTGAAGAATTTTATGTTATGGGAGTCATAGTACGTCACTAGTGTTCTATAATCTGTGCTTGTGGTTACGTTTATTTTAATTGAGTTATTTCCTAATTGTTTTATAGTATATTCATTTGTTACTAATATTTTTAGGTCATTAGTGATAGCTTTAAAGTCGTTTACTTCCTGTACATAAATTGGTGGTATTTTTTGTTTATTATCTGAGGTGTTTTGGTCACTTACCTCATTTGTTAGTTGTTCAAATCTATTTTTGGTAGGAATTATACATTGGTATTTATTAAGTGTGTTTGATATTTGTGATGATGCTCCTCTTTTTTTGGGGGTTGAGAATCCTTCACTGTGACTATCAGAGTTTTCCTGTGTTTGAGTTATCATGGGTTGGTTTATTTCACTTTGTGCTGTTGTGTTTAGTGATGTAGTTTGTACTGTTGTATTTGGTAGTGTTGTGTTTGGTGGTATTGACATTTGCGCTATTGCGTTTGGAGGTGTTGCCATTATGTTAACTAGTTGCTGTTGTGATAACAAATTTCTTTTTATTTTAATAATTTGCCGTGAGGGGTCCCCCATAGGGGAGGGCCCTGGTGTTTAATGTTTTTAGCACTTTTCACCAGTAACACTTAATTTACTTATTCAGTATAAAAAGTTTATTTTCACTTGATTAGTCCGTTGTCGATGAGAGCGCGCGAAAAGAAGATAGACACGACTGTTCGCTGTGGTTGCTCAGGGTCAACTGATGTCAAATTCAAAATTCAAAAAACAAAACAGTTGTCATTTCTGATAGTTTCAAAACAATTTATTGTTTTAATAATTGAATGCTTCGTGTTGAGTGAGACAGTAGACTGATGCGCATTAGGTTTTGCGCATTGTTGGTGGCAACAGGAAGTGAAGTAAACAGACCAATCCTGGCGATGCGCGCGAATTTTGACTTTGTACAAATGTTCAATTTTTAAAATAGGAATAATAAAAGCGTCATTTCCGAAAGGTGTTATGTGTGTTATTATTATATGCCTCACTAGAGAAGGAAGAGTACCTATGACATAGATAATTTAATATGATTAGTATGTGTGTATCGGTGTGGATAAAATAATACTTCTGGTGGGATTCTGTGCAAATCTGTAAGTTTTACAAATTTGAAAATCTTTAAATATTGAACAAAATCACATCAATATTTGTTGACAAATATAAAAATGTTCATATGCTTATAAATTTTGTTTAATATTTATAGTTTTATAGATCTGTAACAAAACAACTACAGATTTTCAGAGAATCCTACTATTAGTTGCTATAAATATCTGTACCTAACACATTTTCATTACTTCCGCTTAGAAGTGGGTTAAAACAAATTGATTATCATCGTACTGCTTTGCAACAGAACATATAGGTACATTATAGAATCTTAACGCAAGTTACGTAGGTGTAGGTAGGTATCTTATTTTTTAAATTATTTCTTAATTATAAGTATTTAAGGCAGAAATTATAATTCCTTCTTGAGATAATATAGGTCTGAAGTAATATTATCTAAACACTTAAAAAAATACAATATACAAGAATCAAAGTGACAAAGTAGTGTAACGCGGCAAACTGTAGGACCGAAAAATAAACTACGTTGTGTAAATTATTTAAAAAAAATCTGACGTGGACACCACATGACTTACTTGTACGCCTTGTTTGTTCATACTTTTCTTAATAACTAAAATGTAGAATAATATAAAAAATTCTTTTAACTTATTATACTAGTATACTCACAAATATATTTTATATTGGAATTCTAGGCAGTTCTATAACTTCTATAAGCGTATCTATAGTAACTTATAGACCGATCTTAAAAAATGCTATTCTGGGCAAACCTATAGCTTACAGATTTCTATAAATATCTTATAGATTTCTATAAATTTATAGACAGCTACTGCCTCACCATAAGTACGTTATGAAAATATTGACATGTGTCTGAAATATTGAAAAATGAATCATAACTAGCAAATTTTACAATTTCAAACCAATTATCAGAAGAACATTATTGCTGAGAAATATATGTGTATAGAATGTTATATATTTTTAAAAATTTGCTTCATAGTTTATAAAAATATCATCATGATTGGAAATCGCTTGGAAATAATACAGTAAAATTTAGGAGTTCAACTGAATTCATTCAATATGAATGACAATGATTATTTTAAACATAGTTTGATTAATTAAAATCTCTGATAAAATATTATCAGTGGGTAGTAGTAGTTTACAAGGTTCTTGCACTATCCCCTATTGCATTTAATTTATTCTCTAGATATATTTGTCTTCGAGTTTGAAGTATTATAGGTACAGCTTGAAAACTATAATAATAATTTTTATTTTACTTTATCTATAAATAAAATTAATTAATTAATTATTGTGTTTGCTGTATTTTGAATTCTTCACTAAAAAAATCTTTAATTATGTAGCATATTATGTTTTACCTCATATTTTCGAAATATATTCTCGAATTTTATGAGCACGTGTCATGTGTATTTCATTGTGTCAAATTTGTATAATCATTTGTCGCGTCAATGTGACAATGGCCTTCTTCAAAATTAATAATAAAATAGAAATAACAAGAAAATATTTCATAAGATTTTGCATGTTTTGCTGCAAATTTTGTTAAGTATGTTTTTATTTTTATACTAAAATATTATTTCTTTTCAAGAAAAGCATGGTACAATAATTAATTCATTATTTTTACATGTTACAAAAATAATAGTATGGAACTATTGGTAATACTGTTTTTAAGATTCTATAAGAAATATTTACAGATGTCAAAAGTTATAGACATGCAGTCAGAATACCATTTTAGCGAATTCTATAAGACTGTCAGTTACGGATTTTCTATAACTTATAGATCTATAAGTTTATAGAATTTTAAGATAATGCTCAGAATCCCACCATTGTCATTTTATTTAAACTGCAGAAGAAGATATAAACGATATTTTACTATTGTCACTGCTACTGTCACTGTCATGTCATAATCATTTTAATTTTACGTAGTAACAAATGTTAATCGATCATGGACTACAAGATACAGAAATACTAAATTATAAGTATATACTTTAATTATTCTTAAATGATAGAAGATACAGAAAAATTTATAAAATACCGATTGTAGATAATAATCACATAATCTTTCATTTAAAATTAAAAAAATTGTCTAAAATTAATTATTTATCAAAATATTTTTAAAAAGTACTACTTCCGGTTTATAGACTGAAACCAAAAATAGGAGGTGCACAACTAGATGCTATAACAGTCCTAAATACAAAATTTCAACTTTCTACGTCTAACCGTATTTGAGTTATGCGACACACATACGTCCGTACGTACGTACGCACGTACGTACGCACGTACGCACGTAAGTACAGACGTCACGACGAAACTAGTCATAATGGATTCAGAAAAGGTCAAAACGGATATTTCCATCAAAATCTGAAAACCGAAATTTTTCGCGATTACAATACTTCCTTATTACTCCGTACAAGGAAGTAAAAAGTAACCCAAAAATTAACGGTTCTAGATACGTAGTAGTTATCACACAGTGGAACAATATTTGAAGAAAGAATCATTAAATAATCCTCAATGAATCCATGTATGAACACATGAACAATTGAACAGGGCTGAAGTCTCTTTACAGTAATATTTTCGGCCTTAGACCATATACATAATATGTTGTAGGCACGTAACGCCTATTTAAATGTACAGTGGGTCTTGATTCTTGAATGTCAGCGGGGTTGTATGAAGTGATATTTTTAAATGACATTTACTGCTAATTCTTGGATTCTTTCATTCTTGTTGTCATCTGTCACAATTTTGTGTACTTAGAAGTTATCTTGTGCATTTTGATTGTATCTAGGTATCTATGGTCGAAGGTTCCGGTATATGAAGTTTAATTTGTAATGTAATATAGTATATAATAAATAAGCAAGTCTCTTTTATTACTGTTTTTATTTCCACTGATCACAAATAAAACATAATCGAACACAACCGACAAAGTAATCCAAGTAGAATAAAGAACTAGATAGGTAGGTACTTAGAAGAAGTTATTGCAAATTATACTGAGAGAGAATTATGTCACCAAAAAAATGAACAAAAAACTGTACAACTGCAATATATCACTGCAACCACAATACCAAAATGGACACTATGTGCATACGACATAAGGGCGCGGTTAACTATATAGGTGTCCGTTTTTGTAACGTAACTTGCGTTAAGATTCTATATAATGTATGTACCTATATGTTATGTTTCAAAGTATCATACAAAAGTATGAACCGAGGTATGAACTCATATAATAACTAAAAACATGCAGGACCAAAGAATAAAAAGCAAACATCATAGTTGTACTCGAGCTAGAAATAATTATTGATTTCGTAGTTCGTCGGTCTAACTTTGATAATTTATATTTGTTGCGATGAAAAAATCAAGCAATATATTTATGTAGTACAAAAATCTGATGTGGCCAGCACACCCCCGCCGTATCTAGAAATTATAAACATAAACAGATTCATTCTCAGGAAAATTCAAATATTAATGATAATCAATTAATTTTAATCCACTTCTAAGCGGAAGCAATGAAAATGTGTTACAGATATTTATAGCAACTAATGGTGGAATTCTATGCAAATCTGTAAGTTTTACAAATTTGTAAATCTTTAAATATTAAAGATAATCACATCAATTTTTGTTAATATAAAAATGTTCATTTAATTATAAATTTCATTGCAATTTTGATAGATCTGTAGCAACAACAGATTTGCACAGAATCCCACCAGAAGTATTATTTTATCCACACCGATACACATATACTAATCATATAACACTGGATCGACTTCAAGAATCAGGTCTCACACTTAACAAAGACAAGTGTCAATTTGGTGCAAAGAAGCTAACTTTCTTTGGGTATGAATTTACTAAAACCGGCATGAGGGCAGATCCTAGGAAAATACAAGCTACCAACACCAAAGACAGTGTCAGAAGTAAGAAGTCTTCTTGGAATGATAAATTACTGTGGCCGTTTTATTCCAAACTTAGCCACACGCACACTCCCATTACGACGATTACTGGTCAAAGATGTAAAATGGCATTGGCAGAAGGAAGATCAGCAGGCGTTAGACACACTAGTCACAACTAGCCAGCAATCAGGTAAATTCTTACTTTGATACTAATAAACATACTCACCTCATTGTAGTCGCTGGTCCAGAAGGTCTTGGCGCGATACTGTGCCAACCAACAAATGAAACTGCCGGCATCGTTGCGTGTGCAAGCAAATCACTCACAGCAACAGAGCAACGATATTCCCAAATTAAACGAGAGATGTTAGCTATAACCTGGGCAGTAAACCATTTCAAACTATATCTGTTTGGATCAACATTCACGATCCACACAGATCACAAACCGCTCGTGAGCATTTTCAAGAATACGAGAACACAAACAGCACCTCGACTTGATAGACTACGTTTGAAATTGCAAGGTTACAACTACGAAATAGTACATATTAAAGAAATGTATAAATATTATTAACTGGGTTTGAAACTAGTACCTAGGAGCCGAAATTTAATAAATAAAAAACAGACTTAATTTTTATCCTTTCATTAAACGTATCCAGTCAAGAAGCATCATCGATTCATTAACTGGATATAATATAGTAAGGTACCTAATAATAAAACAAAAATTGTATCTACAAAGAGCTAATTTGATTTTAATGCCAATCGACATATCAAAAACCAAATTCACATATAACAGTCAAGGCGGGATGTTATGTGCTGTCCACATCAGATTTTTTCCTATATTATGATTTACAAATCGTGGTAGGAAAAATTATATATTTTTGAAAAATAATTTTCCTTTATTGATAAGATATATAGAAAAGATCTTAAATAAAATATTGTAAGAGGTAATTTGTTCTTTCAAATGTCGCATGACAAACTGTAACTATAGCAGTATTTACTATATTTTTTGAAAAAATTGTTAGAATGCTTCAAGAAAATACCATTTCCGGTGGGCAGATTATTACCAAAATCTTTTCAGCTCTTCATTAAGATGTGCAAAAAAATGTATAATGCATATTATATTTCTATGTTCAGTAGAATTTGAGATAATGAATCAGAACGAAAGCGCATAGTAGGCGCACATACAGACTTTCATACATACACACGAACGCACGATTTTTTTCACGATCCCTATACCTCCCTGGGCGGGAGGTAAAAATACAAAATAAAATGATTGCAGAATGTAGGAATAATATAGAACTAGAACTACAAAATATCTTTTTATTTGTTTATAACTATAACTATGTATTGTCAAAATAAAGATTATGCCTAAACATTCAACATTGCACAACATTAGATTTTTATAAAATTGTGACAGGCAAGACCAAAGTGGTTTCGGTAGGAATAAATTGAAATTTAGCCGAGTGAGATCGAAATCGCCCTGGTGCTGCAAATCAATGAGATGCATATGAGAGTGTAAACTGTAAAGTGGCCTGGTTAGTGGTTTGCCAGTGTGAATGTTGCACCACAATGGCCTCGCTTGGCCAAAACTGTTGGTAATATAAGATTAAAACAAAAACTAACTGGCCTGACGGACTCGCTTGTTTCCATACATGATGGTACTTTAGCTGCTATAGACAAAAACAAAATTAAAAGTTCAGTTATTTTACAATTTGTAAATATTAACAGAAAACTCAAATTCACCAATCCACGAGGGAAAGCCTTCGTGTATAAAAATGCTCCAGTCCCACTGGTCCATGTACATGACGTCAGGTGTGTATGTGTGTGTGATGGCCGTGCTGGGCTGTGTGACGCGAATCTCACAGCGGAACTCACACAGCCGCTCACTCGACACCGGGATGAGGACTTTGAGGTCAAACCCATAGTCGTACAGCAAGTACAGGCACATCGCGGTGCCTGCAGAACAAGTCACAAGACAACGCTGCCACCGCTCGTTTGTCCTTGTAACCCGCCATGTGGAGCCGGCGCTGTGCGTCACGTCCATGTGCCTCGAGGTGTAGTGCGTGGACCACGTACCACGTGACACGTTGTCATAGCACCAACACAGTGTGCGCTGCTGACAGAAGTAGTCCTCGTGTTTGGTGCACTTGTCTGGGATGTCCTGGTATGTACAGCCCTGGGCCTGGTTCTCACAGGCTCGCCTGGTGGGGATGCAGCGCTCGCACCACCAGCCGTCCCAGGAACGGTACAACTTCACCGTCACTTCCGCCCCGCACCTGGAGCATTTCTCCCGCCGCTCCACCGCCACAGTGCACGTGACGCCGTCCCAGCCGCCCAGCTCGCTCAGCAGTCTGTTGACGTCCAGGCCCAGCGCCGTGGGCTCCTGTAGCGCCAGGCAGCCACCAGGTGCTACGTCACCCCTCTTAGTTACTTCTTCATCACCGCGCCTGACGTGAAGCTTGTAGCTGAAGTCCTGGGCCATGTCGTCACTGTTCAGGAGGCACACGGAGTGATAGATCCGCCCTGACGTCACACAGACCTTGGTGAGCACCAGGAAGAGCAGCTGGAAGGCCTGCAGCAGGTAGTTGTGCAGACTGGACGTGGCGATGTCGTGCGTCAGGCTGCAGGGGTTGTCGAGCACGTGGTCCGGGTGCTGCTCCTGGCAGTGCTGCAGGAGCTGACTCCTGGCGCCCAGCCACTCACAGCGCGAAGATCCGAGCACTGGACACACGTACGGTTGATACGAGCACGTCACTTCGTGTGCGACCTCCTCGAAACCGACTGTCTCCTCGCACCCCAGGTCTCGGTTCTTGCACGGGAAGCGTAGAAGCAGAAGCTTCGCCACGGCTTCGTACTCCTTGTTGCGTGTTGCTGGCCGCTTGGGGGAGAAGCACCGGCCGCACGCTGCCGCCCCGCTGTGCTCCAGGTACACGGGTCCCCGGGACAAGTACAACTCACATTTGTGGCATTTTAGTTCTGCTAAAATTTCAGCTGGGACGTCCATCTCGTTCTGCAATATAAATTCAAATTAGACTACTAGGTACTTTATAGCTATCAATAAATAAGAATATTTTGCGATTTATAATACCGAAGATGTTGTTAAGCGACGAAGTGAAACAGAATCTCTTTAAACATCCGAGTGGGGTTAAATTTCATAAAATTCACGTTATATTCAAAGCTTTATCGTATCATCGACGACGGCGATGTTAAAACAAATGAACAATTTTATCTGCCATGTAAGAACAATTACTTAAAAATTTGCGCTGTAGAGGTTTTGGTCTTATTATATGATTGTATCTATCGAATTAAAGTTCGTAGGTAACTAAAGCCTGATTTATAGATTGACGCTCCGTTTACGAAACGCAAACGTTCCCACTAACGCAAAACATGAACTAATTATATCAGATGGCATCATTTATATTATTCCGTTCGCGTTATTAATTAATTAATAATTCAATATTAATCATTTTCAATACTTCTTATTATACACATCTATCATCTGTCAGATTTACGTTGCCATGTCGTGAATACAGATAATTGTTCACTTGACGCATGCACTTTGTATAAAATAGTACGTAATTTTGACATAAAGTTGAACTGATTCCAACTTTACGTTTTTCTTATGTATCTACATAAACGTATGAAATACATAACGACATTGTGAACACGGCCATTTAAATCCATTACTTAGTTCAACTTTATGTTTATGTCATTTCTTATGTAGTTCTTATGCTTATCTCATTGTGAATTGTTCACACATGGGCACACAGCGGACACTCTTAAGAAATACTGTGTGTGTGTTGCTTGCTGAAACAATCAATTTTGAGGCCACAAACGTTCCACACGTTCTTCATTTAACTTTTGTTGCCTGTGTGTCGCATGTATGTGTCTTCTGCGAGTCCATGTGTGAACAGGACTTTATACATTTATATTCTTATATTACTACAAATTTTAATAAATAAAACTTACCTACACAGAAACAGTTGCAACAATAACAGAATGTGATTACTGTTCCTTCCTTCCGCCTTGTTTATTCTTTATTGGAATCTTGAATAAGATAAAATAACATTAAGAACTTTAACAAGTTACCAACTTGGACTGGATCTTGGATTGGATACGATGCCTTCTGCCCTGCGCCCTACCTTTCCATTCGTGTTATCGTGTTCACTACGCATGCGCTAAGTTCTCACATGTTCTACAAAAATGTCAGCGGTACTGAAACAATGTTACTTGTTTATGATTTTATGTGGTTTACTCAAACAGTCAATGTGCTCATTAATAATTTTTTAAAGTAATAACGACTATTTATACTCCATCCAAAGAGGATTAAAAATATGTTTGTTTTTTGGATCTATTTAAAGTTAAAGATCGGCCCAACACGACCAGTATTAATGCCCCTTTCAGTCGCCCCCACCCACGTGGCAGTCCTACAAGCTGCGCACAGCGGCGTGTTCGGCATGTTGATGTTAGGGTCAGTATAGTTTAAAAAGCCTATAGCGAGTTTGTTGTTTAATCACAGTTTGTACCAAAACCGAGTATGTGGGACTCAAGAAGAGTATGAGGTTCTTTATTAAGTACAGTTCAATCAGAGCTTCTATACCAAAACCGATTTTGTGGGACTCAAGAAGAGTATGAGGTTCTTTATTTAGTTCAGTTCAATAATTATAGTTTTGCCGGTAATTTTTACCTTCACGCTGTGTTAGACAACGCCTATAACAGGCTGTTCCACAACTTAGGACAAAAAAATAAAGGGTATACACTGTACGACGTGCTGATCATGAAACAAAAAGATTTTTTTTTTAAATTCGCAAAAAAATTGCATCGTATTTCAAGCAAACATTTTTTGTCGGTAGTTATTTTTAATAATTTTTTTCAAATCTTCTACAATGAGAATAATTGTTTACATAATATTTAATACTTATAAATGTCTAATATTGTGTAAAACCAGTGACAAAAAAATGTTTGTGTTGAAATACGACGCAATTTTTTGCGAATTTAAAAAAAATCTTTTTGTTTCATGATCAGCACGTCGTACAGTGTATACCCTTTATTTTTTGCCCTAAGTTGTGGAACAGCCTGTTATAGGCGTTGTCTAACACAGCGTGAAGGTAAGAATTACATTATGACCTCACATTTCGAATTTGTTAAGTTTTATATAAAAACCATTGTTTCAGAACCGCTGGAATAATCCAAACACTGTGTTACAAATACGTATGCTGCCATCTAGCGGAAAAAATCAAATTTAGGCAAGACACCGTACTAGAGTTTTACCCCTACTTCAATAATTAAAAATATATACCTGTGTTTCGCAAATACTCGTAAATAAATACAGAAGAAATCAAAACTAGTTGAGTAAACTGTCGCTGCAACAGTGAATCACAAAATGATAAAGTCTCGAGCCAAAACATGTTTCGTTTGTACCGTATTTGGAGGAGGTACACATTTCGTTACTAGGAAATTGTCAAACGGACTCCGTTTAAAAATAGAATTTTAACGGATCTGGCAAAAATTTCTATTCAGAAGGGCATGTTTTTACGGACCAGTTAAAATAAAAAATTTAAACGGACACCGTTTAGGTCTACTGTGAACAGATATGCATATTTCGTTTTGTAAACAGTGTTCCCAATAATTGCATAATTATTGTTACCTACATTAATTTGTCATTGTACTTCAAAATATTGCAGACAATTTGGACGAAATTAGCGGAAAAAATCAAATTTAGGCAAGACACCGTACTAGAGTTTTACCCCTACATAATTATTATTTTTTGATACCCAAGAATAAAAAATCTGAAGTGGCCACCACAAGACCTCCCGCCATACCTACTTTATTATTTACTTACTACTACTGCTACTACTTACAAATATATTTTATTTAAACTGCAGAAGAAGATATAAACGATATTTTATTATTGTCACTGTCATGTCATAATTTAAATTTTACGTAGTAACAAATGTTAAACGATCATGGACTACAAGATACCGAAATACTAAATTATAAGTATAGCAGATACATAAAAAATTTATAAAATACCGTTTGTAAATCATAATCACATTCATAATCTTTCATCTAAAATATAAAATTGTCTTAAATTAATTATTTCTCGAAATATTTAAAAAAAGTACTACTTCCGGGTTATGAATTGGTACCAAAATTTACTGGGCCCTTAAGATTCGTATTAAAATCTTAAATATAAAATTTGATTGATAAATGTTTGTAACTTTTTGAGTTATAGAAAACGAAAAAAATGTTACATGCAACCTAACGCACTCACACACGCACGTGCGCGCACACACACACGCGCACACACACACACACACACACACACACACACGGCGGAAGGTAAAAATAAAAAATAAATTGATTGCAGAATGTAGGAATAATATAGAACGTAAACTACAAAATATCTTTTTATATGTTTATAATTATTTATTGTCAAAATAAAGATTATGCCTAACCATTAAACATTGCACAACACTAGATTTTTATAAAATTGTGACACGCAAGACTCGCGCAAGACCAAAGTGGTTCGGTAGGAATAAATTGAAATTCGGCCCAGTGAGATCGAAATCGCCCTGGTGTTGCAAATCAATGAGATGCATATGAGAGTGTAAACTGTAAAGTAAGTTGCCTGGTTTGTCAGTGTGAATGTTGCACCACAATGGCCTCGCTTGGCCAAAACTGTTGGTAATATAAGATTAAAACAAAAACTAACGGGCCTGGCGGACTCAGTTTTTTCTATACATGATGGCACTTTAGCTGCTAGAGACAAGAACAAAATACCTAAAAAGTTCAGTTATTTTTCAATTTGCAAATATTTACAGAAATGTCAAATTCACATGTCCACGAGGGAAAGTCTTCGTATATTTCAATGCCCCAGTCCCACTGTTCCCTGTACAGGACGTCAGGTGTGTATGTGTGTGTGAGGCCCGTGCTGGGCTGTGTGACGCGAATCTCACAGCGGAACTCACACAGCCGCTTACTCGACACCGGGATGTACACCAGGACATCTAACCAGGAGTCGCCCAACCAGTACCAGCACATCGCGGTGCCTGTAGGACAAGTCACGAGACAATGCCGCTGGTCTGTCTTTGTAGCCCGCCATGTGCAACCACAATACCAAAATGGACACTATGTGCATACGACATAAGGGCGCGGTTAACTATATAGGTGTCCGTTTTTGTAACGTAACTTGCGTTAAGATTCTATATAATGTACCTATATGTTATGTTTCAAAGTATCATACAAAAGTATGAACCGAGGTATGAACTCATATAATAACTAAAAACATGCAGGACCAAAGAATAAAAAGCAAACATCATAGTTGTACTCGAGCTAGAAATAATTATTGATTTCGTAGTTCGTCGGTCTAACTTTGATAATTTATATTTGTTGCGATGAAAAAATCAAGCAATATATTTATGTAGTACAAAAAATCTGATGTGGCCAGCACACCCCCGCCGTATCTAGAAATTATAAACATAAACAGATTCATTCAGACATTAGACCGCGTGGACATTTTACATTTTATTCGACGTGGACACACTGGAGTGGGCGAACTATTAGACGAGGTGGCTTGTCGACGGCGTGAGTTTCGACGGGGTGGACTTTAGACCGCGTGGTTTTAGACGGCGTGGCACGCTTCGTTTCAATCGCCCACCCCTCTCGTGACACAGCGGCGTGTTGGGATGTTAGGGTCATCATAGTTTAAAAAGGCTACAGCGAGTTTGTTGTTTAATCAGAGTTTGTACCAAAACCAAGTATGTGGGACTCAAGAAGGGTATTAGGTTCTTTATTTAGTACAGTTCAATCAGAGTTTCTATACCAAAACCGAGTTTGTGGGACTTCCGAGAAAAATACTTCATTGACGCGACTATATTGAATTATCAAAGTTCACAAAGCTGTTCTTCATTTGGTCCACCTTTAACCTCTCCATAAATATAATTATGTTGGGTTTACTTCGCCTGCTTAGAAATGACGAGTTTTCTCCTGCAGAGTTTCTTTGTTTATCACCTGTGAAACTAAACCCAGGATTAGTGCTGATTTCACACGATTCTAAGTCTTCAACCATATTTTATAGATAATAAAGCAAAATGGGATTTAATCGACAAAAAAACGTACATACCTCAAATCTTACAATTTACAACTCAAGTTCAATATTGTCACGTTTATATTAGCTTGAGCATGGATTCTCACTGATATCAACCCTTATCAGATGGATAACGGGTCATATAATCTGTTGTAGTATCTGATCTCTGACGGAGATAAGATATTAATCTACGTTCTTTGGAGGGTTCGTAGAGTTACTCGTTCGTGACTTAAGGCTGCGACTATTGAGGCGGGTGTTTAACGTATAATAAGTATCGAAATAAAACATAATATTAGCAATGTAGTTAGCTTTATTTCTTAAGCAGTTGTTACAATACGAATAGACATGATGAATATTAAGACTTAATTTCTGTATAGGCTCGGCATGATGATTGAACACACAAACGAAAAGCACTGAGGTTTCGAATAAGATGCACTTCGATCATTTCGTCCAGATTCCCTTTCAAGGAGTTAGTTACCTTGTTCTGTATAGACAAAATACTCAAGTCCGCCAATCTCTCCTGTCCCATCGAGTCTCTAAGATAGTTTTTGATTAACTTAAGTTTCGAGAATGAACGCTCTGCCGTTGCAACTGTCACAAGAATAGTCAAAAAGAGTACAATTACGGAGCACGCATCCGGGCAACTAGCCGAGACAGTGAAATACTAGATCAGGACCAAGTTTGCGACAGTTGGGGGCTCCTTGGACCCGGGGGCCCACGCCGTTGCACCGGCTGGGCCGGCGGTAGTTACGACACTGTGTCAAAATAAAGATTAGATTTTTACAAAATTGTGGCACGCAAGACCAAAGTGGTTTCGGTAGGAAATTGAAATTCGGCCGAGCGAGATCGGTATCGCCCTGGTGCTGCAAATCAATGAGATGCATATGAGAGTGTAAACTGTAAAGTAAGTGGCCTGGTTACTGGTTGGCCAGTGTGAATGTTGCACCACAATGGCCTCGCTTGGCCAGAACTGTTGTAATATAAGATTAAAACAAAAACTAACGTGCCTGGCGGACTCGCTTTTTACACATGATGGCACTTTAGCCGCTAGAGACAAGAACAAAATAAAAAGTTCAGTTATTTTGCAATTTGCAAATATTTACAGAAATGTCAAATTCACAAGTCCACGAGGGAAATTCGTATATTTCAATGCGCCAGTCACACTCATCCTGGTATGTGACATCAGGTGTGTATGTGTGTGTGAAGCCGGTGCTGGGCTGGGTGACGCGAATCTCACAGCGGAACTCACACAGCCGCTCACTCGACACCGGTATGTTCACCTGGAGGTAAAACCCTGAGTCGCCCAGCCAGTACCAGCACACCGCGATGCCTGCAGGACAAATCACGAGACAACGCTGCCCTGGCCCATCTGTCCTTGTAGCCCGCCATGTGGAGCCGGCACTGTGCGTCACGTCCCTGTGCCTCATGGTGTAGTGCGTGGACAACGTACCACCTGACACGTCCTCATCGCATATCCAACACGTAGTGATCTGCTGACAGAAGAACCACTCGTGTTTGTAGCACTTCTGTGGGATGTCCTGGTATGTACAGCCCCGGGCATGGTTCTCACAGGCTTCCCTGCAACACCAGCCGTCCTCGCCACGGTACAACTTCACCGTCACTTCCGCTTCGCACCTGGGGCATTTCACCTGCCACTCCACCTCCACAGTGAACGTGGCGCCGCCCCAGACGTCCAGGCCCAGCGCCGTGGGCTCCTGTAGCGCCAGGCAGCCACCAGGTGCTACGTCACCCCTCTTAGTTACTTCTTCATCACCGCGCCTGACGTGAAGCTTGTACCTGAAGTCCTTGGCCATGTCGTCACTGTCCAGGAGGCACACGGAGTGGTAGATCCGCCCTGACGTCACACAGACCTTGGTGAGCACCAGGAAGAGCAGCTGGAAGGCCTGCAGCAGGTAGTTGTGCAGACTGGACGTGGCGATGTCGTGCGTCAGGCTGCAGGGGTTGTCGAGCACGTGGTCCGGGTGCTGCTCCTGGCAGTGCTGCAGGAGCTGACTCCTGGTGCCCAGCCACTCACAGCGCGAGGAGCCGAGCACCGAACACACGTACTGCCGGTACGAGCACGTCACTTCGTGTGCGACCTCCTCGAAGCCGACTGTCTCCCCGCACCCCAGGTCTCGGTTCTTGCAGGGGAAGCATAGAAGCTTCGCCACGGCTTCGTACTCCTTGTTGCGTGTTGCTGGCCGCTTGGGGGAGAAGCACCGGCCGCACGCCGCCGCCCCGCTGTGCTCCAGGTACACGGGGCTCCGAGACAAGTACAACTCACATTTGTGGCATTTTAGTTCTTCGAAAATTTCATCTGGGACATCCATTTCGTTCTGCAATATAAATTCAAATTACACTACTAGGTACTTTATCAATATAACAAGAATATTATGCGATTTATAATATCGAGGATGTTACTAAAGCGACGAAATGAAACATAATCTCTTTAAACATCCGAGAATTGCATAATATTCGCGTTCATCGATCTTATAGGTCTATTCTGTATTTTACCTCTATAACGCTATAACTCTATAGTCAATGTAAGCTATAGAGCTCTATAACTTCGACTCCTATAGAGTACCGATTTTCGTATTCTGTATCTCGTTATATAACCTATCTTCTTACAGCGCCAAATTTATAGAATTGCTAACTTCATGTTGCTTCATTATATTATGAATGACAGTTCATGATGACAGACTTGTTTGCTAAATAAAGAAATAAATATGAATTCATATTTAAAAACATAGCATCGTAAGTAAAAATATGATTTGCTCTTTTTATAATTTATTATATAGGTACTGATTTATCATTTTTCATGAATCTATAATAAAATCGTTTTTACTTCCTTGTACGAAGTAAGGAAGTATTGTAATCGCGAAAAATTTCGGTTCTCAGATTTTGACGAAAATATCCGTTTTGACCTTTTCTGAATCCATTATGACTAGTTTCGTCGTAACGTCTGTACGTACGTGCGTGCGTACGTACGTACGGACGTATGTGTGTCGCATAACTCAAATACGGTAAGACGTAGAAAGTTGAAATTTTGTATTTAGGACTGTTATAGCATCTAGTTGTGCACCTCCTATTTTTGGTTTCAATCTACAAACCGGAAGTAGTACTTTTTTCAAATATTTCGATAAATATTTAATTTAAGACAAATTTTTTAATTTTAAATGAAAGATTATGTGATTATTACCTACAATCGGTATTTTATAAATATTTTTGTATCTGGTATCATTTAGGAATAATTAAAGTATATATTTATAATTTAGTATTTCGGTATCTTGTAGTCCATGATCGATTAACATTTGTTACTACGTAAAATTTAAATGTTTATGACATGACAGTGACAATAGCAGGGCCCGCTCTAAGGCCGGACGATCCGGACCTTTGTCCAGGGCGGCAAATCTAAAAGGCGGTATTTTGACTGTGCTAAAAAAAAATTGGTGTCTTCATCATATCATATACTCAACCTTCAACCATAAATAAATAATGAAATATTTCTCTGACAATCGACAATGTCAATAATATAATGTGATACATTATTGTTTTATTTCGGGGAAAATGCTGCGCTCCAAATAAACTGCTTTTCTGTGTAAGTTTCTACAAATTTTAGGCTATAGACTTTGTCCTATAGCCTATAGCTCATTTAATCAAATTTGTATTTTTACCTCTCGCCTCATATTCTATAAGAGAGGTATTGTAATGGGTCAAAAATTTCGAGTATGAGTTTTTGGTGGATAAGCACGTTTTAGGGTCTCTAGAATACGAATTTAATATTTTCACGATGATGTCTGTGTGTGTGTGTGCGTATGTATGTATGGACGTATGTGACGATTTTTCGTCCACGATAACTTAAAAAGTATCAAGCCTTTAATAACCAAATTTCATATTTAAGGTTTTAATAAGTATCTTAACACCGGATAAGATTTTGGTAGAAATCCGCAAACCGGAAGTAGTACTTTTTGAAACTTTATATAGTTTTTCTGAAATATATTGGTACATTATTTATTTATTACAAATTTTGCAATTAAAAATAAATGAAAATATAATTATCTATGGGTACAGTTAATTTTAAATACAATTTGCTGAATCTGATAGTATTTAAAAATAAAATAAAGTACAATTAATATTCTATTTTTTTGAAATTTCAGTATCTTGTTGTCCATGATATGAAATTTGTTTCTACATAAAATTTGAATGATTATGACAGTGACAGTACAGTTGACATCTTTTGCTTGTATCTTGGTTTACATTATCGTTTACATATTACGTGAACATAAAACTATTAAAATGTAAGTAAAACTATTTATTAGATTAGTAGAATAAGCAGAATCTGGCGAGAGGTCGTGTACTGGCCACAGCAGATTTTTACTTCCTTGTACGAAGTAAGGAAGTATTGTAATCGCGAAAAATTTCGGTTCTCAGATTTTGACGGAAATATCCGTTTTGACCTTTTCTGAATCCATTATGACTAGTTTCGACGTGACGTCTGTACGTACGTATGTACGTACGTACGTATGTACGTACGTACGGACGGACGTATGTGTGTCGCATAACTCAAATACGGTTAGACGTAGAAAGTTGAAATTTTGTATTTAGGACTGTTATAGCATCTAGTTGTGCACCTCCTATTTTTGGTTTCAGTCTACAAACCGGAAGTAGTACTTTTTAAAAATATTTCGATAAATATTTAATTTTAGAAAATTTTTTTTATTTTAAATGAAAGATTATGTGATTATTACCTAAAATCGGTATTTTATAAATATTTTTGTATCTGCTATCATTTAAAAATAATTAAAGTATATATTTATAATTTATAGTATTTCGGTATCTTGTAGTCCATGATCGATTAACATTTGTTACTACGTAAAATTTAAATGATTATGACATGACAGTGACAATAGTAAAATATGCTTTATATCTTCTTCTGCAGTTTAAATAAAATGACTAAAATATATTTGTGAGTATACTAGTATAATAAGTTAAAAGAATTTTTAATATTATTTTACATTTTAGTTATTAAGAAAAGTATGAACACACAAGGCGTACAAGGAAGTCATGTGGTGTCCACGTCAGATTTTTTTTTTAAGGTAAGTAAAATTATAAATTAATTAAACAAAAACAGCATTAAAAATGTCTCTGATTGTTAATGTCATGTTACATGTATCTAAATATACGATTCTATTATCATTTAAAACCATTTCATTTTTATTTATAATAAAAGATATATATTTTTAATAATTATATGTTTAAGGGGCGGCAATTTGTCTTTTTGTCCGGGGTCACACAAACCCTAGAGCGGACGCTGACAATAGTAAAATATGCTTTATATCTTCTTCTGCAGTTTAAATAAAATGACTAAAATATATTTGTGAGTATACTAGTATAATAAGTTAAAAGTATTTTTTATATTATTCTACATTTTAGTTATTAAGAAAAGTATGAACACACAAGGCGTACAAGGAAGTCATGTGGTGTCCACGTCAGATTTTTTTGTTAGGTTATAGAGCGCTGTAACGACTTATGGCCAAGAAATCCTGTCCATAAAACTTATAGAAATTCTATAACTCTATAGTGGCTATAGAAACATACAGAATCGCAATTTGCTTACATTCTGTAACTGACGACAGTTATAGAGCTTATAGCGCTTATAGAAACATACAGAATAGACCCATTATACTTATACCGCATGACCGTCCATAGCATTGTTGTAAAGTGATCGCAACATATAAGAGTGAAAGGGCATGAGAGGTCGGATCTTGAAGTGTATTGCGGGTTGCATTCTGATAATAAAAACGCGTATGTAACGTCGTAATAACAGCTGGTGCACTAAAAATTCATTATTTTGTTTGTTTTAATTAAACAAACATCAAAACTTATTGGGCCGAATTCATCACTCTTCTTTAAGCTAATGAAGCTCTCTAATTACCATGGAAACATTTTTTCTCTCTTTCTTATTTACAGATAGAAACATGCGTGTGTCTTTGTTTGTTATTTTTAGTGAAGCTTCATTAGCTTAGAGAAGAGTGCTGAATTCGGCCCAATGTCTTTATTACAAAATAATTTGTTTTACTAAACGTCAGACAGCACTTACATTACAGGTTAACCAAATTCCGATTCATGTCAAAGCTGTCAAAGCATCTCCATGATTATGAACTAAATGCAACCCGCAATACACCTCAAGATCCGACCGCAGTGTCCTCTCACTCTTATATGTTGCGATCACAAACAAATGCCGCATGCGGTATCTACAGTATAAGATCGATGTTCGCGATATATTCAAAGCTTTATCGTATCATCGACGACGACGATGTTAAAACAAATCAACAATTTTATCTGTCATGTAAGAACAATTACTTACAAATTTGCACTGTAGAGGTTTTGGTCTTTTTATATGGTTTTATCTAATGTATTAAGTTCGTAACTAATGTATTATACATTAGGGCGCGCGCAAGGTGAGGGGGGGAGGGATTGTGGTTTAGGGGCATATTATGCCAATATTTTTTAAAATAGAACAATAACTCATTAAATTTAAAATTATATTCATTAATTTAATTTATTCAGAAAATATTAAGTTCGTATAATATAAGTTATGGACAGCATTCCCATTCTTCAATTTTCTTGCTTCTCATTATTTCCACATGAGCAAATAGTCCAAGATCCCAGGACCGCCAGACGTTACTTATTTTCTCAGTAACCAAATGTATGGGATTAAGTAGTGTAAGTATGTACTATGAGTGTATGCGTACCTGCAAGCTTGGGCCGACGGCCAATTAATAGATATCCGGTGCTAAAGGTAAGTCAAAATAGTATTCACATTTCTTCAAGTTTCAGTGCTGATTTGTACGTATGTTTTAGAGAATATAGTTAAAAATTAATAATCAATACTGCCAGACACTTTCCATCGGCGGTAACTTTTACCAGACACTTTAAAGCACACGTTTGACATAATAGAATAACTGGCAGACATACATTTCAATAATCATAGCTGCTTGAAAACAAGCTAAGTCAATTATGTCAAACGTGTGCTTTAAAGTGTCTGGTAAAAGTTACCGCCGATGGAAAGTGTCTGGCAGTATTGATTATTAGTTTTTAACTATATTCTCTAAAACATACGTAAAAATCAGCACTGAAACTTGAAGAAATGTGAATACTATTTTGACTTACCTTTAACACCGGATATCTATTAATTGGCCGTCGGCCCAAGCTTGCAGGTACGCATACACTCATAGTACATACTTACACTACTTAATCCCATACATTTGGTTACTGAGAAAATAAGTAACGTCTGGCGGTCCTGGGATCTTGCTCTAAAAGAGATGTTTGGTTTTTAAATGTACAAATAAATTTGATGTGTTACCTTGATTAGTCACGATTTTTTTGCAATGTATGTATTGCGCAGACTTTTCATCCGGTCTTTCAAAATGTTCCCACACAATACTACGTTTACCACTCATGTTTTTAATTAAAATTAAATCTCAAAATAAAAAGTGTGAACAACAACGCGATGTTACTTCTTCGCTTACAATATCGAATGATCAAATTACTTTACGACGGGTCACAACTCGCAAACGAGTATAACTATTATTTAAGAAGTAAACTGAAACATAAAACTAGGTATTATTCCAATGAATACGTTTTCAAATTCAAAAGATTTTATTGCCCCTGTCCCTAGTTCCGTTCCTCCTAGCTAAGTGGCATACCTAATACAGCTACAAAAACATAATGGCGTTTTACAGCAGAGTACACAAATGGATTTGACAATTCTGACTCTTTAATTATACTTCAATTTTTACCTTCCGCTTACCTGTAAAGGAAGGTATTGGAATCATGCAAAAAATCGGGTGGTGAATTTTTAGTGGATGAGCACGAATTAGGGTCCTTACAACTCATTTTTGATAGTTTCACGATGATGTCTGTGTGTATGTGTGTGTGTATGTGTGTGTGTGTGTGTGTGTGTGTGTGTGTGTGTGTGTGTGGTCAAGGGGTGTTAGTCGCATAACTCAAATACGAATTATCCGAAAATTTTGATATTTGGTATTTAACATTTGTATATAAATTGGAAGAGCTCCCTAGATTTTGGTACAAATATCTTCATCGAAATTGATATTTTTTGAAGATTGAAAAGGTTAATTGTCAAAATTGTATATAAATTTGAACAAATATAGTATTTATTTGTAATGAGAATAAGAAAAAAAGTTATTTGCAACTTACGTTATAAAAAAATTGTCTTTATCTGGTAGCATTAAAGAACTGCAGTAAAATTTAAAAAATAAATTTATCAAATAAAACGTTGATATCTTGTAATCCATGATCGGTTGATTTTTGTTTCTGCGTAAAAAATATTGACAGGTGAGACGGGTGACAAGTTGGCATACTAGCGCTATATAAGTCCTAAGTAAGATATTAAATGTAGTAATTGAACGGAGGATGGCTTCAACACAGCAGAGTTTTCCTGTGAATTAATGTTTTTATTCAGGTGATGCAAATTTCTGTGTTTGAATATTTGAGATTTTTATTTGTATATTTTAAATGGGCACCGGATTGTACGTATAAATTTCTGTTTAAAGTCTAGATATGGCGGAAGGTTGTGTGATGGACACGTCAGATTTTTTTATATTATTTCGCGGAATACCTTTGTGTATAAACAGAAAACAGATGTTATACCTATGTTATAGTATAGTATGTTCTGTTCGCCCTTGTATAAATTTTGAGACGCGATTCAATTTTATTTTAATATTTTTTCTTCGAAATATCGATATATCGATATAATATCGATATATCGATTTAAACGAACAGCCCTAGTCACGAGTTCACCGTTGTTTAAGTACAAAATTTTACCACTAGGTTCGCATTCTTATTGAAATATCCCAATCACAAACCATATAAGAGTCTATAGATAGTCGACTGCAATGTTATTAGCTGTAACCGTGCTACTTGCGCCATCTCTACGAGGAACCGCCTACTAATATAAGGTCCAGGATTTTGTAGCCCAGTAAATACTTTAAAAATTAAGGAAAAATAATAAATTAAACAAAAAAATTAAACAACAATCATACATTTATTTTTTTATGTAAATATACATTTGGATGAATATTTTTATAACTAAGCGGAAACTTATCCAATCCTGTTCCTTTTACAATTTTCTTACGTATCAGTAATTCAGTATTAAAACAACAACAAACATAATATATTATAATAAAATAACTCATAAATTCAACAATATCGACATTGAGAATATAAAAATATAGCAGGCATTACATTATTACCTATATTTACAATACTACTTCATTTTGTTTTGGAATAAAACTGTATAAGTAATAGAAGTATAAATGAAATATCTGATATAAATAACTATTTTCCTGTAAAAAATTGTTGAACTTGCTAATAACTATTTACCTACAATAGCATCACAATAGTCAACAGATGCTAATTAATAACTATTTACCTACAACAGCTTACTTTACTTAATAACCGTAACGACAATTGCCTATCAAAGATTGTCACATTTATAATCTAATACAAACATGGAGCAATGATTATGCATTATGCACGAAACTTATCTTGACCAACCAATCAACATTATCACATCCACTTCACATTATTTTATTCTTCACACACTTTTTACCTCTCGCCTAGAGAGGTATAGGGATCGTGAAAAAATTCGATGTCGAGATTTTTGTCAATTAGCACGTTTTAGCACCTTTAGAACCTATTTTGACTATTTTCACGATGATGTCTGTGTGTGTGTGTGTGTGTGTGTGTGTGTGTGTGTGTGTGTGTGTGTGTGTGTGTGTGTGTGTGTGTGTGTGTGTGTATGAAAGTCTGTATGTACGCCTACTATAGCCTTTCGTCCCGGTTCATTATCTCAAATTCTACTGAACATAAAATTCTAATATTTTGCATTATACATTTATATATGTTAATGAAGAGCTGAAAAGATTTTGGTAAAAATCCACCAACCGGAAATGGTACTTTTCTTGTAGCACTATAACATTTTTTGCAAAAATTGTATAAAATAATGCGATTGTTACAATTTGACATACCACACATGAAAGAAGAAATTACATTGTACAATATTTAATCTTACTTGTTTCTATATCTTTGACCAATAAAGAAATATAATTTTTTTAAATATATAATTTTACCTACCACGATTTGTGAATCCCGAAATAGAAATAAAATTTAAAACAAAAATAAAATTGTCAATGTGACAGATAAACAGAAATAATATAATGTATGATTATTTTATATTATTATATCAAATGTTATACGGTGTTGTTGTATTTTATTTAAATTAAAGCTTAATATATGGTTAAATACGAGGTTAAATAATAATACTTCAATGTCAAGGCGAGAGGTATTGTAACGGCCACGTCAGATTTTTTTCATCTGCGACATCACAACCTCAACATCACAACTGTCATCACCACAAGTCATCACGGCCATCACGGTTTGTGGTCATCACCAAGTTTTCACGCGGTTTTTCTTTGCAATTTGAAATTACTTTGAAATTGAATGCAGCTGCCCTCTACCCGAGGGGACTAAAACTAAACGTGATGGTTACAGCGGTTCGTATACGAGTTTCCGTACACTGATCCCAATAACTTGCATGCTTGTTCATTCGTTGATTAATGTTACGTTTGTCTAATATGTTTACCCCTTTTCCACTAGTAGGTATACTTAAAAAGAGAACGATACCTTTACGTCAAGAGAAATGTCAAGCAGTGATTATAATTTTTGGTTATGTTTGGTTTTGTAGGAAATTTAAGAATATTCACAACAATGTATAAGGAACCAAAAATTCTACCTAAACGAAATATACCAGTGAATCTAAAACAATGGTCCTCATTGTTAAATATGAAACAAACCCATTGCCACCAGAATTAATTTTTAGGTAATTTATAATGAAAATTGCATGACACAAATAACAGTCAATGGATGAATTGATTACAATAATAGTACCTAACCATAGTTATATAAAAATTTGCTCGGAAACAAAGTAGATTTGTTAGTAATTTTCCGTAATCGAAATTATTGCTAAGTTGTGTTTTGTTAAGTTATTCACCTTTTGGCCACGCGAAGTTGTTACACGTGCCTTGCGTTTCAGCGAAATTATTGCGATCTTGCAATTAGTATTAGAATATACTTAGGAAATTAAGTAGTTAGAAGAGTTAGACAATGATATCGAGCGATCAAGTAGTAAGTAGTCATCAGCCGATCGAGTAGTGAGTGAGTAATCGAGCGATCAAGTAAGAAGTGATCCACGAGAGAGTGACCGAGAAGGACCGATCAGTCAGTCATCGGCAAATAAGATCTAGGATGAAAGAGTAAGAAGAACTTCGGAAGTGTCTATCCTCACGATAGATATAATTTGTTAATCGTTTTGGTTGTAAATTCAATGTAATGTTTGTAATTTTACTTTTTATTATTCATAATAATAAATAGGTATATATTGTTTTCATGTCTTATTTCACTTATTAAGCATTTCCAGCACGTCAACAATCTGATTGTTAAATTAATAAGCGGAAACTTTACCGTCAGCTGTCACTTTGACATTAAGAATTGGTTAAAAATGTTTTTTGAATATAAATAAGCAATTAATAAGGTAAATAATACATATTTATTAATGTTAAATACAAATTTAGTAAATATTTCAAGTTTCTGTTAAAAGAATTCAAAAATAGAGCGGCGGTGTCATTGCGATTTTCTTACCGAATATGCACTCGTGCATTCATTCATGTCCAGAAAATTTTTTATCGTGAATTCCAACAACGTAATTAGCTCTCGTGTACCACTCGAGCTAATTAAGATGTTGTTGGAAAGCACTCAAAAAAAATCCGGAAAGAATTAATGCACATGTGATAATATAAGTAATTATTCTTTTATTACATAATTCTTAATTTAAAGTTTTATATTTACAATTTACTTATAGTTCTTGTTCATCATGATTGACTGGTTGAGAACCTATGTATGACGTCAATTAATTTTTCCCCACCTACAAAATTAAACCCAGACGAATATGTTTGATAACGTACCGGTCACCACAACGCGGACAAACTATAGTTCAATTTAAACTATCAATGATAAAACCGGGCCTAAGTGATTAAAAGTGATTTTGTTTAAGAATAGTTGCAAATATTTCGAAAAGTATTGAGTTTAAAATTTGTTCATTATAGTTCATTGGTTGTGTACATATAAATTAACTTACTATTTATTGCATACTTTATATGATAAGATATAGTCATTGTAGGTATTTTGTACACAACTAAACTAGAAAGATAATAAAATTAATACATTAAATATAAACTAAAATGAATATAGGTACATGTTAGTGGAAGTAATATTGACGTTAATGTACAACCGATATACAACTATTATTTAATACTACTCGTACTACACCAATCAAGATCTAAACATAACATAACAACCATTTGCTGAATAATGTACTTAAAATGCAAAATAAAAACAAATTTACTACCAAAATTACAAAGTAAAAAATCTGACGTGGACACCACATGACTTCCTTGTACGCCTTGTGTGTTCATACTTTTCTTAATAACTAAAATGTAAAATAATATTAAAAATTCTTTTAACTTATTATACTAGTATACTCACAAATATATTTTAGTCATTTGATTTAAACTGCAGAAGAAGATATAAAGCATATTTTACTATTGTCACTGTCATGTCATAATCATTTAAATTTTACGTAGTAACAAATGTTAATCGATCATGGACTACAAGATACCGAAATACTATAAATTATAAATATATACTTTAATTATTTTTAAATGATAGCAGATACAAAAATATTTATAAAATACCGATTGTAGGTAATAATCACATAATCTTTCATTTAAAATAAAAAAAATTGTCTAAAATTAAATATTTATCGAAATATTTTTAAAAAGTACTACTTCCGGTTTGTAGACTGAAACCAAAAATAGGAGGTGCACAACTAGATGCTATAACAGTCCTAAATACAAAATTTCAACTTTCTACGTCTAACCGTATTTGAGTTATGCGACACACATACGTCCGTACGTACGTACAGACGTCACGTCGAAACTAGTCATAATGGATTCAGAAAAGGTCAAAACGGATATTTCCGTCAAAATCTGAGAACCGAAATTTTTCGCGATTACAATACTTCCTTACTTCGTACAAGGAAGTAAAAATCTGACGTGGACACCACATGACTTCCTTGTACGCCTTGTGTGTTCATACTTTTCTTAATAACTAAAATGTAAAATAATATTAAAAATTCTTTTAACTTATTATACTAGTATACTCACAAATATATTTTAGTCATTTTATTTAAACTGCAGAAGAAGATATAAAGCATATTTTACTATTGTCACTGTCATGTCATAATCATTAAAATTTTACGTAGTAACAAATGTTAATCGATCATGGACTACAAGATACCGAAATACTATAAATTATAAATATATACTTTAATTATTTTTAAATGATAGCAGATACAAAAATATTTATAAAATACCGATTGTAGGTAATAATCACATAATCTTTCATTTAAAATAAAAAAAATTGTCTAAAATTAAATATTTATCGAAATATTTTTAAAAAGTACTACTTCCGGTTTGTAGACTGAAACCAAAAATAGGAGGTGCACAACTAGATGCTATAACAGTCCTAAATACAAAATTTCAACTTTCTACGTCTAACCGTATTTGAGTTATGCGACACACATACGTCCGTCCGTCCGTACGTACGTACAGACGTCACGTCGAAACTAGTCATAATGGATTCAGAAAAGGTCAAAACGGATATTTCCGTCAAAATCTGAGAACCGAAATTTTTCGCGATTGCAATACTTCCTTACTTCGTACAAGGAAGTAAAAAATCTGACGTGGACACCACATGACTTCCTTGTACGCCTTGTGTGTTCATACTTTTCTTAATAACTAAAATGTAAAATAATATTAAAAATTCTTTTAACTTATTATACTAGTATACTCACAAATATATTTTAGTCATTTTATTTAAACTGCAGAAGAAGATATAAAGCATATTTTACTATTGTCACTGTCATGTCATAATCATTTAAATTTTACGTAGTAACAAATGTTAATCGATCATGGACTACAAGATACCGAAATACTATAAATTATAAATATATACTTTAATTATTTTTAAATGATAGCAGATACAAAAATATTTATAAAATACCGATTGTAGGTAATAATCACATAATCTTTCATTTAAAATAAAAAAAATTGTCTAAAATTAAATATTTATCGAAATATTTTTAAAAAGTACTACTTCCGGTTTGTAGACTGAAACCAAAAATAGGAGGTGTACAACTAGATGCTATAACAGTCCTAAATACAAAATTTCAACTTTCTACGTCTAACCGTATTTGAGTTATGCGACACACATACGTCCGTCCGTACGTACGTACATACGTACGTACGTACAGACGTCACGTCGAAACTAGTCATAATGGATTCAGAAAAGGTCAAAACGGATATTTCCGTCAAAATCTGAGAACCGAAATTTTTCGCGATTACAATACTTCCTTACTTCGTACAAGGAAGTAAAAACATACAATATTCTATCAAAATTAGTTTCTACCATTTGCTTTTTTACTTCCTTGTACGAAGTAAGGAAGTATTGTAATCGCGAAAAATTTCGGTTCTCAGATTTTGACGGAAATATCCGTTTTGACCTTTTCTGAATCCATTATGACTAGTTTCGACGTGACGTCTGTACGTACGTACGGACGGACGTATGTGTGTCGCATAACTCAAATACGGTTAGACGTAGAAAGTTGAAATTTTGTATTTAGGACTGTTATAGCATCTAGTTGTGCACCTCCTATTTTTGGTTTCAGTCTACAAACCGGAAGTAGTACTTTTTAAAAATATTTCGATAAATATTTAATTTTAGACAATTTTTTTTATTTTAAATGAAAGATTATGTGATTATTACCTACAATCGGTATTTTATAAATATTTTTGTATCTGCTATCATTTAAAAATAATTAAAGTATATATTTATAATTTATAGTATTTCGGTATCTTGTAGTCCATGATCGATTAACATTTGTTACTACGTAAAATTTAAATGATTATGACATGACAGTGACAATAGTAAAATATGCTTTATATCTTCTTCTGCAGTTTAAATAAAATGACTAAAATATATTTGTGAGTATACTAGTATAATAAGTTAAAAGAATTTTTAATATTATTTTACATTTTAGTTATTAAGAAAAGTATGAACACACAAGGCGTACAAGGAAGTCATGTGGTGTCCACGTCAGATTTTTTAACCTTTAATTTACTTAATGTTATTTATTAGATTACTTTAATTAGATAACAATAACTCTTATAGATACCATAGTTTCAACCCACGCCACTGGAGACCTTCAAATAAAACAAAACAATAATTTTCCCCAAATCCCAAAATAATATATTGCAACTTCGATTAGCCTTACCTCCTTATACTTAAATCCTGTTCACACATGGGCACACAGCGGACACTAATGCCCAAGTCACACCTATCATACACGCCATACATCACACAAAGTATTACGAAAATGACGAAAATCTCACGAAACAGTGTCACACCTGTACGACAAAATCATATGAAAAATTATATAAATTATTTACAAATAAATCCAAAAATATTATTAATATATAGTTATGCCACCTGTGATGGTTTAACAAATTTTATTTAAATTAAATATATTTATCAACAATAAAATTATGATTTAAAAATTATGTTCTTTAGATTATTCCACATGAAGTTTGCCGTTATGTTGCTTATTTCACACAGTATAATGACCAACAAGAATATAATAAGCCTCCTTGATAATAACTAATATAAAATTATCAAATAATAATAGGTAGCGAATAAATAAAATAGATATAAAACTTCTGTCAAACACTCAAAACGTCAAACTCAAGTGTGAAGATAATAACATAAATTCAAATTACAAGAACATTGTAGTGAAATGAGCAGCAAATGGTTTCATGAGATTCTGTATCATGGAAATAGCAGCGTTTCTATTTTTCATTGCACACGTCATACACGTCCGGCGTAATACAGAGCATACAGAGTTCGATAGGTGTGACATGGGCATTAGAAGCAAGCTTAGAAGACACACATACACACACGCAACACTAAAAATACTGTGTGTGTTGCTTGTGAAATAGAGGCGCCGATATTTTGTGGCTTCTATGATGTAAATAAAGAAGCAATCAATTTTGAGGCCACAAACGTTCCACACGTTCTTCATTTAACTTTTGTTGATTTGTTGCCTGTGTGTCGCATGTATGTGTCTGTGTCACTGTGTCTTCTGTGTGTCAATGTGTGAACAGGGCTTTGTACATTTTTACTTCCTTGTACGAAGTAAGGAAGTATTGTAATCGCGAAAAATTTCGGTTCTCAGATTTTGACGGAAATATCCGTTTTGACCTTTTCTGAATCCATTATGACTAGTTTCGACGTGACGTCTGTACGTACGTACGTACGGACGTATGTGTGTCGCATAACTCAAATACGGTTAGACGTAGAAAGTTGAAATTTTGTATTTAGGACTGTTATAGCATCTAGTTGTGCACCTCCTATTTTTGGTTTCAGTCTACAAACCGGAAGTAGTACTTTTTAAAAATATTTCGATAAATATTTAATTTTAGACAATTTTTTTTATTTTAAATGAAAGATTATGTGATTATTACCTACAATCGGTATTTTATAAATATTTTTGTATCTGCTATCATTTAAAAATAATTAAAGTATATATTTATAATTTATAGTATTTCGGTATCTTATAGTCCATGATCGATTAACATTTGTTACTACGTAAAATTTAAATGATTATGACATGACAGTGACAATAGTAAAATATGCTTTATATCTTCTTCTGCAGTTTAAATCAAATGACTAAAATATATTTGTGAGTATTAGTATAATAAGTTAAAAGAATTTTTAATATTATTTTACATTTTAGTTATTAAGAAAAGTATGAACACACAAGGCGTACAAGGAAGTCATGTGGTGTCCACGTCAGATTTTTTTATATTACTACAAATTTTAACAAATAAAACTTACCTATACAGAAAAATATCAATAACTTGATAGCGTTGAACATACAGTTACATAAATAACAGAATGTGTGATTACTGTTCACTGTTCCTTCCTTCCGCCTTGTTTATTCTTTATTAGAATCTTGAATAAGATAAAATAACTTTAACAACTTTCACTAGAGTTACCACTTCGGCTCAACTTGAATTTGGACTGGACCTAGACCTAGACCTTGGATGTTGGATTAGAATATTAGAAACGCGATACGGTGCCTTCTGCCTTGTCCATTCGTGTTCACTACGCATGCGCTAAATTCTCACGTGTTCTGCAAAAATGTCAGCGGTACTGAAACAATGTTAGTTGTTTATGTTTTTATGAGATTTACTTAATTTTTTTAAAGCAATAACTCCTTCCAAAGAGAATTAAAAATATGTTTGTTTTTATGATCTAATCCTATACATAACAGTTTATCATCCTTGGATTGGTCGTCCTTATCCGCTGCATACCAATGTTGAATTAATAAATATTAAAGTTGAGGAATTTATAAAATATTGTTTGTAATTTTCCTATAAATTTAATACGAATAAAAAAATTGCGAAAAATAATACACACATGAAAACCGAAACCGAAATTTTTTTGAACTGTTTTATTCGTACTAAAGCCTCCACATTGGTTTTCAAAAGTCAGCGTCTATGACACCTACTTGAACGTGATACATTCTGTTTAAAATAGTGTAAATTAATAAATCCTAATTTGTAAAGTAAATCCATTATTTAACCAGACATTAAAACATAAACTCCCTTTGAAAGAATTCTAGCTAAGCATATGTTCCAGTGCTGTTTAAGTGTTTATGCCCATGTCACACCTATCGAACTCTGTATCCGGACGTGTATGACGTGTGCGATGAAAAATAGAAACGCCGCTATTTCCATGATACAGAATCTCATGAAACTATTTGCTGCTTCACTCTTGAGTTTGACGTTTTGAATGTTTGACAGAAGTTTTATATCAATTTTATTTATTCACTACGTATTATTATTTGATAATTTTATATTAGTTATTATCAAGGAGGGTTATTATATTCTTGTTGGTCATTATTTTTCAATGGGGGCTTACAGGCCAAACTATTCTAGATGGCAGCCGTGGTCCAGTCCCAAAAAATGTGATATATGAACGCACACACATTGTGTCATTACCCGTGTATTTGAAATGTCAAAAATATTGTAAACAAGTATTTTAAACAGTGCGGTGTATGGTAGTAAATATAAATTAATAATGGAATTATTACAATTACAAATTCAAAATACAAACATCTGATATCTGATATTTAAAACGTCAAATATTTGGAGGGGGTAAAAATTTTAGTTCTTGGGTCTGGAACACTAGCGCCACTTTAAGCCCCCATTGTACCACTGATTTTAAATCATAATTTTGTTGTTGGTAAATATATTTAATTTAAATAAAATTTGTTAAACCATCACAGATGACATAACTATATATTAATAATATTTTTTGATTTATTTGTAAATAATTTTAGTAATTTATTATACAAGACGATAAAGAGATAATTTATCGAAAAGTGAAAGATGTTAGTTCACGAGTGACGAAGGAACGAGTGGGCTATCTTTCACGTGTCGATAAAGACTCTTTATCGTCGTGTACAATATATTATTTTATTTTGTACTTAATGTTAATTTGTGTAAAAATATTCTTATTTTACTTAAATTTTATTTTATCTACTCAAATTTTACTTTATCTACTCAAATTTTACTTTATCTACTCAAATTTTACTTTATCTACTCAAATTTTACTTTATCTACTCAAATTTTATTTTATCTACCCTCGATGTTAAAGTAATACTTTATCTACTGAAAATGAACGTATAAAACCAATTTTTAACATTAAGTACAAAATAAACATAATTTTTCATATGATTTTGTCGTACCGGGGTACCTATTCTAATTCATAGCGACAGTCGCTAGCGAAGTTCAGTTGATAACTTCGTGACGTCATTCCGTTTGTAACTATATCAAGGGTTAGGGATATTTGGCCTCCAGTTGATAACGACTGATAGAGATTTTACATTTACTGTGAATTTTGGCAAGAAAAACTGCTAAACCACCATTTTACCTATCACTTATCATAAACGTATTATTTGTTTTAAAATAAGCCATTTTTTTGATTTTCAAAGTAAATTATTTTTTCAAGAAAAATGTCAATTTCTTATTTCTACAATTTGTAAGTTGAATTATTTAATAAACTAATCAAAAATATTAAATACATATAATGAACCCATAATTTATTGGTATTTCATATTTATAAAATAAATATTTTAACCTCACAACGAACAAAAATCAACGCAACGCGCAAGTCTACCATAGCGAGGGTTGATAAGTCGTAGCGACAGTCGCTTGGCTACTACGTCACACATGGTGGGGGGTTATCAAGACAACCCAACTTATCAACGTTGATAAGTGAAATAGAATAGGACCCCGGGTACCTATTCTAATTCATAGCGACAGTCGCTAGCGAAGTTCAGTTGATAACTTCGTGACGTCATTCCGTTTGTAACTATATCAAGGGTTAGGGATATTTGGCCTCCAGTTGATAACAACTGATAGAGATTTTACATTTACTGTGAATTTTGGCAAGAAAAACTGCTAAACCACCATTTTACCTATCACTTATCATGAACGTATTATTTATTTTAAAATAAGCCATTTTTTTGATTTTCAAAGTAAATTATTTTTTCAAGAAAAATGTCAATTTCTTATTTCTACAATTTTAACAAAAATATTAAATACATATAATGAACTCATAATTTATTGGTATTTTATATTTATAAAATAAATATTTTAACCTCCTAACGAACAAAAATCAACGCAACGCGCAAGTCTATCGTAGCGAGGGTTGATAAGTCGTAGCGACAGTCGCTTGGCTACTACGTCACACATGGTGGGGGGTTATCAAGACAACCCAACTTATCAACGTTGATAAGTGAAATAGAATAGGACCCCCGGTTATTAATAAATCAATTTTAATATTAAATTATATATGTATCAAAAATAAACTCTATATTATTATTGATTGTACCAGATAAAGACAATTTTTTTATAACGTAAGTAACGCAAATAACTTTTCCTCTTATTATTATTAACAATAAATACTATATTTTTCCAAATTTCTTCAAAAAATACCACTTCCGGTGAAGATATTTGTACCAAAATCTAATAAACTCTTCCAATTTATATACAAATGTTAAATATCAAAATTTTTGGGTAATGTAGTACTCCCCTGCATTGTTTTTTCTGAGCATGGGAACGTCTTCAACACTGGAATATTTATAAACTAGAAAATTCAAGAAGAGAATATTCTTGACAGGAATCATATAAATCACGAAATCCCAAGCTAAGAAAAATTCATTCACAAAAAAAACATTAATAGAAAAGACATATCTGGAATCAAGTAAACACATAAACTTTACTTGGCGGCCAAACCAGAAGTTGGTTACAAGCTGTCAGCTGAACAACGTGTTGTGGCCGTTTAAAAAATCTGACGTGGACACCACATGACTTCCTTGTACGCCTTGTTTGTTTATACTTTACGTAATAACCAAAATGTAGAATAATATAAAAAATTCTTTTAACTTATTATACTAGTATACTCACAAATATATTTTAGTCATTTTATTTAAACTGCAGAAGAAGATATAAAGCATATTTTACTATTGTCACTGTCATGTCATAATCATTTAAATTTTACATAGTAACAAATGTTAAACGATCATGGATTACAAGATACCGAAATACCTACTAAATTATAAATATATACTTTAATTATTCTTAAATGATACCAGATACAAAAATATTTATAAAATACCGATTGTAGGTAATAATCACATAATCTTTCATTTAAAATTTAAAAAATTGTCTTAAATTAAATATTTATCGAAATTTTTTTTAAATTTACTACTTCCGGTTTGTAGATTGAAACCAAAAATAGGAGGTGCACAACTAGATGCTATAACAGTCCTAAATACAAAATTTCAACTTTCTACGTCTAACCGAATTTGAGTTATGCGACATACATACGTACGTACGTACAGACGTCACGACGAAACTAGTCATAATGGATTCAGAAAAGGTCAAAACGGATATTTCCATCAAAATCTGAAAACCGAAATTTTTCGCGATTACAATACTTCCTTATTACTCCGTACAAGGAAGTAAAAACGAGTTCTGTTGGACTCAGGAAGGGTTTTGTTAGCATAGATTAGTTTATATATTAGCCAGAATCCGATTTTTTCCGCAGCCATATTTTTTCCAGTTTTGAATATTCCTTTACATGCGTTTTCTGCATCAATCAGATTCCAAATTTGAATTTTCTATGAATGCATTTTTTATGTAAGCATTTTCTTGTCTCTGAACTTTCGTTTGTTTTATGATTCCGGGCAAGAATTTTCTTGTACTTAAATTTTCTAGCTCTGAGTTTTTTAGATTTGAATAGGCACCCGAATACTATGATCTATTATGACAGATTATATATAGTATATGAGCGTTATGCGCTTATAATTTTAGATGATATCGAGGCACAATGCAGGGTCTATAATAACGGAAGCGTAGCATTTGTTATAATGTTGAAATTTTAACTTACAACAGAGTATTTGTCCATATCTTCATCTTCCAACAGAATTCAGAATCTTGGTAGAACCATCAAAGAATCCTCGTGCAGGGCTTAATGTTTGCAAGCAAAAGAAGTGAAAACGCTAATATAATTACGATATTGAAGATTGAAGTAACGCAAGCAGTATTTTATTGTAAAGGTAGGACTATAGTAGAAGCACTTGATGCAAATATGTCAGGTTAGTTTACAGTCTGTGGTTTACAGTAGATAGCAGAGTCTGGAATGAGAAATTTATAATCTTGCATTTTGTTGTGTTTGTAATGCAAATAGTACAAAAATTACTACTGATATAAATCATTACGTAGTACTGAATTCGCCTAAACAAGAAACATGAATGATCCAGTGGATCCAAATGCTCGTTTAATTTGTGCAGTTCGTGAAGGTAGACTTGAAACAGTACGTGAGTTAATAAATACTTATGGCCTATCTTATTCAACAAATTGGGCAGAGGGTTACGTCTTACTTCGTCATGCTACTGAGCTTAAACATACAAAGGTCGCTAAACTACTTTTAGAAAAGGGTTGCAGAGTTAACAGAAGAAGCAACATTCTTTCTGATACACCCCTTCACTTCGCTGTTCGATGTGGTCAACTGAAAATTGTTTCAATGCTTTTAGATAGAAATGCTGATATAAATGCTAAGAATAAGTATGGCATCACTCCACTTCACAATGCGATCAAACACGCAGAAATTACTGAATTATTGTTAAATTCTGGTGCTTATGTTAATGCTACAGATAATGATGGCAATAGTCCACTTCATTTTGCAATTGAACAAGGATGTGGACAAGCTGTCGATTCTCTTTTAAAACATGGAGCTCATGTTAATTGTGTGATTGATTTTGCAATTGAAAGAGGAATTGAAGAAGTTATGAAATGGAAGTCACGTGACGTGAAATCTGCTAAAGAATGTATACATTTCATTCAACAACTTGTAAAACATGGCGCTAATGTAAATAATGCGTGGACTTCGCGATCAAGAGAAAACTATACATCACTGCACCTTGCTGCTGAAAAAGGCTGTGAAGAAATCATGGAGTTGCTTTTAAGTCTCAATGCTGATATTAATGCTTGTACTAAGAACAATTTAACACCTCTTCACATTGCTACTAAAAATGGGCACCCAGATATCGTTAAACTGCTCTTAGATCATGGAGCTAATGTTGATGCTGAAGATAAGAATGGTGAAACAATTTTATATTATGCTGCTACAAAAGGAAACATAATAATTATTAAACATATTTTAAATCATTGTCCTAATATTAATAACGAGAGCAACAGATGTTCACTTAAGGCTGCAGTACATAGCTCTGAAGAAAATAGAGTAATTGTTGAAAATCTTCTTCAGCATGGTTTTATTGTTAATCCTGAAGACGTAAATAATTGTGAATTTCTGCATGATGCTATTGAGAAAGGATATTTAAAAATTGTTGAAGATCTTATAAGGTATGGCGCTGATATTAATAACATGACACTCGGCCGTACACCTTTACATACCGCAACCAAAAGTAAACAACACGAAATAACAGCACTATTGATAAACTACGGAGCTGATTTAAATATTAAAGATAAATTTGGAAATAGCTCAATATTGTATGCTATTGAAAACACCGATTTAAAAATTACAAAGCTACTTTTAACTAATGGAGCTAATGTACAAGATAATCCTGCTCTACTTATTACAGCTGTTGAGAAGAAGTGCTTAGAAATTGTTGAAGATCTTATAAGGTATGGCGCTGATATTAATAACATGACACTCGGCCGTACACCTCTACATACCGCAGCCAAAAGTAAACAACACGAAATAACAGCACTATTGATAAACCACGGGGCTAATTTAAATATTAAAGATAATTATGGAAATACCCCAATATTGTATGCTATTGAAAATACAGATTTAAAAATTACAAAGCTACTGTTAACTAATGGAGCTAATGTACAAGACAATCCTGCTCTACTTACTACAGCTGTTGGCAAGAATTGCTTAGAAATTGTTGAAATTCTTTTACAAGAGGATATTAATGTTGATCTTACTGATGAACTTGGAAGAACAGCATTGCATTATACTACTGTAAACGAATTGTCTTCTGTGTTTTGTTATAATCATGATCCTAACAAAAAATATATTACGGGCGAAATTTGCAAACTACTTCTAAGTAGGGGAGCAAATGTGAATGCTTCATATGGAAATGGCATTACAACACTTTGTAATGCTGTTCGGCATAGTTATGAAAACGTTGTTGAAATTCTTTTGAAATATAACGCAAATGTGGAAAGTACAGTTAAATATGGTGAATCCCCACTTTATATTTCTGCTAAAATAGGTAATAAAGTAATATGCGAAATGATTTTGAAAAAAGGAGTTAATGTAAATTCTAAACAAAAAAATGAAATGACTGCATTTCATATTGCAACTCAAGCAGGTCATAAAGAGGTAGTTGAACCGTGTCCAGACAATTCATCGCAGGAAAATTCATCGCGGAAAGTTCATCGCGGAAAGTTAATCGCAGGAAAATTCATCGCGGGGAAAATTCATCGCGAGGTAAATTAATCGCAGGAAAGTTCATCGCGGTAAAGTTCATCGCGGGGTAAATTCATCGCGAGGTAAATTCATCGCGGGCAAGTTAATCGCGGGAAAGTTCATCGCGGGGAATATTCATCGCGAGGTAAATTAATCGCGAGAAAGTTCATCGCGGGAATGTTCATCGCAGGGAAAATTCATCGCGGGGAAAATTCATCGCAAGGTAAATTAATCGCGAGAAAGTTCATCGCGGAGAAAATTCATCGCGAATATATTTATTGTAGTAATGTGGAATGGTATGTTGTGTTATGTTAATCCTTATTGATCACAAATTATTGTATAATATGAAATTTAATATTTTCCCTTACAAACTGCACTTGAAGAAAGTTCATAAAATTCTAACGTTTGCAGGTGTTCTTTGGCTTACAATTTCTATAATAGGATTAAAAAGTCATTTACCATTCGTTCACAACATCAATAGCTAAGAAACAAAAGTGTAATACTGCAAATTTCGAAGAAAGATCTAGAAACTCAATAACACTTGAATATATTTAATACCTCAGGCCTCAGGTATACCCAACTGGTGTAACAAAGTTCTGTTGGACTCAATTAGGGTTTTGTTAGTATTGATTAGTTTATGTCAAAAAAACGGAGTTCTGTTGGACTCAATTAGGGTTTTGTTAGTATTGATTAGTTTATGTCAAAAAAACGGAGTTCTGTTGGACTCAATTAGGGTTTTGTTAGTATTGATTAGTTTATGTCAAAAAAACGGAGTTCTGTTGGACTCAATTAGGGTTTTGTTAGTATTGATTAGTTTATGTCAAAAAAACGGAGTTCTGTTGGACTCAATTAGGGTTTTGTTAGTATTGATTAGTTTGGGTACAAATGTGCAAATCGAAGTGTGAAAATTGGTATATGGGTAGCTGGACATTGTGGTGCGGGAACATTTATACGCTGTGGTTTTTCGGACGTGTGGTTATGGTTTTTATACGCTGTGGTTTTCGGTGGTGTGGCATTTACTCTTCGAGTAAGTTAAGTTCAGAAAAATGTTAGGCAAAAATATTTTCTAGTTTTAAAAAATTCAAAAAATCTTTTTAAAAATACCTACTCTTCGAGTATGTTGGGGTTATGTTCAGAAAAATGTTAGGCAAGAATATTTTCTAGTTTTGAAAAATTCAAAAAACCTTGATAAAAATACTCCTCGAGTATGATGTTAGACAAGAATATTTTCTAGTTTTAAAAAATTCAAAAAATCTTGTTAAAATACTCTTCGAGTATGATGGGGTTAAGTTCAGAAAAATGTTAGGCAAGAATATTTTGTAGTTTTAAAAAATGCAAAAAATATTGTTAAAAATACTCTTAGAGTATGATGGGGTTAAGTTCAGAAAAATGTTAGGCAGAAATATTTTCTAGTTTTAAAAAATTCAAAAAATATTGTAGAAAAACTGTCGTACCTACAATCCCTAAAACCATCGTGCTTTTCAAATATGCACTTCTGCGCTTATGCAACTGTTGTGTTAATAACACACAACATTGTGATTTATTTGTCTGCAAAGAAGAATTTACAGATCATGAATATGTCTGAAATTAATTTTTTGGCGATTAATTATCATCGCGATGAACTTTTACGTAATTAAGTTACCTCGCGATGAATTTATTTCGCGATGATCTTTCCCGCGATTAATTTACCTCGCGATGAATTTTCTCCGCGATGAACTTGTCCGCGATTAACTTTCCCGCGATTAATTTACCTCGCGATGAATTTTCCCCGCGATGAACTTTCCCGCGATGAACTTGCCCGCGATGAATTTACCTCGCGATGAATTTACCCCGCGATGAACTTTCCCGCGATGAACTTTCCTGCGATTAATTTACCTCGCGATGAATTTTCCCCGCGATGAATTTTCCTGCGATTAACTTTCCGCGATGAACTTTCCGCGATGAATTTTCCCGCGATGAAATTTCCGGGAATCAGTTGAACTGTTGCTGAAATTTGGTACTGATATTAACTTGAGAGATGAATATGGAAGAACAGCGCTTCATATTGCTTGTGAGGAAGGTCATTATGAAGTTGTTGAAGCTCTTCTAGAGTCTGGTTCTGACATTAATATTGAGACTACAGAAAAATGCACTGCACTCGATTGTGCTAATGCCAGTCGCGATGATTTTTTTAGTTTAATGAATTATAATTCTGAAGATATTCTTAAAAAGCATATTATCAAGATGGAGACTGCAAATTTATACGTTAGTAAAAAAAATTTACAATCAATACAAAGAAACGACGTTGAAATAGAAGATTATCATTATGCATGTAAGGATGAAATAGAAATACTGAAAAACCAAAAGATAAGTAATAATACAAATGTAACATTCTATGACATCATGACCAAAAATATATGCCAAATAGCAATATATGCTAGGAATGAAGATATTGTAAATGTCTTTAAATCTAATGATTACAAAACTAAATTTGAAATATATGGTAATATGATAAATAATAATTTTAAAAAGGGAATGGAAAGAAAAGAGTTGCTTGATCAAGGTATTATTATTTCGAATTCTTTCTTTAATTTACCATATAACTGTATTGAACAAATATTCAGTCATTTGAGTAATCAAGATTTAATTTGTTTTATAAATACCTGTAAACCTAATAATTAGTAGCGTGTTAGTTGTACTGAATTAGTGTTAATTTGGGTACCTATGTTTAATACTATATAACCTGTCACACAAATATATAGGTATCTTGTTATTTAAATTCATTTTGATTTTTGATCTAGATATTAGAATTTTATGTAGAAATATACTTTTAAATGTAGGTATTATTTACTTTGTTTTTATAATGTGTAAAATTGAAATACATTTTTAAACTGAGGATACATTTTATATATTTTTTAAAATTATTATAGGTTCCAAGACAATTGATTTTTTTTGAGATAGGTACAGCTTCATTATTTTGATTTATGATTTTGTACTAATATGTTATTTCATTATCATTACACATTGGTCTGTAAAATGTTTCAACTTCAGGTATAAATTCGAAATATTAAGGGGCTTTTATCACAGTAAAAAAAGTATTTAACAAATTACTCCCAACCTATTCACCCTATAAATCTTTTAAAAAACCATAAAGGCAGTAAAAATTAGCTACAATGTCGATTTTTTAGAATTGTTATTATTTTTATTTATAAACAATTAAAAAATTATAATTCTGAGAAAAACTCTTCGTGATTCATATTGCATTGCAAATTAAAATGTTTGTATCACATTATTATATAAAATTTTCAAATAGTAGTCGAGTAATTTGTTAAATAAATTTAAAAATTGCATGCGCGCTGCATTCAGACCGACCCACTTATAAGTATAATTGCCTAATTGACCAACCAGCGCTCAGCATTCGCTTCGTCAAAATTCCAATTTCACTTATAAGTGTAATCTGAAAACCTCCCAAAGTTCTATCTTTTCCAATCAGTCCACTAAGTGAAGAGTGCGATAGGTATATCATGTCATCTTTATCATCGAACTGTCACTTGCAAGCTGTGTTTTATTAATGACATACAAAATAGATATTAATTTAATTAAATTATTATAAATAGTAATTAATAAAAATATCGTATGCTTGTGTTGTAAAATATTATTACTGAATATGTAAACATATTTAAAAGCATATAAATTCTACTTTTTAATTTACATGTGTATGGAAATCCATTTTCTTTTAATAATAATAATAATAATAATTTATTTATACTGCAATACAACAGGATAATCCCAGAACAATATTACAGTGTAAAAAAGAATCAAGAAAACAAATATGAAATATCAAATAACAAACACAAACCAGATTCAAACCGTAGGCCGTTTCTAACCTAACTAAACGAGCATAGCGGATATTATAAGATAAAAAAATATTTTAATATGCAAATTGTAAAAATCACACAACAAATTGTACTTAATAAACAATTATTATGTATTTAAATTTAAATATTTTCATAAGTTCTAAATTTTTCCAATTGGTGTTCATCCACTAATTTGGTAGGTATGTATGGTGCATTTGATTTATACTTATAATTGTAAATATTTCACTTATAAGTGGGTCGGTCTGAATGCAGCTTTATACTTCGAACACTTCTATTTTTCTTTACTTCTTAGACTCTGTCTTTTACTTCTTACACTCTGTTTTTTGTTTTTAACACACCGGCACACTTTTTCTATTGATCTCGGTTGAGCCCCCATAAGTTGTGAGATGTTAGAATAAAGGGCAGGTATATTTTAAACAAACACTATTATTATTATATTAAAGAATTATTACATAAAAGAAAAGTTAAACATCAATATAATCTATCTTCTTTCGCGTCTGTCGAACCACCATCTTCCACTCTTCAACTTCACCCGTCTTCTCCCTCACCGCTCTCTCTCTCACTCTGGCGGGAATTTTTCAATCCCACATGTATACAAACTTTCTTAAACGTAAACATAAATGTAAACCTTAAAACTAAATGCTTCTGTGAATGAGGCTTCAATGAATTAGAAATTCTTCTTTTCCGAGACTCATTGAAGATTAAATTTAGCTATTTGATTCTCACCAAGATTATTTTCTTTAAAATTTAGAAGGATGTGAAAGAATCCTTGAGTGAGGAGGGAATAAAACTGTGAACAATGTGCTAAACATGTTCCACTGTGTACATAATTACGTTTTATAAAGTGTATGGCTTTAACACTAGTATTTTTATAGTAGTATTCATGGTTTTAAGCCGCATTCACAGTCCGAAATTTGGTGTAATTCATATCACTGTAACTTAATGAAATTCATTTAAATGTTCATAGCTCGAAATTCGAGTCATAGAACAAATCAGCTGTTTATTTAACTTTATTATCTTAATTTCGGACTGTAAATGCGGCTTTACTTAGTGATCGTCAAATTATTTGTACAAATTAGGGTATTTTTTGTAATCTTTAAGCAGAAATAAAACCAAATTATATAAGAACTAATGTAATAAGTATATCTTTTCCTAAATACCTTATGTATATATAAACACTATATTATTTTATGAGTTATTTTCAATCTTCACACATGATTTAAACAGTTTATAATATGTTTTCTTGCAGCAAATGGCCTGGACAACCAGTTAGAGCATCTAAACCTTCCGATGAAGCTACCCACGGTTCACCCGACGTCTTCAAGCCCTCAGACACACCGTTCAGTCACAGAAATGTCTTCAACGTCCACATCAAGTGATCTAGAAGACACCTGGAGCACTTATGACAATTCTTCCACATCTGACACGACTTTCGTTGAAGAAACGACTCAGAATAGTTTAAGAACTGAAAGAACTACGGGAACCACAGAACCCAGCGTTTGTGTTGTTACGGGTACGTAAAGTATACAAGGTGGACGCAAAAGTAATCACCCGATTTCCAGGCAGTAACTGAATCAAACCTCATTCACATAAGCTTTTAGTTTTAAGGTTTAGATTTATGTTTACGTTTGAATACATCTAACTAAATTTGATAGTTCATAGTGCTTGAAAGTGGAAAATGTGAATATCTGTTTACTTCATTAATGTCAATGAGACGCCAGAATGAAAAGCGTCATTCGAAAGCGTCATTCGATGGGAAGATTACTTTTGCGTCACCTAGTATATTAGCTAGAGAGCCGTATATAAAATCGTGCCTGATTTTACCCCTTGCCAGAAATGGGTTTTTATATTAATTCAAGTCTTGCATTCAACAAATAGTATATTATATATTAGAGGACTAAAGTGCATGATTTAATCCTGAAGGTGTAGTTTATTTCACGACCCGAAGGTGAGGAAAATAAGCACCTGAGAGATTAAATATACTTTAGTCCTGTGGTATATACGCTATTTTTTGCACATCACTCATAGGAATGCATAATACTAGTTTAAAAGAATACACATTTTGTAATTTTGACAGTAAACTTTATGCCAGTGTACGGAAACTCGTATACGAACCGCTGTAACCATCACGTTTAGTTTTAGTACCCTCGAGTAGAGGGCAGCTGCGTTCAATTTCAAATTGCAAAGAAAAACCGCGTAAAAACTGCAGAAGTGATGACAGTTGTGATGTTGTGGTTTTGATGTTGACAGATGAAAAAGCAAAAAGCTAGTGTGTGAAGAATAAAATGATGTGAAGTGGATGTGATAATGTTGATTGGTCAAGATAAGTTTCGTGCATAATCATTGCTCCATGTTTGTATTAGATTATAAATGTGACAATCGTTAATAGGAAATTTTTGTTACGGTTATTTTGGATATTGCCCAGTAAAGTAAGCTGTTGTAGGTAAATAGTTATTAGCAAGTTCAACAAGTTTTTACAGGAAAATAGTTATTTACTTCGAGCATATACTGACTAGAGAAGTAATTCCCTATACTAATGCATTGCTTGTTGTGATCGGAAGATATGCAGTAGGAGGGACTTGCGGGGCTGGAAGTCATGGTGTATTGCGGGCAGCGTTTTGCTGTTATTCTTTGTTACTTCTTGTCACACATGTCATTTTATTTAACCTTAAGTTCTGCGTTTACTTTGTGAAAAGCTTTATGAGGTTTTGTGAGTATTATTTTACTTTGTGGAATAATACTAAGAAATTACGCAACCCTCAATACATCACGGCTTCCGACCCCGCAAATCTCCCCCGCCGCATATCTTCCGATCACAACAAACGCCGTAACGCGGTCTCTAGTCAGTATATGCTCGAAGGTTATTTATATCAGATATTTCATTATACTTCTATTACTTATACAGTTTTATTCCAAAACAAAATGAAGTAGTATTGTAAATATAGGGGACGGTAATGTAATGTCAGATATATTTTTATTGTCTCAATGTCGATATTATTGAATTTATGAGTTATTTTATAATAATATATTATGTTTGTTGTTGTTTTGATACTA